>OY744616.1:35155465-35247965 GCA_963556255.1 Allolobophora icterica
CGCCTTCGTCGTCACCACTCCGGAGTTCTTCGAATTCCACATGGTGGAAAGGACGGATAGACTGAACCGGACATCCATCGTTGCGTCGAAGACCTCCCTCGGAGAACAGGCGTCCTACCGTCTCGGTTACTACTACATCAACCAGATCCTCTTCACCTTCCTGCCGCTCCTGCTGCTGCTCATCTTCAACTCTCTCCTCATCCGCGCCGTCATGTATGCCGCGCGTCAACGCAAGACCATGACGAAGACCGGTGACTTCGTGACGACGACTATGACGACGTCTACGTCAAAGACGGAGCGTCATCACCGCGACCAGCAACGCATCACGGTGATGCTCATAACCGTCGTCGTCGTCTTCCTCGTCTGCCAGCTTCCTCAAGCGGTCCAGAAGCTGTACAATGAGTACCTCGACCACACGCACTCGATGACCGACGTGCACCGGACGACCCTGACGATCACGGCCAACTACTTCAACCTGCTCGTCATGATCAACTGCTCCATCAACTTCGTTCTCTATTCGTCCTTCAGCACCAAGTTCCGCATGACCTTTCGACGGCTCTTCTGTCGACCGCGCACACCGGAAGTCGTCCTGACGGAGATGACGACCGGAAACCAGACGCAGATCGATGAATATTCATCGGCCGGAAACACCCGACCCAACGACAGCTGCGCCAACTTCCGGGGTTCGGCCGGATCCATCGCCAGCTTCTCGGTGACGAACCCCCAACACTGTCGCACTCGTTCCCCCATTCGATCACCGATCCATTCGCCTGTTGGACGAAATGCTGGCGGTGGATACACCTACGACAGACTGTTGAGGAATAGACTAAGTCCCTCGAACATGGAGATGAAAACATTCGCCTGAAGGAAGGCACCTACGACCAGAGTGAAGGTATACTTAGCACTCGAACGAAAATGCGTACCACACTCTACTGAAAGAGGTACTTGACCATCAACTATGGCGGCCATTTCAATTCTCTCGGCTGACGTATCGAAGAATAAGGTTATAAGGCAGAAAATTGAATGAAAAATCGAAAATGTTTCTGCCGAACGCTGGTCCTTCTTTGCTATGCGAAAGAGGACCAGCCTGTGATATATACAGCCATAAGCATTAAGCATCAAGTTATTGACATGCCTCTCTCCTTGTATACAGAAACGGGATAACACTTCTGTGGTAAACGACCTTTGAAAGGTATTCGCTTGTAACATATACACAGAGTACAGCCGTATGTCTGAATTTAAGTTACTGACATATATCAACGATGTAGTTAACAGAAAGAGGCATAAATTAGGCCTATTTGTCTCAGATACGTGTTTATAGGTATATACATGAATGCGACTCTAAATAGCCTCCACTGCGAGAGGCGTCTAATAAATTCCTAGATACGATACGATACACTCATAAGCGCATCCATTCATACATACATGCATACATACATATAAAGATTTATGTACGTACATACATACATACATACATGCATACATACATACATACATACATACATACATACATACATACATAGATACATACATACATACATACATACATACATACATACATACATACATACATACATACATACATACATACATACATACATACATACATACATACATACATACATATATACATACATACATACATACATACATACATACATACATGTAGGCCTACAAACCTACGCACATTTACATACATATATAATTCAACACACGTATTCATAAAATGCACAGCTGGTCTTACAATGTCATGCAGTGCTTGTCCGATGTTAGTTCCAGGGCACACATATTTGCGGACCTGATATTTCGATACTACGAATTGAGAATACTTATAGACCAGCGCAAGTCTACACAATTGGATCTGAAGGACTCTGTATACCCATGAAATCGTTTTCCATCAGCAACTGCCATTCAAGCAGGAGGAGCAACCTTCAAACAGAAACCCATATTGAATTTTCGATTAGCTTCTCGTCGACGGCCCGGCCCATGTGAAGCCTTCAATTGCCCTAAACGGTGACACTATGACTGGCTTGTTGAACGCTCCTATTATACCGCGCAGTATCGTCTACACTGAGCCTAACAGAGGCATTGAGGGGAAGCCTTTTAATGCACGGTTGAACGGAATCATCGATTCATGCCGCAAACATTAACAATGGTGCTGTATATGAACTAATAAATAAAACAATTTCGCTTAGGATCTTTTGAGACGACCAAATGATATGAAACAATAATTGCAAATGATTGCAATAAACAATCTTCGTTAATTTCGTTCCTAATGACTGTGGCGCTGCTTAAACCGCCAGCAAGTCAGCTGTACTGAAAGTTAAACAAGGGCGGGCGCTATAGAAATTCTCAGAAACATACGTGCATGCATAAATAAATGCATACATACATACATGCATGCATCCATGAATGCATATAATGTATACAGACAGACAGACAGACAGACAGACAGACAGACAGACAGACAGACAGACAGACAGACAGACAGTTTGAACAGACGGATACCAGACGAAGCATAAACTTATATCTCTGCTATAAAGAGAGCTGTAAGAATTCTTTGATGTTCTTACTGAAAGCCTTTTAAGTCCCTCGGGCTATATTATCAATTTATGACATCTACATGCTCCAACTGGCTCTCCTAATGTTTCGACATCATCTGGGTATTCTTCCTTCGTTCTTGATATCTTACTTTACTGAAAATGCTACACTGTATGATTACTACACTTGCTTCAAACACATCTACCGTACTGAGACATTTTAGAGTCAAAAGCACTCAATTATCGTGAATCGTCTGCATCAGTATCAAGTTCGTAAGTTCATGTTCACAATAATGGAACACTGTAGATCTTTATTCGTGCATAGTGTTCGTTAAATGCATTTAAGTTTTCTTGCAAATCGTTTTTAATTGAGAAACATTAATTATGCAATATGCTACATATTACTGTATCAACATAATGTAGTTCGAGTGTTGGTGCACGGATGCACATGTTACAATTCTTGTTCATCTCATTCAGTAAGTCTTATACGTCTAATAAATAACGGGAATGACTATTTAAGTTGTGTCATCTTCTTCTCATCGTGAATCGTCTGTTGCATCAGTATCACGTTTGTAAGTTCGAGTGTGGTTTACTTTAATTAAGTTGGTTGTTATTCTTCTTACTATTGTCTGCATTCCAATCTGTGTAATTGTAATTGTTAACTAATTGGTCACGTGTTCGATTCAAACTCTATAAACAAACAAACAAAATACATACATACATACATACATACATACATATGTATGTGTGTATGCATGTATACATGTATGTATGCATACATGTATGCATGTATGTGCATGTATGCATGCATGTATGTATGTATCCACTATCCATGTACGTGTGTATAAATTTTAAGCCTATATAGTTATAACTATCGTCTGAAATGTAAGTATGTATGTTTTGTATGAAAGTATATTATACTCAAATATGATACAATGCAATGCAATAAAATACAATACAAATGACATTTGAAAATGTCCCTTAAAGTTGTCACTCTTTGAAGCCACAGTCCCAGTAAGGAGAGCCGTGCGTGCAACACTCTTGAGAATTTCTTAAAGTTGCCGCATAAATATCTTAGAACGGTCAGTCGGTCATCCAGTTGTCTCAACTCCCAGGCGTTTGCATTTTTGCTTAAATGACGTCAAAGAGTCTCCTGACAATAGCGGTCATCGGTCTTTATCATCTGACCATCATTGTCTGTTGTTCATTTTGGAGAATTATTGCCCCCTGGGTGATTCCCGTTTCAACCGATGATAATGGCACACGTTTGGCTAGTGATATATCGGGGGGGGGGAAATTGTGGAAAAAGCCCAGAATTCTTTCCGGTAGAAATGGTAAGATATGGTAGGGGAGAGTTGCCATAGATGGACCACTTAAGGGAAACCGAGGTTTACTGAATGAAAGCTACCGAATTTCTACAAGGAAATTATGCCATATGATGGGCTGTTTTGTCAAGTATGATTGATTGGACCAGTTGCCCTGAATGGGACATATTATTTTAATGACGTTTTTTAAAGATAATTTGCAATAAAAAAAACATTTTAAACGTACACACACACTTATTGTCTAAAAACATGCAATAAAGGCGTCTGTATCTAACTTTCAAAATACTATAAAAGTAGTAGAAATCAACTTAATATATAAATAACATAGCCACTCCAGTACACTAATTAGTGTACATTGTCAGAATCACTAGTTAAATATAGACTATACATAGTTAACTATAGACTAATTAATTACGACTAAATGATTAGCTAAGTCTTTCATTAATGCTTAGTTACAACCATTTGAGTCTAACACTTAACACTTAATCGGGGCCTAGTTAGAGGAATTACACACAGTGTGCACAGAGGAACACATCATCATCAAGCAGTCCCCGCATTTCTTTCACTCGTAGACATCTACCTATACATCTGAAAGAAAATGTTGTTCGACATAATACATAATTCGACATAATACAAGCCAGTGGAGCTTATTATTATATAAATAAGCACCTCAAGCACAGTATAACATTGCAAGTGCCGGTGTCCTTAAATGGACCACCCCAAATTATCGGTCCAATTCAGGAAACTAATTGTGGTCCATTCCAGGCAACACGGACTACTTCTGCTTACACTGCGATAGTTCAACCCACGTCAGTCTTAGCCTAAAATCACTTATTGTCGCTCAGACATGAAACCTGGCTATAATTAAAACAAATTTGATTGTATTTTTTAAAGCTGATCTTAAATGTATATCCTCGTTGACAGGTACGGCTAAAATTAGATCAGAACTACTCGAAATAGAGTTTTAGCCGCAATTTAATAAATGTTTAGTATTCCGTAAATCTGCCTACATCGATACGATCAATATTCAACTGTGCAAGAATACAACAGTTGAAAACGAGGTTAAATGGGTATCTAGGGGATGAATCGGCTGTGGTCCAATTAAGGCAACGGTCCATTTGGGGCAACTCTCCCCTACAAATTGGTAAACTATTTAACTGATGTAGACTATGGGTAATATCCCAGACCTGTATGTTTAGCCATTTATAAGTTGCAGTCAACTGCTGAAATGAACAGTAACACTACCCTACGTATTCTCGCTGGATGACAGAACTAAGATGTCTTCGGGGAATTCGAAGGAAGTTCTCAGATGGACGGACTAAAGAACAAGGATGCGATTGAATTGGAAGAAGGTGGAGAAGCACTCAACTCTCCCTAGCCTTCGTCTTCCCCGGAACGGGACGGTGCTGGAGACGTGCGATTCGGATAGTGGAGAACGCATTTGGAATTGTGGACTGGATGCAGAATCTTGGACTTACGTACGGAGGGATTTGGAGATGTTTTCCAGACTTGTCTTCCCTTAGGACCCTTACGCTAGCCACAATCAGGTTCCTTGAGGGATTTCATTGCGAGCGAACGGAGCAGAGATAACTACGCCGGTTGCCCCAGTCTTCGACATCGTTCGTATGACTATGCGTTGTTTATGAGAGTTCGTTTTGGTGTTTGTTTCTTTTGTGGAACTATATGATACACACGGATGGTAATTAACATTTAACAACGAAGAGTGTTTGTAAATAAATTGTAAATTACGTATAAACACAGAGCAACTGAACATATAAATCGGGTTTTGTTGTGAAGAATTTCCAAGCGAAATCGCCACAACAAGGTTCCAGAAAACTGCAGACATTTTAGTATGCCAGAGCCCAGTTTCCCTCCCAGGTCAAGTTCCTTGTTTCCCCCTCTCTAATTCAGTCAGAGGTTTGCAGGGATTTCGCTGGATGAACAGGAGCGGCCCTGCCACCCCTCCATCCTGCTGAGCACGCGTGGTGAGCAGACTCATTAACTCTCTGATCTCCAATCGTTAATAGTTGTCCTCATGACCTCGTCATTGCAATACATTGATAGAAATTCACCCAGACACAAGTCAGGCAGGCGAGGAGTACACGGTTGGCCGATTCACTGGGTGCATATACCACACCCTTACTGGTTGCTGTCTTCGCGGATATATCTCCCATGGCTTTAGTGTTCGGGGTTCGCTTTAAATCAGCGTAGGCCCTATACTAATGAGAAAAGCATTCATTATAGGATACTATAATGAGAAAAAGAAATTCATACACGTGCACGATTCAGGAATAATTTCATCTGTCCACCTTGGTCGAATACTGCATGACTATAGCCTATATATAAGGCAAATACCTTAGGACGCCCGAATCACCATGGAAACTGGCATGGCGAAAAGTCATATATAATTATCTCAACTATGATGAAATCTTTTGATGCTCTCTGCATAAATGTAATACTTCCTCTGCCAACGCAAGCTCCGCTTAAGCAGGAAAAATCCTTATAATGAGATACGCCTACACAGCGATATCAGGACACAACTGCGATGAGATACATGTATATTACGACACTAGAGCAGCGGTTCTAGAACTTAATTTTAATTGTACGACCAGATAAAAAATCGAATGTTGGCGTACCACCAGCAAACGACAGATCAAAAACAACAGGCGAGCGCGAAGTCCCTTGCAATTAGCGTAGAAAAAGTTTAAGGAAAAGAAGCGCATGGTGGACGTAGAATAGCTAATCAAAGAATGATGGGCATAAACTCAGAAAATTTAAACAGAAAGAAGCACATGATGGACGTAGAATAGTGACTTCAATAGTCAATAGCTAATCAAAGGAAGATGAGCATAAACTCATAGAAAATTTATTTTTTTAAATTTGTTCGTGTACCACTTAGCGAAACCACCGTTTGAGAACCCCTGCACTATAGGGCATATATGAGCAGATGTAGGCCTACTGTGTGGCGCGACTAGGTTATAATTATATGCAGCGATACCAGGGCATTACTATGATCAGATAATATCTGATCATAGTAATGCCCTGGTATCGCTGTAATATTATATATATTATATGGCGAGACCATGCAGGGCATGACGATGATCAGCTATATAGCGAGAATAGGGCATAGCTATGATCAGATGTATGGCAAGACCAGGGCATAACTATGAGAACATATAGACACAGTCAGTGACTGAAGCAGCCTGCATCACGCTGTCACGCGATTACTGTGCGAACTGTATCAGCAACGGACTACTTTTCTAATGGAACGAAGACTTGGACGAAGAATGACGACCCGAGTGATATCCTCTCACGGTCGATTTTAACGGATAAACAAGGTCTTTTTTTAACAAGCGCAACACGAAACCACAGCACCTTTCTCACACACGTATGTATGTGTGTTGTTTATTATATATATATATATATATATATATATATATATATATATATTATATATACACACACATATATATATATATACGTTTGTGTTCGTGTGAGCATGTGTGTGTGTTCGTGTGTATGTGTATCTGCGTGTGTGTGTGTGTGTGTGTGTGTGTGTGTGTAGGTGTGTGTGTGTGTGTGTGTGTGTGTGTGTGTGCGCGTGCGCGTGTGCGTGTGCGTGTGCGTGTGCGTGTGCGTGTGCGTGTGCGTGTGCGTGTGCGTGTGCGTGTGCGTGTGCGTGTGCGTGTGCGTGTGCGTGTGCGTGTGCGTGTGTGTGTGTGTGTGTGTGTGTGTCTTAATTTCGCTTAGTGTGTTGAAATTACGCCAGCAGCGCAATGTAGTCAAGCAAACTTGAGACGGTTACTGCTTATAATAGGGAAAGGTTACCTCCGTGGATTTCTCCACCATCACTTGTCGTCTATTACTGCTCGATAAATGAGTAGCCTACCGTACCTGTGCATACCTCACTTTTTACTGTGGTCTACAGTACTGTAACCCCCACTTTTCATACTCTAAATAAACAATGCTCTGATCCTGGCATATTCTCCGATGACTTTTCATACTATTAGTAAAACAAGTCATACCGTCCGACGCAAAGGAGAGGTAGACAGTTTTTCCCAACCTCTGGTTCATTGTATATATATTGTCTAAGAAGTTGAGAACTAAACAAAGGTTCCTGGCGTTGAATTGTTCTGGTCGTTTTCAAGCCGAAAGTATCTTGGACCACACAACCACTCTTCTGAGAAGCTTATACGCAGAGGTATGCAACTATATACAGGCCTATTACGATCAACTTTTTTACATACAGGTCAAAGCCCCACACATGTCTAGTGACGATGAACGTTGTTGATTGAAACTGACACTCCGACAACGACCTCCATATAAATCTAACAGGTTCGGAATTCCGGATGCAAACAAGTAAGATATACTTTTTCCATTAAACCTTGGCCCTGCTGGAAGCCTGGAACAAACACCACAAGTAGGAGAAGTTGTGTGCAACTGAGAGGTGTCGAAATGTTGTTGAAATGATGTAGGTCTGTCGTTTTTCACCTAATTTGCCATTATCAAAAACATGAGTGATTAGTAGGCCTAAATCTTACAGAATCAGCAGACACAGAATCGTTAAGCGTTATTTTCATACAAACTCACGATTATACACCCGAGGCAGTTACTGTGTAGGAACCCTGAGCAAGTGCTTCACGCACAATTGCTCCATCGATGTTCTGTCGTATGATCGTGGGCACTTCCGACCTTTGGAAGGAGGGCCATATTAAAACTACAGTTAGAGGCGTGGTAGCTAGACTGTGCAGGGAGCATGAGTCCCCGGGCGTCAAAAGAAGGGTCGCCAAATTTGGGTGCAATTTTAACTAATCCATCCCAAATAAATTCATAAGATTTATCCTTGGCGCCCCAAAAATATCCAATTATATATCCTCATTACTTACAAACCATTTGTCAGCATAAACGTCCGGAGGCGGGGGGCAAGGGGGCATTTGCCCCACCCCTGGATTTTGAAAATTGTCTCGTTTTCTGTGTTTGTGAATGCAAAAACGCCATTTTGACCCCCTAGAAAAATGTGCCCCCCAAGAAAAATTTATGCGGACGCCCATGGTTGTCAGGTATAATTTTGGCGCCCTATTGAGCACTAAGGGGCGCCATATACTCTCTGTGTTTTTTATATTTTATTTAATTAAAATTTAAATTGACATTCGATGTATTTGTAAAATATGAAATAAATAAAACGGGGAGTGAACGCCAATTTCATAGTTCTTTCCTCGGGCGCGAAATATAGCCACGCCGCTGAATATAGTTGTAAAGACATACTTCTTTAGAGGTTCTTACAAAACTCTTTTAATTATACATATTTAAATATATGCAGGGCTGTAGTCGAGGGTAGCCTATACGCGGGTATACAGCGTATACTCACCTCTAGAGACTGTATACTGACCTCACAAAATATTTATATTAAAATACTGTAGCGTGAGCTCACAAAATACTCTAGCGTATACTCACCTCTAATTTGTTTCGGAAAACTAACCGGTAGCGTATAGGCCTACTCACCTCTAATTTGTTTCGGAAAACTAACCGGTAGCGTATACTCACCTCTAATTTTACCACTACAGCCCTGAATATATGCCTTGGCCGTTGTCAATGTAGCTTACTTAACACATAGGCTACGCAATGTACGCATGTGTATTTTTCAGTCAGCTGAAGCAGTTGCGTGACTCTGTACGTGGGTGAGTGGGTGTTGTGTGGGTGGGCGAGTGGGTGGGTGAGTGGGTGGGTGGGTGAGTGGGTGTATGAGTGGGTGAGTGAGTGGGTGTGTGGGTGGGTGTGGGTGAGTTTGAGTGTGTAGGTGAGTGAGTGGGTGTGGGCGGGCGGGTTTGAGTGTGTGGGTGAGTGAGTGGGCGGGTGGGTGAGTGTGTGAGTGTGTGTGTGTGTGTGTGTGTGTGTGTGTGTGTGTGTGTGTACGTGTGTGTGTACATAAGCATGCATATAGACGGACATAGAATGTAAGAGGTTCTGCAATATTTCAGCAGGCACTGGTTTTGAAAACGATTAAACTGGTGCACTCAACACAATATATCTATCCTGCGTAACTGGAAAGTAATTGTAGCTATTTATTCCCTAGACAATGATCTGCTTTTCTTCTTCTGCTTCTGCTGTTGGATGTAAACCTTACCTGTGATAGTATCAGTTCAAAATGATAGATTAGTATGGCTCACAAAGGTCAAACGTCATAATATATCTTTCTTTATATAGGGCCCACATAGACTATGATAATATTATGTGAAAACTGCTAAAACACAAACATGCATATGAGTGAGAGCATAATTATATATATATATATATATATATATATGTATATATATATATATATATACAATTGATAAATATAGTTAATTAGAAATATATTATGTATGAAAAACAGTGTTGGGTAAACTCACACAAGAAATGAGTTAAATCAAAACTCAACTCATGCACCTCAAAATGAGTTTAAACTCAAACTCAACTCATCCTAAGTGAAATGAGTTGAGTTTAAACTCAAACTCAAACCGCTAGCAGTGTTTACGACCCTCCCTGCCGTCACCACTCACCAGTATGGAAAGCCGACGATATAAAAAAGGCTTGTTTCAACATAATAGTGCCGAGTGCCGAAGAGTGAGTTGAGTTTAAAATAATTGACAGTAGTAGATGTGTACTAGCGCTTACAAGCCGCCACCACGTCTAAAAATAAGGGGACACCACTTTTAAGGCGCCTCAGAAGCCGTGGTGGCTTATAATGACATAATTCATATTACGCTGAAAAATCTAGACATATCTACGAGTCGTTTTTTCGATTTACTAGAGCGTATTTTATGGGGTGGGAAGCCAGTGCATCCAAGCCTTCTCGTGACCACCTGGCCTTTATAAACAGATTGGCTTTAAAGCTGTGCCTTTGGATATAATTGCTTAGAACTCCCCAAGCCCTAAGTCTGCCAAAGAAGCTTTTTAAAATGTAAAGTACCGTTTGCTGCCGGCCGAGAACCTCCCACGAGGCCGGCCCAAACCGGGTCATTTTTCAATTTAAATAAATGAATAGGTTGTGGTATACATAAAACATAATGCTAGGGCAAAACTTTTGCATTTGGCTCGGTATAGGGAAAACAACCCTCTGCTGTCGCAGGTGCATTGGGGAGTACTGTTTCAAACATTTGGCACGACTGCGAAACGGTTGTGGGACGAGACCTTGCGCCAAATGTGGAAGGGGTATAAAAACACACGTGGGTGAGTGTATGAAATGTGGTTATTTCGCTAAATATTTGAGAGCTCGACGAGGTGGGTTAGTCCGTGAATTTAATAAAGAATGGAAGCGACTATCAAATATATCAGTAGAATAAAAAAAATTATCATTTGAACAAACGATATAGTTATTGTATTGAGATAATACAGATGAGCAAGCGTCAATCGAATATCAGTAAACAAAATTTCATTTTGAACAAATGATATAATTATTATATTAAAGAAAAGTTTGCCACAGTAATATAAACTAATTTATAACTATGGCATTGTCCACGAATGAAAAAATTGAACAATTGTTGGGTGAGTTTACTGGTCCCCCAGCTCTTCGAGCTGTTCTACAGAATATCTTAGACGAACCTATCCCAGATGCAGTCAAAAGGCGCTTACTACAGCCACTGCTTCCAAGGCCAATTCCGCCAGTGCGCAAGCATAGAGGGGCAAAACGTAAGGCCCTTCTGGCACAATTCGACCCACTCCTAATTAAGAAGGATAGAGGTGGGCCACCACCCTTTCTACTACACAAAGAGCTCGCCAATCAGCATCTGAGAGACTTCCGTGCAGAAGTACCTCTTAACCACAGGCTGGAAGGAGATGCGTTAGCTTTCTTGAGTGCAATGGAGCACAACATTGAGTCACAACTCAACGAAGAGCTGTTGAAACAAGACGGTCTTAAATACTCGCAAGTGTTGACAGTTGAGTTGGAAAAGCTGGCACCGACCGTTGATAATGTGTATGGTGGCAACGCGCCCCCCGGCATCATTACCAATACCGCCTAATTTCGAAGCAAAGCAGTACCAGTTACCAATGCGGGTAAAATCCAAGGGGCTATACGGAAGGCCAAGGCCGAAATACTAAAACTCCTCGAGGATTACACCAATGAGGGGTCGGGGTGGAGGGTGAGGCGGATTGTCGCGCTAGACCTCGGTGTTGCAAGATATAAGCCTTTCCGAGGGAAGAGCTACTTTCCCACACCAAAGTACATCCCCCCTCGCACGGTTATTAATGTTAAGAATGAAGATAACCGATGCTTCGAGTGGGCCATATTAAGCGCAATGTATCCAGTAGATTTTAGGCAACACCCCTATCGTCCCAGTAAGTATCGTGCCCACCTCCTCGAGCTAAACTTTGACGGTATAGAATTTCCAGTGAAGGTCACAGATATCGACAAGTTTGAGCGTCAAAACCCAAATATAAGCGTCTCAGTCTTCGGGTGGGATAAAGCTTTGTATCCAATTCACATTTCAAACCGGACCAGTGTCCACAATCTTGACCTTCTACTACTGGCCGACGACGCAAATGAAAATTTTCATTATGTCTGGATCAAGGATCTAGCCCGCATGGTTTATAAAAACAGCAAATTTCAAGGACGAAAGCATCCATGCCGTCGCTGCCTACACGTATTCTGTAGACAAGACTTGCTGGATGCTCATATCAAGGATTGTCAGGGCATTAGTAAGAAGCCTCAGCGGATTGAGATGCCTAAGGAGGATGAAAATATCCTCAAATTTCAGAACCATCGCAAACAGATGCGAGTCCCGTACACCATTTACGCCGACTTCGAGGCGTTGAACGTGCCAGTCCTAAATGCAGCCATGAATCCCAGCGAGAGCAACACCAGACGGATAGCTGAGCAGAAACCATGTAGTTTTTGTTATATTGTAGTTCGATGCGACGGTCGCACGAAGAAACCAGTTTTATACCGGGGAGAAAACGCCGTGGAAGAGTTTCTACAACGACTACAAGGCGAGCTAGCCTCTATCAAACAAAGGCTGGTCACTCCAGCTAAGATAGTAATGTCAGCGGTCGATCGCCAATCATTCCGTGAAGCTAATGAATGTCATATCTGCGGAGAAGCGCTCGAAGCGGATAGAGTTCGCGATCACTGTCACATCACCGGTAAGTACCGTGGTGCTGCTCACAACGCTTGCAACCTTAAACTTCGAATATATCCAGATAAGTGTAAGGTACCGGTGGTCTTCCACAATCTGCGAGGTTACGACAGCCACCTCATAATGCAAGCGATAGGTAGCTGTGAGGCCGCACAGGATGAGGAAACTGAAATTAACTGTATTCCAAACAATATGGAGAAATACATGACATTTAACATTGGACAACTACAGTTCATTGATAGTCTCCAGTTTCTAAACAGCTCGTTGGATAAATTATCAGGAAACCTGTCGCTAGAGGATCTCAAAGTCACAACGGCGTATATAAACGGAAATTTCGTTCATAATGAAAGGTTAAAATTAGATCTGCTCAGACGAAAGGGTGTTTATTGTTACGAATACATCCATGATTACCACCGCTTCGAAGAAGAACAACTTCCACCCAAAGAAGCATTCTACAGCAGGCTGTCCCGAGAGAACATCTCTGATGCGGATTATGAACACGCCCAACGAGTATGGAACGAATTCGACTGTAAAACTCTGGGCGACTATCACGACCTGTATCTCCGCACGGATGTACTTCTACTCGCAGATGTCTTCGAGACGTTCAGAAACACATCGATGAAACACTACAGTTTAGATCCGGCAAATTACTTCAGCCTGCCAGGAATGGCCTGGGACGCTTTGCTGAAAAAGACGAAAATCGAGCTCGAACTTCTCACCGATATAGATATGCATTTATTTGTAGAGAAAGGTCTCCGAGGTGGAATCTCGATGGTATCCAAGCGCTTCGCAAAAGCCAACAACCCGCAATGCCCAGATCATGATACTACGAAGCCAGAAAACTGGATCATGTATCTCGACGCGAATAATCTTTACGGCTGGGCGATGCAACAGCCACTGCCAGTTGGAGGATTTAGCTGGGAAAGTCCAACTCTCGACGAAGTGTTGGAAACTCCAGACGACGCGCCTGAAGGCTTCCTACTTGAAGTAGATCTCGGGTACCCGGAGCACCTCCACGAATCACATAGCGACTATCCCTTAGCACCGGAGACCCTGACAGTCCAAGAGGAGTGGTTGAGCGACTATCAGAATGTGCTTATGAACGAGTTGGGAGGCAAGTTCACAAAGCATGTGAAGTTAGTACCAAGCCTACGACCTAAGGAGCGGTATGTGGTCCATTACAGAAATCTCAAACTATATCACTCGTTGGGGCTGCGAGTTTCTAAGATCCATCGTGCCATTAAATTTAGACAGGAGGCGTGGATGGCTCCATACATCGAGATGAATACGAAATTGAGGGCGAAGGCAATGTCAGAATTTGAAAAAGACTTCTTCAAACTGGCTAATAATGCAGTTTTCGGAAAAACCATGGAAAATCTTAGAAAAAGAATCAGGGTCAACCTGGTACCGACCTCAAAAGTTGACAAACTTCGTAAACTAATTGCCGACCCGGCCTACATATCACACAAAATCTTCAACGACCAACTCGCCGCGATTCACAGTTTGAAGAACAAGCTCAAGTTAAACAGACCTGTATATGTCGGCCAGGCTGTCCTCGACCTCAGCAAGCATCTGATGTACGACTTCTGGTACAACGATGTGAAAAACGAGTACGGCAACAATGCCCAACTCTTATACACAGACACTGACAGCCTGTTATTTCAGGTGGAAACTCCGAACGCCTATGCCGATATGTGGAACAAAAAACACTCATACGACTTTAGTGAGTTTCCTAGAGACAGCCCGTACTACGACGTCGAGAACAAGAAAGTCGTGGGCAAGTTCAAGGATGAATGTAACGGAGTTGCCATAGCCGAATTCGTAGGATTGCGTCCGAAGATGTACTCGATCTTAAAATCGGGCGGCTCAGAGATCAGGAAAGCAAAAGGCGTTCAGAGAGCAGTTGTGAAGAAGGATCTGCACCACGAGCTATACAAGGAGTGCCTGTTCGAACGAGAAGAGATGCGGCACACACAAGTCGTGATTCGAAGCCACGACCACCAGATCGGAGTGTACGAGCAGAATAAGATCAGCCTCTCTCCATTAGACACAAAAAAATGGATCGAGGCCGATGGGATAACAACGCTGGCATACGGGCACTACAAAATCAACGACGGTTGAGTATTCTATCGGGGGGTAACTCAGTGCCCATAGGCACCAGAAGCAGCTCCTCACGCACAAAACCGCGGCCTGGCCCATCAACTAGATGGTATAAAGCCGGTTGGTCAGCCTGCCGAACAACATCCAAAATAGCGTGGATGGTGAGCGACCAGTTAGGGTCGGTAGCGCGTTTGCTACCACCCTCGAGCTCGCCGGGAGCGTACAAATATCGAACGAGAACGTCGTGCCCGAGAACAGGTTCATCCAAGCCCCACAAACGAGTTTTCATTTGTGAATGAGAAGGCTTCTGTGTTACTTTAGCAGCTTTCATCGCTTCAACCGGCTTCATGTCGAGCAAGCGCGTCGGCTCATCGTTAAGTGCAGCAACAACTTCGGGCAACCGGCGAACCCATTCCACTGACCGTTCGGATGACCCCCTTGCAGCCAGGAGCAATTCCTGAGCGTACTGGGCACCGAAAAGTCGCTCAGCTAGAGTACGGTTAAAGCGTTTGTCAACCCAATCCTTCCGTTGACAATCCTTCTGATTAAATCCTTGTTCTCTTCGTACTTAACGCCTATTTAACGTTCACCTTTTGAACACTAATTCTACGTATAAGTATAACCTGAATTAATCAGCAACACAGTTTAATATCTTTTCAGTTTAATAAGAAACAAACAGACAGAACTCAATTCGATTACAACTCGACTAGTCAGCCACACTACTACAGCGAACACACTCGAATTCAAACTTCTCTAGTCAGCATAATTCTTCGCGCCGCTTGACACACCTGTCTTCTGTGCGCATAAGCGAACTCTAATAATATACATATAGCGCGCCGCTGCCGATATCGGCCGGCCGCGCGTGTCACTAAGACTAAACGTTATACATCTATCATATATACATATACACGTGAAACTAAAGTAAGCGCACTAAATATATACGCTAAATATCTCGCACTGCAAAACTGTACACAAAACTCAGTTCACAGCGTTCAACGATGCCCTGTTGACGATGATTTGCGGCCTGTCCGCGTCTTACAAGAACGTCGTGCTTCACCAGCAACGGTGTAAAATCACCCATAAATTCGCGTCCAGGATCGACCTGAAAGAGTCGAGGCCAAGTTAATGGACCCCTCTTATAGATCCGGCTTAAAGCGGCGGCGACTTCGGTCGCACTTTTGTTGATCAACGGTTCTGCTTCTTTGTATCGTGAAGCAACATCGACAACAGTCAAGGCGTATTTATAAGTCTTTCGACCTACTTTATCGTGAGGTAAAAACAAGAGATCGGCTTGGTGTACGGCGTTTGGTTGATTTTCCTCGAACTTTGGACGCGGTATGCGGCGTGGAACGGGAAGATAAATCTGCCACACAGCTTGTTTCTTCAGCCAATCGCGAGCCTCGGCCTCGGAAACTTTGGCGGCTACGGCTAGATTTTTCACCGCAGCCTTACCTCGCCAGTAACCTCTAGGGCTGTAATAGACGGCTGAAAGGTTCTTAGACATTTCAGTAAAAACTATATATTACAAACAGGTAAACACATACACAAATGATTTTCATTTGCGCCGCCGCCCAACACCCATCCCCAGCCTCGACTTCGCTGACATAATGGCCGATACGAGCCGGGCATCCTTCTTCTCATAATCCGGAGTTTCATCGGTGAGTGCGATATTCGACGCGGCTGCAGCGAGGATGTCATCTGCGTGATTACGCCCTGGGGTATCTCTATGAACTGCGTAAGCCACATCGTGGTGGAGGCACGCACGGTCGAGCTGATTAACACCGTGATATCGCTGTGACAGCCGTTTGTCGAGTTTTGTGAATGGTCCACAGTAAGAGTACTTTCCCGTGTTCTGAAAAGAACCTCCCGGATTAGCTTCCGAAGACATACCGGATGGAAGGCTCATATGCATTTCTGGTAGAGGTAGAGCGTTGAGGGCCCTATTCAGTAGCGAGCCTCCATAAGTCTCACGAGACTTATGCTTTCGCTCTTTAGAAGGCAAAATTTGGCTCTTCTTTGCACCGCAGACGGCACAGGTTCCCTTCTTGGCTGGCCGACCGTTTCGTAACTCGACGATTGTTTCATTTGAAGTCTCAGTATGTTTCTTACATCGTAGGCAATACATTGTGTTCGTTGAATACAATCATAACTCGTTGTCTCTATATGGAAATAACAAATTTTGACCTCGAAGCCGACGATGGGAAAAAACACCACCATTGGTTGTTGCCATCCAGCATACGGTGTATAATCTGCGGGCCTAGCGGATGTGGGAAAACAAACCTACTGCTTAACCTCCTTCTGAAGAAGGGGTACCTACGTTTTGACCGGCTCTATCTATACTCAAAGTCTCTGGGACAGGAAAAATATCAGTTTCTTCGGGACTGGATAACAGAACTCGAAAAAGTTGCCGGTAAGGAAGTGGCTTCCTTTCACTCTTGCTCAGATGAAATAGTTCCAGTTGAATCATTAAATAAGAATGCCAGAAGCCTTCTAGTTTTCGATGACGTCATGCTTGAAAAACAGTCGCCCATCGAAAGGTATTTCACTATGGGTCGACACGGTGGCGCGGACTGCTTCTACTTAACACAGAATTATTTTCGAATTCCGAAGCAAGCGATCCGTGACAATGCTAATCTTATAGTCCTCTTCAACCAAGACAGTAAAAATTTACGAGCCATTCACGATACGTTCGTAGGCGGCGGCATGTCTTTCGATGAGTTCCGTACGTTCTTCAGCGAGTGTGCTGCCCAGCCATATGGATTCGCAGTCATAGATTTGACGTCCAAAGTGTACGATGGAAAATATCGTTGCGGGTTCGATCGCTTCTATAAGCCGAAGGCAAGTATTTAAAGACACGATATAGACAACATATAGTCGACATACAACCACGATGTGGCCCAAGGCAAGTATTTAAAGACACGATATAGACAACATATAGTCGACATACAACCATGATGTGGACAAAGGTTTCTTCTAAACAGGAGCGAGACGCCTTGACTCAGGATTATTTAGCTCGGAGAAATCGATTGAGACAGCGTTTCGTGGATGAGAAGCTCGGAGAGGCAAACCTTCAGTACGATGCGGCAAAGCTTTTCAAACCAATAGCCACAGCCACGGCTGAATCCCAGGCGGCTACGTCTAAGGAGCTGCAGAAAGTTACCAGCGCTTTACAGGATTTGCCGGCGCAGATTTCAGAGTCTGCTAATTTTAACCCGATAGCAGCTTTATTCGGTGAAACCGCAGGAACAGCAGCTCCTCCAGCCCTTCCAGCGCTTCCAGCATCCCGAATCCCCTCCGCATTGTTAGTCGACCCAAACAAATATCTCAACGTCGAGGCAATCATAAGGCACGGTTTCAAACCGCCGAGCGAGCTCGATCTAGCCGACAAGGCAGGTGCTGAAAAGATAATCGGTGAGGTCAATCACTATAATCGCCACACCCTGGGCAAAGAGAAAAAGATGGCTAAAAAGCAAAAAGACGAAGAAAAGGTAGATGCGGTGACTGCAGATATCGAAGCCCTAAGGGAATATAAAAAGCGAATCGATACACTGATAGAGGGCCACACCCTCATCAAAAAGGGAAAGGGTTTCAGTGTTCCAACCGTTCCTCTGAAATTACAAGGTAACGCCTTGGGTGAGCTCTCCGTTGACCCCGTCGCGTTGTCTGCCGGTAGACTGAGAGTGTTTAAAGGTGGTAACCTCGTTCTCGAATCTCCGGCCGATGAGTCGTTGTTCAATCTACTAACGAAACGATTCGTTAAGACTAAACAATATTCGCCTCAAGCAATTGAAACTTTTAAAAAGCTCGTACAGATGTCTGGTCTGCCTATTCATGGCCGGAAAAGTAAAAAGTTCCAGCTGATTCGAGGTGGCGCGGTGCAATTTTATAACGATCCAAACGCCCTGGTAGAGAGGTTGCAGCTTTTGGTGGCCTCTAGGGCCGCGGGAAACACTGGTCTCGGCAACGAAATCTCCGCCATTCTTGATGAGTTACTGCGTTCCGGTGCGATCTCCAAAGAGCTGGCACTCGAATTGAATAGAAACATGCTCATAAAATAAAATACACAAGATGGAACGCTCGGAGAAACTACTCGAAGAAATTCGAGAACTTTTGCAGCCTAAGGAAAATTTTAGTATAGTTGTTTCCTCAGATACTACAGGGTGGACCACGGCTTTCTCACCACCGCTGTACCTGGATCCAAAAAGACGCTTTGAGCTTGCTTTGGTCAATCTTGAAACTTATAATTCTATTCCGAACATTGACAGCTCAAATAACAAGTTCGTCTACAGCTCCACCAATGGACAGGCGTGGAAGACGATCATTTTGCCCGACGGAAGCTACGAGATCGCACAGATTAATGATGAAATCAGCCGGCAGTTAGAAAAGCAAAATCCGCCGCCGACAGGTGTTGTTCAACTCGGCTTTAATTCTCCTATTACTATAGGAGCCAACGCATCTACCCTACGCGCCTTCGTAAAGATAACGAATGCCCAATATATAGTAAATATGGCGCAATCTACTATCAGGCAAATGCTCGGTTTTAACCCTCAGAGGCTTGGTATTGGTTATAAAGAGGGAGAAAATCCAGTCGATATTCTCCGCGTGGACACAATCCTGGTAAATTGTGACATTATCTCTGGATCGTATCGAAATGGTAGCCAGCTGCCAGTAATCTACAGTTTTTTCCCGGATGTATCGCCCGGCTACAAGGTAATCGAGTCTCCGAAAAATCTGGTGTACCTACCAGCTGCACCTGCTGGCAACGTACAGGGCATTCGTGTGTGGCTGACAGACCAGAATGGTGAACAATTAAACCTCCGCGGTGAGACAGTAACTATAAGGTTTCACATCCGCAGTGCGTAGATTTTCACACTTAAATATTCTCATGTTTGTTCTTGGAATTAAAAAGCGGCGTCGTGTCGTGGGTGGTGGACTTTTCGACTGGATACCCAAAATCGCGGGTTTCCTTGGCCGTGCAGGCTCCTTCATTTCGGCGAATAGAGGCACAATCACAAACGTTGCCAAGGCGGTTGGTAATGTCGCGAAAGCCGGCGCCACAACAGCATCTGCCGTCAGGCAAATTGTTGATGCCGTGAAAGCGAGACGCGCTGCGGCGGTGGAAACGCAAATGAAAAACTCATCTGCCGCGCCCGTTGTTCCCGCACCTTTGGAGAAGGCGCTCAGCGACAAGAGCATCGAATACTTAAAACAACTGGCTGTGAGTCCGCCACCCGTTGTTCCGACAATGGCCGACATAAACAGCCGCATTGCTGGATCCGGTTTCAAAACTATAAAGCCGAGTCGTTGTGGTAGGGGTCTGTTTCTTGCAAAATGAAAAAAAAATTTCCGACTAATTCACAAAACGGAAAAAAAATGTTTAACCCACCACATATGAAATTCATTTGCAACATGATTAATAATTGAAGCTTGAACTTTTTTTGCTATAATAATGGCGGCATTTGACGTGCCGAGTGAAATGTTGGACATCGCTTCGGCGGTACCCGATGATAATAGCATCGAATCGTTTGAATACCGCGAGTATGAATCACAAAACCCTGCGGCTATTAACAACGGTCAGGCCATACAGATAGACATCCAGAACCAAGACATTTTCACACAGCCTTCCAAGAGCTACCTTCTTGTGGAGGGCAGGATTACATCAACTGGCGCGGCTTACATCGCAGACTCGTTGGTGTCATTCATCAACAATGCTATCCCGTACATGTTTTCTCAAATTCGATACCTGGCTAACAATACCGAGATAGAGAATGTCATGTCACCTGGGCAAGCCACGACGATGAAAGGCATGCTGGTATACGGCGATGATTTTTCCAAAGGCGAAGGTTTAAACATGTGTTGGCAGAAGGACACGAGTGCGGCGGCGGCGGCTGCGAATATCGGCTTCGAGGCCCGTCGACTGATGATCATTGGAAAACCCGTCCCTATTGGAACGTTTTCATTCATCGTTCCCTTAAGACATCTATTCGGTTTTTGCGATGATTATCACAAGGTCGTATACGGGATCAAACACTCTTTACTGCTGAGCCGGCAGGGGGACGCAGACGCGATCTTCAAGGAAGCCGCAGCGGCCAATGGCCAGATCATGCTGACTAAACTCTCCTGGTTCATGCCGCATATAATACCCGCTTTGGAGTATAAAAGCATGCTTATGAAGCAGATTGAAGCCAAGGTTAAGGTACCTGTGGCATTCCGCGCCATGCAATGCGACAACATTGCGGTGCCACGAGCGACGACTTTTTCCTGGCGTTTGAGCGTTAAGTCGGGCACGGAAAAGCCACGCTGGATTCTTGTTGCTTTTCAGACTGGAAAGAATGCACATCAAGGCCAGAATCCGGCACTGTTTGACCATGCACAGGTTCGCAACATATTCGCTTTGCTCAACACCGATCGTTACCCGGTGGTTGACATGAATCTCGACTTCACCAAGAGGACAACTTCTCGCGCTTACAAGGCCCTACGTGACTTCAAGGAAGAATATTGCGGTATAGACGCGCGTGAATCGTCATGCCAACTGACACCAATGGAATTTGTAGATTTGTTTCCGATCTTCGTCCTGGACGTGCGCAGGCAATCCGAACGACTTAAAACCTCTGTACAGGACATACAAATCAAGGTGGACTTTAACGAAGGGGTACCAAATAATACGACGGCATATGCCGTCCTGATCAGCGACCGACTCCTGAATTTTGAATCGGATGGCAGCAAATTCAACGTCGTCTACTAGAAATCGGTTTTTCACATTTAGATACAAGGCCCTCTTTTAGATATATTTTTTCCAAAAATGAAAACTGAATACGTTGCGTTCGGCCTTTCACTGACCGAAGGGCAAAAGCAAACATTGGCTAAAGCTGCGCGCGCCGGCACTGGTGCCACGATCCGACTCGCTCATGGCCAGCTTCGTGGAGACGATAAGCTCGCGCTGACAAAAGTTCAAGCCGCCCGAATCGTGAAGAAGATTTCGGAAGGCGTTGGCATGGAGCTGAGATTCACCAAAACGCAATTGAAAAAGATGACTAAAATGGGTGGATTTCTTCCACTACTGGCTCTCCTCCCGCTGCTTTTTGGTGGGTTATCCGCGGCGGGTGCCGTGGCTGGTGGGACCGCTGGGGTAGTAAAGGCTGTGCAGAGCAAACAGGCCAGCGACGCTGCACTGGCGGAGGCGGCGCGTCACAATCGCGAACTCGAGGCCCAGGTCCGCGGGACTGGTTTATATCTCGGGCGTGAGACTCGTGGTGGTTGTTGCCCAATGTGTAAAGGATCGGGTCTCTACATCGGACAAAAAAACTAAAACCTCTTAGCAACTTCGATATAGAGAAAGTTGCCAGGGCGCTGCCGCATTTCCGCGGTGTTTTCATGCGAGATGGTCTGCATGCCGCGGCTCGTGAGAAGGAGTGTGGAGTTGTTAATTTAGATTCTGGTTCCGGCGATGGTACTCACTGGGTTGCCTATTGGATAGATGGACCTACAGCCATCTATTTTGACAGTTATGGGCTGGATCCGCCTCTCGAAATTTCTCGATATTTAAAAAATCCTATAAGAACTCAAACATTTCAGCTGCAGGGGCCCGATGATGTGGTATGTGGTCATCTCTGCCTGACCGTGCTAAGAGAGCTCGCTGCCGGAAAGAATTTTGAAGACATCGTGCTTGACCTATGTTAGACTTCCGTCACCTTTTTGTATATAAAAAATGCCGGTTGATAAATTTGGAAGAGACGGTGGAGGTGGGGTGGGAGGGGGGCAGATAAGCGCCGCTGGGCTCGTCCACAAAGCGGGTGATACCATGATGGGAATTCTGTCGGCTGGAGGTTTTCGACTGACAAACGTGGGAACGCCCACGATGGAAACAGACGCCGCGACAAAGGCTTATGCAGACATCATAGATCAGGACAACTTACAAATCACCGGTGGAACGATGTCTGGTGTTCTAAAAATGGGTGGCCACAAAGTTACTGGGCTGCCCACAGACGCTGGTGCGTCTGAAAGCGACGCTGCGAGCTGGGCACAAGTGGTACGATACGCGGACCAGAAGGCGACCGCAGCCGAAAATCATGCAGACCAAAAGCTTATCGATGCCAGGCAGTACACGGACGAGAAGAATGCGGGGCTGAGAGATTCCGTTAGGCGGTATGCAGATGACAAGGACCTTATTGTTAAAAGTTATGTTAACGAGCAAGATGTTATCGTCAGGAATGCGTGCGTGCTCAAATCCGGCGGTGTAATGACTGGAAGTTTAGTTATGGGTGGCCACCGAGTTACTGGGCTCCCAACAGAAATTTCAGGATCCGATAGCGACGCAGCGAGTTGGAAACAAGTGTCAACAGCGGTCGCTGGCGCTCTAGTAAAACTCGATAGAGTACCCACGGAGTCGTTGCATGTGGTGAATAAGCGGTATGTAGTTTCCCGCGACGCTTCTTACAGACAGTACGTGGATGAGAAGGTCACCACCGCTAGAAGATATGTGGACGAGAAGCATGCTATCGTAAGAGGCGGGCATGTGCTCAAAAGCGGCGATTCTATGACTGGTGATTTGACCATGTGTGGCAAAAGAGTGACTGGGCTCCCAACAGAAATTCCAGGATCCGATAGCGACGCCGCGAGTTTGAAACAGGTGACGCAGCTGATCAGCAACGCCACTAAGAATAATGATACGGCGCCGGCTGGACCAAAGTACTTGACTAACAAACGGTATGTGGACGCGAAAAACGCTGAGATTGGAGCTTCAGTTAGACTCTATGCGGACCAGAAAGCTGAAGCTGCTAAGACGTACGCCAACGAGCAAGATGTTATCGTTAGGAGCGCATGCGTGCTTAAAGCTGGTGATGCAATGACTGGTGATTTAATCATGGGCGGTAAAAGAGTTACTGGGCTCCCTACGGGCGCAGCAACGTCCGAAAGCGACGCGACGAGTATGGCACAAGTATCGAAGCTGATCGCCGACAACATGACAAAGAGTGATAGAGTACCAACAGAACCGTTGCATGTGACAAATAAACGATACGTTGACGTGAAAAACGCTGAGATTGGAGCTTCCGTTAGACTCTATGCGGACCAGAAAGTTGAAGCTGCTAAGAGGTACGCCAACGAGCAAGATGTTATCGTTAGGAGCGCATGCGTGCTCAAATCCGGCAGTACCATGACCGGTGATCTGGCTATGGGTGGTAAAAGAGTGACTGGACTCCCAACAGAAATTTCAGGATCCGATAGCGACGCTGTGAGTTTTAAACAAGTGACGCGGCTGATCACCATCGCCACTACGAATAATGATACGCCGCCCTCGGGACCATGGTACCTGACCAACAAGCGGTATGTAGACAGTGAGATAGCTAATGAAAGGCGATACGCGACGAGCATCAAGATTCTCAACTACAGCGGCCACATTCCGCCCCTATCCAGAAACGTTTCCGAAACGGGTTTTATTGCCTCAGCCAACGAATCTTTACCCACTAACCCGCCTCATATGGCATTCAACTCGGGTGTGAGGGGTGAGTGGAAGACGGCGTCCAGATCGAGAGCCGATATTGATGCTCAGGTTAGTGGGACTTGGTTACAGATTGAATGCCCGACGCCTATGCGAGTATGGAAGGTTAGTCTGACTGGGGGAATTAGTTCTACTGCTCCGCGTGTCACGTCCTGGAAGATTTATGGGACACCCGATAATGAAAATAGATTTGATGCGCTCATCACCTCCAATGTCACTTTGACTAATTCTGCGCAAGAGTTCACCTTCACAACTGAGAGTTTATACAAAAAATTCAGGCTGATGGTCTTGGCCACCAGCCCACCACAACCTACTTTTGGAATAACCCACTTCCAGATCTATACATATTTTAGACACGGGGGATAGTCAGTAGTATAGAAAAAATATGACTGACACGCACCTCAAGATTCGGGGGTATCTCCGTCAACACGGAGAAATAGACATGTGCAAATACAGCATAGACAGTCTAGGTGATGTGGGCCACTGGGGGTACGACATCCCGAAGCCCACCGCAGAGCTATTGACCGCGGTGCCTCAACAACACATCGACTTCGTGTCTGACGATTACCACAGCCGCGATATCTATACGGCGGCCGGAACGGTAACCACCAGTGCGTGGCAAACTCTTCCATTGACCGCTGCGCGTTTTCCGTGTATAAGTTTGCAAACCGCCAATGAGGGGGTTTCGTTAGAGTGCGGGTTCTGGAAGCTAACAGTCTTTGGTGTTTGCGGTGGTGATGCAACAGTTCGCGTTATAGCACCGGCAGCTGCTGGTGGTAGCATCGATCGTACAGTCGATATTTCAAGTGGGCAATTTGATGTAGCCAGGGCAATATTCGTTCCAGGACAAACGAGTTTCCGAATTGAAGGCAAAAAGAGAGGCGTTGAAAGTACTTCATCTATCGACTTAAACGTAACTTTACTAATAAAGCAACTATAAAAATACAATGTCTTTGTATCCAACGCTTACGGAGCCGACAATTTCGTCAGACACGAAGTCGCAGACGTTTCGTCTGCAGAAGATTGGTGAAGTAGAAGCATTCCTGAGATCTGAGGCGATAAGTCGAGGACAACTGTGCAAAAAGTATAAGAGGGTTGTAGATGTGGCTAATGGGGCCTCGGCCGGCCTTGCTATGGTGAGTCTTGGAACTGGGGTGGGTGGGGCAGCTATGTTAGCCACTGGTATTGGTTTTATTCCTGGTATTGTTCTGGAGAGTTTAGCCATAGCGACGAGTTTTCTGGATATTATTGGAAATGTTATTAGTAGAAGTTTTGTTGCTAAAGCTTCAAAACACGACGAAATTTGTATTTTGGCGGAGAGTAAGCTAAACACTGTTCATGACCACATTTCTAAGGCGTTGGAAGACACGGCTATTAGCGATGAAGAGTATAAGCTTATTTTGGGAGAGGAGAAATATAGAACGATGAAGCGTGATATACAAAGCAAGAATGGAAAAAAAGAGTTGCCGAGTCAAAGCAAAGACGAGATGGTGGCGGAACTGATCAAGAAACTAACCAGCGCTGGGTCTTGCCCGCGAACCTCAAAATAAAAGTTTTCATCGTAGGTGGTTGGAGTAGTGAGTCTGCTGTTGTTCCCAGTGCGCCACCAGCATATTATTAGGAGGGGGTCAACATTTTGCCGACGTTTCGTAGTAGTGTCACATCCATATTTAGCTTCTAATAATGCGGAAGGCTTATTTTTTCTAATTTACAACGAAATTTACAGGGGGTCCAAATTTGGCAAACGGTCCCGAAGTCATACCACACCCTCATTATACCGCAGAATGCTTAATTTTTCTAATTTACAACGAAATTTACAGGGGGTCCAAATTTGGCAACCGGTCCCGAAATGATACCACACCCGCATTATACTTCTAACACCGCAGAATGCTTGATTTTTCTAATTTATAATGAAATTTATGGGGGGTCAAAATTTGGCAAACGGTCCCGGAGTCATGCCACACCCTCATTATATCGCAGAATGCTTGATTTTTCTAATTTATAACGAAATTTATGGGGGGTCCAAATTTGGCAAACGGTCCCGAAATGATACCACACCCGCATTTTACCGCAGAATGCTTAATTTTTCTAATTTATAACGAAATATATGGGGGGTCCAAATTTGGCAACCGGTCCCGAAATGATACCACGCCCGCATTATACTTCTAATACCGCAGAATGCTTAATTTTTCTAAATTATAACGAAATTTATAGCGGCCAAATTTCATAGACGGTCCTATATGATGCCACACCCGAATTATACTGCAAAAGGCCTATCGAATGTACTATGTTTAGCCTTTTATCTGTTATGTGCTTTAGTAAATACACACCACAGGATAAACATGCTGTTTAACCCATTTTCGCGCTTGAATGTAGGGGACTGGCCCCTTTTTGAAGTGAATATAGGTTTTCCAGGTCGCTTTAAAAATTTATGTTCGTTTGGCAATGACTATAGACAGTGTGCTAAACCACATGTTTTTATGATATATAGACAATGCAACAGCCACAAGGTTAACGAGCACAGCAAAAACCACGGTAATTCCATACCCGCATTTATCTGAACTGGACTGCTTAAAAAATAGCAGTGGGCTCAAAAAGCCCGACGACCTGGCAACATATTTTCAACCTTTCGATAAACAGACTCATTCAGTCTATTACTTTTTACATAGCAGTCCATATATTGTAGTGCTGCAGACTTTCAAGCAAACGTGGTTAAGCAACGTTTCAAGCTATACGATGATTACACTTGTTTTATTAGGCGGAGCCACCGCAACCAGAAACAAGAGAATAAATAACTTGAATACATAACTAGAATAAATAACTAGAACGGGGTGCAATTGAGAGGAAGCTCGAGAGAGAGGCTCTGACACAGATGATAGTCTTCTGAGCCACTTAAAACCTTGTAATGTTATGTTATGTTATGTTAAATAGAGGTTTATATGTTATTAAACAGAAAGCGGTGCACTGCTTCATTATAACGGTTATAAATATATTAATAACCTACTACATATATACAAACATAATACGAGCACTCTACATCTGATTAACGGCATGATCAATGGTTAATAGTTCTGTTGTGCGCGAGGCCTCATATAGGCTTATAAACACATTCCATGGCTAAAAGCAACGATGAATGGTTGTTACTGACCTAGATTGCGCGAACTAATGCGCGAGAGACTGTAAACAACAGGTGCGGGATCAGGCAGTGTATAGACTACATCAATTACTTGGCACGCACACTTCCCTTCCCTTTTAGTTGATGGTGTTATTGAGCCATTTATCAGCGCCGGCTGCTGGTTCGTGTGCCAGACAAGCCTACGAATCCTTGATTGACATGTCTGAATAGACAACAGGATGGGCTTAAATAATGAGGCACAGCTTTAAAGCCGATCTGTTTATAAAGGCTAGTTGGTCACGAGAAGGCTTGGATGCACTGGCTTCCCACCCCATAAAATACGCTCTAGTAAATCGAAAAAACGACTCGTAGATATGTCTAGATTTTTCAGCGTAATATGAATTATGTCATTATAAGCCACCACGGCTTCTGAGGCGCCTTAAAAGTGGTGTCCCCTTATTTTTAGACGTGGTGGCGGCTTGTAAGCGCTAGTACACATCTACTACAGTTACAACTCAAACTCACAGAAAATATGAGTTAACTCAAACTCATAACTCACACTCTTTAAGGTGAGTTAACTCAAACTCATAAATCCCAGCAAGTGAGTTAACTCGTGAGTTTAAACTCATATGAGTTAACTCATACCCAACACTGGAAATAAATAGGGCCTAAACGCTGTTTCTGGTTATGCTATAGGAAGGCGAAAGAGACGAACGCTACGAGTCTTCTAATGCAGTGTTATAGGATGAATGTATATATTATTGTATTTACGAATTTATAAAGCGCCTCTCGCAGTACCCTGTCCCGTCTGTAAGAGTTTCTTTTTAGTTCTTTGTTTCTTATGTCGGGCTTCTCATGAACTTTGATTGCTTAGACCAACGAAGAGTTTTTTTTATATATAAATATATTGTAATTTTTGGTAAATAGAATTATAGAACTGAATATTAGAAATGTCGTTGTAAAATCATTTCTATGTAAACTTGCGCGGCAGCCCCTTAAGCTAGCCTTGGGTACGAAATGTTATCGACTTCATTTTTCTTAGTCACGGTATATAGAGGGCGGGTGGCCAAACCAGCCCACTCACTCGCCGTCTGGTCTTCCCACCGACCGTGTAAATCAGTGTACTAATTGTAGTTGAGTTGGATAGGGGGCGCAAGTGGAGCAGAAACCTCAAAGCAATATTCTGCCCTGGTGGGGATTTGAACCCCCGATCTCTCGGTTGACAGTCCATCGTGCTTACCACTAGACCATCACACAATCCGTTATCCAAGGTAGTAAACTGAATTACTTAGTGGTGACGTAGGCCTATTCATGCAAAAACATGACTACTTGACATTTGGGAGCCTATATAGGCCTACGCGAATGCACACGTGCTTAATATCATACGCATTGTGTGCGTAGAAACAATACAAATGCCAACGCCGCTGTTAAGCAGAAGAAGAGATCGTGCACATGTTCGGGTAATTTCGGGTCTGGATAGAAGGCCGTCAGCTGAACAAGAAAGATGCCGTCAAATAATGCTAGTCACATCACGTATAAATCTTTGGCATTTCGACTGCAGTATGCATGCAAGGTCGAACTATCGTGAGTAATGTCAGACCGAGTCCGCGATGTTATATATATATATATATTATATATATACATATATATACGTATATATAATTATATATATATAGGCCTATATACGGACGGTAAAAGAAAGTGCATGGCGTCTATACCTGAGAAGATATATAGTGGTATAATATATCTCTGAATATGCGCAGGTCAGAGGACGATATGGCAAGAGCTGGAAAGACTTTGAGTGTAGGCATGAGCGTCCGGAGAGGGGTAAGGAGCATTTGCCCCCTGGATTTTAAAAATATTTTAAAAAATAAAATCTTTTGTTTATTATGATTATTACAACAGTCCCAACACGATTTTCAATGCGAAAAACACTTAATTATTTAGGTAAAAGTCCTTGACCATTATTTATTTTAAAGTTGACACGTGTTTTGTGTTCATGAATTATTCTACGCAAAAACGAAATTTAACCCCTAAAAAGTGCCCCCCCACAAAAATTTTGGCGGACGCCCACGGGTGTATAGGGTTAATAGTAGAAAACTGATAATTTAGGCTGACTACATTGCAACAGTCTAAGCAACCGGCGTTCCACTTTAGGTTACGGAGCTTTGAGGAACCCGTGTTTCTGCCATTTTCCATCGATGCCACAACTTTCAGAGCATTAACGACTAAGTAAGACAAGCATATACACAGGCTGCAATCGTATGACTTCATTCATTTCACGTAGACAAGCATGGATAGTATTGCGGAGTTGTACAGCTAGCTACGATCATGTACGATGGTGCTTTTAAGCCAGGAATTTGGATTCGACCGAGAGATATAGGAGAACATAGACATGAATCCTATCAGATGAATAGTTTCAAGGTGTATCATTTAGTCGGCAGAAACATTCGCTGTTTTAGTTCTTCTTGATAGCAGAATTACCTTTTCATCTGTCGCGTATCGGATTTCATTATGTGTTGCAGAGAAGTTGCCAGACACAAGCTTAATAAATGCTTAATAATAATAGCACACGTGTATACATTCATGTATGGCAGAAGAACTCCATTGGCTCTCTGCTCTTTGGAATGAGCTTTCTAAGTCCGTTCGTTCCTCTATTCTCTCAGGTAGCGTCTCTTCCTCTTTTACCTGTCTTAAGACTTGCTTTTTCTCTCGGGGTCTCTCGCACTGGGAGCGCTTCTGAATGGCCCTTCCGCTAGAAGCGCTTTATAAATATCCGAATACAATACAATACAATCACCTTGTCACCTTGTGCTGTCAACTCCTGGAGCTCTAGCGATCGCCACGACACACATTCTCCATTGCTTCCTATTCGAAGTCAGGTCCCTTAGTGCTTCCAGATTCATGCCAGTTACATCGTGAATCTCATCCATCCATTTCTTCCTTGGTCGACCCCGTCTTTTTTTCCCCTCACCACAAGCCAACATCATTTCCTTTTCTAGCCCATCAGATCGCATAACATGACCAAAGAATCCAAGCTTCAATCTTGTCGCTTTTTGTTTTAATGACTCTTCATTCTCGACACCAATCTCCACTCGTATTGATTCGTTCGTCCTTTTCTCTGTCCATGATATTCTCAACATTTTTCTCCATATCCACATTTCACATGCGTTGACCTTTTTCACCATGTTCTTTGTCATTGTCCAAGACTGACAGCCATACAGAACCGTTGGAAAGACTAGGGCTCTCACGAGCCTTTTTTTGTATCTATGCTCACATGCTTGTCCTTCCATATCTTTTCCAGTCCAATTAATCATTGCAGCTTTCCCAATCGCAATCCTTCGTTTTATTTCTGTATCACATTTTCCTTCTTTTTCAACCAATGATCCCAGGAAAGTGAAGCTTTCTACTACCTCTATTTCTTCTCCGTCAATCTCAAAAGTATCCCATTCTGCTGTTGTCATAACTTTTGTCTTCTTTATGTTGAAGTATAAGCCAGCTTTTTCACTTTCTCTCCTTACCCTTCTTATTAATTCTATCAGCTCATCTTTTCTTTTTGCCATTAGTGTTGTATCATCTGCATATCTAAGATTGTTCAATGTCCTTCCCGCAATTTTTACTCCCTCTTTTGCCCCTTCCATTTCTGCCATTCTCATTATTCTTTCCGCATATATAAGTTAAACAGGAATGGAGACAAAATGCATCCCTGTCTCACCCCTTTCTTGATATTGAATTGATCAGTGTCTCCGTATTCTGTTCTTATCACCGCTATCTGATCTTCATATATAGTCCCCTTAATAGCCATATCAAGTGTTTCGGAATTCCCATCTCAAGTAGGGTTTTCCACATTAAATCGTGATTAATGCAGTCAAATGCCTTACTATAAACAATACAATATGATATATATATATACATATGTAAATATATAAGCATAAATACATTCATTAGCATACATACATGAATACATACTTTAATGCATACAAACATTGCATATACATGCATAAATACATACATAAATACATGCAATGACATTTTTTAACATGCATACATACATACATACATACATACATACATATATGCATGCATACATGCATATATACATACATGCATACATACGTACGTGTATACATACATGCATGCACACAAGCATACATAATACATATACATACATAATACATATATGAATGCATACATACATGCCTATAGTATACGTACATAGGCACATACGTGCGTGCAAACATACAATAATAATAACATACATTACATAAATAGATACATACATACGATTCTTTTGTTGCTACACTCTCATTGTTGTCTGTCATCAGCCGAAATGTACTTGGATGATAAGTAACAAAGTGTTTGGTGTGACGAAGAGACAGACAAAGGCGTATTATTCGGTATATATATATATATATATATATATATATATACTTAGCGATAGATATTATGCATACGACTCAACACACTCAAACATGTATATATAAACATATACATAGATCAACACATTGGTACAAGCTGTGTATCATTTCCGTTGTTGCATATATTCTGCAGTCTCTTTGGAATTTGACCATTGTTCACCTGGCTATATCATATCCGTAAATATGCATTAATGGAGGCAATGCATAGCCTATATATAGTGTATATCACACACACACGCGCATATATACATATACATATACACATACTTATGCATCTACATATACTTGTTGCAGTGCATAAAATCTGTATCTGTTTCAGCGTATATGTTTCTGCCTATTGACCTGACTGCGGCTCCATTTTGAGGCGTCATCGCTTCATGCTTTGCACATTAAACACCTGCTCCATAAAATTTCCTAATTGCAGCTACAACGGCGTGAATATAGATAGGGGCCTACATATTCATAGCAGTGAATATGCATGGTAAAGGTCTGGAAGAGCGTGAAAAAGAATTCTCTTGGAAACAGAGGAGGCGCCATAAAACCCTTTGATCTACGCCGGCGAACCATATAAATGTAATAAGATTCGACGCGGAGTATCTCTCTCACTCGTGAAGCGGCGTTATATATTTATGGGCGCAACACAGAACACCGTTGACTGTGTTTGATGCACAAAAAGGATTTTAAGTAGCGGTCCACACATGCAGCTCATTTGTTCAAACCATCTGGGTTGATTTATTCTACAATTTCACAGAGAGTTAGTTCACCCTTTTAATTAAAACCTAACATAAGTCTACAACTAATGTAACACTGGCATCATTTTAATTACGCCTGGCTTATGAGATGAAGCGTTCTCGACTCTCGTTTCTTTGTAACAATATAAGCTCCGCATGTGATACTCGCTGCAGTATATGGCCTCTTTAAATAATAAGCAGAGCCACCTGCTTTCTTATAGTCGCCGCTATGCATTTTTAAACTAATACGACATAGCCCACCTCCTTAACTGCAGGTCTATTTATCATTGCGCCTCACGTCAGTGCTGGCAAAAGCTATAAGAAAAATCCTAGGTGGTGTAGCGCTAAGTTCTTGTAACCGGAAGGTCGCAGGTTCGAATCTACCTCAAGCCACTGCGTAACGACCTTGGACAAGTTGCTCACCCACAATTGTCCAGCTCATGTGAATGGGCTGGGGCCCTGCGCTTGGCCTTCCAATGGCGCTTTAGAAGTTTGGAGATTACAGTAATACGGTTACGATGTTCTGTGCCTTGAAACCGGAGGGTCGCAGGTTCGTATCTACCTCAAGCCACTGCATGCGTAGCGACCTTGGACAAGTTGCTTACCCACAATTGTCCAGCGCTCGTGAATAGGCTGGTGCCCTAATCTTGGTCTTCCAGTGGTGCTTTGGAAGTTTGGAGATTACCATTAGGATATTACACCAATTTGCGTCCGTTACACTGGCTGGCCATCGAGCAAAGAATTCGGTTTAAAATCTGTCCTATAGTTCACAAAAGATTGCAGTCGAAACAGCCAAACTATCTTCTCTCCTTGTTCACCCCTCATGCCAGAAAATGTTACAGACCCACTTGATAGATGGATACTCAGACTTTCGCAGTGCCTGGCACCAAAACAACGTTTGGCTCCCAAGCGTTCTCGGCAGCTGGTCCAAAGCTTCGGAATTCATTTACCCAGATTTGTGCGTTCTTGCTTTTCTCTAATCTTATTCAGAGCTAAACTTAAAACTCGTCTGTTTTTAGTGTAAATATATGTCATATTTTTAGTGTAAATATATGTCATATTTTTAGTGTAAATATTTGTCATAAACTATACTTCTGTTTCAGCTTATACTTACCCTCCGTAGTCAGCACGAGCGCTGCTAATCAGATGCATCATCATCATCATCATCATCATCATCATCATCATCATCATCATCATCATCATCATCATCATCATCATCATCATCATCATCATCATCATCATCATCATCATCATCATCATCATCAATTATCATCATCAATTATCATCAATCATCATAATCACCATCATCATCATCATCATCATCATCATCATCATCATCATCATCATCATCATCATTATCAGCGTCATCATCATCAGCATCATCATCATCATCTTCATCAGCAGCAGCAGCAGCAGCAGCATCAGCAGCGCATCATTAGCCGCAAGAGGGCGTTACTTCATATCATGTGCTTGTTGTAGTTGTGTGCTTGAGTGCAATGAAATGGCATACAGAATTGTCCCTTAACACGTATACAGTGTGGCTCTTAAGAGAATATACACAGCGTTAATTGTCTAGTATAGTGATAACTAAGTATTAGTTGAAACAATGCTTGAAATCGCATCAAATTAAGCTAGACGCAGCTGCCTGTGAGAGTGGCATATATCGAACATTCATTTAAAAAGCAGAGTGTGGTTAATCGGAGAATATTCATAGGCATATGAATATGAGGAGGAAGCTGAACTTATTGTTCCCCGCGCGCGGACAGCCATACGGCAGCGCTGTGCCTTCTCTGTGGCTGCCCCCATGGCCTGGAATGGGCTCCCTACCAAGCTCCGTCAAATACCGATTGGTCATTTCACCCTGTTTCTTACTGTCCTCAAAACTGCATTATTTGACCGTGGTTGGGCTGGGAGTGCTCCTGAGTAGGCAATCTTGAAGGGACGCTATATAAAACTACTTTAATAATAATAATAATAATAATAATAATAATAATAATAATAATAATAATAATAATAATAATAATGTGCCGATTTGGGCCCTTTGATTTTTTTTTTGGACTGCGTCTAAACCTGGTGACATTGCGACATGACGCTGCTCTGCTCTGCGTCGTTGCGCTCAGCGCTCTGCGCTGCGTCTGCGTCTGCGCTGCGCCAGTGACTCTGCGTCAGCGCTCTGCGCTGCGTCGTCTGCGTCAGCGTCTGCGCTCTGCGACACTGCACCGAGTGACCTCTGCGCTGCGCCAGTGACTCTGCGTCAGCGCTCTGCGCTGCGTCGTCTGCGTCAGCGTCAGCGCTCTGCGACATTGCACCGAATGACCTCTGCGTCGTTGCGCTCTGCGTCAGCGTCTGCACTGCGTCCATGACTCTGCGTCAGCGTCAGCGCTTTGCGACACTGCACTGGGTGAACTCTGCGTCAGTGCCCTGCGCTGCGTCGTTTGCGTCTGCGTCAGCGCTCTGCGACATTGCGTCCATGACTCTGCGTCAGCGTCAGCGCTTGCGACACTGCACTGGGTGACCTCTGCGTCAGCGCTCTGCGCTGCGTCGTTTGCGTCTGCGTCAGCGCTCTGCGCTCTGCGCTCTGCGTCTGCGTCAGCGCTCTGTGACGCTGCGCTGCGTCAAGGGACACTATATATAGAAGTGCGCAGCTCAACAGTCAGTAGAGTTCTTGGACGGGAGTCAGTAGAGTTCGACAGGAGTCAGTTGAGGCAGATACTCGGAGTCAGACACGGAGAAAGGTTTGACGGTTCGTCAGCGTCGAGTGCAGAGTCAGCGTCGCCAGTGCTCAGTCACTTCGTCGTGGTTGCGTCGTTTGTACCACGGACTCTGCTCGTCTTTCGTCGTTGTTAGGTCGTCGCTGACAGGTAGTTATCAGTTGCTGTCGTTGACAGTCGTCGTCTGCGTCGCCGGAGTCGTGTTCTCCGGTTGAGTACGTTCTTGAACTCTGCCTCGTCGGACTGCGAAACTGATTTAACTGTGAACTCATTTCATTATGTTTGTTGAATTATATCGACGGGTAGTCGATTGAGTGTGATCAGGCAATAAAGTTTGAAACCAGAGGTTAGCCTTCTGCTTGACTAAGGGAAGCCTTACCCCACGGACTAGAGTCAGGATCCGAACCCTGGGCTGGGCCATCCTGGTAAGCTGATTCGGCCCAGGTTCGCCACAAAACTGGTACCAGAAGTGGGGTGGTACTTCTGGTTTTCTTCGTTGAACGATCAACTCATCAAGCATGGAAAACGCTGATGGAGAAGAGACCCGCATCTACACGTTGTTGGACTTTGCGGAAACGTCGCCAGATCTTCCGATCTGTTCAACGCCGGTCGTGAAGGAGGAGAGAAAATCTGCTGTGAAGTTCAAATCGGAAACCAGTCGACTCCTAGAAAGCATTAATTTCGACGCTCCGGGATCTGAGAGCGCGACCGGTTACGGACGAAAGAAGGCATCCGTCGTGAGCGAAACTTCTTCGGACTCGCGATTGATGGAAAACGTCGGCGCTCTGCTCGGTCAGAAGAGAACGTACATGAAGCCTGGAAAATTCGACGGAACTGGGTCTCTGGAATCCTTTTTGACGCAGTTCGAAGTGTGTTCTCGGCACAATCGTTGGAGTGATCAGGACAAGGTGGATTTTCTTCGTTGTGCACTCGAGAAGGCAGCAACTCAGCTTTTGTGGGACTTTGGCGCACGGGAAGACATAAACTATGAGCAACTTGTTGAGAGGTTGCGACAGAGATACGGAGCTGAGGGACAGGCGGAAACCTTTCGCGCCCAGCTCTACTATCGTCGACAGCGATCGGATGAGAGTTTGAGCGATCTCCTCCACGACATCCGACGCCTGGTGGTCCTTGCATATCCCGTTCCGTCTAACGAGACGACTGAGATAGTTGCCCGAGATGCCTTTCTCGAAGCCATCAGAGATCGTGACTTGTCTCTCAAAGTGAGAGAGAAGGAGCCGAAGAATATCGATGAAGCCTACCGGATGGCGTTGCGCCTTGCGGCGTACCAGCAAATGACTGATTTGGACGATCGCCGAAGACCGTCTAACCGGGTTCGTGGGACACAAGAAGTCGACGTGAACACGCAACTCCAGAAGCAGTTGGACACTTTCCTTGCAGCCCAGCGTCGTTGGCAGCAAGAATTGGAAGGCAAGATCTCTCGACAGTTGGAAGATCTTCGGAACGCCCCGCGAAGTACTTCGGATTCGACTCCCTTCGTCGACACTCGTGGAAACTCCGGACGTGACATAACGTGCTACAACTGTGGGCGAAACGGGCACATCGCCCGTCGTTGTCGCCAGCCCCGACGGTTTCTTCCTCGACAGACGGAGCCAGCGGATCAAGAAGTGGAGGATCCAGTCGTCATGAACCATACGACTCGCGAGGGACCTCTTGCGCTCTGCAACAACGCAGTCTACATTCGTGCGACGATCCATGGACGGTCACGCCTATGTCTGCTCGACACCGGCTCCGAAGTGAGTATTGTTCCTGTTGCCTTTGTCGATGGTTTAGATTTGCAGTCCAGCTCCAGGGTTTTATTAGCAGCTAATGGGACGGAAATGCGGGTCCTGGGAGAGCTAACGGTCCCCCTTAAGATTTCCAGAGGGTTTCATATCGATACTAAGTTCTTGGTGTCCGATCAAGTTTTCGAACCAATGTTGGGTATGGACTGGTTGCGAGAGCATAGGTGTAGGATTGGATTCGGTACCGGTGCCATTTACGTGGGTAGGAAGCGTATCCCCTTGGTGAAAGGAAATGGTTCATCCTGGTGTAGGCGGGTTGTCGTTGCGGAGGAGGTGATTGTGTCTCCTCGCTCCCAATGCGATGTGCCGTCCAGAACGTTATACGGGAACTTAGCTGGCACTGCATCAGCGTGGATGACCGAAACTGCTGAGATGCTACCGGGTGTCCGAGTTGCCCGAGTGGTGATAAGAGACGACGCCAATTTGGCCCAGGTTCGGGTGATTAACCTTAGCGAACAGCCGGCTAGGCTGTATAGGGACCAATTGATTGGTGGGTTGCACCCGGTCCAAGTATCGGAGGAGCAAGAGAGTGTAAGCGGTGGTGCAATCCGGTCCGACAACCCGGTTGTAGAGGACCTTATGAAGGATCTCCCAGAGGATGTACCGACAGAGGCGAGAGATCATTTAAAACAATTGCTAATAGACTACACTGATGTATTTTCGGCTACTGATGGGGATCTTGGAAAGACGACGGTCTGTGAGCATAGGATTGAAACAGGGAACGAGCGTCCCGTCCGACAGCCGTTGCGGAGACAACCGTTGGCTTATAGGGCTGCTGTAGAAAAGCAGCTGGATCAAAAGTCGCACCGGCTGGAGTCAGTCTTTCAACGCCTTCGGAGAGCCAACCTGAAGTTGAAGCCTAGTACGTGTTTTCTTTTGAGGCGGACGGTCCATTTACTAGGACGCATTGTGTCCTCTAGTGGGATTGCGGTTGACCCTTCGAAGGTCGAGGAAATGGTCTCATGGCAGGTTCCGCGACTATTAAGGAATAGAAGAAATTTCGCGGGTATATGCGCTTGCTACAGGAAATTCGTACTTGGATTTTCGTGCGTGGCTACTCTCCTTTTTGAACTCACGAGGAAAGGAAGGTTGTTTGAATGGGATGAAGGGTGCGAAGTCGCCTTTGACAGACTGAAGGTAGCCTTAATCACTGGTCCCGTATTGACATTGCCGAGAGAAGAGACTGCATTTGTCTTAGACTGTGATGCTTTCGATGTAGGTATCGGAGCTGTACTGTCACAGCGAGTAGAATATGGGGAAGAAGTCGTTACGTGTGACAGCCGGTTACTTTCTGCGGCTGAGAGAAACTACTGCATGAGGAAGGAATTACCTGCGGTAGTGCACTTTGTGAGAGAGTATAGACAGTATCTCTTAGGAAAGCCCTTTGTACTATGGACTGCACTCCAGTGGCTGCAGCGGACGCCGGAACCGATAGGTCAGAGGGGACGGTTGTTAGAACGCCTGGATAAATTCTTTGAGACAGCTCATAGACTAGGACGTAAGCATTGGAACGTAGACTCCACGTCGCGTAAGCTGTATTGTCAGTGCGTGGAACCCCCGTTGCTGATGGAAGCCGTGGTGAGTCGGGTGATGAAACGGGTCACTGTGTCCAGTGAACCGGATGGCAATGAGAGAAATGCCCAGGTTCAACAAGAAGATACCGAACTGAGCGTGATGAGGCTGTGGTTGTGTAAAGCGTCGGAAGTCTCCATGGTATGGTCTTGCGGACCATTGAATTATGTCCTACAGAAGTCGCTAAGAGCAAGGTCTTTTATTGCGCATGTTGATAAACTTCGTCCTTGCTACGGGAGGGCAAGAGGACAGTGGGATGAGACGGCAGCTCCGGAGGTTGACGATCAACACATTGATCGCGAGGCTGAATCAGAGCGAACATTGAGGGAACGGCCGCGCCGTACGATGCGCAGACCAGCTAGGTATCAGTAGGCGCAGGAGACGTTTATGGTGCACGGAATCTGGTCGCTGCTAGGATGGGCCTCATTTCTCTTGCCCTACTGGTTTATGTAATTTCATGGTTTCCCAAAAGGGGACTTTGGGTTTTCTCAGTGGGGGGGAATTGTGCCGATTTGGGCCCTTTGATTTTTTTTTTGGACTGCGTCTAAACCTGGTGACATTGCGACATGACGCTGCTCTGCTCTGCGTCGTTGCGCTCAGCGCTCTGCGCTGCGTCTGCGTCTGCGCTGCGCCAGTGACTCTGCGTCAGCGCTCTGCGCTGCGTCGTCTGCGTCAGCGTCTGCGCTCTGCGACACTGCACCGAGTGACCTCTGCGCTGCGCCAGTGACTCTGCGTCAGCGCTCTGCGCTGCGTCGTCTGCGTCAGCGTCAGCGCTCTGCGACATTGCACCGAATGACCTCTGCGTCGTTGCGCTCTGCGTCAGCGTCTGCACTGCGTCCATGACTCTGCGTCAGCGTCAGCGCTTTGCGACACTGCACTGGGTGAACTCTGCGTCAGTGCCCTGCGCTGCGTCGTTTGCGTCTGCGTCAGCGCTCTGCGACATTGCGTCCATGACTCTGCGTCAGCGTCAGAGCTTGCGACACTGCACTGGGTGACCTCTGCGTCAGCGCTCTGCGCTGCGTCGTTTGCGTCTGCGTCAGCGCTCTGCGCTCTGCGTCTGCGTCAGCGCTCTGTGACGCTGCGCTGCGTCAAGGGACACTATATATAGAAGTGCGCAGCTCAACAGTCAGTAGAGTTCTTGGACGGGAGTCAGTAGAGTTCGACAGGAGTCAGTTGAGGCAGATACTCGGAGTCAGACACGGAGAAAGGTTTGACGGTTCGTCAGCGTCGAGTGCAGAGTCAGCGTCGCCAGTGCTCAGTCACTTCGTCGTGGTTGCGTCGTTTGTACCACGGACTCTGCTCGTCTTTCGTCGTTGTTAGGTCGTCGCTGACAGGTAGTTATCAGTTGCTGTCGTTGACAGTCGTCGTCTGCGTCGCCGGAGTCGTGTTCTCCGGTTGAGTACGTTCTTGAACTCTGCCTCGTCGGACTGCGAAACTGATTTAACTGTGAACTCATTTCATTATGTTTGTTGAATTATATCGACGGGTAGTCGATTGAGTGTGATCAGGCAATAAAGTTTGAAACCAGAGGTTAGCCTTCTGCTTGACTAAGGGAAGCCTTACCCCACGGACTAGAGTCAGGATCCGAACCCTGGGCTGGGCCATCCTGGTAAGCTGATTCGGCCCAGGTTCGCCACAATAATAATAATAATAATAATAATAATAATAATAATAATAATAATAATAATAATAATAGGCCTAATAATAATAATAGGCCTAATAATAATAATAATAATAATAATAGTAGTAGTAGTAATAATAATAATAATAATAATAATAATAATAATAATAATAATAATAATAATAATAATAATAATAATAATAATTATAATAAAAATAATAATAATAGAGTAGTGGTAACACTCATGGCCAGGAGAGCATAAGGTACGCGGATCGACTCCCGTAGGGCGGCGCCTTGTATGGCTGCCAAACCGTGTGTTTAATTAAGATATTGATTGTACTGTCATGTTTCAATGTAATCTTACTGCGTTTGTCGGTTTGAAATAATAAAGAATATAATAATAATAATTATTATTATTATTATAAACTGTCTAGAAGGGATCACTGTGACAGAACATGGTTGCATAAAACGTAGGGCCTACATGATTGTTTAGCGTGACTCTCTCACTGTAGTGAGCTGGCTATTGGGTGATAGGGATCAACTGCGGCACCAGCACTGGTTAAACATCTCATAATGAATAAGCTAGCTGGCTTGCCTACTGTGTTAAAAAGGTCATTGGTAGTATCTGTTTAGATGGCATGACTACGAAACTCTTTTCACCGCCATGTTACGGTATGTTATGTATCAATAGTAATAAGGGGACCCTTCCTAGCGGGACTTCATCCCTTCTGGGTCTCCTGTTGCGTCCAAATGATCTCCACACGACGTCGTAACACAGAACATACCCAACTTACATCATAGGTAAATTCAACACCCTGGTATAAGCCAGGACTTGGTCAAGTAGCCCAGTTACTTAGGGTGCTGATTGAGTCCGTCAAGTTGCTAAGTTGGTACTGGTTTTAACTGTTAACTGTGGTGTATCTTATGAATCATATGGTTCAATTTGGGTTTAAAAAAATACAACTGTCACTTTATGAATATTTTGTACAATCAATGTGGACCAATAAAGTGTTATGTTATGTTATGTTATGTTAGTTAGGCCTACCAATTTCTGTTTTTACTATAGACTATTTATGTCTGGTGATTCGAAGAGGCGTCACGTATAGCCACATTAGTATGCATGACATAAACTACATTTATCTAGCGCCTCTTCAGGATATCTCAAAGGCGCTCAGGCCCTCCAAGAAGAGTGATATATCATATACAATGTTGCAGGCATTGTGTATCGGATTGCTGTGATGAAAGCAACGCCCTTGTCAAAACAGTTAACTCAGGCCGAGGTCGTAAATTGAATTTATGGGCTAAACGTTAGATTATTTTTATCCATATGCATCTACAAACACACAGATCATGTGCATATATATACATATATATACATTGTGAACTGAGTTTTGTGTACAGTTTTGCAGTGCGAGATATTTAGCGTATATATTTAGTGCGCTTACTTTAGTTTCACGTGTATATGTATATATGATAGATGTATAACGTTTAGTCTTAGTGACACGCGCGGCCGGCCGATATCGGCAGCGGCGCGCTATATGTATATTATTAGAGTTCGCTTATGCGCACAGAAGACAGGTGTGTCAAGAGGCGCGAAGAATTATGCTGACTAGAGAAGTTTGAATTCGAGTGTGTTCGCTGTAGTAGTGTCGCTGACTAGTTGAGTTGTAATCGAATTGAGTTCTGTCTGTTTGTTTCTTATTAAACTGAAAAGATATTAAACTGTGTTGCTGATTAATTCAGGTTATACTTATACGTAGAATTAGTGTTCAAAAGGTGAACGTTAAATAGGCGTTAAGTACGAAGAGAACAAGGATTTAATCAGAAGGATTGTCAACGGAAGGATTGGGTTGACATTATTGGTGGCAGTGACGGTGTGGATAAGAACTCACGGTGGATAAATACTCACGTGGATTTAAACTCTCGGCGGATAGAAGAATCTACGACGGTGATAAAAGAATTTACAACGGTGTTAGAAGAATCTACGACGGTGCTAAAAGAATTTACGCGTTTTTGCTGTGTGACGTGTCTACGATATCAACGACGGTGCAACACGAGAAACGGTATAAAAATTTCGTTGTTTTTCACGAACAAATACAAAAGAAATCCCGTTTGTTTATCGATTCACACACCAAGAAAAACCGTGACTTCTTTGAAAAGAGAAATCACTAAAGTAAACAAGTAAGATGGAGAAACTAAGTGCTGAAAGACAAGCAGATATTAAGAAGATGTCTACGGAGAGGCTAAAACAGCGTTTGTTGAAAGCCGGTTTTAAGGAAGAACAATTAGAAGGTATGTCACGTGGTGACATGATGCAGGAACTCGCCGAAGTGTGGGTTAAAGAAGAAGTCGAAGAAGAAGGTGCCGTTGGCGGTGCCGTAGAAAAGGCTATTGAAAAACCTCCTGTGCCTATGTCTATGGAGATGTTGATGCAGTGGATGATGATGAAAGAAGATAGGGAGGAGAAACGGAGACAAGAAGAGAAAGAAAAAGAGGAGAGACGAAGACAAGAAGAGAAAGAGATAAGACAGGAAGAATTGCGTCGTCAGAGAGAGAAAGAAGAGAAAGCGGAACTTGCAAGGCAAGAAGAATTGCGCTTGCAGAGAGAGAAAGAAGAGAAAGCAGAGCGTCTGCAGAGAGAGAAAGAAGAGAAAACGGAACTTTCAAGGCAAGAAGAATTGCGCTTGCAGAGAGAGAGAGAAGATAAAGCAGAACAAGTGCGTAAGGCGGAACTTGAATTGCAAAAGAATCAGTTTGAGATCTAACTGAATCTCAAAGAGATAGGGAAGATGCTGAAAGAAGAAGATTGGAGCAGATGATTGAATTTGAAAAAGCTAGAAAAAGTGATGAAGAGGTACGTCAGCAACAGATTGAAGCAAAGAGAATGCGTGAGGAAGAAAAAGAAAAAGCGCGAACGTTAGAGTTGGAACGCGCAGAACAGATAAGACAAGAAGAACTCAAATTTCAGAAAGAAAGTTTGGAAAAGGCAGAGACAGAAAGACAAGAACGTCTGAAACTGGAGAAATCAAAATTGACATTGAAAGAAACGCAAATGAGAGAAGAACGGGAAGCTGAAAGAAGGAAACAGCAAGAAAGTGAAACTTTGGTGTCAAAAATTAAGAAAATAGGTGATGCAATGAAGCATGTATTGCCTCAAATGCCAACTGATATGATGGAGGTGCCATTATATTTTGAAACAGTCGAGAACGCGTTTCGTAGCTTTGCTGTGGAGAAGCCGTTTTGGGTGAAATTATTACTACCATTGATGACGCCGAAAGCTCGAACCGTTCTGAATAGATTGTCATACGATGATCTAGACAATTATGATAGAGTCAAGCAGCACTTATTAAAAGAATTTAAGTTGACTTCGAGAGAATACAGAGCCAGATTTGTGGATGCTAGGAAGACAACAGAAGAGACTTATACGATGTTTACGGCAAGACAGAAGAACTTGCTAAACTATTACGTGAGAAGTCGAAACGTGAACAAAGAGTATGATACGCTCTTTGATTTGCTGGTAGCGGATAAGCTGAAAGAATGTTTACCGCCAGGTCCACTACAGTTTGTATTGTCGAAGGAAGGAACTGACTGTCTCCAAGCTAGTGCAGTGGCAGACTTAGCAGACATTCATGTAAACAATCGAATTGGGTTTGCATTTCCAAATATAAACAGTTATCCTTCTCAACGTTCCGTAAACCAAAGCCAGAGTGGAAAGTGGAAAAGTAATCCAGAAACAGGGAGTCAGTTCAAAGGTAAAGAAGTCAAGGCTAGTGTCCCTGTACCCAATGAGACCAGAGAAGTGACGTTTGGTCGTCAGGGATTTAACAAATCGTCAGCGCCGTTTGCCAAGAGGGAAGGCAACACATCGTTTGTACAGTATAAGAGAAATGAAGGAAATGAACAACGAGGCATGGTTGTGAAGCGTTGTCACAACTGTGGTTCAGACAAACATTTGGTTAAATTTTGTCCAGTTCCAGTGGCAGCAGCTAGTTCTAGCAGAAATCAAGAACACACAAGGGTGAATTTGATTCAAGTGGTTAGTGATACAGGTAATCAAACCACGGGTCAAGAAAACCAAGAAACTGAAGTAAAGTCAGTAATGAAATGTGGTATTCAAAAAGAAATTCTATTGGATGCTGAAATTCAGAGAGAAGTCATAGGAAAAGATGACAGTCGAATATTGAAGAAATCGTTCTTGCAATATGTCGAGGTTGAAATTCGTGCAGTAGACGGTAAAGAGCCAGTGAAAGTCAAAGCACTGAGCGACTCGGGAGCAGAAATTCCGGTGATTAGTGAAGAATTACTGGAAGGCATGAAGGTGGAACAAATTGGAAAAGTGAATTTGCAATGTGTGGCAGGAGATGCCATTCCTGCGAAGTTAGTGAAAGTCGATGTTAGACTGTGTGGTAGTGACGTGGAAGAAGAGGGATTTCCGCGTAAAATCCAGTGTTCACTTACACCTTATGTCACCTTGATGTGTGCTAGTATTGCAAAGATGGGCAGTACAGAAAGATTCTTGTTGCATCCAGAGATAATTGCCGAATTAAAAGCCGTACCACAGATGAAAATCAAAACGATACAAGGAGATGTGAGTGTACAAGCAAATGTAATGACGAGAGCGCAGAGTCGGAAACAGGAAATGGTAGATGTTGATGAGAAGAGTGAAACTGAAAGTTCAAGTGATGAGGAAAACAAAAGTAATGAGCAACGAAGCTTATCGCGAGATGGTGTAATAGCAGAGATGAACGAGCAAGAGATGGCTGCATGCGAGAATGGCACATTAAATGAAACTGAAGAAGACAATGAATGTGATGTGGGGATAGGAGACTTGTATAGAGATGAAGAGATGGATGAAGAACAAAAGGTGCAGATTGTCGATTCGAAGAAGTTCGAAGAGCAACAGAGAAAGGATGAATCGTTGAAGCCGTGGTGGAAGTTAGCACAAGAGAAAGAATCTGAATTCTGTGTGATCAACGGTTTATTGCATAAGAAATATCAGATATTAGACCAGACGATATATCAACTAGTGTTACCAAAAGAGAGACGAATAAAAGTGATGGAATTGGCGCATGAATCGGTATTTGGAGGACATCTAGGAGAAGAGAAAACAAGAGAACGAATAAAATTATCTTTTGTATGGCCAAAGATGAGAAGAGACATTGTGAAATTTTGTAAGTCTTGCGAGAAGTGTCAACTAAAGGCAAGGAGTCTGGTGATGGATAGAGTACCTATCACTCCGGTCTCAAGAGAAGAGGTCGCCTTCAAGAGAATGACGATGGACCTCGTTGGCCCGATCGATCCAGTATCTGCTGCAGGTCACAAGTATTGTTTATGCATTGTGGACTCGTGCACCAGATGGCCTACAATCTTCTTATTGAAATCGCTGACAGCGAAGGCTGTGTGTGAAGCATTGATGGAACTGTTCATGAACGTTGGTGTACCGTCAGTGATCACAAGTGACCAAGGAACGAACTTCACAGCCAGTTTGACAAGAGAATTTCTCAATTTAATGGGCTGTAGTCCAAGATTCGACACACCAGGACACCCAGAGGCTGCTGGATTAGTAGAAAGATGGAATCAGACATTTAAAAAGATGATCCATCATGTGATAATAGACAACCCGAGGAAATGGCACAAGATAATTCCTTTCACAGTGTGGGCATTACGAGAAGTGCCGAATGCAACTACTGGAGTATCACCATATATGCTTGTCTATGGGAAAATTCCGAGAGGACCATTGGCAATATTAAAAGAGAGTTGGACTAGAGAAATAAACTTACCACCTCATGTTGGAGTTAAACCAGAAAAGTATTTAAAAGAACTCAAAGAAAATATGGAGAAAGCATTATTGTTTGCAGAATCTTACTCTCGAGAAAAGCAATTACAATACACGAATCAGTATAACAAGAGAGCAAAGCACAAAGAATTTGAAGCTGGTGAGAAAGTCATAGTTTTGTATCCAACGTCAACAAACAAACTTATTTCTCGATGGCATGGTCCATGTACGATCATACATCGAAGATCAAAGTATTCTTATTTAGTCGATATGGGTGAAAATGGTCGAAAAATAATTCACGCCAACAAGATCAGAAAATATGTTACTCGAGCATTAAGTTGTGGTCTAATTGTTGAAGAAGATGAAGATTTTGGTTCAGTGGTTGAATTACCAATGAGGAATGAGGTTCAAGATGACAAGAATTCACTTAACCTCGATCCTGAACAAATTAGCCATTTGACAGTAACTCAGCAAGAACAGTTGTTGAACGTCTTGAACAAATACTGTGACAGATTTTCAGAAAAACCCGGATTATGTACATTGGTTGAACATGAAATTGAACTAAAACCAGGATTTCGTGGAAAGGAATTTGCAGCATATCGAATTCCTTTGATTTATCGAGCAGAAGTGGAACGTCAGATCAAAGAAATGTTAAAAACAAACATCATTAAACCATCATCGAGCAGAATGGCAAGCCCTTTGGTTATTGTTAAAAAGAAAGACGGATCTTTGAGACTTGCCTGTGACTACAGATACATTAACTCATTCACAGTGGATTGTAAATATCCTATGCCGATTGTCAGAGACGTTTTGAACAAAGTTGGAAAGTCTAATGTGATTTCCATCTTGGACTGTCGAAGTGCTTATTGGACTTGTCCTGTAAAACAATCTGATCAATGGAAGACAGCTTTTGTAACACATAATGGACTGTATGAATTTACTCGTGTTCCTTTTGGAATGATAAATTCAGGCCGAACTTTTGTTAAGGCGATAAATTTAGTTTTACAGCCTATAAGTGACTTTGCAGAACCGTATGTTGATGACATTGCTGTGCATTCTGACAGTTGGAAAGTTCACTTGCAGCATCTAGATGCATTTTTGATGCAAATGAGATTGCATAACGTTACTTTGAATTTGAAAAAATGCATATTTGGTAAGAGTGAGGTAAGGTTTATCGGTCATGTGGTTGGGTCTGGTAAGATAAAGATGAATCCAGACAGAATTGAAAGTTTGACTAATTTGAAGATCCCAGAAACTAAGAAGCAAGTTAAGCAACTGCTTGGATTTTTTAATTATTACAGACAGTTTATTAAGGACTTTGCACAGATTGCGAAACCGCTATCTGATTTAACTAGTAAACGTGTTTCTGATAAGATTGATTGGACTGTTGAACATCAGCAAGCATTTGATTTACTTAAAGAGGCTGTGCGATCCAAAGTAGTGTTATATGTTTTTGAAGTGGGAAAACCATTCAATTTGTACTGCGATAGTAGTGACTTTGCAGTCGGTGCTGTTTTAACACAGATGGACGACAAGGGAATAGAACGCCCTGTGTCATTTATCAGTCAGAAATTAACTGATACCCAGAAGAGATGGGCTACTGTGGAAAAGGAAGCCTATGCTATTGTTTGGGCTTTAAACAAGTTAAAAGAAATTATAATTGGATCGAAAATTTTCATTTTTACTGATCACAATCCTCTTACATACTTGACTGAGTCAATGTCTAAGTCTGCTAAACTTGTGCGTTGGGCGTTAGCCTTACAAACTTTTGATGTTGAGGTGAAGTACAAGAAGGGCAGATTGAATATTATTGCTGATTGTTTGTCAAGGTTATAAGTAATCGTAAGACTGTTCATTAATTAGTTAGATATATATATGTTTCATGTATTATGGTAATTTCGCAAATTTTGAAATTTAATTTGCTCAATTCCAGAAAAAGGAAGGAGGTAATGTGAACTGAGTTTTGTGTACAGTTTTGCAGTGCGAGATATTTAGCGTATATATTTAGTGCGCTTACTTTAGTTTCACGTGTATATGTATATATGATAGATGTATAACGTTTAGTCTTAGTGACACGCGCGGCCGGCCGATATCGGCAGCGGCGCGCTATATGTATATTATTAGAGTTCGCTTATGCGCACAGAAGACAGGTGTGTCAAGAGGCGCGAAGAATTATGCTGACTAGAGAAGTTTGAATTCGAGTGTGTTCGCTGTAGTAGTGTCGCTGACTAGTTGAGTTGTAATCGAATTGAGTTCTGTCTGTTTGTTTCTTATTAAACTGAAAAGATATTAAACTGTGTTGCTGATTAATTCAGGTTATACTTATACGTAGAATTAGTGTTCAAAAGGTGAACGTTAAATAGGCGTTAAGTACGAAGAGAACAAGGATTTAATCAGAAGGATTGTCAACGGAAGGATTGGGTTGACATACATATATACATATATATATTATATATACATATATGCACGTGTGCATCATGAGCACATAATGGGAGCAAATTGCCAATCATAAATAATGCGGTTTATAGAGCGGTAAAGGTCCTAATTCGTGCATCCCAGCCTTGCTGGGACCGATGAAGAGACTGCAGCTCATTCCAGCAGCTGGCAGCAGCAGCAGCAGCCCTGAAAATGGACCGTATGGACGTCTTCTGTGGCAACATGATGATGGGTAAATTGGCGCTATTTAATATCAGAGGATATACTTACTTACCAACCGCCCAGATGCGTCATTTGAGTGTGCGTTAGAATAATGTATATACTGAAAGGCATCTTACATTGGGCACAAATGGGAATCTGTCAGATATTCAATTCCATTGTGGCCGTATGGTTCTCGTTCATATATATCCGCGTAGACTAAACATTTTGGTCGATTGTTGCATGTATGGATGTCATAAGTGTACTCGGTGTTTGTGCCAAAGGACATAATATATATATAGTTGCAATATTGAACTTGTACCACTTTGTGATGATTGTGGTATTGCTATCATTTCTGTTACAGCACAGAAGTGATCAACTGATCATCTCATGTAGGCTATGCCAGTTTTGCAGCTGTCTGTAGGGCCTATACTCACTGGCGTAAACTTGTCCAAAATATTGGGGGGGGGATTTGGTTATTCATTCTACGCTTGTTCCATTGGATGTACAGTCCATCTCAATTATTGGGGGGACGTGCCCCGGCTGCCCCCTCAGAGTCTACGCCTATGCCTATACTTATTTTTTGTTTCTGCACTTTATAGCTTTGTGGTGATTAAACGTATAGGCCCTAAGCTTAGGCCTATATATCCTCTCATTTCTCCACTTCCTTAATAATATTTAGATCTATTCCTTCTTTCCTTCCTTTCTTCCATCCTTCCCTCCATCCATCCATCAATATATATATATATATATATATATATATATATATATATATATATATATATATATATATATATATATATATATATATATATATATACATATATATATATATACATTACATTTTCTTGCATTAAACGTCTGTGTCCCTTGTGTCCCCCTTAAAAGTCTCCTCCCCGGAGAGTGTATTTCGGATCAGATTCTCCCGGAGGACATGTTTTATAATAAATTGGCCCCCCGAGACTTATATTCTTAAACAATCTCCGGCGAGAAAATATTTCATCCAATATGTTTTAAACTTTAAACTTTAAAGCTAATGGTAATTTTAAGCAGGTGGAGTTTTAAACTTTATTGTAGGGCCCTATAACTGTTTAGTATTTTAGTTTAAATAATAACATGAAATTTGTGGGTAAAAATTAAAATAAACGGGAGACATCATTTAAGTTGGGGAAGACTGTTTTGAGCAGACTTTATAGCACAGCGCCCTTGTAGCGGCATGGTCGCGTTACGGCGCTCTAGAAATTGTCCGTGTTATTATGACACCAGTCCACAATTGAATCAGTAAAAATAAACTACCGGCCAAGCATGTTACCGAGCAAGAAGACCGCAGAATACAGATCCCTGAGGGCAGAATCTCAGTGCACAGATGGTCAGAATCTGTTGAGCTGGCGCCATCTAACGTTTGATTGCAAACCTTTGATGGTCGGATTCTGCGTCATCTATTGACAGATTGATTGGATTCAATTTCATAAATCATCCGATTATCCTGGTCCGTTGCAAACATATGTCGACCTCTATCAATCCTTCCATCTCTCTCTGTCTCTGTCTGTCTCTGAGTCTCTCTCTCACTCTGTCTCTCTGTCTCTGTCTCTCTCTCACACACACACACCCACACACACACACACACACACACACACGCACGCACGCACGCACGCACGCACGCACGCCCACACACACACACACACACACACACACACACACACACACACACACACACACACACACACACACACACACACACACACACACACACACACACACACACACACACACACAAAGCCCGTCTAGTTGCGCTTCAAAATTTCCTCTCTTCTCTCCCATCTTCTCGTTTCTTCCCTTCCTTAATAATATTCTTCCCAGATCTACTCCTTCTTTCCTTCCTTCCTTCCTTCCTTCCTTCCTTCCTTCCTTCCTTCCTTCCTTCCTTCCTTCCTTCCTTCCTTCCTTCCTTCCTTCCAGCCATCCATGCATGCATCCATCCTTCCTTCCTTCCTTCTTAATTCCCTTCCCACTTCCTTTCATCCTTACTCCTTTCTTTCCTTTTCCTCTTACTCGTTTCTTTCTCCACATATCCATCGTTTCTTCTATGCCCTCCTTCTGCCATCTCTCCACTTCTTCCTTTCGTCAATTCCTCCATCCTTTCCTCCATCCTCTCGTGCCTGGTTGCATCAACAGCAGGCATTGCCTAAGGCCGAAGCAGCGCGTCAGCCCCGGTAGCCAACATCCCTCGAGTTTCAAACAGCAGAACTAGATTCCAACAAACTGATGGATAGAGAACTAAGAAGATAGACAGAAGCTACAGAGAAGGAACCAGACAAGAAGACATACAGCCACAGACAAGAAGACATACAGCCACAGACAAGAAGACACACAGCCACAGACAAGAATACATACAGCCACAGACAAGAAGACATACAGCCACAGACAAGAAGACGTTCAGCCACAGACAAGAAGACATACAGCCACAGACAAGAAGACATACAGCCACAGACAAGAAGACATACAGCCACAGACAAGAAGACATACAGCCACACACAAGAAGACATACAGCCACAGAAAAGGAGACATACAGCCACAGACAAGAAGACATACAGCCACAGACAAGAAGACGTTCAGCCACAGACAAGAAGACATACAGCCACAGACAAGAAGACATACAGCCACAGACAAGAAGACATAGAAGAAGACATTCAGCCACAGACAAGGAGACATACAGCCACGGGAATCACAACTTCAGCAGCAGTATCAACATTCAGCAGCCGATGAAGATGAAGCTCTCCAGCCAATATTTATTTGTGTGCATTTTAAGGCACGACTATGTAATAACCATGCATCAAACGATGGCGCTCAGTGAAGAACTTATTACTCAAGATACATACTCAGTACGAGAATTTATTGTTGGTCTATGAGAGTTATTGCAATGTTAAAACTACTTGAAAGCATGCTAACTGCTAATAATAGTAGACCCTCAACATGCTGTCGTTGACAATTGACATTCAGTTAGGGCTATGGACGTGAGTTTAATTTTCTAGTTAATGGTCTTGGTGTGTCAGTAGGCCCCTAAAGGACATGTCAGATCGCAGGTTTCTAATGCTTACGCCTCCAGGGGAGCGTTAGTGCGAGTTGGCGTTTTTGGATTTTTGTACGTTTTTTCCTCTTTCGTTTCCATGAGTCTGCTTTGAGCGAAATAAGGTATATATTATAGTAATTGTCTTAGAGGAGACTAAAGCATGTAGCCTACTCTTCTTCGTTACAAGCAGGGCCGCATTAAGGCTAGAGCGGGCCGGGGTGCTGTGATTACCTATATAGCCATCAGCGCGAGGCCCAATTACAAGTACAATAAACATTTTTAACGTACTTCTGAAAATGCGGGCCCCTCAAAACTGCGGGCCCTGGTGCTGCAGCACCCTTAGCAACCCCTTAATGCTGACCTGGTAACAAGACGAGCGCTCTAACCATTCGGCTACAGTGTCCCAGTATCTGTATGACCTTTTTAAAACTATAGAGACTGATTTCTGATCATTTCTCACTAAAATCAATTTCTGATCGCTTTCTGATCGCTACATGATCAATTTCTGATCGATATATATATATATATATATATATATATATATATATATATATATATATATATATATATATATATATATATATATATATAGGCCTACTCCTTTCTCTATTCGCCGTCTTTCTTCTCTCTTTCTCGTCTTATTGTATCTGCTTACTGTCAATTCTTTCTACCGTTCTTGTCTCTCGTCACGCTTTCCTCCTGGCTCTACTTCTCCTCCTCCTCCTCCTCCTCCTCCTCCTCCCTTCTCCTTTCAAGCACTCCTCTCTTCCCTTATTTCTTCCTCGCCTTCTTTATTCCTCATCCTGCATCTTTTCCCTTCTTCTCCTCTCCTTCTCTTTCCCGCTCTTTCCTCCTCATCCTCCTTCTCTTCTTCCTCCTCTCTGCACTTTTAGCCTCCAATGCCTCCGTCCTTCCTTCGTCTCATCCTCCTCCTCCTCCTCTTGTCATATCCGGTCTTCGGAAGTGGAACGACATCCGCTATTTCCAGGTCGCATCGATCCGGCTTCCATCTTAACGCCCCCTCACCCACCCACCCACCTCTCGCCCACCACACACGACCTAAAAACTCCCCCGATTGTCGTAACTGCATTCCGACATCGGCAGCATTTGGATTCGCTGGCACGCCCCCAACTGTACAGACGTTCCGCCAAAAAGACCAGTGCAGTTGGCAAGGCATAGCAATAGGTTTGGCCACGCTATCTGAGCCTTGTTGCTACCCCTCCCCGACCTCCACCCTTCTGTTCCCAAACGAAATGCGGCTCCTCAACCAGCCATCAGCCATTTAGCGATAGTCGACTATTTACACAGCGCAGAAATTGTCTGACGTTTTGGGGTCATTCTGGGTTTTAATCATCACCGACAGACAACGGCCAACTTCCGGCGATTCCCCATTGGCTGCCGCCGGTTACATGAAGTCAGTTGCGATGATGATGATGATGATGATGACGATGATGGTGATGATAAATTATGTAAAAATAATCAATTTAAGTGGATTCTAAAGTAATAGCGCTTTTTAATACATAGGTCCTCTCTCAAAAACACGTCAAATTTTTATGACATGCAGTGGCGTCAACTTGTTCAATATATGGGGATTTATTCATTCTACACTTGTTGCATTGCGTGTAAAGAATGCTCAGATAGCCTATCATGAGATGGATGGGAACCTCTTTGCCAAGTAGGCCTACGTTGAAGAAAAAGCCAATCCGACCATTGAAGTTCTGGAACAAAATATGTACATCTGAAAATATTTGACTGGCACAGTGCTCAGCCCCTATTTTCATTATGAATTTCTGATAGTATTTCAGTTCTTTGTCTCTTTTTCTGTTTTTGAAGAAGTTTGTCCATAGGCGTAGACTCTGGGGGTAGCCGGGGCACGTGCCCCCCAATAATTGCGAATTACTGTACATTCAATGCAGAAAGTGTAGAATGAATAACCAAATCCCCCCAATATTTTGGACAAGTTTACGCCAGTGAGTTTGTCTATACTGAAACATATTTCAAGAAATTATCCTCTCAATTAGGGGGCAATGCCCCTTTCTCAATTATTGGGGCCACATGCCCCGGCTGCCCCCAGAGTCTACGCCTATGACATGTAGGCTACGTTCGGAGCAGGGGCGTAACTTTAGTCTAAAAAGTGGGGGTACCAATACTTTGGTCTAAAAGTGGAGGGTACCAATTTCTTCTCCAATTTTCACTTTTCGCATGGTGGCCATTTTGAACATGTTCCCTTTTAGTGTTCTCATTAATTTTGGCTCTCGGTTTACCTGTGTATCTAAGCACATTCGCACTTTGGCGGAGACTGCATTCTCTGGTAAGGCACCAAAAAATATTGACATTGTTTTAAAAAGTGGGGGGTACAGTACCCCCCAGTCCAAATAGTGGGGGGTACGGGTACCCCTCGTACCCCCCACAAATTACGCCTATGGTTCGGAGCCCCATAAAGGCGTGTCTTCTGTTTTGTATCTCTTCGATCTGTGACATATATGCTGTTATATAATGTACATTCCACGAGCAATCCTACAGGTCGTATCGACGATTCTCTTGTTTATCAAGACCAAGACTTTGAACCTCAAGACCAAGACTTTGAACCTCGAGACCAAGACTTTTTAAAACGAACTCAAGTGCACTCGAGACCAAGACCTATATAATCATCAAAGCCAGGCAGTCGATGTACGCCCTCCGCGTCCTAAAAGCACATGGATTATCGGGCCAATCACTGAATGATGTTGTAAGTGCAGTGCAACCACAATTTCACGGTTAATTGTTGTATGCGGCACCGGCGTGTTGGGGCTACGTGGGAGGAATGGGACGTACACGTCTTCAGGCAACAATGCGAAGATTGGTCCGGTCTCGATATTTACCGGAATCCTATCTTACTTTCGAGCAACTCTGCCAGAAAGCTGATTGCAACCTTTTCTCAGCCATCATAACTAACCCAACACATGTTATGCATCAGTTATTACCTTCAGGCTTCAGAGAAAGCTAGCTGTTGTATACTCACTGCGCCCCAGGGCACACAATAGAATTATACCTAATGCGGACTCTTTAGCACGTAAAACCTTTGTCATTCGAATGTTATATGCTTAAATTAATATTATGAACTATGTACACCAAAATGCGGTTAGCAGTTGGTTTTGAATAAAGGATATACTTACTTACTTACCTTGGTCTCGAGGACAAGTCTGCAATTTGGCATCCAAATGTGGTAGTTATTTCAGCCTGTGTCGTACACACCGATTTCAATCAGAACTCAGAAGGTTGACAGATAGGCGAACAGGCCTAAGAACTCCGCTGGAGTGCGGACAAACTCCGCCATTGCCCGTACTCTGGTAGTGCCAGTCTCAAGTCTGGAAGAGGAGGGCGACGCTGATCATCTTTGCTATGACGCAGTATCTTTTACCACCAGTCCATAAAAACGGTATATTCATTGCGTCCCCAGAATCAACAGTACTGTCTTCCAGTTAAAGACAACAGTTATTTCCCGCACACTATACTCTACTTCTCAAAACTCTGTCTAACTTTGTTCCATGCTGCAGTGTGCCAGCGTGTTTACTTTGTAAACAATAAACGAATATCATCATCGTTAAACCGCAACTAACTGGAGTGCGGACGTCGGCGACGGGCAAGGGAATGGTAATGCCAACTGCAGAAAACGGGAAGGACAGCTCCAAAGGTCATGTTTGCCAATGTTCTTTATGCATGACATCTCTGTTTGCATAATGCTCCAACAGTTCGACTTCTTTTTAAATCTCATTTTCCACCCTATGTAATGAGGGATTTATCCACGCATCACCTTCACTATAAAAAAGTACCCTTGCCAAATGCCATGAAACTGTACTACACAAATCATACACTTTATGTTACCTCACACTGATGCAAGATTTCACTTCAGGTTGAGTAAAATCTGAACAGGTTTACTTGCAAAATGTGATGCTTAATTCATTATCAGATTTCCCAAATAATTACAGCATTCAGATTTTTCAAATTAAACAAACTTTATATTAAATTTGTTCTGTACATTTGTATTATTGCTATGTTATTCAGTTTGTTTATTTGTGTTTATCGTTTTCGCAGTGTGCTGAGTTTTAAACCCGCAATAAATTTTGGATTCTTCTACCCAACCACAATGCATCCAACAAGTGTGACAGTAATGCAAATTATGGGGCCATTTATTTAGTATGTACACAGATAGCCGGAAAAATTGGCCACCTCCCACTCCCTGTATGCACGTGTACTTTCTTACACTCCCACCTGCATATGTACGCTTGACGCACCCCCGAATCCTACGGAACGGCCTGAGCTGCATGATAGTTTAATAATAATAATTATCAGTGATGGGCACTAAACTATTTTTTTTAGTTAAACTAAAGCTATTTTCCAACTAAAAAAAATAGTTTAACTAAAGTTGGCAACTGATTTTGGAAATTAGTTAACTAAACTAAAAAAAGTAGTTAAACTTTTTTTCAACTTTTTACGACAAACATTTTCACAATAAAAGACGTTAAGTGAACTGTAATAATGCAAAGTGTCGATGACAATTTCACCTTCAAACTATGCAATGTGCACTGTTCTGGCATACAGTTACATCATGTGTACTGCAAGTAGTGTATGAATTTGAAAACATAGGCTGTTAATGCTAAAACCATGCAGTGTTAAAATGTTTTTTGCTGACAGTGTTCAATGTTCACTGTGGAAAAATAGTTGCATATTTTTTTAAGTAAGTAAGTAAGTAAGTATATTCTTTATTAACACCAACTGCCTATACCGCACTTTGGTTTACATACAGTTTATACAAAATAAAGCATTCTTGTCATAAATGTTTTCCTCATAAAATTGTCCGCTCTAGGTATTAATCGGTCGTGCAGTCTTGGTAACATGGAATAGTGCTGTGGCCTAAGCGGTCGGAGATGATGGTTCAGCACATGGCCCTCAGCATGCAGTACCGCTGCGAAGAGGCCCCAGTCTGCCAGGCTACATAACTGCTCGAAGGTGGGGCTATCCGCAAGGAGATAATGCAAGGAGATAGTCCAAAACGGACTGCAGTCTATCATGCTCCTGTTGACCGGCGCAGCCGATTTTTTTAGTTAAACTTTTTAGTTAGCAACTAAATTTTTGTAGTTAAACTATGGTTTTAACTAAACTATTTTTTTAGTTAAACTTCTTCCTTAACTAAAATTTTTTAATTAAACTAAAAGTTATCACCTTTTTTGTTAACTATTGCCCATCACTGATAATTATTAATTCAAACTGACAAGTACGCAGTAAGATTACATGATATAGTAGTAACAGATGATAAAAAGTTCAACAGGAGTCGAATTTAACTGTATGGCAGCCAAGTAAGGTGCCCATCTTTACTACTGCTCATTTTACAATCACCACCTAGGGAATGAAGGCTGAGTTAACCTTGTGGGGCTAGCGGGTATCGAACCTACGTCCTTCTGTTCTTCGTGCCAGCATGTTACCATACAACCATCTCCCCACCCCAATAATAGCAGTCACAGGTACAAGTGACACCTCTCCCACAGTCCTACTTCTCCCGGTAGTATTTGTCTGATAGCTGAAACAACTAAATTGTGGCTCATTTAAAGGCCAATCAATACAAATTATAGGTTTTACCCCCTCCCCGTTTCCTATACGTACGTACATTATCAGTAGCCCCCTGCCCCATAGGCAAGCATATACATTTGGGTTAACCCACCCTCCCCCTCCATGCGTACATACTAAATGATGGCCCCTATAAGGACTGTCTGGTTTAGACGAGGCATCAAAAAACAAGTTTAGTGCTTCACACAAACAACTCATTAAGTTCTTTCAACTGGTGTTCCATGCACAAATAAATAACATGATACAATAATTTCAAGAAGTGCTTGGAATTAAGTTATCAGCGCCAAGTGTTGTTGACACAAGTGATAAGTCCAACTGAAACGAAACCAGATCTGACGGCTTAAGGTTCACAGCTCAGGAACGCTCGACAACTAACAATTTACAACGGAATTGCTTTCATACAAGACAGAGTCTGATTGATTACGATCTTTTCCAGATGAATCCACTTAAAAAACCTAGCAGTTATGAAATTATCTTCACTGTTATCACATACACAACCGTTTGCAAAGTGGAAAGCAGAACTTTCCAGTTGATGCAAAAAATTCCAAGTTTCGTGCACAATTCAAAGCTTTAGGGCGAAACACGTAATTGCACATTGACCAAAAGAGTCGGTTATATTACATATGGATAATCTTGGTACTACATATAGACACTGGAGCTAGACATATCTTTCATATGAACGTTTAGTCTCTCTTTCATAATCACTGAGAAGACTCCATAGATATGCAATCATTTACCATAAATTATAGGAAGTTTTTTAGGTGTGACAACTCTCGCTAATGAACGGTCACCCATTCCAATCACAGCAGATTTTGCGCTGACAGTGGCATTTGCGCATAGCCTGGTTGACCTTGGCTTTCCGGTCCAGCCCCAATGCCTCCGTAAAACTGGCCTTGACCAGCAGGAATCCCCTGATGCGGATAACCATTGTTTGCTGTGTAGTGGAATGATGACGCTGGTGCAAAGGATGGTTGCGTTTGGCTAAGATAAAACATTTATTAAATTTCACTTCATATAATAGTACAATAAAAGTTCAAGTGAAAAGTTCAAATGTTTCAAGGAGTTTGTAAGGGAAAATCAAAATAATCAGTACATCTTTATGTTCATTTAGTGCAAGTATCTAATACAGATTAGTTAAGTTGCACCAATAAATCATCTGCTGCGTGCTCATCTTCGACTCTGAAAAGCAACATGTCCATACATGTAACACATGCTATTCCCATGTCTATAGCCATATCAATCAGTGAGAAAATAGGAAAGTATTACTTTTTCTTAGAAAAAGTTCTGTTTTTTTTCAGGATTTTTCTTGCTTTGCATTTCTGCAATTTCCAACGTTTGTGTGTGATGTTACGCATCATGTGCAAACTAGATTAAAAAATTTAACGGATAACTTTACCTCATTTGATTTCCATAGGACTGGTAGACATTGTGCATGTTTGATTGCGCTGGTGGTGCAGTGGCAGTCATAGACGATCCATAGCCTAGACTTTGTGGATCAGACACCATAGAACCTGTGGCCGCTTCGGTCATTGGAGCCTGATTCGTTACGTACTGTGGCCCTGAATACATGTGCTGCCAAACAGAATACCACAATCACCATATCAGCAACCAGACGAGCACCCAATCAGTACAATCCCTTTAATACAATTTTTAGAAGGGGTGTACCTCAAGTTTTAGGCCACCATGTGGTACATATTTAAATGGTATGATGCACCATTGCAGGATGTTAAATAGTTTTTGTCAGCATTCCTCTTTGCATATTTCTTTGTCAACTCCAGTCATAGTAGTTGTAGGCAAATATTCATTATGCCAGAAGAATAGTAATTTCCTTAATTAGACTGTAGTAATTCTGGAGAAAATCTGGAGAAGTCAAGCCAAGACAACCAGTATGATTGCTTGCAGCTATTTTGAAAAATGTCCTAGTAAGCATATTGGCATAAGTACATGGTACATACATTCTAAGGCAAAGAACGGCTATGTTATCATATATAAATATATTAGTCAATGGTTACAAGAAACAGAATTGAATTGAATAAATATTTACCGGATGGCGAAAGGAACTGGGATTACAGTTAAAAAGTTCGATTAGGTTTTCTACAATAATCTTATGTTAATACAATGTTTAATAAATAATCTTAACATAGCAAGTGAAACAAGTTGCAATAATCTTACCATTTGTGGTTGCTGTTGCGGAGGAGGACCTGAAACCTTTGACGTTGCCATGACGTAGCCATAGTTTGGTAATTCTGACATCAGGCTGTTGTACATCTTGAAAGCATCCATAAGCTTCGTGTTGTACTCCATCAGCAGAATGTGCTGCCTAAAACAAACAACCAACAAAACATTTAGGATATGTGGTAGTACTGCCATTGTTCATGGCTTTGATATTTGAAGTGCAAGTGGTAGCTGCCAAAACATTAGATTAAAACAAACTAGTATGGACTGTCAGACAAGGTACTTACATTATATTCTTATATTAGAATGAGTCAGCATTATTATTCAATAACGCATAACAAGTACTGTGTTATTACTAAAAACCTATACAATTCAGCATAAACTCTTACACAAACAATTTTAGCATTTAGATATAAGTGTAATTCAATTACTTTAACAATCATTGCTGTTACTGGGTTTCAGATGCTAACAAATCACAGAGTTTCTGCTGAAGTTAGTTTCATTTGAAGCAAAGAGAAGACAAGTAAATATAATATACATAGTTAGCCAGCCAGATAGCCAGAGAAACAGCAACAGTCACTAACCTATCAATCTTCTCGAGCTCTTGATCAATCAGAGGCGACATAGCCTTACATTGCTCTGCAAATACAAGGACACAGGCGGTTTTCAGTAAAGCACTCAAATTCCTACACAACAGCATATACGTAGAATGTGATCCACTACTCCACGGTAACTACACAGGTCTCTAGTATCACATGCTGGAATAATAGGATGTGTTGGTTTCCTCATTTGGTTTAGGAGTTTATCGCCATACTTGTTTCAGCCAGTTCCGTTATATAATTCTACTGGTTGACAACAGAGGCAAGAACGAACTCACAATATGGCTCATGTGTCATATAATCCGTGGTTCACTTAACCTACGATACTTGGATCACAGCTAAGTAAACCAAGGATCATATGACAAGTGAACTCAATAAGACAACTGAACTCATAATCACAAGAAAAGTGAACCCACGATCATAAGGCAAGGGGCTACTGATCACCAGGCCCATAACCAGAAATAAAGAGTAGGGTGTCCAAAAAAGCATTCAAAGTCATGACAGCCTGACGCCGTGAGTGTACAAAGTGCAATCACCCGAAGCCGCAACCGTACAAGTCCGACTGCAATGCCCCTACACTGAATGACCTTGGGTTTTGACCACATCTGTAACAATTTTGTTTTACATACAATGATACAAACAACAATCTGTTAACTTCAGATGAGAGGAGGAATGGATTATACATTACATCACTCATTCCGCACAAAGCGATGTAGAAATAATTTATTTCAGCAACCTGTCCAATCATGTCCATGCACAATTTATGCTCGTCCAAAATAATTTTGGATGGGACGCGTCGACGGGTGGCTGGCTAAGGGCCTGTTGATCACACCATCACACAATACGCAAAAGAGATCTAGAAGTAATATGCAGCTAAGTTACAATAAAACACAAGAAAGCACAAAATCAGGTGCTACAAATGAACAGCAAGCATTTCACCTTCTAAACTGAGCAGCTCTGCTGGATCTGGGTTGCTCTCTCCCGTTGGATCAGCATTCTGAATCAAGGTCAAAGCATGATCGATCTTGCCCTAGAAAGAAGCAACACAGTGTACACAATATTAACAATACACAGAAACATAATGAAGCATCGGACACCAAATCTGGTCAAATTATATACTATAATCACACAGGTCACATCACTGGGGTTTAAAATCGCTACATTAGCAACAGCTCACAGGATTTTGTAGTTCAATACCAAGACAATCTCATCAAGCATCTACGAAAGATCGATTATACATTGACAAAGGCACGAAACAGAAGGGTCAACTTAGCATTATTATCCTCGACATTCATTTACAACATAATTTAAAACAAAATCATACATTGAAACTACCAAACCCGACATTTTCATACCACACCTCATCAATCTCTTCCAACCCATACCTCATCAATCTCTTCCAACCCATACCTCATCAATCTCTTCCAACCCATACCTCATCAATCTCTTCCAACCCATACCTCATCAATCTCTTCCAACCCATACCTCATCAATCTCTTCCAACCCATACCTCATCAATCTCTTCCAACCCATACCTCATCAATCTCTTCCAACCCATACCTCATCAATCTCTTCCAACCCATACCTCATCAATCTCTTCCAACCCATACCTCATCAATCTCTTCCAACCCATACCTCATCAATCTCTTCCAACCCATACCTCATCAATTTCTAAGACTTCAGCGACAGCAGGTTCCAATATCTTCACATCGACTTCATCATGGAAATGAACTGATTTTCTGGATTTTGCTACAAAAAATAATTCACAGCAAAATCTCAGAACCAACACAAAGAATTACGTAAATTCAGGTAAAGAATTACTGTATACCATTTTGAACAGTTCTGTATCAGAAAACTGTATTGTTCACAAGCACCCCTATGATTTCCTCTTAAAAATTTATACCAAGGCCACTGAGACACATACCACACGCACAAGCTGTGTCACAATTATAGAGAAAATTAATTAGTTAGGCCTGAAAATCTTATTGCTGACAGAAACGCACAAAACTCCGATCAATTCAGCCATTACCATGAGTGTGTTTGAGATCAGACAAGTAAAATGAACGTCTAGTGCTACACTTAGCTCTGCTTAAACCTCTTTACAAACTACATCACTATAACAACAACTGTGATATAACAAAAGTTTGGATGTTCAACCAAAATTTTTTCCAGCTTTAGAAAGCCACTAATTGTCACGATGAAGTCCTGTCTATCGCTCTCAACAGGTACCACTATGACACCAGTGAGCGTCGTCCATGTAGGAAATTTTTTCTTTGTTTCATGTCAAGCCTCTTACGAAGATTGTTGTCCAAACAGACTCACCAACTTCAGGTTCTGGCTCAGCGGTCAAGTCGGCCGTTACGAAATTGGCTGGAAAGAGTCCCTCTCCTCTCCACGAGGATCCTTTCCACCAGTTGGGATCACTGAAAAGTCACAAATAAAATAGCATGAGAAAACGGAGAATACAGCAACATTTTTGGAATTTCTTTGGTAAAATTTAACTTAAATCTAAGATCAGTTCACGATAACGTAAATTACCCGGTATATATGTCTTTACCAGTAGACATGTGTAGACATATATGCAAGCACACACGCACGCACACACACACACACGCACGCACACACACACACACACACACACAATGTGTGCATTCTGATCATTCAAATAGTGTTTAGACACTGCTGTGGTTGTACCTGTCGTCAAGAATGCTGATTATCTCTCCTGCCTTAAACGTCAGTTCATTGTCTTCAGCGGCTTCAAAGTCGTACAGCGTTCGAACCTTTAGCCACGTTCAATTAAAAATTTTTTTAAACAACAAGCCATAATGCACACAAACATTCTTAAAAGACAACGTTCATTTTAAATAAATAACTGTTAGGTATGTTCAATGATATACAGATATATTACAAAATTAGAGAAAAGTAACAACATTGCAATATAAAGTACAGTTCATAAATTTCAAGGTACGAAGAAAACAGCAATAATTATAGTACATTGGTAATAAACGATAATACATTATGAATATTTGAGTTATTAACATTATTAACAAATGATAATATATTATGAATATTTGAGTTATTAACATTGTTAACAAATGATAATACATTATGAATATTTGAGTTATTAACAACGCACAATAAAAGTTATTGGTGCAATGGCAGAATGATACATAGCTGTAGCTGGGCTGGGAGAACCACTGAGTAGGCCTCTTCAAGATGCACTATATAAATTTTCAGAATGAATGAATAAATAACGGACACACGATGGTCCAACCACCTGGAATAGCCTCGCTTTACCAATAAAACCTACAGAATAGTAACTAGCACCACGTAGTAATGACAAATACTGATAATGTTCATCAGAGACATTGAAACAACCTTCCTAAGTTCTCTTGACGAAGTTGAAGCCGAAGTCGCAGACCAGGGTCCTGCCGTGCTCGGATAAAGTGACTGCGACTTGGGTCCTGAATGTTTCTCAGCCTCCTTCAGAGACATTGCAATTGCTAGAGACAAACAAACCAACAGTCGTGCAGACAGAAACACAAAGATAGATAACTCTCACAATACACAGACAAAAGTACGACACAGCCAGATGAACATTGAACAGGCAGACATACATTATACAAACAGACAAACATGGGCACTGAATAATACACAGATGGCCAGGCATGCATACATGTATCTGAATGTGTAAATGACCACTTAAAGACACTTCTCAGCTGAGCTCAAAGTCGATTACTTTGAACCCCACACAGAAGGGCTGAACGACTCACATTCACTCACTTGAAACAGTCAAGATTTACTGCGCCTCAGAATCGCATTTCTGTGTGACTTTGCACGCGTTAAAAATGTTCGTAATAATAATAATAATAATAATAATCTCAGGGCAAAAAAAAAAAAAAAAAAAAAAAATAATAATAATAATAATAATAATAAGATTCAGCTAAAGTAACAAACTACATCTTATCCTTGACATTTTTTTATCTTCTTTCTATCTTCAATGTTTTCTCGTGTTTTTAGACAGACACCAGCAGCCTGTCAAGCCTCAAATTCTACAATACCAGGGTGCGACTTGTAGACTGGGAAATTTCCATCACAACTGGTTCTGATTAACTCCTCATTTACAAGCATTTTCCTTTCATTTTGCTCGCATTCATATACCATTCCCAACCGACTTCAAGCACAAACAGCCTCCAAATACAAGTCAATTTTTAATATAAACACCTGTATCTGATACCATGTACAAGGAACAGTTATATTCACCTTTTGCAATGTCATCTTCCTCTTTCTTGCTTAAATTTAAAGGAGTTTCTTTAAGCTACAAAATAAATAATAAGAAAGATTAACAAGGGCTTTTATGTTACTGGTGCACACTGCTACAGCCTAAGAGATCAGAATTTACTAATTTAATCCTATGACTTCCATAGTGCCATTAGCACATTAAGAAGAAGAAGAGCAGTCCCTCAAGCTAAAGAAGAAGAGCAGTCCCTTCAGCTAGCCCTAACAAGCAGCCACTAGCATGAAGTGTTAGCGACTTCACTTTCTCAGCCTTGGCATACATATGAAGGTGGTTGGTCAGTTTTCTCCCAAGGTTGCCCTCTGGTCTTCCCACTGACCAGAAGATGAGAAACACTGTACTGTCAGTGTGCTCATAGCCAAGTGTTGCTAGGGGTGCAAGTGAAGCAGAAATCTTATGTACTTGTTGTGCATCTATGTCTATATGTGATGCCGCATATGAAAAGGGACCATAACGCGGGATTTATTTACTGAGATACAGGCCTTTAAACATGGTCACCCATCAAAATATCGAAATTGGGTTTTCACTGGTATTTGATAGAGGTCACCTCTGTCTATCAATCTAGCACAACAGTTTCATGAAAACAGAACATTTTAATTAAATGCTCGGCTATATAACTTCGAATAAATGGCTATTTCTATGGGCATTCTAAACTTTAAATGAGCTTTACCGAAAATCACATATTTCAGGTACCTCACGTTCTAACTTCTACAGATAAAGCAATAATACTCCCACTGTACAACATTATACACCATTATTTTCAGAATTCTTTGCTGATCATAGTGGTGTGAATAACTCCAAACCCACCATGTGGTCCCTTTTCATATGCGGCATCACATATATAATCTGCTCCTTTTATGGTCTTTTTCAAATATGTATGAAATCACTGTAAACATGCATGTGCACTTGTCAGATGCAAATAAAGGCTACTCACTTACTTACTTTTCTCCCTGGCATGGATAAAATACTAAGCACAATTTAGTGAAACAACAGCAAGCACTTGTGAGTCATTTTAGAAATACATATTGTATTACAAGTCCAACTTATCAAAAGGTCAGGATGAGCCAGTATACACTCAAGACAAATTCCCCTCATCATCACCTGTTCCGAGCTGTGACTGTGACTCAACAACACACTGCATCACAATATAATGGCTCAGCTAATCAGCGGTTGCTTCTTACATCAGCCAGTAAAGCACAATCAACATGTCTGATAATAAACTACACAACATTGGTTGAGTCTATTATCAGACAGTAAATGACTCATTGACTAGTCTTCGTATACCTGTGTCTGGCACTCTTAAGCATGTATTGTTCAAGAGGTTCCTTACCTGAACATCTTCAGTTGGAAAGGTGTGGCCCTCACTTCGAAGACTGCTGTACATTGATGGGATGATGCTAACAGCAAAACAATAGACAATAACACAATGGATCAGATAGTGCTAGCAGCTAAACAACAGACAATAGTACATGGATCAAACATTTGGTGCTAGCAGCTAAGCATCAGACAATAGTACATGGATCAAACATTTGGTACTAGCATCTAAACAACAGACAATAGCACATGGATCAAACATTTGGTGCAAGCAGCTAAACAATTTAGACAATAGTACATGGATCAAACATTTGGTGCAAGCAGCTAAACAATTTAGACAATAGTACATGGATCAAACATTTGGTGCAAGCAGCTAAACAATAGACAATAGTACATGGATCAAATGGTGCTAGCAGCTAAACAATAGACAATAGTACATGGATCAAATGGTGCTAGCAGCTAAACAACAGACAATAGTATATGGATCAAACATTTGGTGCTAGCAGCTAAACAATAGACAATAGTACATGGAGCAAACATTTGGTGCTAGCAGCTAAACAATAGACAGACAAAGTTCTGTAACTTGTAAGTTAGTGAGCAATTAATTCACCACATTCAGTAATCTGTACAACTGTATGTAAAGAGTATTCGTAACAGTTGCTGCAATAGGATGCTGGTAAAGTCTCACAGGACTCCTAGCACTGGCCACCCATGTGCCTGCAGTTACTCTTATTGTAACACAAGGAAGTGCTAATTTCCATTTCTTAGACTCTGAGCTGGCAAGAAATAAATCCTGGACACAAGGCCAATGCTCCGCACGTCTTTCAATCTACTGCTACCTGCCAGACGACACTGGTAACGTTCATGACCACTTCCACACAAAATACACAGACGGTACGTTGTAATGCTTTTCTGATTTCAGAAGATATATTGACTTCAGACAATGCTTGAGCACAAATAAACCCAGACACTACAATGGTGCAGATAGGATCAAACTGTCGTGGCAGATACCAGCTGTCATCAGTTACTGACATTGGCATGTAAAAACAGTGATGCAATTCTGGAATATGACTAGCCTTGAAACCGGAGGGTCGAATCTACCTCAAGCCACTGCAAAGCGACCTTGGACAAGTTGCTCACCAGCAATTGTCTGTAAGGAAGGCAACGAAAAGCCACCTCACTCACCTCATCTCCAGGTGGCAAAAAGCCAATGGACCTGCCCTCAGGCAGAGAACTCATCATCATAACACACATACTGGCAAAGAAATTTTTAAGTTGGTAATATCAATGCCCTACTAAATAATGGAAGGCAGAAAAAGCAATTCCCCACGTCTGCCACTACACTGAGATTCATTCAGGATAGAGAAGGTTGGCAGATTGAGATCACAAATAAATGCCAATGTATCATCATTAACAGCAAGTATAGGTATGGAATGAAACGCCAGCGTGAAATGAATGTGCAACACTAACTGTGTTGCTGAAGTGGATGACATATATTTCTACCTTCAGCCATTAGCAACAGATAACGCTTAAGCAAGAAAGCTGTGCCTGGAACAGTGAACTTATGAAAAACTAAAGAGTAAAGGAATCTGAAAATTCTGTGACCGAGTGACTATGATATGCCTTGAAGTGCATCCATGTGACTGCAGTGACTGCAACAATCCAGGCTGTAAAAGCCACAAAACTCAAATTCCTATACATGATAATAGCAATGACGATGATGATGATAATAATAATAATAATAATAATAATAATAATCGCTTTTTACAGCATTTTCTGCACTCAACATGACATCAACAAAGACTAGCCATCCTAGAAAATGGCACTATCCCTAAGTTTTTAAATCCTGAGGGATTGCATGTACCTCAGGTAATATAATAATAAAAAAAATAATAATAATAGCAAAAATAATAATAATACATGCATATATACATACATAGCACATGCATGCATACAAAAAAGGAATGCAAGCAAAAAATATACAAGCATACACACTGATGCTTGAAAGCCATTAACCCTTTAACGATGAGAGGAACTAGTTTTCCATACATTTAAGTGCACGCTCGTCGCTGAAGTGTTAAAACATATACTTAGAAGCACTGCATCACTGACTGCCTGATAATTATAAACGTAACATCTCATTCGCTTTATGTACACAGAGAAAGGTATATAATCAAACAAATCAGAAAAAAGAAGACAAAACAAACACACACTGACAGAGACAGATAGAGAGAGAGATAGACATATTTGCACTAAGTAAACAGCCCAGTGCTTAAGGAACCCAGGTATCAACAGCTACTGCTCAACAAATAGGAATTTTTCGAATAGAAAGAAGGCCTTCGGTTCTGAGCAACTTCCTTATTCACAGGTCATGCAAAAAACAACTCTGAAAATTCTCACCTTAACGATGGATCCACTCTGAACTCATTCTCTGCCCATCTTTTGATTAGCATCTTCAGTTTCTGAACTACCTTCTGGTGCGGCTGCAGAAACGTTACACACAATTTCAAATGAGCACAAAATGAAATCAGCCCATAAATTCAAAGTCATAAGCATACCCGCCACATCAGTCACTGGGTAATAGTCAACAAACTGAAGTGAATTACAGGGTAGACCACAGCCGGAAATCAATGACACGATTGCAGGACAGGAGGAGCAACCCTGTAACAAGCAGTCTGAGTCATGGGTTTGAAGTTCTAGTTTACAAGTTAGCAACTTCTTTTCTAACCTTTGTTTATTATGAACGCATGTCCCCAATCATCTTGCTCAGCTGTCTTGTCTTGTCTTGAACCGTCCTTGAACCAAGAATCTAGGCCACACCACCCACGGACAATTTTATTCCATCCGCTTCTGTCTCTTGTCTCCCTCAATAACTGATCGGCTGGTAATTCAGTCCAAAACTTTTATGTTATTAATCCACGCCTTGGACAATCTCCCTTCTACAGATCTATGATCTCCACTCTTCCTAAGCACATGCTTGAAATGTGAAAGCTTTCTCTGCTAGATTAATTCAAGCAGGTGCCTTTCTACTCCAGCAGTCTCCAACACCCACTCATCTGTCTTCTTGCTTATTATATCATCATCTATAATGGAACTGCTAACCATCTAAACACTAAAACTGAAGTTATTAATATCCTAATAAGTTACGCTGTTTACTACAGTAGTTAAATGAATACATTAAATAACACAACATATGGCACTTCATTTACCAAATGACTCAGAAATTCCTGAAATAAACACGGAATGTTATATGAAAGAAATTCAAACTAAACAAATAAGGCAAGGTATGGTAAGGTAAGACAAGGTAAGTATCGGTAAGGTAAGTACGATAAAGTATGGTAAGGTTAGGTAAGGTATGATAAGGTAAGTAAACAATCAACCAAGCCCTCCAAAAGCTGCTCTCTTCCTTACTTTGCCACTTGTGATGAACGTTCGACATTCAGAAACGAAATCTCGAGAAGCCATTTCAGTGTGAAAAGAGTAGCCGCAGTTTCGAACACAGATATCTAGCAACTACAGCAGAAGAACACCTTCATCAGCAATGGACACTGAATAATACATGCACAGGCTTTGCCAAGAAACACTGGCGCTTTGTATCTAATTCAATCCACAACCTCCACAGGAACTCTACCTTAATGCATGCGCAGCAGCGATTGGTTGCTTCTAAGCACAAAATCCCACACTCATAATCCTTTGCACAGAACTAGTTGAAATCCATAAATCCTAATCAATCAACATAAAGGCACATACACAAACTAACACTAGAATACCCAATAACAGATCTATATTTATATTCATGCATTGCTTTCAAGTACTGTTCAACAACTAATTATGCAATTTTCTACATATGTCACATTTCATGGATTAAAATTTAGATAAAAGAATACTATATAACCTTGTAATAATCCTGTCACTGGAGTCTTATCATAACGTATAACAAGGTCAAGTTATAACGAGTATTATTTGCTATAGGAGAGTAAACTTTGGATACATGTCCCATGTAAGGCCAGATTTGTGTTATAATTAAGCATGCTGTAAATAGTCCCAAGTTTGGACTACAGAAGGAAATGTGATATTGATGGATTGTTCACAGTATCAGGTCTGTAATTTAGATCAGTATTAAACCTCTGTTATGAACTGTTAGTGTGCTGTACGATCAAGTGTGTGTGCGTGCGTGCGTGTGTGTTTGTGAATTAGTAGTACGGTTTGGTCAAAATGTCACTACTGTAAAAAAATGTTCTAAGCATTACCGTAAGAGCTTGCATTGCAACATGAGGAACTTTATGATTCATTCGTTTGACTATGGACCTCAAGCAGTCCTTTGCACTGGAACAGAATTTAACACAGAAACTGGTCATTAAATGCTGTGCAAAATTATGTCCACCTAAACAGATGGCGATTCATTTTCTTCCTTGGAATCCCTTATGACGTCATTCTTCAGCAGTTCATTAATAGCATTGCTTAATATATTACTTAAACCATTACATCATCAATTACAAAAAGTCAATGCAAACAAGTGGTTTTAAAGCTGGCACAAGAGAATTCCAATGTTGGGTGTCCCCTTAATGCTCTAAAAGAGAAGACTTCCAAGCAGTTGGGCTTATAAACACGATGGAGAGAATTTAAGCCACATGTGCATCGAACAAAAATATATTTATGTACCTGCGTTATTTATATACCAAATTTTAACATCCTTGTAAGGGCATAAGATTATTTCACCAGTGATCTTGCTGAATAAATACGCTTGAATGGTGGGGTTACGTGCCTCAGCTACAAATATTTTCTAATTTCAAGATTACGTGATTCAGGTACGAATTTTCTACTTCACAAGACAAAATGGGATTTGAACGAATGCCAGGAAATGGACAAAAGACTTGTAAACACTGCACTTCCCAAAGTGTGTTCCTGGAATCCTAGGGTTCTGTGAGGGGAAGACAAGAGTTCCATCGGGAAATTGGATAATGTTTAAGTGTTGCTTGAATGTGTTATTATGTTATAAATCAGACACTGAGGTGAAGAAAAGGATTCCGTGAGAAAATAAGCTGCACCTGAAATAAGAATCCAACTTTCCAGCAGCAAACCTCACATAAAGAAATAAGTTACGAGAAGAAGCAAAAGCGCCAGACAAGTTAAAACCTCACATATTCCCAATATTGCATTAAAAGGGACCTGGTTTAAACTTTAAACTTTATTTTTTCATAGGAGCCATTTTGTTTAAAATCTGCTTGTATAAAACACAATTCAATTACAAATAGCTTCGCAGGCACTTCATATACCAGAATATGTTTTGTTTAGTTTGGGGTTCCATCAAAAATTTCAGATCAAAAGGTCCGTAGTCATAAAAGATTGGAAAGTACTGGACCTCAATCATGTCACTCTACATTAATAATTTTTAAACCTCAGGCAGGAATGATTGCTCATAAGAAAACTTTGGGTCAGGAGCAAGTAGCAAGTCATATGTTGACAGTGAGGCCTAATCCGAGTTTCTGAGGCTATCCAGAAGGTGCTTCTCAAGATGATAGCGTTATAGAGTTGGGCACCAATGAACAAGTGTTGGAAAAGAGACTGAACTGCACATTCCTTTCCCAAGACAGTTGTGATATTATCATTTTTAATTTTATTTACTATCAGCAACCTCTCTCTTCATAGTGTGCTGTAATACCTGTATGAAATCAAGGGTACATATTTTACTAGAGTAGCGCCAAGTAGAGGATAGATATTCTCAACAACCACCCCTTAAGATTAATTCATTATTAATTATTAAACAGTAACTTTGTATCAAGCTAGTGTCTAACATACACGGCCTCAACCAATGGCATAGTAAAACACACTCATAACTGATTTTTCCTGGCATAACACTATTTAACAACAGTCACTGATTATCACTTACTTGATGGTCTTTAGATAAGACATTGGCAAGTCATCTGTGTACTAAGCAAAACTGTATAAATACATATGATTTGTAAAGCTTTCACTCACCCAGAAGGTGTCTGCCTCGCTTTCTCACACACTTCTCTGATTAGAGTCATATCATCCGATGCATTCAGTTCACTGGTGGCTCTCTCTGTTGAACATTACATTACTATTATTATTATGATTATGAACATTAAATATTAAAGTGTGCAAAGTCATACAGGAATGCACATCTGACGCTCGGTTACAATATTCCCTCTAAGGAAAAAATGCAAGTACACAAGTCTTGTCATCTGTTGCACAGTTACAGCAACAGTCTGCAAGAGACATGGGTAACAATTTGTCATCTTAACGGTGACTGCATGATGCAGATGAACGTGCCACTGTTTTAAAGCACTGCATAGTTGGCTGTGCGATGTGACTATGATGGTGTGCAACTTCATTTGTATTTAAATTTGAACTTTAGAAAATGAAAACTTTTGTTGCCTGATTTTAAGGAATTAAAAAATTCCCACCTGTGACGTCCACTGTGCAGGCGTCATAGGTGTTTGCGCAGGCGTGCGCACCTTAGAGGAAATATTACTTGGTTAGTCAGTCACCAGGTGAAGAGCAATTAGATATCCAGATGTTTGAGAGCCAGTGAGAAATAGTGAGTTACATGACACCAAATACCTTCTTCTCACAATACAAATCGATGACTTGATTTCTCAATTAATGGTTCTGTTGAACAACGTAACCGTCAATGAATTACATCGATCAAATGGTCGAATAGGCCATTGATTATAATACACCATATACTTCCACATCACATTGCTGGACCTACTTTTTGGAACTCTCTTCCTGTGTCTGTCCGCTCTGCTCAGTCGCTTTTGTCATTTCGTTCTCAACTTAAAACTTACCTCTTTCAAATTGCTTATCCACCATAGGCTGCTTCTCTGTCTTATGGACTGACCTTGTGGATTTTGACCTGATTACGGCTTCGTTTTGGTGTGCCATCGGTTGATGCCTTGTGCATTAGACACCGGCGCAATAGAAGTTACTAATTACATTACATCACATTAAATCGATGAGTTCATAAACAATATCAATCAAACACTCAATCAATGTATCACATACTAAGGAGGTTAATGGTATAGCCAAGTAACAGCATTTTTATGGTACTCTAGAGCAAGCGAGAGAACAACACCCACTGCAGCACTTAGGTCCACTAAGTAGATCACTAAGTCCAAAGTTCTGGTGAAATCTAAGCCATAGTCTAGGGAACCTATTGAGACAGGAATTTAGCAGTTGGAAATATCTGATTAAAAGAAATTCTGCTCAATATGGCTTCTGAATGTGAGTGAAACTGAGGACCAGAGTGTACTCAGGGTGATGACTTAGAGGTGGTCAGCATGGGAACTCTCAGAAAGTTGTGAAGATAACAGTATTTTCCATTTTTAGTATTTTACATGCAAACTCTCAACCGAGAGATAACAAGACAACACCAAAACAATTCGAAAGAAAGTATGCGCTATATTATTTGAGATTTACCAAGAAACTCTTAGGGAAACCACAATCGAGTGTTTGGAGTTTTACAGGTACTATCGTTCACTCCAGAATTTACCGAAATCTTGTGGCATGATAGTCAACAGGCTTTAAATTTCTGGACACCAATGACCTTAAATAAAGGCTATCTAGCCATTTCCAAACAATAAACCAGAAAGCTCATGTTGAACAACGAATCATAATGACTCAGTGTCGTGCGACCGACAAGTTAATACGACATAATGCAGACTGACATTGTCTAAAAAGATTCTCGCCCGTAATATATGAGCCACAGTTAAAACGTAAATAATCTTTCGAGACTAACCGACATCTGCGTCGAAAGGTGATGAATTTGTAAAAAGCGGCATTCTGAACCCACAATTCGGCTAAATAATTATTTGTCAACAAAACTCCTCAGCCACAGACGTTCGACTGTTGTTATGCATTAACACAATAAAACACGCTAAATTTCACCTCTAAAGGATCGTATGACATAACATTATAAGTAAGTAAGCAAGTGATTAAGTGCTGTGTCATGTGCTGCCAAACGCGCGGAATCGAATCTATCATTATCTACTGCTTTTAAATAGTGAATGGCGCACCGTCTTAATTTCTAGGCTCTATCGCCGGATCTAAAAATTGGCTGGACGGTCACGATGGACCACTACATTGTATGAATTAGGTTACTAGCTGAAGCCCGTATCAAATCTTAGACTATTTGCTTTGTACGGTGTCTGGTGAGGCATAGTAATAAAACTAAACAATTTAACTGAATTATTTAGTTTTATTACTATTCATCACCATACACCACACAAAACCTAAAACTAAAGCTTTAAACTTTTTCCAGTTTATCTAAGATCCTTCACTTTATAATGTCAATCTAGACCTATGTTGAACCAAAGTCAAACTTCTGATAAATTTTCAGAATTTCATTCCACTGAAACATAGAAACCCCGTAATCTTGAGATGAAATTTGTTTCAAGGATCGAGTTGCATGAACACTGAACAGGCCTATGTGCGAAATTTGTGAGGCAATCGCTACGGCAATAGCCGTAGATAAAGACATCACACGGCTAAAATAGTAGTGATTCGCTAGGTGTCGCATCATTTGGAGTCCAGATACGTTCGCTACATTAATAAAGCGAGAAAAGGTGTCCTGACAGAGAAGTTTGGTGGCAACATCAATATAATTATTTAACTAATTACAAAAGCGCTCACAATTCTTCGTTGTTCTATTCGACCACGAAACTGAGAAATATTTACTAAAGCCCCATAATTCAGCTCAAAATGTTTGCAGAAAACTTGTGTTTCTTGCATGTAGGCCTATTATTTTTTTTTATCCCAGCAATTAGCTTTGGCGGACTAGGCCCCTATCGTCAGTGATGAGCAATAGTTAACTAAAAAGTTGTTAACTTTTCCTTTAGCTAATTTTTTTTTAGGTAAGAATGAAGTCTAACTAACAAAAAAAGTTTAGTTAAAACCATAGTTTAACTAAAAAATTTAGTTGCTAACTAAAAAGTTTAACTTAAAAAATCAGCAATATGCAACTGTTTTTCCACAATGCAACATTGACGCTTTCAATAAAAAAAACATTTTAACAATGGTTTTAGCATTAACAGCCTGTGTTTTCCAATTCATACACTACTTACATGTACGCCTGTAACTGTATGCCAAAACAGTAGGCCCTACACATTGCATAGTTTGAAGGTGAAATTGTCATTGACGCTCTGCATTATTTTTTGCGCCTGTGAATAAGCTGGTTCCCGCGACTTAGCTTTTTTGGGCGCTGTAGAAGTCTCGAGATTACGATACGATACGATTATTACAGTTCATTTAACCTCTGTTACTGTGAAAATGTTTATCGTAAAAAGTTGGACAAAATTGGAAAAAGTTTAGCTACTTTTTTTTAGTTTAGTCAACTAATTTCCAAAATCATTTGCCAACTTTAGTTAAACTTTTTTTAGTTGGAAAATAGTTTTAGTTTAACAGACTTTAACTAAAAAAAAGTAGTTTAGTGCCCATCACTGACTAATGACTATCGTCAATAAGTAATTAAATGAGTGAGTAAGTAAGTATTCAACAAGTACATAGTCGTCTCATCTTCTCAGTAAATATTCCAGAGTTATGGGAGGAGGAATAGTGCCTGGATCTGGCGAATTGGTTTCCCGGGTTTCTGTTTCCTAGTCCCACAAATGAAATGCTTCTTTTTAAAATTTCTATTCCAACAAATATTTCCTTTTCTGACTTTTGCCGAATCTGTTTAAGATGAGTAGGCCTAGGCTTAGGCTTTTGTTTCCGACTCTTGAAGAATCTATCTTTGATTCTGACTAAAATGTTTCTGCTCATGAAACTGCGACTAATTTAAATAGGCCTACTTATACTTGGTGCATAATGGTGCGACGGTGCAATTTTAACAGCAGCCTATAGACAATAGGTCTCTTGCGTATGACAGAGAATCTACAGAACGCGTGTGTTTTGGAAGAATGGCTGTATATATATAGCTTCGGGAAATACAGAATAAAGACATTTTCTCATCAAACTTTAAAATTTTCATAATTAAGGCCTGACAGTGGCTTATCTATTGCTGCTTCTAACGAACATGTTTCTGTCCCGACTTCCGGCGAATCTGTTTTACATTTCGACAGGCTTTCGACACTCTCGACAGAGTGCGTGTGATTATATTCTTGTGATTGTCTGTGGAGAGTGGAGACCTTCTTTGATATAAATGTAGACGACACAACACTGTGATTCTCGTTAACGTTAACGATAACGAAAATGTTCGTTAACGAACAAAAAATGATTTCGTTAACGATAACTATAACTATAACTAAAAAATATCATTAACTATAACTATAACTATAACGAAAATAACACTAACGAAAATTCATTGCTATTTTCGTTAATACGAATAAAAAAAGTGCAATATCAACTAACGTGAGAACGTGAAAATACACCCGTTAACGAAAGCAAAATGATTCCTATGTTCGCCTTGGATGTCGGTGAATATGGAGCGCTGTGTAGGCCTATTCATGAAGCTGAATGCACCCATTCGTCAAAGCTCTAAGCAAATTATTGTGTAACACGTCTTCATAATTCAGTGTGATTTTCATTAACGATAACGGTAACGAAAATGTTTTCGTTAACGAAAGAAAAATGATTTCGTTAACGATAACTATAACTGTAACTAAAAAATAATATTAACTATAACTGTAACTATAACTAAAATGAAAAACCATTAACTATAACTGTAACTGTAACTAAAATAAAATCTGTAAGGAGAATCACACTGCGACACAAGAACATTGCATGTTGCTTTGTTGCCTGAAACGTTTCTACTGATGTCGCCGTTAAGTGTAAGCTGTGGAACAATAATAGTAGGCTAGTTTATAGGGCCTACTTCTTATAATATAAGCTTACTTCTAATTGCAAACGGATGCTATCATTTTGGTCATAACGGCAGCCTAGAAAATTAGTTTATTAGGGCCTAAAGGCGTTACATCGCAATCCAGATGCATCTAATATCGTCAGTATAAGCCTACACGACATACGCCTCTTCAATCAGTTCACACAGGCATCTCGTAAAATCAACAATAAATGACCAGAAGTAAGGACGTATGGAAGGTAAAAGGCTACGGAGGCTATTGGCTGTCAAGAGAAAGCTATAACATTAATGCTGTTATTTACTGCCAAATAGCTACAGCCTCTGCAGGAAGCGGAAAGTTATTAGACGCACCCTGCCTTTAGAATCGTAAATTAATACGTCTACTTGGCGGGCAACCAAGATAAGACGTGACCTCCTAAATATGAGGAATGAGCGCACGCGCGTGATGATGTCCTGAGGAAGCTTGTATGCTCATGCTGTAATATATTGTCCGTGAAATTATACGCTCGTTGCCTGTATATGATGAGTTCAACCTGTTATCTTTATTAGTACCTATTAATAGAAATCAACATGAGCAGCTCCATCAACGTATTGATGCCGTTATGGATATATGAGAGTATTCCAAGAACGGCCTCCCAATTATTTCAAGAATCATCTGCGTGAAATCTTGTGTGATTTTTATCTGTAGCGATGATAGCTTACTTTGTAGAGAATCGAGGGGTGTCAAGATTATGTATAGGCCTAAAGTCTATATAATAGCCTATATAATTCTAGGATGCTTTCCTGGTAATAAATTAATAACATTCAATGGCGGAGCTTTCAAAGAAAGTGAGAAAAAGTGTATGCGTTCAGAACAAGTCAATATCTCTTATATGCTTGGAATATATTTATAGTCATATAAGAAGGAGGAGGAGGTGGAGAAGGAGAATTACGAAGGGGAGGAGGTAGAGGAGGAGGAGAAGGAGAGGAGGAGGAAGAAGAAGAAGAAGAAGATGAGCAGTTCCTTAAGCCTAAAAATTGTCCGTGGAGAGTATCGATGAGTACTTTCTGGTAATTTTTACACCTCATATTGAATATGCATTCATAGGGCCTATGAGGTGTAAAAATTAAGGCGGGGTGACATCTGTGGATAAGGAAACATACCGGATATATAATTATTTAACGACTCTCCTCTATACAGTTTTGTTTTTCTAGAACAAAGTTTCGGAACTGAATCCAGTGAATCGAGGGCAATTGGGGCAGTTGATTAGCTGATTACTGTTATAGATGCCAGATTACTGGAAGCAAGGCCGTAGCCAGGATTTTGTTTCGGGGGGTGTTTTCTGTTTCGGGGGTTGTTTTCTCGTCCTTGAGCAAGCCGACAAGCAACCGAGTCAACCGACCAAGGGGTTTGGAGTTAGTAAATGCATTATTTTATTTTTACATTATTTAATTTCGGGGGGTGTTTAAACACCAAAAACACCCCCCCCCCTAGCTAGGGCCTTGGCTGGAAGTTAATTGCTCGCATCCCTACTTTGATTTGCATATATTTAATAACATAACGTTTCAGCGATGGTCCTTTATATATGAGCGAAAGGCCCTAGGAGACGGAGAGATGGCTGAATGGTAACACGCTGGCACGAAGATCAGAAGGACGCGGGTTCGATACCCGCTATAGCCCCATACAGGTTGATTCAGGCTCTTCACTCCCAACACTCCCTAGAGGGCGACAGTAAGATGAGCAGTAGGACAGATGGGCGCCTTGCAGGCTCCCTTACAGTTAAATTCGACTTCACTTCTGTTAAACTTGTTATCATCTGTTACTACTATATCACGTAATCTTACTGCGTACTTGTCAGTTTGAATTAATAAACTACTACTACTGCGGCTGCTGCTTCTACTATTATACTATTATTATTATTATGAGTGATGTTCCATATGAGTGATAGCCTTATGAGCCTATGGTCCTATGAACAATAGTCCTAGAACCCATGGCAGAGGTCTCCGCCTTGCCAAATCCCCCTCGACCTTTTTTGAACAACTATAGGACGCGTAAATATATAAATGTAAATGTAAATCTCCGAAATTTCTCAGCGCCACACAAAAGCCACGTCAGGGAGACCAGCTTATTCACCGGTGCTATATCAAATCAAGTCCGCCAAAGCCAGGCTGCCTTGTCCGTTCCGGTGCCAGGCCAGAGTCCGGGGAGGTCAAGCCGAGGAGACAGCAGGGTGCTACGGTGGTAATCGGTGACGATGGCGGTTGTGTGGTGGCGCAGGAATGGAATCAGGATAGGATAGCTTGAAGAGTTCTGTTTTTGAGTCGTGAGTGCAATGCAGCGGAGGACAGTGCAAGCGGAGGAGAGGTGATGTCAACAGGCGATATGGGAGGATGAGCAAACTGGCGGACATCTTTTGGAAGATCATTCCAATGAGCCGGTGCAGCATAGACTAAGGAGCGGTTGCAGAATTTCAGAGATGAGGAGACTGAAGGCCGAGATAGAGAAAGATATGATGATGAGCGAGTAGACCTGGGCAGTTGGATGGTGAATAGCTGGCGAATGTAAGAGGGTTGAGAGGTTTGAAGGGCGTTGTATCAACTTGTATGTAAGAGATATGATTTTGGAATGGATGCGTTGAGGGACTTTAAGCCAATGAAGTGATTTCAAAACAGGGGTTATGTGGTGGTGTTTGGGAGTTTTGGTGACTGCGCGGGCGAGGGCATTCTGGACTGTTTGCAGGCGTTTTATTTGAGAAGAGTCGATGTTGAAGAAAAGGGAGTTGCAGTAATCGAGTTTGGAATGTACAATTGAGGTGGCTATTGTGCAGGCGGCCTGGGCGCAGTCGAAGAAGGTCACGGATGTGCATGTAGCAGGTGCGAGATAGCTGAGTGATGGTGGTCGGCAAAAGTAAGGTTTTTATCAAAGATGACTCCAAGATTACGGACAGTAGAAGAGTATAAGGTACGGGGAAGTGAGATCTGTTCAGTCTTGTTGTCAATACCTTAAACCTCAAGACCAAGACAAAGACCAATACCTTAAACCTCAAGACCAAGACCAAGACCAAGACCTTGAACCTCAAGACCAAGACCGAGATCAAGACCCCCCAAAATCACAGTCGTATCCAGACATCTATTCCCTACTAAAAATTGTCCAGTCGGACTACTCGTTATTTTAATGAAAACATGAGTTTTTTTTATTTAAGCAAAACAACTCTAAATGGAGACTGCAGAGAATTTCGAATTCGTATTTACAAAAGTCATTCATGCGAAATATTATTCCAAACGCCTGTTGAATTTTATAAAAACCAATTTGCTCAGAATTTTTTGACCAAGACAACAGGCTATATGGGCGATATGAAAATTCTGCCATGTTAAAAAAACACGGTCTACAAGTGCTGAAATCGCTAGCACACAAAGCAGCTTTTCAAGAACCGGATGTAAATGTACAAATTAATCACGAGTCTGTCTTGAAATCATTCCATGGTAAATAACCGGAAGTCAAAATAATTGTCCAAAACAACAGTGAAGCCTCATTCACACCGTGTAAATACTAAAGCAATAACTGTATGAGTAATTATTGGATAAATGTTTAAAATTCTTGCCGTTTGTTAAAATTAAAGACTGTTCAAATTGACAAAAGTCTTGGTCTTGGTCTTGCAAAACCAAGACCAAGACCTTGAACCTCAAGATCAAGACCTTTGGTCTCAAGACCAAGACCAAGACTTTTAAAAACGAACTCGAGTGCACTCGAGACCAAGACCTTGGTCTCGAGGACAACAAGACTGGATCTGTTGGCGAAAGGTCGGAAGGATAGGTTACTTTGCTTAGTTGCTCACGGAGGCCAATGATGAGAAATTCTGTATTTGAAGGGTTTAGACATAGGAGGTTGGCAGTCACCCAAGCTGATAATTATCTGGGTGATGATGTTGTGTAGGTGATTTAGTGTTTTAGTAGCCTAGGTAGCCATAGTGATTTAGTGTTACCAAATGTGTGTTTGATTTAATTGGACTGAGGCACCATTGTCTTCGATTGCAGGCGTAGCTCATCCTATTTTGACTACATGTCATTAGAAGTAAAAGCAGAATTTTTATTAACATAAAAAGCACGAATTAAGTCAATAGAGGTCAACAGAGCAGAATTTTATTAAAATACAAAAGCACAAATTAAGGAAGAACGATTTTAAGGCATAATCCGATTCATATAAACGAATTCTCGATGTATATCGCATAAATGTTTAGCACAGTTCAGTTATTTAAAATTGTAGATATAGTAGCCATGTGCACCCATTCCATGAGATATCGAAATTATTTAATAGCAAATTTAATACAAATTGTCCCCATCGTCAACATCATCTCGAGTGGTTTAATAGTCTGTGAGACGGAGGACAGTTAGAACTGTGGTCTTGTAATTCCGATCGTAATGAATACGCATAATCTCATTTGTCTCGCTCTCGTAGTGCAAGTCGTAGAGAGTAAAATTCTTGTATTCATCCTGCTGCAGGTAGCAAATACCAAGGAAATTAAATTCAGTATCTAAAAGCAAGAATCCTTCGAATGGTGAATGTATCATGAATCTACCATGAATATCTGCAAAAGCCACAGAACTGTCTCCACAGAATGATGATTGATATTTGCGTACCTCGCTCCCACTCGCATCGAGTTCCAACAAAGTTGTTTGGTAATCTGTGTCGTTCTCGTAGGCCAATACAACGTTGCCATTTGATTTCTGCATTACGGCTTTGTAGCGTTCTGCATTAATATCTGGGGACTGTATTTCACGTTGCAAGGAACCATTCGCATTATATATGCTTATTACAATAGGATTATCTCCCTTCTGGAATGAAAGGATTAGTAGGCTACCATTGGCGGAGACGCTCATCATAGAAATTGGCAACCTGTGATCCTGTATCCATGGAGATATGTTAAACTTATGTTCTTTCTCTTTCGTGATGCGGAAGACTGCCAGGTCGAGGTAACTTCTGGGTTTTAGTGCTACATACACGCAGTTTGACACGCTGCATGCTGCCATGCACATCTGTTCTCCTCTTGGTAGCACGATAACATCCTTCGCCTTTCCTCTATCGCTGATCCTGTTGCAGTTGTACACATTAATTACTTGATCTTCTTCAAGTAGCAGAAATATTTCATCTTTCAGTGTAGTCACACGGCTGCTTCCTGGCTTGATCGGAAGCTCATGCAAAGCTCTCAAATGAATCGCTTCCTCGGCTGAAAATAGCATACTCTGCCTTAATTATTGCGCAAAAGAAATGACACGTATTAAAACAGCATTCTTAAATCGTGAAATATAATTATGAAAGTAGGCCTACAATCCCTACATGCATTCAACCGTCTAAAGACTCGACTAGTCAGGAAATTGACTCTACTATACATGCTACTTCAAACGCCAAGGAGGAGAATGCCGCAATTAACTTCAAACTTAAACTGAACTTGAATCGTAGACGAGTCATTTTCCCGTAACATGTCACATTCACTAATTGAAGAAGTAAATTTTTTTTGGCAAATTACATTAATTTTTCTTTGGAGCAAATCTTGAGTATTTCTGTTTCACAAATATATATTTGGTTTAGCACTAATATGTAAAATTATGAAGTATTTGGCAGAAAAAAACGCCCTACTAAAATATTTGTGCACTCCGTTACTCCTCCGTTACCAAACACACATGAGCTATGTATAGAGCTACGTATAGTAGACAGCTTCCTGTTGCGTAGTTTGACATGCCAATATGTTTTTAGTATTAATATTTATAAAATAAATATAAAAGAATTTACAACACAAGTGATTATTTAATTCCATAACATTTTAAATTTTATTAAGAAATTCCACTCCGTTACGGAAATAGACATGGGAGACCTAATCAATGTAAAGTTGAACGTATTTTTTATGACCAAATAACAAAATAAAATCACTTGAGCCAATCATTCCCAGTGATCAAATGAACAGAAAACATCGTACGTCAGTATATGAGCTGTAACTTGTCTAGACTTAGCCATGTATATTGTTCGTTTGGGAACGTGCGAGAGTCTTGAGGCCTTAATTTTAAAATTACCGTGCTGGATTGTAAAATAGAGAGCCGGAGTTCAAATTCAATTTCTGGTCATTTTTGCATATATCCAGCCAATTCCGCCACAGAGAGCACCCATCTGACCGTACACCGTCAGTTGGAAGAGTAGGTAACGAGGCGGTGGGCTGCAGCCACGCGTCCAAATCGTAAATAAATTTAAAAATCTGAGCGCTACTTAAACGCTTATTCATGGCTGCTTCAGTTTTGCATTAATTAAGAGTTCTGACGCATTGACCTTAATGCTAATTTCAGGTCTTATATGTCTATAGTGTCGTAAGCAAGAATAAAGCTTATTTAATAAGAGGAATGAAGCTTATTTATTTCATGAACTAACCAGTGCTGTCTAGAGTTCTGTGAAGTTCATTTCGGAAGAGGTTGGACGTGAGGATGCTGTTCCATTGCGAAGAGACAGTTGTTAGTCGGCTTATCACCAGCTCGGCTTTTTCTTTCCACACACTTTTGACCAGCTTCATACCCGTCACTTCCATATCTACGGCTTTAACGAGGATACGTTGAAGTAGCTCGATCGGTAGATCTTGCAGCTATATACAGATACAAGATATCACATCTGCTTACTCGATTCTTGATCAACAAGAATCAAGAAAGGGGAAAGATCATTCAATCAAACCGTGAACACCAATGCCACCAATCTGAAGAGTGCACACTTTAGATGTAAAATTAGGCCTACATCAGAATCAGTTAATAAATGAGGACGAAATGGACGCAGCATCACAGGACTTTGACTTGCTTCTTATACTTAACTCTTACTGCTTGCCAAAAAGATTGCAAATGGATGCAAGTATAGTATAAGCCTATGAGCAGGCCCGGTTCGTCCATATGGGCAACTGGGCAGCCGATTTTTAGGGGCCGCCAATTTTCAATTTTTTCAATTATTTTGTATTATTATTCGTAAAAAGAGGTGAATGACTAAAAAAAATAAAAATAAAAAAGGTCATCAACTTTTTCTGTGCTTAGCGCCACCGGTTTGCCTAGGGCCGCCGATTTCGCCGATTTGCCCAGGGCCGCCAAATGTCTTGAGCCGGGCCTGCCTATAAGCACTGCCGTACCTATCTTTGTCGGGTTTATCTTGCTTGGTTTTATGAACAGCATAGAAGTTTATTCGGACGATCGTTTATTTGTTATCACAATGTTTCCCGAATATTTAATTTTTATATTTAAAATTTGATTCATCATCCTCAGTGTGAGAATTGTAGAAAAAAAGACTGGCGGTTAGACTTTGATCCCCTGGAGTTGGATATTTTATCCGTATTTTGCAAACTGATGTCAACGAAATTTGAAAGGAGCTGATTTCAACGCTAGCAGTTTTGCAAGTCAGACTCGAATAAAAATCAATTCCATTGTTCAGAAAATTCAAAAATACACACATGAGACACCATGGAAATTTCTTCTCTTTGTCAGAGACTCGGAGTCAAATAATGCTAACTCACACTGTAGCACAATTGAGGAGATTGGAAACGACTCCCTATAGGGTGCGCAATGAAGACTAAACTGAGGGGGTCCTAAGAAAGACTAGGGGGCTGAGCCCCAATCCCCCGACAATAATCCGCATCCTGATCATCCTGGAAGCCACAATTTCATAATCACGTGTCTAACGAAATATATGCTGATCGCAGTCTCCTACGGCAAACTGAGTTCGAAATTCGTCTTCATTTTCTGTTTAAAACCAGTGAGGGACGCGTTTAGATAGGCTATAATATGTTGCTGCCTTCGCATCAAATCTGACCAGGGGCGTAACTTTCGTCTAAAAAGTGGGGGGTTCATTACTTACACGAAGAAAGGCTGATACTGCGATCTCTGGGAAGACCCAATAATAAAATATTGATTGGCATTGTTCAAAAAGTGGGGGTACGGTTCCCCCAGTTCAAAAAGTGGGGGGTACGGGTACCCCTAAAGTGGGGGGTACGGGTACCCCTTGTACCCCCACAAATTACGCCTATGAATCTGACCTTTTCCTTCTAAGTACACAAAGAGATACTTGAATAGAGAAAAGCACTGAACATTGTAGCCTAAAACCACACTTCAAGTCATTGACAAAGTTTAGATGCAAAGAAGACTTGTGAATTGCGTTCTAATGCTATGTAGCTTACCGTTGTGTGACTCAGCGGGGTCAGTTTTGCACGTTTGGCATTGTCCTCTTGTTGGGACTCTGCTGAAAGAGAAATAAAAGCAACTTTATTCAAACAATTAGTTTCCTCCATTTTTACATATAATTTAATATTATGAGGAGCTATGATATGACCACGTAAAGACATGTTCGTCTCACGTTCTTTCGCCTTAATACGCCCTACTGATCATTTATAAACAAAGAACTATAGGGCCTATATATTGAGCTGAGGATTGACTACATGGTTCTATTTTAGCGTTACCAAGTGTTCATTATACAAAACAAACTGGATGTGTCTTTGAAATAACAATGACTATAATATACAGCGTATGATTGAAAACTTCGTTGCATAAACTTACCGCCTGATCCTTCATTCGTTTGCTCATTATTACTGGATTCAGCTGCTGTACGTTTGTTGGACATGGTGCAGGAACAGCACTAGAACCTGCAGATGAACAAACGTCGCCTCAAGTGCGACTGGGAAAGGAAACCGCGTACGACAAATATGATACAATAATTAATGGAAAACATTAAAATATGCTACAATTATTTAAGTAGCAATCGAAGCTATAGATATGACTGAATAAGTGGCGTCTTATTGTGACGTCACACAATGGACGCAATGTCTCACGCTTTGTATTTTAACAGTTTGAACCATCAGGCAACAGACAGGGACTATCGATTCATCATCATCATCATCATCATCATCATCATCATCATCATCATCATCATCATCATCATCATCATCATCATCATCATCTTTAGCCAGTCATTTAACGGCGATGGGTACGAATAAATTATCTCCATGGTCCTTAGTCAAGTTGGGATGCATATATTTTGGAGCACCAAAATCGTAAAACACCTCACATAGTGGGACCTGAGGCGCAAGTAATTTCATTTGGGGAAAGTAACAATTTATTTTTAAAAGACGATTAAGACTAAAATTTATGATTTTCAACACTGTAGTGATGTCAGTATGTGTTGAAATGTCGTTATTAAAGATTTTGCGTGAGGCACAAATATATTTCCATTAGTTTTAGTAGATTAGGTAGAACTATATGGTTCTTTTCCAACATTGATAACTGCAATTTTTTAGATTTTTTTAAATAGTTTAATTTTAAGAACACTTGCAGATTCTGTCGATCAGATCAAGTTTTCAATCAGTTTAGATATGCGATGATCATGGTTTTGATTTAAAGTTGTACTTTAAATTACTCTTCACAGCATTCAACAACAGTTTCTGTCCTAAAACAAAGTTGTGAAACTCCTCACATGTCATCCTATAATTTGTTTTGAAATGTTTTCACAAGCAATTCAGCTTCCGCAAATTCAACACGCATTCTGTTATATATACTCTCGTCAGTCCATAGGTTCTTCATTATATAGAAAAGACTCTTTCAACTGGAGCATTGCTCACTGGCAAGGACAACAGAAGCTCAATTAGTTTTTGCAGGTTTGGACAATTCGTTGCTTTAAAAAATTCAACCCATTTTATATTTGCACCTTTGTCTGACATGCTTATATGAGCTTCAGCAATACTGCTCGAAGGTCTTCTTTGGGAGTCGCAGCTTACCAATATGCTCATGATAGTCAGACATAGGCCCAGCTGTCGAGATTAACTCCTGGGTGGAGAAACTGCTTCAGGTATCAGAGGCGCTTGGAGCCTGGATGTCGTCGAAGGGCCTTCGGCTGAATCCATTCTGGGAAACCCAGCTCATCTGACTTCGTACTCGTGGGCAGCTCTCCAGGATTGATTTGATCCACCTGCAGCATTGCTTCCCTGGTGTATATATCTTTCTCTTCTTAATTTCGTGATCTTGGTGTGACCTCGGACTATATAGGAACTGACCGTTTCGGAGCATGTAAAGAACGCATGTCGAACATGCTTCTATCACCAGATTGGCTAAATATGTCACTCACTTACGACTCAAGCTGAAAACTCTGTTGCCTTCTTTCATATGTACCAGAGTTGATTATGCTAATACCACTTACGCAGGCCTTACTTCGTCTCGCATCAATCAGCCGCAATCCGTTTTTAAAATGGCATACTAGGTTTGGGTATATAGCAAAACTTATGTGGGTGGAACTGCACTTGTTACCACTATATATAGGCCTATAGCGTAAACTTGTCCAACATTTTGGGGGGATTTTGCTTATTCATTCTACACTTGTTGCATTGGGTGTACAGTCCATCTCAATTGTTGGGGGCACGTGCCCCGGCTGCCCCCAGAGTATACGCCTATATGCTTGTTAGCCATGCAAACACACACTGAGTTTAAGATATTGATGCGCATTGCTCATGTTTCATTGCCTATAGCAGGTTGTGCAACTGGTGCTCCATCTTTGCGATTCTGTATTTTCCTTCCCTGGTCGCAGATTTCTCCGCTGTGCAACGCATGGCGACTTGGTTGATCAACAGGATCGGATTTCCACGGTCCAGCACAGAAGCTTTGCTGTGGTCGGCCCATCCTACTGGAACAAGCTGCCAAACAACCTGCGACATGAGCTTCTCAGCCTCTCTTTGCATCTCTATTCCTCATATGCTTGAAGACCATTTTGTTCGATCGTCATTTCATTGTGTTAGGTCGGAAGAGCTTCTCATGAGTATCTCTTGGTGTGGCGCCTCATAAATTTGCAATTAACATTACCATTACCAAATGCAATCGGTAACCCAATGAACGGCGAGTCGCCTTGGCAATGTTATTAGACGGCAGGGAGGTTTGGGATGGGTCAAGAGAAGTTGTGCTGTCCCATAGGAGCTCTCCTAATCTTTCGTGTAGGACGTCCCGGCCCAGAGCAACTACCCAATCCTCTGCATGGGGGTCGATGAAGCCAGGGCGTAATTTTGGTCTAAAAAGTGAGGGTAACAATTTCTTACATACATGAAGCAAGGCGGAGATAGCAATCGCTGGGAAGGCTCAATAATAAAATATTGATTGGCATTGTTTAAAAAGGGGAGGATACGGTACCCCAGTAAAAAAAAGTGGGGATACGGGTACCCCTCGTACCCCCCACAAATTACGCCTATGGACGAAGCAAAGACAGGAAATGGTGGTCTATGGATTTCGAACAACGGTTGTTACGCAAGCCATGCATCCTTGCTGACCAAACCGTCCGCGTGACAGTGGAGGCAATTGCGCGTGGATTCAGGTAGGCCTGTGGTAGTGTTCAAGGCTGGTGTTGTAATGTGGACGTATACACAAGGTCATTGAAGGCCGTCAACAACAACGCTAAGTATCAGTTGCCGCGTAAGTGAGCAAAAGGGAGGTTAAATCAGTGCTTTTTTTTCTAGAAAAAAGGTTCCGGAACAGAACAATTATATACGAAGGGCTAAATCGAGGGCGAAGCCCGAGAAAAAACAGGGGTAGGTTTGGGGAGGGGTCTCGGTGAGACCCTACCCAAGAAAATTTTTGACGTCACATTAAATTAAAATAATTAAATTATTCTTTTATTAAAATAACTTAATTATTTCTTAATAGCTGAAAAAAAGGTGCTGGAACAACCGGCGGCGATCTTGTTTGACAGATGGAGGGACAAGGGACACGTCTGAACTGATCTGGTCAAAAAAGAGCTGAGAACATTTTTCGCGCGTATACGCGCGACAAAACTTTGATGACCTTTTTTGGTATTTCTTCAAAATTTGGGGGGCACGTGCAACTGTATACTGGGATGGAACAAGACCCCCGTTAAAGGGGGTCTTGTTCCCTCGACCCCCGGGATCGCCGCCCATTGCCGGAACGCCGTAGCGGAGCGTTCCCGGCAAAAAAAAGCACTGCCTCGTTGACCTCAGACTTCATGTTATGGGTCTGCGTTGTGCGATCGCCATGCATGCCCTCAGTCCCCAATCACTACTGAGAATCGACGATTCTTAATTATAAAGGAGACTATTATAATTGTTATTCCAACAAGTTTTGATAAGTTATGTTCATTACGAAACCTCTGAATAAACCATTGTCTATACTTTTCGTTTCCTTACCTTACTTTATCTTACCTATAATCTTACATTATCTTACCTCTTCTTACCTTTTTTACCTTACCTAACCTTATCCTTTATCTTCTTTACATAGCCTAACCTTACGTAGCCTGGCCTTACCTTATCTCACTTTATAAGAGCATGAAGACTGAGTTTTAAGATGCTAGGCTACTAATGCTGCTCCCATGCATTCAGTGTGAGAAACATCTTGTCTATAAAATCCACATGCGGAATAGAAATCAACGAAACGTTTGCCACTTGATTTTAATCTGACAGTTGATTCATAACTGTCACATTCTTTAGGATCACGTGATTGTTCGTCCTATCTATAATTATGCTTCAAGTTTTATGTTTTGCATGAATTTTTGTTTATGAACTGTTGTTGCCCTAATAAAATATTTCTCACTGAAACTACTTATTTCTTTACTTGGTTACGACTGGCGTGTATTCGGTCCATTCAGTCGAGTACTTGTTCCTCGTAGTCATTCGGATCCAGATGCTCCATGTCTCCGACTCCTACCGTCGACACCGCTCAACTGGTGGCGCCAACCAGTCTCCCCTATCCTCCTTCCACCTGTCGTCCCATGATTCATCATCACATCGCGCGTGCCATCTTCCCGCCCTCCCCTATTCCGTCCTAACCCTCTCCTCACTTTCCCTCCCTCTCCCCATCCCTCCTCGACCGGGGGAGGTCCGTCCGCGGATCGGGTGACGAAGGAAACTTGGCACCTTCGTCCAATCGGGTAGATAAGAGAAGGACACGCCCACTCGGACGCATCTGACCAATCGGAAGAGTCCAACACGCACCGTCGTCCAATGGCCGTTGATCCAGATTGCTCGGTGTATATTATCGTGTCTCCCCATCAGAACTAATCGTCATTTCAGAGTGTAATCGTTCCAAATATTTATATTGCGCTCGACTAATGTAACATTATTACAACGCCGATAATTACTTCTGCGGTCGTGGCTAATGAGTCAATGATTTGCGCTTAAGACCTAGATCTGCTTACTTACCTTCGACGGTCAGGTTTGTATACTGAATAAGTGTAAGCATGCTATCGTTGAAGTTAGGGCCTAGAGAAGTCTTTCAGGTAGGTAGGCTACAGGTTAGACGCTACATGTTCACTGTGATATGTGCTTCGCTTTCGGAGATACTTAGAGGAAATACATTTGACACATAGGCCTAGGCTTGCTTACATATATACATACATGTAGATACATACATACATACATACATGCATACATACATACATACAGGGTGAGAATTGTCGGGGGCTGGGGGGTTGAACCCCCCAGTCTTTCTTAGGACCCCATAGTAAAGTCTTTATTGCACACACAAACTCCACATGAATCAGGGTCTAACCCTACCAGTCTTTTTTCTACAATTCTCATACTGCATACATACATACATACATACATACATACATACATACGTACATACGTACGTGCGTGCGTGCGTGCGTGCGTACGTACGTACATACATACATACATACATACATACATACATACATACATACATACATACATACATACATACATACATACATACATACATACATACATACAAAGTAACTGACCTAAATGATCTAACCCTAACTATATAGACTAGTCCAAATCACATGCAGAAAGATATATATGCAATGAAATGAAACATTGCCCTATTGCAGCTGTATACACAGGCCTAGATAAGACCCACGACTTTCTTCATACTCACTATTCTTAGGTAAAGGCTTTAAGATTGTCAGTATGTATGTACGTTTTGAACCGGAAATAGACCGGTACTTGACAACTGTAGGACCTACTTCTGTCGAGCAGAAACAGCAGAAACAGGAAGTGATATAATATTATACCGCTGGTGACTTGGCCTTCAGAATACCAGATGTCCGAGATAATTCCCATGCAAACATTTGTTTCGAGATTTATGTTCCACCTGCCCCCCCCCCCGACAATTCATATATTGTAAGTACTCAGAGTACACTGATGGTACGCTGTCTGTGGGAGAAGAGACAGCGAGGGAGAGGACTGGCCACCCGCCCTCAGTGTCCGAGGCTAAGAAAATGAAGTCGCTGACAGTTTATGCCTATGACTGCATACCTCAGCCTGCCTCTCAGGCTAGCTTAGGGACTGCAAAATAAATAATCTATATAGCAGAACCACTGTGTATCTTGTATACGTAAACAATCGAAAATTTATATGGAGCGCGTATAGTTTTAGAACCAAGCGAAGGCTCTTTATGCTGTTCATCGGACATTCCAGCTGGCGTATGTGTATACGTATACATTGGCCTTTTGGAAAGTCTTCGAGAGGTACACTAAGAAGGCTCTTTATAAATGTTTAAGTAAATACTACACTGCATCGCATTAGTAGTGTAGTAATTCAACGATTTGGCATATATATAATTATATATATGCTGTCGGGTGTTTTAGGTATAATATACACTGGATAGAATTTATATCGACAGAAACGGACTATCGACGCCATCTTGCGTTGAGAAGATGAACCAAAAACCCACAACAACCCATTCACCCTACAGCGCCTGCTCCGTTCCGTCTTCCTCCTCTTCTTCTTCCCCCTCCTCCTCCTCCTCTACCCTGTCCATCGTTTCCAGCTTCCTTCCTCCGTCCTCCAGGGAACCCCTGTTTGGGTCTGAGTTCGACCCTTTCTACGGCGGGGGCCCCGCGATGAACACTATCGCTGCTAAAGAGCCCTCGCCGTACCCGCGACCAGGAGGAGGTCCTCTCAGGGCTTTCGACTTGTCGAGGTCCCTCTGCGATGGATTTGGACTGGCGAAGGACCCGCTGCTGGACGTCTTTGGACCAGGATTCGATTCCATCACTCCCACCACAACATCCACTACCACCAACAACGACCTTGGCAGAACGAGACATCATCAGCTGATGCGTAACCAGTCGTTCGAAGAAGATGCGCAGTTGCAGCAACTGGATGCTAACCAGTGCAGGCAACGAGATACGCGGATGACTGAGGGCTACGGTGGCAGACAGCCGGACCCCGGAGTCACTTCCGGTCAGGCCATCAGTGCGATCCAGATGTGGTCGACAAACTGGGGTTCAGCATCCACTCCGTACAGCAGTTCAATCGCCAGTGAGTATGCATAATACACTCTTTCTCATCGGGACTCTCATTCCGGGAACGGCCCTGAGTACTTAGTTTCTTCTGGGCGAGGCGCTACATAATAAATTGACAAATACAATACGATCAAATACAGTATAACTAGACTATAAGCACAAAGTGTCTGCGATGCAACATACAGACTGCAGATGCATGGATTAGAGCGTTAGAGTTAAAAGTTCCCCATGAAATATTCCACCATAATATAGTTATACCAACACACTGACTGGTTTAATAGTATATTACAATAATCTTTAACTGACAATGTCGTCTATTGTGATTTTTTGTGTCCTGTTCTGTGTATGTGTGTGTCTCTTTGTGTGTTTGTGTGTGTCTGTCTGTATGTCTATGTGTGTCTGTCTGTGTGTCTGTATG
>OY744616.1:35252965-35530465 GCA_963556255.1 Allolobophora icterica
CACGCGAATGAAAGGCTGAGTGGACCTAAATTTGGGAGGGTATACCGGGAAGCGATCCCGCTACCTCTTGCTCTTCACGCCAGTGATGCTACCACTACTCTATGAACCTCCCCCCATATGATGCGGTCATTTGCCTTTATACAATGCCGGAAAATATGTCGTCTGCTATTTAAGATTTAACGCGGTGCGGTTGATCTGATAAATACAGAGACAGGCTCTTATAGGAGAGCCGCGGGAAAATGTTGTCCTTTCCGCGACACTTGACATGTTTCGACAAATCTTCGAGAAAGAGAGAATTGCTAAACTGATGGTTTCCATCTTTAGCCAACCCTATCTTGTCGTTGACGTGGATCGTCCAAATAAAATAAACAAGAAACGATAATTTTACGCCACATGTCAAGCGATGACTATATATCGGTTGGGTTATGAAAACAACGCCTGAGAGAATCTGCCCAGATCGACATCATGATCCACTCACAAGGTTCCTATTATAACAGGTTGTCCACCTATATAATCATCAGAGGCACAGCTAATTACCTATACAAATAAAACACTCTGTTTGTCTGTCCGTCTGTGCGTATGTCTGTCTGTCTGTCTGTCTGTCTGTCTGCGTGTCTGCTCGTGTCTTTGTGCTGTCTCTGTTACTGTCTGTCTGTCTTACTCTGCTTTTTCGTCGATAAGATTTTCTGTCCCTCTGTCTTTCTATGGCTTTATAAATTTTATTGTGGGTGGATGTGTGGGGCAAAATAACGTTTTTGCATAGCTATTCATTAACACACAACACGTGACAACTTTAAAAATTTGATTAATGGTCAAGGACTTTACGTAAATGATTAAATGTTTTTCTCGCAATGAAAATGTTTTGGGACTGTTGTAATAATCATAATAATCAAAATATTTTATTTTTGTAAAATATTCACAAAATCCATACATTCACACATCCACTCACACATCCACTCACACATCCACTCATACACCCATTCACACATCCACTCATACATCCACTCATACACCCATTCACACACACACACACACACACACACACATCCACTCACACACACTCACACTTCCACTGACACACACTCACACACCATTCAAACATCCACTCACACATCCACTCACACGCTCACACACACCCACTTACACATCCACGCACACACTCACACACCCATTCAAACACACACTCAAACTCCACTCACACATCCATTCACGCACCCATTCACACATCCACTCATACATCCACTCATACACCCATTCACGCACACTCACACATCCACTCACACACACTCACATATCCACTCACACATACTCACACATACACTCACACACTCACGCACCATTCAAACTTCCACACATCCACTCACACACCATTCAAACATCCACTCACACATCCACTCACACATCCACTCACACACCCACTCACACACCCATTCACACACCTACTCACACATCCACTCACACACCCACTCACACATCCACTCACACACCCACTCACACACCCATTCACACACCTACTCACACATCCACTCACACACCCACTCACACATCCACTCACACACCCACTCACACACCCACTCAAACACCAACTCACACACCCACTCACACATCCACGTGCGAACAAAACACAGTCTTTCTCTCGTATAGAATGTAAACAGACATAAAATGACAAATGACGACAAAGCGATATTCACAGCCAGACGGCTCCCACTGCGCTAAGAAGTCTCGATGGCTAACGCTTTCAGCCACTGGCCTGTCAAAACAAACCGGCTCTTCGGATCGTGTTGCTGACAGCCAATGGCTTTCAGGACTTTGTCTTGGCACCGCAGAACAGGCTCCGGGCATTCTCCAACATCCTCATCCGCTGTAGCCGATGAGTTGATGGCGCTCCGAGGGTCCGACATGTTGGCGCCGTATCATCGGAACTGAGGGGATCATAGCGCTTGCAATTCGTCGGGGTCAAAGTTTAGTCAAATGTTTAACGCGAGGTCCGATTGTGTGTTATCGCGAGACCCCTAGCGGAGGCGGCGGAGTAAACGAAATCAAAGGACTACACCCCGAGGAGGGAGGGGTTGAGGGAAGATGCCAAAGTTACTGATGCCGGTGTTGTTGGGCCTGAATGAAGTGTTAGACGATTTAGCAGGATGCTGATTTAGAATGGATGTATAGTAGGAGTCCCAGACGAGTGGGTTATACCACGCATCGTCGACCTCTGTTCTAATAGTCTGTGTATACATGTGTACGTCGCAGCTGCTCTTTGGCACTTGAAACTATCGTCATCGTCATCATCACCATCGTCGTTACCATCACGAATAAATGCACAAATGAATAAATGAGCAAATGAATGAATTAATGAACTAATTAATGAACTAATTAATTAATTAACTGGTTCATTCCACTGATACCATCACTTCAAGTACTACCATACTGATACTACTATAGTGATACTATCACTTCTAGTACTACCATACTGCTGCTGCTACTAATACCATCACTAGTACTACCATACTAATGTGCCACTAATACCATCACAATACTGAGGCAGGAATAAAGCTAAATGGAGAGCTGGTGAATAATCTCCAATTTGCTGACGACACTGGCCTCCTCACTAGAAGCGAGCCAGAACTACAGGATATTAGGCCTACGACACAGATTGACGAAACCAGAAGAAGATTTGGCCTAATGATCAACGCAGAGAAAACTAAAACAATGGTGATTGAAAAGACCAAAGAGACACCAATATCTATCACAATCCAAGGAGAGGCAATTGAGCAAGTATAGAACAATTCGTCTATCTCGGAGGGCTAATAAACGCTGATGGCAGCAGTGAAAAAGATATGCAAAGACGAATTGGACGCGCTTCACAAGCATTTGGAATAATGAACAGGATATGGAGGAGAAAAGAATTAACAAAGAAAACCAAGACAAAAATATACGAGACAATGATACAAACCATTTTCCTATATGGATCGGAATGTTGGACAATGCGAAAACAAGATGAAAGAAGAATTCTTACAGCAGAAATGAACTGGCTGAGGAAGATCGCAGGGATTTCAAGACTGCAGAAAATAAGAAACGATGACATGAGACAATCATTAGGCATCAAAACAACTCTGCTAGACAAATTCGTTCAACGAAGACTCCGATGGTTTGGACATTTATTTTTATTTATTTATTTTTATTTATTTATTCCGGATATTTCTATAGCGCCTCTCGAAGTCAACTACTACTCAGAGGCGCTCCCGACTACAGCATTGGTATACTGTGCCGGAATTTTCACGCCAAAGCGCCACGAGCAACTGCGAGTGAAGGACTTGCCCAAGGTCCGTACGCAGCGGCTAGAGTGGGATTCGAACCTGCAACCCTCCGGTCACAAGGCGCCGAACTTACCACTGAGCCACCACGCCCCACAATGGATATGTAGAGAGAATGCCAGTTGACCGAATCTCACAGTGCACTACATGCAAGATTCGAAGGAAACACAAAGGCAGACCAAGACAATATAACTGAGGACATAACATCACTTGGACTAACATTGAGGGGGGCAATAGACTTGACAAATGGGCCAATGGCCGAGGACAATGGAGATCATTTATTCGTACCCATCGCCGCCAAATGGCTGACGTCAGGAACTGATGATGATGATGATGATGATGATGACGATGATGATGATGATGATGATGATGATGATGATGATGATGATGATGATGATGATGATGATGATGAATACCATCACTACTAGTACTGCCATCCTGCTGATACTAATACCGTCACTACTAGTAGTATCATACTTCTGCTGCTGCTGATACTACTACTGGTACTGATTGCGTCAAGTCTTATACATCAGCATTAGTTTGAAGCGGAAGGCGAGGGTTACTTGAGTCTATTTTCTCAGTCCTAAGTCAGTGGTCGCCCGTCGCTCACTCGCAGAGAGGCGTCGTGTGGTTGAGTGTCTATGGGTTGGCATCTCATGGGATGAGGCTTAATTTGACATCTTCAGCAGCAGCAGCAGCGGTAGCTGGGTTGTTGGAGGCGGCTGTGCCTGACCGCATACGATGCAAGGATTATCTAAATTTCGTAGTTAATCCGCAAGAATACCCAGCCGGAAAATTTCAGCCAGGCTATCTTCAGATGAGGAGTAAAGACAAGGAGGAGGAGGAGGAGGAGGAGGAGGAGGACGAGGAGGAGGAGGAGGAGAGGAGGAGGAGGAAAGTGGAAGAGAGAGAGGAGGAAGATGAAAGTAGAAGAGGATGAGCAAGAGGACAGGATGAAAGTGGAGCAGGTGCATGACGAGGAGGAGTAAGATATATACGAAGAAGCTGAGGAGAAGGAGGAGGAGGAGGAGAAGAAGAAGAAGAAAGGTGGAAGAGGAGCAGGTACACGTGCACGAGAAGGAGTAGATGCCGGAAGGCGAGAAAAAGGAGACACGGGAAGAAGGTAGAAGAGAAGGAGTAGTAAAGGAGTAGGGAGAGGAAGAGGAAGATAAGGAAAGAGATCATGAATGAAAAATAGGATTATTTCGTTATTTGGATCATTTGGGTTAACTAATACAGTTAAATAGTTGCAAAATCATCTACGCGATAAACTCATTGCTGCAGTTCTTGCTTTAAATAAGTAAATAGTTAATTAATATGTGATATATGTCCTCAATAGTGTAGTGATTAGTATGCTCGACTGCCAGTCGAGAGGTCGGGGGTTCAAATCCTCGCCAGGTCTCAAATTTGGTTCGAGATTTTCTACTCCATCTGCACCCCTAGCCAACTCAGCTAGGATGAGTACACTGACCGTACACTGTTGGTGGGAAGATGAGACAGCGAGGGAGAGGATTGGCCACCCGCCCTCATATGCCGAGGCCAAGAAAATGAAGTCGCTAACACATCAAACCCATGGCTGCCTCAGGGCTAGCTTAAGAGACTGCTGTTCTATTCTAACCACACTTCATACCCACGGCTGCGTCGGACTTCAAAAAGAGATCATTTTTACATCGGGTTAAACAGACATATAAAACAAAGAGACTAAATCCTAAACGATCAGGTTCATCAATGTGATTCGCCAATTAATTTGATTGCTTTGACGGTCAGTTCTTGTCTGAACCGCTGGAGGTCAAATCACCTTCCAGCTGAACTTCTGGAAAGAAATTGCACTGTTTATCTGTACTGCATGGAAAACTCTTCCACAAACCTCAGGTCATGCATGGGTGGGTGGGTTTGGGTGGGTTGACTGAGTCGAACGGTGGATGGGTGGATTTAGGCCTACTTCGGTTAAAAATATGTCATCGCCATTGTTTTCTGATGGGCCTCATGCGATAGGAAATGCATTGTGATAAATAGCTTCCCTTAGAGGTGAAAGAGCAGAGATACACACAAGCACACACAGATATATGCATATATTAGGCCTATATATGTAAATTATATATGTGTGAGAGTGAAAACCAGTCGAGACATAGACAGAGATATACAGAGACAGAGAAACAAATGGACAGAGACTGAGAGGCAGACAGACAGTCAGAGAAAGATTTGCCGATGGGTGTGTTGGACCTTTTCCGTCATCGTTGATCTATTTTATGGAAATGATGGATGCTCACGTTGGAGATGAATCGCGTGGTTCTGAGGAGTGGGTGGGTTGGGGTGAGGGCGAACGGTCGCAGCCCTCGGGTGACTTGGAGGTCATAGAGAATGGAGAGCTGTTTTATGACCCTCCGAAGGCTGTTGACGGCTGCTGTAATTGAATGTGTGCGATGATCGAAAACAGACGATTACCTGCACATCGCCCGATCACAAAGATGATCCCATGATGGCCAACAGACATTCCTCACTCATTCTCCAACACAACATTATTCTTTGGCTACTGCCAGTAGAAATAGCAATATTAGTAGTAGTAGTCGAGGTTGGGCTGGGAGCGCCTCTGAATAGTTGCCTTGAAGAGTGCGCTATATAAATGTCAAATTGATTGATTGATTGATAGTCGTAGTAGTAATAGCAGCAGTAGTAGTAGTAGTAATAATAATGATAATGATCATAATAATAGTAATAATAATAGTAGTAGTAGTAATAATAATAATAATAATAATAATAATAATAATAATAATAATAATAATAATAATAATAATAATAATAATGATAATAATAATAATAATAATAATAATAATAATAATAATAATAATAATAATAATAATAATAATGTTCGGCCGCCTCTCCATGCCCGGAGGGGCGGCCGAACACGCTGCAGACAGAAAGCGTTTAAAATACGAGTCTCTCCCAACTACACACGAGTTTGTACCGATCGCGATCGAAACACTGGGTCCCATAAACCGCGCGGGACGCGAGTTTCTAGCTGAGCTGGGACGCCGCTGGACTTCTATTTCCGGCGACCCAAGGGAGACAGCATACCTTTTCCAACGAATATCAGTCTGCACTCAGCGCTTTAACGCCGTATCTTTCAGAGGCACTTTCACACCATACACCGGGGATGACGACCACGAGCTCCAAGCTTAAATAATCTATCAATAGGCAGTATCTTAGAGCCTGAGGGATCTTAAATACCTCGTAAAAAATAATAATAATAGTAATAATAATAATAATAATAATAATAATAATAATAATAATAATAATAATAATAATAATAATAATAATAATAATCAGTGGCGGCGATCTTGTTTGACAGGTGGGGGGGGGACATTTTGGAACTGATCTGGTGAAAAAAGAGTTTTGAACTGATCTGGTGAAAAAAGCGGTCCAACAAATTTTTGATGACCTTTTTTTGGGGTTTCGTCAAAATTTGGGGGGTCCAATGTATGGCGTGGACCCCCACTCTTAAAGGTGGGGGGTCTTGTCCCCCTCGACCCCCCGGGATCGCCGCCCATGATAATAATAATAATCGACATATGCTGCCTTCTAATTTTGACAAACTGGTTACCTCGGAGCCTAAATTTGCCTTGGTTATAATACCATGGCATCTAATAAATATCTTGGGTGCTAACGCAAGAACAAAGCTGAAACAATTTTCCATTAAATTTTCCATGCTGTGGTCCGTCAGTACATGGAATTCCCTTCCCGGTGATTTAAGATATACTGTGGCCAATCAATCAATTCAAGCTCAGATGAAATAATCCTTTGGTTATTGTGTGTATCAGTGTGCATGCGTACAAGTAAGGATCTGGAGCAAATGTATCCTCCTCAATTTGCCTCGTGATTGGGTATTAGCATAAGTATTAGCAACTTCGTGTTATCTTCGGCATTAGAGGGCAAGCAGTACTGTTGGCCAGTCCTCTCCACATGGTGAGAATTGTCGGGGGTTCAACCCCTAGTCTTTCTTAGGACCCCCAGTTAAGACTTCATTGCACACCCCCAGGTGGTCGCTTCCAACCCCCTCAGTTGTGCTAGTGCATGTGATCATGGTGTGTGTGTGTGTGTGTGTGTGTGTGTGTGTGTGTGTGTGTGTGTGTGTGTGTGTGTGTGTGTGTGTGTGTGTGTGTGTGTGTGTGTGTGTGTGTGTGTGCATATATTTTAGCATTTGCTTTCACAGATCACTTTGTGGGTTACTAATAAAGTACTGCTCAGTTTTATTGTGAGATTTGTGACCATGTGAATTGTATACTAATAAATTTGCTGATGTCATCACTTTAAGGAGTTTAAGCTTTCTATTGCATTTGTGAATTTTATCAGTTTGCAAAATACGGACAAAATGTTCAACTTCACGTGGATCAAACTCATCAAAGTCTAAAATTTGAACATTTTGTCCCTCCAGTCTTTTTTCTACAAATCTCACACTGCCTCTCCATCGACAAATAATCTTTCCACCGACATGTACCGTGGGTGCACTAATTTTTTAACCGAAAGGCGCAGAAATCTCGAAAGATCTTTCTGTCATATATGCAGCAGGACCTAAACACCCAACCTCTTGGTTGGTGCTAACCAGTGGATTCTACAGGAGCGCTATATGAACTGTGCATTACATTACCTTAAGGTACATCTGATCGGTACTTCCGTCGTCGTCATCACCTTCATCACCATCATCATCGGAACCACTATCACCAGGCTCAGCAACCGCCGCACCTGATGGCATCAGTGGTTGCTGATGGTGACGCTCGTGAATGCGCCAGCTGCGGAGCATCTCTGTCGAAGACCGTTCTACGGAGGAGGAACAGCTTCGGTCACTACATCTGCAGCTCATGCGAATCGCATCTCAAACTCAACGACTCCTTCCGAACAACGACAAAGACACACACCAAAAAGGTATCACACGAGTTGTAACATGTAGAGCTGTCACTGCGGCGCTGTAGTTGTCGGGGGTGTTAGGTGGTCAACCCCTAGCTCATCTTTTAACCCCCTCCGCTAAGGTACTTAAGAGCTGTTTCTTTTTGGCGAGGGGGTCAGCTCTTGACACGGTTAAAATTACTGTTGTAAATTAACGTGTAAGAGTTCTGTAAATTATGTGTGATGCTATTTTTGCAAACACCTATTCAGAGTTTCCCATCTGAGGCGATCAATCGATCGCTCTCCTTGGTCGCTCGTCTTGCAAAGGTCCGGGCGAGCGGTTAATCGCACCGCGGCCGTCGCCCGATGAGTTAGAGCTAGACTCCAACTCCAAGACGATGCAACATATGAAGAACATTGGATTTTGACCTGTGATCGTGTTATTTGGTAATCTGTAAAATATTCAACCGTTCCGATCTCTTTGATAGTCCCCGGATGATTTGTTAATATACGCATCCCTGCAGGTAAATAAATGAATAATTATAATTACTATTATTATTGTTGTTGTTGTTATCATTGTTATTGTTGTTGTTATTATTATTATTTGCCCCAAAAAACGCATGATCCCTCGAGGATTAAGATATATTAATTAATTAATTTCTGGGTTAGCCAAACCTCGTCAAGTTCCGGCAGGTATAGAAAGGTAGAAAGTGTTGCGAAAGGCCACAGCATTAAAGCGTTGAATATCATCATCATCATCATCATCATCATCATCATCATCATCATCATCATCATCATCATCATCATCATCATCATCATCATCATCATCATCATCATCATCATTATCTTGATCATCATCATCATCATCATCATCATCATCATCATCATCATCATCATCATCATCATCATCATCATCATCATTATCTTGATCATCATCATCATCATCATCATCATCATCATCATCATCATCATTATCTTGATCATCATCATCATCATCATCATCATCATCATCATCATCATCATCATCATCATCATCATCATCATCATCATCATCATCATCATCATCATCATCATCATCATCATTATCTTGATCATCATCATCATCATCATCATCATCATCATCATCATCATCATCATCATCATCATCAATCATCAATCATCATCATGTTCATTAATTCGAATCGAAATTCTCACGAATCTCGTGAGGAGAATTGGTGCACCATGGAAGACTCTGGGTTAGAATGAAAGCGTTGTGAGTATAGAGTTCTAACCATATTATGTGCTTGTGTTTGTGTTGGTGTAGTCGTCGCGTCGTTCTGGATTGGTGTGTGCCAACTGCAACAGTTCAGCTAGCACACTCTGGCGGCGAAACAACGAGGGAGAAACTGTGTGCAACGCCTGCGGACTATACTACAAACTACACGGGGTCAGCTGCAATACTACACTACAGATTTAATTAGACTAGAAAACAACCACTTGTAATGTATCGTAATCGAGTAATTTTATTTCGTAATCGTATAATCTCGAGATTTCTAATATTAAGCTTATATGGCATGAGCTAAGCGCAGGGCACCAGCTTATTCACGAGCGCTGCAACGTGTCAGAGGTGGAATGCAGAGATAGGACCAGTGGAGGTCTAAGTCTCTATATCCATAGCGTCTCGTACAGAATAACTGGATATAGCACCACTGTATTTAATCATATTTTAATATAAGCTCTGCACTTTGTCATCCTCTTTCTCTTCAACTGTAGGCCTATATAAAACATTAAAGGATCGTTTCTGTGAGGACACTGTACCAATTCAGCGCTCGTGAATATACTGGGGCTCTTTGCTTAGCCTTAGAGTAGCATTTACAAATTTAGAGATTATGATTACGACTACGCCGGGAAACTCCCATCGTCGTCAACTGTCACGTGAATGCGAACAGTTATATAGTGAAAAACACATTCTGAAAAGGCGCCATATAAATGCGCATGCGCAGTTGCAGCTGAGCTTATAAAGTAGGGTGATCTGTTTCCTACACGCAGATAAACCGACCGATAACGATGCGTAAGGATGGGATTCAAACCCGGAAGCGACGACCAAAGGGATCGAAGCATCTATCAAACGGACAATCGTCTCCACCTCAGGAACTAACAACAAAAACGACGATCTTACTAAACGGTAATCAATGTACATAACAACTGCTCTGCAAGGGGACTCAGTTAAACTGTCTCTGCATAGTGTAGGCCTACGCTAGCGCTATGGAAGGTATACGGTAGGGTAGGGTGGGGTAGGGTAATGTAGAGTAAGGTAAGACTAGACCATGTAAGGTGAAATAAGTTAAGGGACAGTAGGTCAATATAATGTATACACTGCAGGTGAGGTAAGGTATGTGGTAAGAAATACGGTGTGCACAATAGTTTGGTGCCTTGTGTATTAGATATCGGTGCAATAGAAGTTAGTAATTACAATTTATCATAAGGGGTACCGTACCTCCCTGTTTTTGGACTGAAAGGTGCTGTACCCCCACTTTTCATACCCAGAAGAAACAATGCCCATTTAGTATTTTCTCGGAGAAAAGCCTTGATTTGCGCCCTCAAGACTAAAACAATTACCGATAATCATCATCATCGTTATCATATTAATTAGTCAGAGGTGCTTTCTGCTGTAGCCTATAATGTTGAATTATTATTGTAGTTGTAGTTGTAGTTATTATTATTATTATTATTATTATTATTATTATTATTATTATTATTATTATTATTATTATTATTATTATTATTATTATTATTATTATTATTATTATTATTATTACTATTATTAATTATCATTATTATTATTATTATTATTATTATTATTATTATTATTATTATTATTATTATTATTATTATTATTATCATTATTATTATTATTATTATCATTATTATTATTATTATTATCATTATTATTATTATTATTATTATTATTATTATTATTATTATTATTATTATTATTATTATTATTATTATTATTATTATTATTCGGCATGGCGCATAAACGGTGCCGTTATAATTATTTAACAGTTAATTGTAAATATCATTATATTATATTATAATTAAACGAATAAATGACGAGGGTGTCTAGTAACCGTAACAGTTTTCGATTCTGTCAGGTTCCTCGCTGACCAACGACAAGTGCAGCAACCCGCGCATCTCTTCTTCCAAGAGCTGTTCACCCAGGCGTGACGACAGCGGTGCCAGTAAACGAGAACCATTGTCTCCAATCCACGCATCGCCGACCAAGGACAGGCTTTCCACGACGTTTGGGCACCTTGGCGAATCTAACTACAGCTACGGTTCAATGCTCCATACATGCGCGTCTGGCTGTTCTCCTGGGGTCACTCAACCGGAACCTGACTTCCGACGATCACACTTATTCGCTTTCTACGACAGTCAAGACTTTGCGAAGACGACGTTCACCGACCTAGAGGTTCCTCCTAAATGTCATCAGTCAGTCCCATATGCGCATCCGTACATTTCGCGTAACGCCTTACACCAAGAAGCCGAGAAGCATCTCAACAGCGTGCCGTTGCAACACGCTGGACCTCTGTACGGTGTTACATCGGTGCCCACAGCTATCCCCGTTCAAAGCGACGGCAGATCATCGTTGAACAGTTACTACAATTTCTCAAACTACAATTGCTACAACTTTTCAAATTTCAATTCTTGCAGTGCCGTGTATCAAATGTAAACCTCAGCTGAACTTCATTGTTACCTGACCTGATTTTTCATTATAATTCCAAGATGGACGGGGGGGTGTATGCGCACATGCATGGTATGGCAAGTTTAGATAAGCACGCCGAAGCAGTGTGTGAGATTTGGGAAAAGTAGATTTTATCCACGAAACGACTAGATATTGGAGTCTCACGAGTACCAGACACTCTGCTGTTTCATAGGCCTATATACTAAGATGAATTTACTATTACATAGAACTTACGGGTTCGCTATGTGTACAACGTTTTACAGACACATTTTTAGTCTATTGCATTCTCCTTTTGCAGTAAGCGAATTTCACCCTCTCGTTTGCAGTTAAAATCTTGAAAATTAATTGATATAATTTACAGTATTCACAAAAGTGTTTGTATATTATAGCGTCGTGCATGATGTTGACGAGATATTGTTTCATAATTCATTAACTGATTGATGATGATGATGATGATGAGTTCTCTGCCCAAAGGCAGATCCATTGGCTTTATGCCACCCGGGAATCAGATGAGTGAGGCGTTTTCCCGTTGCCTTCCTCACAAACAACTGTGGGTGAGCAACATGTCCTAAATCGCTACGCTGTGGCTCAGAGTAGATTCGAACCTGCGACCATCCGGTTACAAGGCACAGAACATACCCCTACACCACCGCGCCCCACTGATTAAAATAATTAAATAATATTAATAGATTTTAAATCTGTAGGGTCGTTTATCAAACGTCTACTTCACTCAATGATCGCATTAGACTTGAGAAGCCATGCAAACCTATTACACGGCGCATGCACTGAATTAGCAAAGTTTCTCCGACATACTGCTAATAATGGAGCTCATTTTCTGTACAGTTTGGTCCCGACTGCCCAAGATCAGGGGCAAGCGAAATATACAGGTAGCTGGTCTCAACGTCCGCAATTCTACTGCTTGGAAATACAATACAATACAACTGTATTTGATATTGCCTTCCTACCAAAGTTCAGAAGTGCACACGACAGACCATCGATATATATGTATAGTGCTGAGAATCTTTCCACCGAGCTAACAGAAGCACGACCAGTCGACCATTGCTGTTCAAAAGCAGGATATACATGTATAGCATTTGTGTATACGTTGTTTGACTTCCACATTGTAGCGTTACAGCGACCCCTAGAGAATGGAGGACTGAGAGGACACTAGATAGTCTGGAAGGTCATGGATGGTCACTCATACTTATGCTGCCTCGTCTCATGGTGATCGCTGTCACCGTTCCGTCGCGCACGGGGACCTGGTTGTTCCTTTTGCTCGCAGACTACTGTATGTGCAGCGTCGAGCTTTTCTGTGGTCGGCCCGTCGACATGGAATGGGCTCTTGAGTCACTCTCCCCAGGGGTTCTTCTTCTCCGTTCTATCAGTTACTTACTTGCTCTCATCCGCTTGGCCTGGATCGGAAGCGCCTCCGAGTAGAGATCTGTAAGGGGCGCTATATAAATCATGTTTGATTGATTGATTGATTGATTGATTGATTGATTGATTGATTGATTGATTGATTGATTGATTGATTGATTGATTGATTGATTGATTGATTGATTGATTGATTGATTGATTAATATGATTGGTAATATCAGCCTGACTGCATATGTCACAAAGTGCGAAGGAGACAAGCGATTATTTCTACCACAGATTAAAACATTTTCTCACTTGCTTCAAAACGAAAGATAGTCTGTCACAACTTTCATCACAATTACATATAACCACTTATAAAATTTGCAGAAATACAAAAACATAACAAATACGTAGAACCCAATTAGCCCTGGATGAAACAATGATAACGTATGAGGCCTAAAGAAATCTAAGTTAAGGCGAAAAGTCATTATTATATATAGGCCTACTAGAGGCCTACTGTGTACTGTGTAGGCATCTTCAACAAATAGTCCTATAGTTCTACATACTGGACTGTCAATCGAGAGGCCGGGGGTTCATATCCCCGCCACAGCAGAAATTTATAATGAGTATACACTGTCGGTGGGAAGATGAGACGGCGAGGGAGAGGACTGGCCATCCGCCCTGATATGCCGTGGCTAAGAAAGTTAAGTCGCTAACACTTAATACCCATGGCTGCATCAGGGCTAGCTTAAAGGACTTCTCTTCTCCTTCTTCTTCTTCTTCTTCTTCTTCTTCTTCTTCTTCTTCTTCTTCTTCTTCTTCTTCTCCTCCTCCTCCTCCTCCTCCTCCTCCTCCTCCTCCTCCTTCTTCTTCTTCTTCTTCTTCTTCTTCTTCTTCTTCTTCTTCTTCTTCTTCTTCTTCTTCTTCTTCTTCTTCTTCTTCTTCTTCTTCATGGGGACGCACACACCTGCAGGACTGACATCAGAGGTGACAGAGGGAATATGCTGACACATGTTCACTACAATATGTATGCATGTATATTCGTTTATTGAGTAGAATGGTAGTCACACCGCAACCAGGAACAAAAAATTAAGAAAAGAAAGGGAAATGAACATTCAATCTGATCAACCAGAGGCAATGCTCGGGACTATAGTACTCTCGGGATGAAATTTTTGTAGTTCAATTTTTGTGGGCGCGTCTGTATACTATAGGTTGTAGTTTGGAACAATCATCGGTGGAAAGAAATCGCGAAGGACATGGACATGGAGATGCGCATGATTTCAGATGATTGTTCTTACTGAAAGGGTTTCAGATGGCGGTGTCAAGTATGTCGCAAACAATTGACTGATGACACGTACATCACGAACTTTTGTGACTTCATTATTTTTCATTGATCTTTTGTCTGCCTTACTCTCTATAGAGCCATAAGTATAGGCCTATGGAGAAGGCATCCATGCCGTGTATTAACGTGTATGAGATGTATACTAACTATAGAAGCGATGGGGCACGGAATGGAACAGGTGCACGGGCCGTACAGTTTCAGCTCATGGTCACCATCATCGGGTGCTCACCGCGGAAACATTGAAACCATCCACAGCTCGATTACCAAATCAGTAAGAGGCGCTAGGCCTAACAAGTCGCATGATTAAGTTGTCATGGTCGGCCATGTCGAAAGTCGCATGATTAAGTTGTTATGTATCATGTTCGGCCATGTCGAAAGTCGCATGATTAAGTTGTCATGGTCGGACATGTCGAAAGCAGCGCTGCATGTATATGATATCCGAGAGATAAATCTAAATGTAAAAGTAAATGTAGGTCTATACAAACGTATGGCCTCGACCGTGCTCACTTTTCAATGAATCGATCAGTACAACCAAGTGGAGCAGCATTCATTACATACATGCCACCATGCGTACGTGCACACACACACACACACACACACACACACACACACACACACACACACACACACACACACACACACACACACACACACACACACACACACACACACACACACACACACACACACACACACACGTATACACACATATGTGCAGTAGCATTTGCGTAGCGCCTCGACCACCCCGTGGTTGCCATTCAATCCTCACCCTGGCCAATACGATAAGACCTCCGAGGGGTCTTCGCGACCCGTGAACATTAGAACTCCCTCTCCCATCCGAAGCCAGCGGTTCCCTGCCGGCGACAGTCCCACAGCGTTGATTTGGACAACGCGGTGGTCCGCCCAGAACAGAATTGGACGATGGGTCGACCGCCTCCCAGTAGCGCCCGCTCCCCGCCGCTGATAAAATATTATCATAGGGACCCGTGGCGAGAGGGAACGCCCGCTTAATGGCCCGGCAGATCCGTCTTCTCGGCCGGGGATCCGGAGATTTATCGGTTATCGGATACTTGTTTGGCGCGCGCGGGTATGCGTCGGACGGTGCCCGTAAACCGATCGGTGTTGTTCGACGAGAGGTGTAGGTGTTGGCGGATGCCAGGTCTCGCACCTACCTCGGCGGCGTGCCCACCACACCCCGATCGGACGCTGATCTCCCTCTTCTCGGATCCAGAGTCTTGCGGGAATGAGGGATATTTGCATCGGCTGAAGTCAGGTTTAGCGGTGTACGATGCGCCGTTAGTCCGGGGGTATAATACGCACTAATAAGAACTTCTAATCTTTAACTTGCATAGCGCTGGAAAGCAGTCAGTCTTTCTGTTTTAATACGAGTAATAGCCTAATAGGTCCATTAATGTTCATTAAGAATCAAAGTTTATCAGGCAGCTATAGTAACGGAGCGTTAAATTGAGAACAAGTTCTGTTTCTCTTCACGGATAATTTTCTTTCAAACTAGGGGAGTCACAGCTAATCACAGTGTTAATAGTAGTAACAGTAGAAATCGCAGTAATTTTTACAGCAGAAGGCCAGTGCTTTGAACGCCATGGTTGATGGGTGGGGCTGTGGTGATCCTCATCGGGAACACAATCCCGCCTGAGTAATCCGTCTGGTATACATCTAGGTTTTCCCTAATAGTTTAAGATTGCTGCATTGATCTTATCTCACCCAGTGTCTTTGACTAGACCCCGTGCGATGATTGAGGAGCCGGACTCCAGCGGAGTCCGACGGAAACCCACACGTCAGCTGCAGCAGCAGCAGCAGCCGACGAGATGGAGTTTTCTCAAAAGATGATAGAAGCCTATCTCTGTCCGTGTGTGCTACATAGGACCACAAGCAATTTGCTCAGACGTTGTATGTCAAGACGGACGAAAACGAGGAAGAGACGGACCGACGGACAAAGAGACAGAGATGGATGAACGGACTGAAGGACAAAGAGACAGAGATGGATGAACGGACTGAAGGACAAAGAGAGAGAGAGACAGACAGATAGACAGACGGAGAGAAAGGATAGGCAGATGGACAGAATGAATGACGGGCGGATGGATGAACGGATGGAAGGACGGATGGAAGAACGGATGGATGGAAGAACGGATGGAAGGACGGATGTGTAGAAAACTTTACAGCAGGTCAAATTGTAAGGAAATTCTCATGAGGTAACATACCGCACCATAATACAGACTAATGATTTATATCAACTGTTTTAGGTCAGTTTGTTTAAATGTGGAGATGTATGCACGTTAGCATATATAGGCCTATATACTGCTAAATTTATCGGCACTAGTTTATCTAATAGACTTGCATTGCATTAGATCGACATTCAAATGATTCAATATTAGATCAATTAAACTAAAACCCGTAATCTACATTCAGACTAGTATACTTATTCGCTCAAGTTATTTCGTTAATTCACGTTTTGTTAATTTTGTTCATATTCACACGAAGGTGTTCATTTTAATGATTTTATAAATTTCCGCGTTCAACGAAATCGATGCTCTACGTTAATACAGAGTGTATACATAGCAACTCTGGATACGAAGAATGTTTTTTTGCCTGTAGCTGATATTCAAAACCAGCAAATCGGAAGTTCTTAAGACTCACTATATATAAAGGCTCACTAATGCTGAAAATGGAGAACTCACAGTCCAGTTCAAAATCAGACATGAGTGACGCGATCTCTAAATGCAGAACTTTTTACAGTGTATACGAGAAACCTATATAGGTGTATACCCTAAAACGCGCATAGGCCTAAAACCCATAAAGAGCATGCCTAGGTCTATGCAAATAACAGCAACATTTGAAAATGTCTAGGCCTAAAAAACAACTGTGCATTACGAGACGCCAAAGCCTACAGCATGACTGTTTGTCTTTGTGGTTGGGTTTCACGATGAACTGACCGAATTTCACTTCAACTGACCCAGTTTAGATTGAAGCGATACGGCGACTGAAGGGGCCGCCTGCAGAAGAGGAGGAGGATTGGAGAGAAAGAGTCCCTTGTTCATCGGTTGTAAGACAGTCTTCGCCCTTCGCTTTCGGGTCTGGATTCCATCTTTTCTCATCGAGGTTGGCCGCGGAATCTGTCGACAGAAAACGAATCTCATTTGGTACCGGTACCGAACAAGATGCACAGTTTAGTCAGTTGGGGTGGGGGTCGATAGTTTAGTGGTTAGCTTGCTGGACTGTCAACGCAATGGTCGGGGTTCACACAGGGAGATATATGTCAAAATATATCGTTTCACTAGCGAACTCAGCTTTAAAAACTGCCCTAAACCGTCAGTGGGAAGGTCACCGGAGAGCGATAAGACTGACCACCTGCCATATGGTCTCATATATATTCAGTCTTGTTGTCCTCGAGACCAAGGTCTTGGTCTCGAGTGCACTCGAGTTCGTGTTTAAAAGTCTTGGTCTTGGTCTTGGTCTTGAGGTTCAAGGTCTTGGTCTTGGTCTTGAGGTTCAAGGACTTGGTCTTGGTCTTGGTCTTGAGGTTCAAAGTCTTGGTCTTGGTTTTACAAGACCAAGACCAAGACTTTTGACAATATGAACAGTCATTTAACAAAACGCAAGGATTTTAAAAATTTATCCAATAATTACTAATACAATTGCTTTAGTATTTATACAGTGTGAGTGAGTCTTTACTGTTGTTTTGGACACTTATTTTGACTTCCGGTTATTTACCATGGAATGATTTCAAAACAAACTCACAATTTGTACATTTACATCCGGTACTTGAAAAGCTGCTCTGTGTGCCAGTGAATTCAGCACTGTAGAACGTATTTTTCACATGGCAGAATTTTTATGAGACCCCACAGGTCACGTCCTGGTCAGAAAATTCTGAGCGAATTGGTTTTTATAAAATGCGACAGCCATTTGGAATAACATTTCGCATGAAGGACTTTTGTAAATACGAATTCGGAATTCTCTGCAGTCTGCATTTGGAGTTGTTTTGTTTGAATAAATAAAAGATTCATGTTTTAATTAAAATACTGAGTAGTCCGATTTGACAATTTCTTTAGTAGCCTAAGGAATAGAAGTCTGGATTATGGTTGTGAATTTTTGGGTATTTTTCTCGGTTTTGGTCTTGAGTTTCAAAGTCTTGGTCTTGAGGTTCAAGGTCTTGGTCTTGGTCTTGGTCTTGAGGTTCAAGGTCTTGGTCTTGGTCTTGGTCTTGAGGTTCAAAGTCTTGGTCTTGGTCTTGGTCTTGAGGTTCAATGTCTTGGTCTTGAGGTTTAAGGTCTTGACAACAAGACTGTATATATTCCGAGGCTAAAAATTAAGTCGCTGAGGCTTCAAACCCTTGGCTGCCTCTCAGGGTTAACTCAAGAGATTTCTCGACTTCTTCTCAGTCGATTCTAGGGCCCTGTCTAAATAGGACCAGCAGAGAAAGTTGCGGGAGAGGCTTTCTCGAGAAGTTATCTTCATGCATATGTAGCCTATATAGCCACTCAGTTGCAGTCGCTTGAGTCTCTCTTTTGAGCCTCTAATATGGAGGGGCGGCGATCCCGGGGGACCGAGGGGGGGGACAAGACCCCCACTTTAACAGTGGGGGACAGAGTATACAGTTAATTGTTCCCCCTCCTCCCGAAATTCAACAAGAAAAAAATGGTGACCTCTTTTTTTACCAGAGGAGTTCAAAGCTCTTTTTTGACCAGATCTGAGAAAGGTCTTCGAAACTCTTTCGCATGTATACATGACACATGCAAATTATTGACTCTGTGGATGTGCCATTGTGCCTACATATTATAGACATTGCCTATGCCTGATGTCAGATCGACACACCCATTCAAACGGGCACCAGCGGTGAAGGATCTCACCCGATCAATTCATTGAAAAACGAGCAGGGTCGAGGTCATACAGTCGCTATATAAAAATGTGAACATGTACATTTTAGACGTCGCCCAATCGTCCGTAGTTTCGTGCTGCGGTCAGAGAGACACAGAAGGATAACTGCACGGACTCCAGGAAGTGTCATGCAGTTTACGGACCTGTCTAGTGTCTACCTCAACTTGCATGTTTATGATCACTGCAAGCACATAGCTTGAGGTTTGGTCCCTCTGACCTATACCGAATCTCGACTGGGCTTATCACCATCATATACTAGAACAGCTATGGCGAAGTCCCGATCTTTTGCCTCAATTGGTCCCTCTCTCTGGAATACACTGTCTCCTTCTACTCGCTCTCAAATGTTAATTGGTAACATGTCGTGTTCTTTTGCCTTTCTCAAAACCTATTTCTTTTCCTGTGGCCTTGCGCACTGGGAGCACTTCTGAATGGTTCACCCTACTAGAGGCGCTTTATAAATGTTTAAATACAATACAATACATTTAGAACACGGTTTCACTTAATGATAATGGCGTATTGGATATCGAAGTCATCATAGAAGAGATTAAACTTTAGATCAGTCAGTCCACCCGCCATAGTGTATACGTCCTCATGTATCTGCTATTTCCTCTTATATGAAGTCTGTCATTTGTCCTTCTGTCTGCCCTCCCGTCCTACTATACATCCGCCCGTCCTTCTATCCCAGTCTGTCCGTCTGTCCATCCGTCCGTCTGTATGTATGTGACCTAACCCCATGTAGCTTGAAATAGAGTCCACAAGCGTTGCAGACTGGTTCTCCGTCGTTGTTCCGTCGCCATAGAGACGTGTTTGCTGTGCGGCAGTTGGAACATCGAAGACCTCGGCGATGAGAAGGAGTGGCCTATAACAGCAAGCAGTATACAATCTCCATCATAAACCACGATCTATTTATAGGAGAGCCATTGGTTGATACCCGGTGCATTTGGCTCATCATTGGCAATGGGTCATAAATGTCTTTGAAATAACACACAAAACTGCTTAAACTGACACTACAATCAATGTTTTATTAGGGGCAAGCAAATACAAAAATACGTTAACCACGTCATTGCTCATTTAGCCTCATTATAAGAATGTTCAATTTAATTTAAGCAAATAATCACAACCCAGTATACAGCGTAGTAAATTGCTGCAATGCTATAATTATTGTAGGTCTGTGTTTATCCAGCACCTACATTGCACTTAATGCACTAATGTCAGTCAGTCGGCTCAGTTCTGCTGCAGCACCTCAAAATCCAACTCCAAGCAAAAGGTTGAACAATTGAACAACTGCTACTTGACTTAATGTACACTAATCTGAACTGCTACTCCCAGATTATATGTAGGCTATGGGTCGCCGAGTAAACCATAAATAAAATGTTCGTGTATGATACGTACCATACGCGTATTGTATTTTTTTAAAGGTACGTACGTATTTTAACGTATTCTATTTTAGGGTACGCGTACCCTCGAGCTTTGGGGGCAAGCATTATGGCGTGTCTCCCTATGCCTCAATATACTGCAGGGGGACAGGACAGCAGTTGGAACATCGAAGCCCTCGGCTATGCGAGGGAGTGGCCTATAACAGCAAGCAGTATACAGTCTCCATCACAAACCCTCCCTCACTGTATCGTGTAATTGTAATTGTAATCGAGAACTTATATAGCGCCACTCATAATCAGAAGCGCTCCCGACCCGGGTCAGTGTCTTCACTGACAAGGAGAAGGAACTGGACAGGAGAGAGATAGGAGGTCAAGCCTAAGGGCCTGAGGCAGGCGGTTCCAGCTGAAAGGGCCCACAACCGCAAAGCTACGAGACTGGGCAGTAGCAGTGCGTATCTCCACCTATAAATCCTGCTTAATTGTGCTGACCCCATATAACATCGCTATGTATAGGCCTAACGAAAATATGCAAGCGGAGTGACCATATATACGTTGCATGCGGAGGTGGAGACAACTGTCATATGCCAGCGATAGAAGTGGATTTCTCAGTGAAGTATTGGCGGCCGGTAGACCTACATGTCTCCTTCCCTCTGAATTTTTATATGAAGATTGAAAGTGCAAGTTGATTCCTAATGAAATAAACCGCAAATAGGGGCCTACGCTGATAGTAGAATGATGCTCAGTTTGACTAAAGCGCAGAGGAGAGATCTCGTGAGGACTTCAATAGACGTACGCCATTGATGGGGTTGAAGCGTCTCGTTGGTTTCAGCAGTGGTCGGTTAAGTCCGTTGATCTTGTTGTAGAGCCCACATGCGTTGCATAGGTAGTGACCAGTTCCGTCTCGTCGCCACAGCGGTGTCGAGAGGGCGCCACAGTTGACGCACTCTTTGCCCTCGGCGTAGAAATCAGGCAGTAATCCGTCTGCAAAGGAAGCACACGACCAGTGATATACTGATTTCGGTTATACAGCGTTGACCATGCACCGCTTGATTACGTGACGTGCATGATCACGTGACGTTTGATCATGTTACGTTTGATCATGTGACGTTTGATCGCATGACGTTTGATCACGTGACGATTGATAACGTGACGTTTGATAATGTTACGTCTGATCATAAGGTTTAACGGCATAGGCTACTTGATGATTTAATTTAATCGTCACGTTATAAAACAATTTTTAAAAAATAGTAGCAGCAAAACGTAGTAGCCTAGCAGCAAAACAGAAACTCTGTCATACTGATTAAGCCAAATGTTTACTTAATTAATTAATTAATTAATTAAGCGACAGGTAAAAAGGCTTTATATGTTTGTACTAATATATAGTTCAGAAATGGCCCAATTTATTAATTAAAGTCTCCGCTAATCAGTGCCGGATTAACTTTTTAGAGGCCTGGCGCAAACAATGCAACAAAACTAAAGTAGGCCTTCCATACAATCAAATTATAAAAAAAATGGGGAAAAAATTAATATATAGAAAAACATACTTTAATAATTTATGAACACAAAATGAAGCTGTGATAGGATCATAGGAGATTTTTTAATTTTACTTGTTATAGTTCAACTGTTCAAAAATGTTCGTCGAGTTTAAAAGTCTTTCCTTCGCGCTTTTAAAGTAGAGAAAGAATCAATGATATCTTGAAAGTCAAGATCTGTCAAGATTTCCGACTCAATGTTCAAAAGAGTTAAATTTGCCAATCTGTCCTGGCCCATTGTTGACCTCAAAGATGATTTTATGCGTTTTAAATGACTGAATGATCTTTCTCCACTCAGTGGCGTAGCTAGGATATTTTGCGCCCGGGGACGAACTATGAATTTGGCGCCCCCTCCCCCCCCCCGGTTTTACTATTTCACATTTTCCACATAATCGAATGGCAATTTTAATTTTTTTTAATGAAATAAAATATGAAAAACACAGACAGTACATGCATGTTTCCCCTTAGTGCTCAATGGGGCGCCAAAATCATGCCTAAGAACTTATTTGTAAGTAATGAGGATATAATTGGATATATTTGGGGCGCTAAAATTAAATCTTATGCATTCATTTGTGATAAATTAGTTAAAACTGCATCAAATTAAGAGTAAAATTATTTATCTTAACCCTCATTTTGGCGCCCCCTTCCCTTGGCGCCCGGGGACACATGTACCCCCCTGCCCCCCCCCCCCCCCCAGCTACGCCACTGTCAGAGACTCCACTGCAGTTACGACATGGTTGAGGTCCCATCTGCAGCCAATAACTGACCAAATCTTCATTTATAGTCCACAGAGCAGCCTCTGTTTGTGGCACGTTTCCAACAGATTGATTCTCTTGTTTTAATGGTAGATCTATGGTAGTTTCAGATTTAGGCATATCAATGATATCATTGCTGAAATCAAGGGTGTCTGTTGTTGGCATTAGTGCTGACACTGCTGAGCGGCCTAAGCCTGAACTGCATCCAGCTTCTGACGCTGAGTCGACACCATCTATAAATTGCGGCACTTCTCGTGCTTTTACTGCCAGAAATTTATCAATACTACCACGTTGCTGTTTGCCTACCTCTTCAAGTTCGCGTTTTCTTTGACGTTTCTGCCAACCGGACTCAAATTTCTTCATTTTCTTTAGGCCTACTTATTTTATTTGTTTAAAAATTAAAATTAAAAAAAGAAATAAGCAGCTACATAAACACTAAATAGTAGATAATAATATTACATGGAACATACACTGTGTCGTCTGTACCGTACGCACAAAGTGTATAGAAGGCCTTCTATACACTTTGCCGTACGCATATCTATTTTTATTTGGTGATGGGGTCGATCCGCGCATAAATTGATTACGTCATACGTCATCATTACAGTACACAATTAATTAGTACGTCATCATTATAGTAGTAGTACTGTAGAAGGCCTGTTTTTATAATGCCACCAAATTTTATATGCAATGCTTGTTTTAGAAATTAAACATTTTAAATAAGCCGGACTGTGACTTATATAAACAAATTCGATCAGATAATCGGATTTCTCAATGTTTTTTTAAATTTTTACCCCCGAAAGAAGGCCTGGCGCAAGTGCGCCAGTTGCGCCATAGTTAATCTGGCACTGCCGCTAATGAATAAGTTATAAGTTGGACTTGGAAAATAAAGCTACAATGTATAATTGTCAGCTTTTCCCTATAAACTGCATGTGCACTGATTGTGCAGTGGTACCGGAATTTTTCTGTCCAACCGATACAAGGTGCTTCATTTGTGAAAGATTTTCTCTTCCAGACTTCCAGCCAATGTTTGCAAAAAGGCAGACTTCTCTTTTTGTAGTCTTTCTTGACCCGCTCTATACGAAAATGCCATCATCCTATATCTTATCTGACAAGATAGATACTAGTATCGAAACAGCAGCGACTGGATTCCATAATGCCCTTCTTCTGTAATATTGTTTCTGCGTGTGACGCCATCTGCTGCTATATCCCTTTTATTCCAATTGCGTTCACTGCAAGGGGAGCGTGTCTTCACTTTCCATTCTTTTCACGTCGGCGTCGACTGCTAGAATGCTCGAAATAGCCCACGTATCCATGAGCTTGGGTCTCGTCAAAGCACTGTATAATTTTTTAAGAACTGTCTAGTATTTACCACTATATGCCATGTTTGAAAACAAATTTTGGCACCAAAACGCCGTTATATTGATCATGTGATCAAATGGTGTCTGATCAAATGGTGTATGATAAAGCATCCGATCACCGAGTCAACCTGAATTTCGAGAGAGAGAGAGAGAGAGAGAGAGAGAGAGAGGAGAAGAGAGGGAGAGAGAGAGAGAGAGAGAGAGAGAGGAGAGAGAGAGAGAGAGAGAGAGAGAGAGAGAGGAGAGAGAGAGAGAGAGAGAGAGAGAGAGAGAGAGAGAGAGAGAGAGAGAGAGAGAGAGAGGAGAGAGAGAGAGAGAGAGAGAGAAACAGAAGACAGAAAGACAGAGAAAGAAGAGAAGCAGAGACAGCAAAACGAGAGAGGCTGCAGAGGCAGACTGTAGCTACAGAAGGAGGGCAAGAGAGCTTTTCAGTATCCCTATACCTCACGATGTCTATCTTCATCTCATGTGCATACCTGTTCCTTGGCGGTGATGATGAAGCACCTGGTGGTGATGATGATGAAGATGATGATAATGACGATACTGCGCTGCAGCGTCGTGTGTCATCCTCTCATCCTCCGTCATCGTCTCCCTCCAGATTCTAGCATCTTCTTTCCTCTCTTCCACCTGCTGCCCCGCTCCCTCCATCTTTATGGGGCGCTGCTGTTGGTGCTGCTGGTGATAGGCGCAACCCCCATCAGGCGTCACGTACTCTGAGCGCGAGTAGGCATAGTGGGGTGATAACTGCGCCATCGCAGCCCCGTGACCGTGATGATATGCAGGAGGGGTTATTATCGGAGCCCAGCGCGTGACCGTTGCCTCCAGCTCGGGAGTCTTGAGGGAAGCCCGCAAGGGGTCGCTCGACAACCTCTCGGGTTCCGCAAAGGCAGTCCGTGCGTAAGGTAGCGATGACGTACTTCCGGCGGATGTTCGATGGTGGTTCAGAAGAGAGAATTTCGAAGAGTAGGTCGGAGGAACAAACACCGGGCTTCCAGATTCCATGAAGTCCAGGGACGATGACCCAGCGGCCGGGCGGTAAGCCCAGGACCTGCATGGGCCAACTGAAGAGCTCTGGCCCTGACCCTGTTGCTGATGACCATGCGAGTACCTAGTGACCTCAGCGCGGAGAGATGAAGGTCCGAGAAACGGTGACAACATGAATGCGAGAGGAAGGATTCGCAGAGCAGAAAGCGAGAGAGAATCTAAAATGTATTTGACAGAACCCATAAGTGAATGAATGGATAGATTTATTGTATTCAACTGTACTGCATTGTAGTACATTACACTGTATGTGCTGTATTGTATTGTCAATTTATATAGCACCTGCTACAGAAGAATATATAGGCCTACAAGAAAGCCCAGAGGAAATAGATGGGTCGATTGTCGCCATGGCTAGCTGATTGGCTGAATGGATGGATGGATGAATAAATGGAGGAATGTGGAGCGGAGTAAAGGCAAAGCGCTAGATGAAAGCTGCGATAGATTCGTGGTCACGCTTGATTGCGTTTGGGGTATGATCGAATGAAAGCTGCGGCTGCATGTAAGGAATGTGGTGAAACGGTCTTGGAGAGTGTCATGAGAACTGTCAGACTGCATATATACAAAAACAACGATGCAAACGGATCCTAGAATTCGAGAATGAGTTCAGAGCATTGGCGGCGATCATGGGGGAGGGTCGAGGGGGACAAGACCCCCACCTTTAACATTGGGGGACACGCCATGCATCGGACCCCCACATTTTGAAGAAACAGCAAAAAAGGTCATCAAAGTTTTCGCGCGTTTAGCTCGAACAAATTTTTTACCTTTTTTTGACCAGATCAGTTCACGGCGATAAAAAAATGTTTACCTCTTTTTTTGACCAGGTCAGTTCAAAACTCTTTTTTGACCAGATCAGTTCAAAACTCTTTTTTGACCAGATCAGTTCAAAAATGTCCCCCTTACCTGTCAAACAGGATCGCCGCCACTGGTTCAGAGTATATATCTGAAATCAAAAGTCTATGCCATGGCGTACAAGTCAATGGAAAAGTTGCATTAAATGATTTTCACCTGTAATCACAGCACTGTCGTAGGCCTATTAATTCGTTCAAAATTCAAATTGATGTGACACGATTTAGTATATACAGGGCCGTATTAACCTGGGTGGAGGCCCCAGTGCACCGCCGTGGTGGAGGCCCATAAGACCATGAACGTCCGAAGGGGGTAGCCTAAGGGGCATTTCCCCTGGATTTTGAAAATATTAAAAAATAAAATCTTAAATTTTATGATTATTCCAACAGTCCCAACACGATTTTCAATGCTAAAGACCACTTAATTATTGAAGTAAGTCAGCTATTCCATGCAAAAAACATAATTTTATCCCCCTACAAAAATTTTGCCCTCAACAGAAAATTTTTCCCCCCTAGAAATTTTTACCCCTCTGGAAAAATTCCTGCGGACGCCCAATACAAACGACGCTGCAGTGCATTATGAAGAAACGACGATATATATAGAATTCATTAGGCCTAGATCAAATACACTGTATATAGCCTATATATAGTGGAGTGTTGTGTGTCCTTTATATTATTATATAATAATTAATAATATAATTCTGACCTGGCACCGAAACGGACCAAGCATAGGCGTAATTTGTGGGAGTACAAGGAGTACTCGCTCCAAATCTAAACACCATCCACCTTTGCAGTCTACCTGCCTGACCCCTCTGGTTCTTCACCTGGAACCGATTGACCTCCCAATCGATTTTTTTACTGAGCGTATGTGAATATTATGCTGCTTCTCGCGGCTGACCCTTTGTTTGGGTCAGTACAAATAAAATTTTAAAACGCCCCCACGAAATTCAGAATCTGAGGCCCCCATGCAGCGGACTGTGAGGTTAGAAACGAAAAAAAGTTGAAACAAAAATCATGTCACTGCGCAGGCAGTGCCGTTTTAAGGCATAGGCACGCGAGGCCCGGGCCTAGGGCCCCGCGCAGCGGGGGGCCCCGCGGCGGCCCAGAAACAAAATAACAATATTATAAGTTCTGTTCTAACAAGTAACAATTCTGCAAAGTAAAGTAAGAACAATAACACATTTTTATTATTTTCTTAAACAAATGTCTGCGGTCTGCATTTTTAGTTAAATATAATTATTGGTAATAAAATCAGAGCGCTATAGAAATAAATCAATAATTTTAACGCATGGCGACGATGGCGCACAACTTGCTGTAGGCGTTATATATAATAGGTCGTTGGCTGTAGGCTTTTGGCTATTATGTTTGTTTTCATTTGTCTGCTTTTTCACAACGCTATTCAAGGAATTTTTATGTCTTGGTAAGTTAATATTAATTTTTAATATTAAATCTCTCTGTCCTATAATCTAGTCATTTTTTAAAATTGTTTTAAACTTTAAATTATAAAAAGGGCAAAAAGCGTATCAAATTTCGCACAGTTAATAGGATAAATAGAATGATGTTGGCGTGTCGACGCTCGGTACTGAGTCGGTAGTGAACTTGGCAAACTTATTTAACTTAACAAAATCACTTCATTTCCACCTCCTCAATGTATAAGGTTGAGGTTTTTTGATAGTTTCTACCCTTTTTGTTATGCAGATTAAAATTCTGATTGTCAGTTATCACCGTCGTTCACGGTACACCGATTTGCAACTTTTGGCCAATTATCACTAGGCCTACGATCAATTAAACGAAATATCAGACAACCCATCAAAAATGCGTAGAAATTATATGAGTGGTGCGGCGTAGAGAAAAAAGGAAGCAACTGAAATTGAAATGTCGAACAAACACCCAAAAGTATCTTCATTTTTTTCAAAGTCAGAAAACACAATCATCATCGCAGTCCGACATTGTTGAGACGTAAGATACTCTTACGTTGTCTTACTCGTCTACTGATGTCATTGTTTGCGATAAAGATGAACAGTTATTGTCGCTGCAAGATGATGGTCTACCAGTCGAAAGTACAGATGTTGTCACAACACCAAAATTCGAAGCCTATTTCGCAAGATGTAAGCCCTGCGGAGTCAGCTGACTATCCAACTTGATGCAGCCTTATATAGGCTATGGAGTCCAATCACGGAGGAATTGCGATCTTATTGGATTCGTAAAGGTCCTGCTAGTTGCCAGCATAAAGAGTCTGACTTTAGTACGACTCAACGCGTGTATCGAACGGGAGATAAGTTGCATAGACGTTGCTTAACTGATTCCTGTTTCCGTCGTGAACTGCGAAATGGTGAATCAGTTTGTCGCGAGTGGCTGCTCTTTTCTCCATCGCAGAAGTCTGTGTATTGCTTTGTCTGTCGCTTGTTTTCAACAACAACGATGGGTCATCAATCTTTCTGTCAATGATGGTGACAAACTGTACGGGTGAACGTTCTTTCTCAAAACTTAAATTAATCAAGAACGAGCTTCGCAGCCGTATGATGTCATGAGCATAGAATCAGATGTGTTGGAGTCTTTGAATTTCGATGATATTATAAAAGACTTTGCTCAGAGCAAAACACGAAAGCGATGTTTGTAAGAAACTGTCGTTACAAAGTCACAATCCATGTATAGCAAACATGTAGGCCTACTCATTATAATCACACTTTCAGTTTGTATAACAAATAAACAATGGAAACTGTAAAGTATGTTAAACTAAACTTTTATTTTACACTTGTAGTACAAAGATTGGTGTGTTAGCTGTGCTATTATGAGTTTAGTAACAGTATACTAATAAATTTAACAAAATGACACATATGCACGTACCAGGGCCTACTACGTAGGGGGGGGGGGGGAAAGGAATCAGACTGCTTCCAATTTGTGCCAGGGGGGAAAGTTTCCCCCCCTGGCACAGTCACTAATTTCTAATAATTAGTGACTAATAAAGTGACTAATTACTAATGATTCTTAAAGTATTGTATTGTGATGTATCAGAATTATGGGCCATGCAATATTTGCTGAGATTACCGTACAGTGTCTAAGCAGTGTTTTAGTGTATCATTATTACTTGTTTTTCTTTAGCAATTGGCTATCATGTTCTGCTATTTTTTGTTGATGAAAGATGCAAAAAGTATTTTAAAAATTGAAGAAAAGCATTCACAATCCTGTTGATTTAGAAATTTCCAAAATATGGGACACATGTTAAAATATTGGGCAATATGGGACACTGTTCAGCAGATATATGGGGATTTTAAAGATTGCATTATGAATGCATATTTATGGTGTAATGCAGCGGGAACAGGCTCCATCCCTGCTTGTTACAGTGTTATCCAGCCAACAATTATTTTGCAGAATATTTCAAGACCTGATAATCCCATTTTCACTGCACTACACAAAAATAATTGTAGCACTGAAATTTTGTGCCACATTTATTACAGCTTGTCCCATAAAATTTTTACAGTGCACTAGGAGCCCTGCAGAAATTAATTCAACAGTTCAGTTGAACTAAAATGTATAAGCTTAGTCTTCCAAAGCCAGTTTTCTTGCTCCAAAAATGCGCTAAAACTCACCTACGGCAATGTAGAAATCCAAATTTTTTCCGGGGGAGGACCCCGGACCCCCACTTCAAGGGGAGGGAAGGGGAATGTACAGGAGGGGGTAAAGGGAGAGGGGAGTGGATTGGGTTGGGAATGGGAGGGGAGTGGGGGATGTAGTGGAGGAAGGGGAGGCAGAAAAAGGGGAGGGTTTACAGTAAGGGGGAATGCTTCCAGCTTACAGGGGGGGATAGTAGGCCCTGGCACGTACAATGCACTAATGCAATACTCTGTATCTGAGACTGAGATATTGAGACGGAAATCGGATTACGTTTAAGGTTATTTAGGGTTTGTGCGGGTTGTGCCTAGGGCCCCCAAACTCCTTAAAACGGCTCTGTGCGCAGGCGGGTATCGAACCCGGTCAGTACACATCTGGTGAGTGACACGGTGGCAACCAGCCACGCGGCTCATCGCCAATAGGTATGGTTTTAAGTGGTATTTATGCAAGAGAAGTTGATAACGTCTTTGTGACGTTATAAAGTTGTCGAGCTGGAGGATTCGGTAGGCGGGACTGTATAGTTTGAAAGATTTCTAACAACAAATTTCATCGTCTGCATGTTGTAACTATTTAATTGCTTCTTAAATTTTGATTTTGAAGAACGTATCGAGCTATATTGCGCTCTGTGCCAAGCGTAACAAAATTAACCCTCCAATAGTCCTAAATATAGCGCCCCTAAAAATCAACGTAATCAATATATCATCGAAATTTGTGGTCTCGAATATAATATTTTTTACAAATATGTTCAAATGACAATTTCACAAAAGCCCCCAAACCCCCTATCTATTAATATCATATATACACACTTATTAAAATTTTCGATTAAACTTTCATGTACACCAAAGTATGGTTAGCAGTTGGATTGCTTACTTACTTCATTATATGCTAATCTAATGACTTCTATAGCGCCGTTATATTTACGCAAAAACACCAATCGATGGTCACTTATATAAGGAACTAAATCTCTACCATGGATGTACGCAACTCTCCCACCGAGAGATCGTAATAGTAATTGTAATCTCCAAAATTCTAAAGCGCGATTGCAAGGCCAAGCGCAGGGCACCAGCCTAATCAGTTTGAAGGATTATTATTAAAATTATGTAGAAGGAAATATGGGCTCTGAAAATAACGTAATGAACAGTGGATAACATGTAGCCTAATCTAATTATTTCTCTAGCGCCGTCATTTAATCGATGGTCGTTGGAGAAGCCCGATCGAAATCCTTTGGGTAGCCTAACTTACAGCGTGTGCGTTAGACATCATTATCCCTGCCAGTATGACTATGCCGACGTATACAGCCCACTTAGGACCCATATTCCCATACGGGACCCGTATAGAGTCCTATATGCCATGGGTCCCATCTAATGCCCATGGAAATGCGGGCAGGTGTGATAGATTAAACTAGACCAGGCCATAGCAATACAATAGCCAGACCAGAATAAATTACTCAGCCCATATAGTTGTGGTGCCAGCCCAAAACTGGATAAAGGAGGAGGGCGACGCTGATCATCTTCGCTATGACAGAACGTCGTTAAACATTAGTCCTAGCTAACCAAAAAATATGATAATAGGCCTACATGACAATGGAATAGATAAGAACCAGCAAAATCCTTAATCGGAAAAAATTAAATAAAGTAAAAATGTTTAATTTTATCTACATTTGAATGAATGAAACTAGCGAACAAGCGAACGAAATACGGCACGAATGAATGAATGAATGGACGAGTGAATGAATGGACGAGTGAATGAATGGATGAGTGAATGAATGAATGGATGAGTGAATGAATGGACGAATGAGTGAATGGACGAATGAATGAATGATCAACTGCAACCTTCACATGTATATGCCTACATTAACAAATAAACGAATCAAAGTCGGATCTAATAATGAAATGCCAACAATATTTCAGCCTAACATCAGCTAATACCTAAAGTGAATCAATCTTCACCAACTCTTTCGTTCGATGTATAAATTCAAGCGAACGTAATCTCGACGGCTCTCGCTTCGGTCGGCGATAAGCTCCGATATCAGTCACTAGATGGAGATAAATATTCTTCGTCCTAGGCCAACTCTCCTGGCAGATTATCATAATTTGCAGGTATGGAGGTTTACAACGCAACAATCGTCGTGGGGGTCTGAAACATCATCGATACTTACAAGTGTCCATCAGGCGATTCGATTCAGCACCTCGAAGCTCATTGGCTGTTGGAATTGATTGACAGTTTCATTCCATACCACGATCCGCCCCTTCATCCGTGAGGAGGCTGGTAACCCTAACTCTGAGAAAGCAATTTCTCATGTCTGTTGAAACAGCCAAGCATCGCTGCTTAATATTAAGGCGCACAAAAAGCTGGCGATTGCGAATCACAGTCGCTAAACCCACTATTTTTCTCAGCACTCGCAAGTTGCTTGGAAAGCTGTTAGCTATCTAATCGTAACCTCACGATTCTGCAGCGCCAAGAGAAACCTAGGCCCTAAATAAACCTAGCTAACAAAGGACTACAATTCATCCAAAATGTTGCATATTTCGCTAGCTGCATGGGTATATACGTCAACGGTTTTTGCATTACGTTCTGGTTTTACATTTTAAACGTTGACATCGTATTTATGTTTTAGTTATTCTGCTAACAGATTAACCCATCCAACTTTTTAATGCAGCAATAATTGTGGCTAATGTTAGACTACTAGTCTACTTCAAGTCAATTCATCAATCACCAACAGTACGGGAAGTAAACAGGAGTCGATGGAACCCGTATGTATTATAGGGCCTACACGGATTCATTATGGAAATACAGTCTTCTTGGTCTCGAGTGCACTCGAGTTCGTTTTTAAAAGTCTTGGTCTTGAGGTTCAAGGTCTTGGTCTCGAGGCTCAAGGTCTTGGTTTTGCAAGACCAAGACTTTTGAGAATATGAACACTACAGTCATTTAACAAAACCCAAGGATTTAAAAAAGTTAGTCAATAATTACTAATACAATAGCTTTAGTATTTACACGGTGTGAGTGAGGCTTTACTGTTGTTTTGGACATTTATTTTGACTTCCGGTTATTTATCATGGAATGATTTCAAAACAGACTCACATATAAATTTGTACATTTACATCCGGTACTTGAAAAGCTGCTCTGTGTGCCAGTGAATTCAGCACTGTATAACGTATTTTTCACATGGCAGAAGTTTTATGAGGCCCCACAGGTCTTGGTCAGAAAATTCTGAGTGAATAGGTTTTTATAAAATGAAACAGGCATTTGGAATAACATTTCGCATGAAGGACTTTGTAAATACGAATTCGGGATTCTCAGCAGTCTGCATTTGGAGTTGTTTTGTTTTTGAATAAAATAAAAGATTCATGTTTTAATTAAAATAGCGAGTATTCCGACATGACAATTTCTTAGTAAGGAATAAAAGTCTGGATATGGTTGTGATTTTTTGGGTATTTTTCTCGGTTTTGGTCTTGAGTTTCAAAGTCTTGGTCTTGAGGTTCAAGGTCTTGGTCTTGAGGTTCAAGGTCTTGGGTCTTAAGGTCTTGACAACAAGACTGTGGAAATATGGGGCCAATACATCCACGATGGTAGGCAGGGCCTTAACTATGAGGGCTTGCTTGGTAAATAACGAACTTTTACTAGAATGTCCCTTGCAGATAAAAAAATCTGAAGTTCACCAAGCACCGTAGGATCTACAGGCAATCATGTCTACATCAGTAGGGAGAACTTATATACAGGCATGTTTGAGCCATAGGGGCCATCCACAAAAAACGTCCGAAAAATATGACGTACTTTGGACCCCTCCCTCCCCCTTGTCCGCATTTGACCTTACCCCTCCCTCCCCCTTTGCGGACGTCCGCACGCCAAACCCAATTTTTATCATCATCACAATTCTTTTTACAATTATGCCACAGTTCCTGTGCACATTTAAGTGACAGTTTCAGGTTTCATATCAGGACGTGCAGTAATAAAAGCCTCTTTAAAGTCCCAGTAAAGTTTATACCATGCAGGAGGTTATACGCAATCACGTCACTGACCTTTTTGTCTTTTGGGGAACGTTCAAACAAGGTGTTTAAAAAGTAACAAATCTAAAAATTTAGATGCGGACGTCCGCACTGGTCATAACCCCTCCCCTTGTCCGCATTTGGATGACCCCTCCCTACCCCTCATTGCAGACGTCCTTTATGGATGACCCCATACCAGTCACAGTTATACAGGTGGCATATCAGCATTCAAAGCCAGTTAAATTCTTAAATACAAGTATTTGTCAATGAAATATCTTTGTGGAATATTAGGTCAAGCATATACATCTATAGCGCAGACAAGCTCCCGTTTGGCAATGATGCAAATGAATGATTTTTAATTCTTTTTGATATTTTTAACAAACCACGGTTAAGAAAAACAATGCCTACCACATGAACACTTTGTCAAATTCCAAGATGCAGCATATCCAACCTATGAAATATTAATGGCTACAGTAACTGGCTAGACTACAATTCAACTAGGAGCCTTTGTCGGTTTCAGTCTTGGGTTCTGTGCTTTTCTTAGACAGGTCAGAATCTCTTGGCTCATCGGTGATGGCATTGCTTAGTAGGCCTACTTCTCGAAGGTCGTCACTGGTTGAATTACTGTTGTTTCGTAGTGATTTCAGTTCTTTCACCCAGTCTTGCACAACGCTGTGACGAAATTTACCTGAGATGCAAGTAAACAAATTATCAAATTAGTAATCATCAGTATGATCATAGTGACTTTAGTCCTTGATCATTTATTTATCGGTTGACTAGAGCAATTATGTAGCACCTTTTCAGGACATCAACTCAAAAACACTGTGAGTCATCGAGCAATTTACATCAGAATGACATAATTCAAGTACTAGCATTTCACTTCCTGACAAGTATTAACTGTAATTGTAATTAGTAACTTCTATTGCGCCGGTATCTAATGCACAAGGCATCAACTTACGGCACACCAAAGCCAAGCCGTAATCAGAAGAGCAGTCCGTAAGACAGATAGGCAGCCTATGGTGGATAAGCAATTTTAAAGATGTTTACATTGAGAACAAAACGACACAAACGACTGAGCACAGCGCACTGACACACGGAGAGAGTAGCACAATAACTGTCTTTGTGGTGAAAACTATAAAAAATAGTGACTTACAAAGCTTTGCGTTACTTATAAGCTGAAGTACCTTCTGTGCTGACAAAGAACTCATTTAGTTCATTCGGTCGCTGTTCAGCAGTCTCGTATTCGTACGCTTGGAGTATCATATCAAACTGATCAAGGTCCTTTACGAATTGAGCTTCAGCAGATGACTGACTTTCGTATTCCTGTAAAACAAATACCGTAATTAAAGTATCAGGCAACCTATACAGAAGAAAAGAATCTTTAGGGAAAATCTACTTAAATGATCTATATAAATAAAGCCAGCTTTCTGTGTGTGTGTGTGTGTGTGTGTGTGTGTGTGTGTGTGTCTGTCTGTTTGACCGGGCTTAACTTCTACAATTTTGCACCTTTTCACTCGAAACCTTCACTAATGTGTCGGCCTCGGCTTCTGACACCCAGTGGAGGGGTTCGCGTCCCCCGTTTTCACCCCTACCATGGTGAAAATGCCCCAAAACTCTACCCACCCGACCGTCCATAACGCGAAAGCTCGCCTATTCCACTGCCAAGCGGTTCTATTTATGGCGCCGGTATTCCCCAACGTCATTAATAATCCGCTTAACGACACCGCGGTTCTATTTATGGCGCCGGTATTCCCCAACGTCATTAATAATGCGCATAAGTTGTTTACTTTCGCACAAAATATAATGACGATCGATTCGAAGTACTATATTCATCGTTTTACAGCAAAATTTTAACACATGTATGTTCAAAGACAAAGATCTAAATTCTTTACAGTATATGAAACAACCAGTCTGCTTTACTAAGGGCGAGGCCGACTACAGACCGGCAGTGAGGGCTAGATTTCTGGCGTTTTCTTTAACACGCCAACGCCCGGTTCACCCTCTTCGACTGCGAAGCAGTCAGTCCACGGGAGACTGCGAAGCAGTCTCCCCCACAGGTCACCAGACGCCACAAGGGCCTCCAAGACTGCGAAGCAGTCGCCGCCAGAGGGCGACTGCGAAGCAGTCACTTCACGGCAGAGGTCGCTAGACGCCAGAAGGCGTATACAAGACTGCGAAGCAGTCTCCGCTGTACGCCAGAAGGCGTCTACAAGACTGCGAAGCAGTCTCCCCCACAGGTCGCCACACGGGCCTCCAAGACTGCGAAGCAGTCGCCGCCAGAGGGCGACTGCGAAGCAGTCACTCCACGGCAGAGGTCGCTATATGCCAAAAGACGTCTACAAGACTTTCGAAGCAGTCTCCGCCACAGGTCGCCAGACGCCACAAGGGCCTCCAAGACTGCCAAGCAGTCGCCGCCAGAGGGCGACTGCCAAGCAGTCGTTGTTGTTGTTGTTGTTGGTGGTGGTGGTGGTGGTGGTGTGAAACTTATTACCCCGGGCAAATAATATTAGCAACACCTGTACAGTTTGTAAACAATAAAAAGGATGATGTTTTCTAAATGCCTAGGTTATAGAAATCATCGGGCAGGTTGCTAGCTCACTTAAGATTATGTGCAAGAATCGTACAAATTTTGAAGTAAGGTCCTATGTCTCATAACAAAACTTAGGGGAGATGCTCATATCCTTTTCGTGGGCCTTTGGGCTGCCAATGGACGAAGCTCAAGGCACTGGACATGGGGTCAGTACATCACAGGACTTGCCATTTGCTTTCCCGCTATGCCAAAACCAAATTATACTGCTTGGTGACAGAGGCACATCAGTGCAAACAACTTGCCCAAGGCTGTTACATGAAGTTGAACCCAAAACCACATGATCTACGACCAAGTATGTTACAGATAGGCCGCTGTGTCACATATAAGTTTAGCTTGTAATAAATTATATTATTTCATCTAACTTTAAATGGCAAAATTTTGTACTTTTAAATAAGAACATAAACATTTTTCTTACAGAATAAATCAGCTATTGCTCTCAGTGCTACAGAAAATAAGACTAGACCGCTGTATCTCAGGGCTTACTGCACCCCAGTTTCCAGTTTGCCTGGTCGGGCCTCTCTCCGGTCATCTGCCCATGGCCTCTTGTTAGTCCCTTGGATGCGCACTGCTACTGCCCAGTCCCGTAGTTTTGCGGTTGTGGGCCCTTCCAGTTGGAACAGCCTCCCTCAGGGCTTTAGGCTTGTCCTCCTCTCTCTGTCTCCTGCCCAGTCTCGCAAGCGCCTGAAAACATTTCTCTTTGTCAGTGAAGACACTGACACGGGTCGGGAGCGCCTCTGTTTATGAGTGGCGCTATATAAATCCTCGATTACAATTACAATTACAAAATTATATCACTCACCAGCCATAAGTTGTAAATCTCAGATCCAACTTCATTGCTCACTAAAGTTTTTATGTGTTTCATAGAAGCCTATGGATAGAAAAAAATCAGACAACTTACAAACATTTTATATTGCATAAACATCCTATAAATGACTTACCGGTAGTAATAACAGAATGTACATAGCAGGACACTCCACAGTGCTTTTTCTCAAAGAACAGTCCTCTTAACATCGTTCGAAGCAGTGTTTCAATCTCGAACTACAGAATGCCACTTCCAACTTTGGAGTTTACCATTGTTGTGCAAGAAATTAACATTCATTACAATACAAACTACATATGGCAGTAGATTAAAATGTAAATGTACACTGTACACGTTTTTATATAGCGATTATACGGCCTTGACCGCACTCATTTTTCAATGAATTGATTGGGTGAGATCCTTCACTATACCGCTGCCCGTTTGAATAGATGCCATGTCATTTAAGAGCCCCGTGTATGGATCGTGCTAGCCCGAGATTTAAATCTCTGAAATAAGCCAGCATTGGGAGACGAACCGCGATCAGCACACTCTCTAACACAGAGGTGCATGAGACACAACCTACGCTCTAACCAATGTAGCCTTCTGGCCCAATGATTAGATTTCTTGTGGTTACTTTATACCGAATGAGGCAAACATAGTGACAGTCCAGTCCAAGACAGGATAGAACTACTCTACTATCAATGTGGTTGTTTGGGCTCAGAAGTTTACCAAAAAAGAGAAAGAGAGACACACACTGTGACAGAGAGATAAGTCAGACAGATACAGACAGTCAGACAGGCAAAAAGACCAATGAAAACACAGAAACAGTGACAGACAAATAGTCAAACTTTGAAAAAGTTGTAACAAATGTTTCATTATATGAACAAGTGCAGCAACAAACCTCTTCTCTCAAATGCTTTTCCTCCTTGCTCACACCATCATATGGTGTTATATCTCCAGTGATGCATTCTGCCATATCATGCACCAAAGCCAGTTTGATACATCTGCAGAAAATAATCCATTATCAAAAATTACTAGATTTTAGGGTTCAATTGTTCATCATATGTAACTCTGACTAATTGAGACTACATTTAAGTCACTATATAAACCTCAAGTTTTGAAATGCACCTGAATCTAATGGTCGCCAGAATGTACGGTAATAATCGAGGGTCTGAAAACATACGAGTTTCTACCATTTTCTAGTAACATGCACACAGCAAGAACCATTCTGGTGTTAAGAATGATGTTACTAAATGTAAGAATGCATTCATGTTGAAGATGATCGTCTGTGAGGCTACATATATAGTTTAATTATGCGAACTGTTGATTTCACACGATAGGCCTGGGATTTGAACTCCAATAACAAAGGTGAGAAAAGCCTATGCATTAGCCACTTGGCCACCTCAGAGAATAAGAACTGTACAAACATACAACTACTACAAATAAAAACCTTGATGACACTAACTTATCCTTTGCAAGACCCATCCGTGAGTCAATAAGCATTGACATAGTTGCCATCCTGTACATATGGTCGGCAATACTCTCCGGATGCTTCACACCACGTCTTACCCATCCTGTTCTCCTGGTTGCCTGCCAAAAAATACATTCATTCATCATGAGACGGAACAATGAATTACTGAAATACAGTAGGTATGATAATTACCTTTTTAAAGCTTCCCTCTATTAAAAACAATCCTTAGAATTGCTGGCATTAGAGATGTTGATAATTTGATCAGAGCAAAAATGTGACTCAATTACTGTACAACACATCATACATACTGAATAGCTTAACATTGAACTGTATCTCATAGTATTATTTTCTATGCAAGTGTACCGTTTTGCATGTCTGTTACTTGAGGCTTCTCACAGAATCGCAGCTGTAATCTCAAGATTTCTACAGCGCCCAAAAAAGTCAGGTCGCAGGAACCAGCTTATTCACAAATGCTTAGCCAAAACAAAATCGATAGTCAGATAGGATCCAAATCAGTTCCCGGTCAAGATCCAAAGGGTCACACAGGCAGACAGACAGGCAGTCATACGGCTTTCCTGGTTTGTGGTGTTTAGAATTGAAGCAGCGAGGGAGGTAAAGGCTTAGGATAGGATGTGTGAAAGAGCAGTTTCTTCAGTTTTGAGTGAAAGACCTCTAGAGAGATAGGAAGAGGTGAGGTTCTGGCGAGTTTGTAGGATGGATCAAATATTTGGCGTAATTCTGGCGACAGTTTGTTCCGCAGAGGCGGAACAGCTATGGCTACGGAGCTATTTGCAAATTTTAGTGAAGAGGTGGCGGAAGGGCAGAGAATAGTTAGAGCGGAAGAGGAGCGGGTTGAGCTAAGTGGTTGGACCGTGAACAACTGACGAAGATTATGAGGGCTGGGAGGATTGAAGTGTGTTGTAGATGAGTGATCTGACAGAAGCGTATATAACAACAGACTACACTTCGACCGCTGTTTTAACGATCGCACGATATTTGAAATTGAAAAGAAATATGACGATTAACTATAAGAATTCGCTATCCTCGTATACAGTATTTGACGAAGGGCACGGGTAAAATGCTGATTTGCTGATTGGCGAGGGGTAAAATGCTGATTAGAAAAATGCTGATTGGTCATGCTGATTGGTGGGTAAAATGCTGATTGGAAAAATGCTGATTGGTCATGCTGTTTGGTGGGTAAAATTATGATAAAAAATGAAGATTGTAACAACAGAATGTAACAAATCAGTCTTTATTATTATTATCATTATTATTAATCAATTATACTGATTGGTGTGTAAAATGCAGTTTTGGTGAAGCACTTGCTCCATGACTTTGGACCGTCATAGATCTGGAAATACATTGTCACATAGACTACTGCCACATTTTCTTTCTTTTGCTGATCCACAAAAACGCCAACGATATCCATCAGCTTTCCAATCATCCTTCTTAAAATCTTCTGATCACGTATAGTGAAGAATTGATCCTCCTGTTGGTCGATTAACAATTACATTTACTGACTGACTATTGAAACACTCGTAGATATCACTCATGTCTGCAGTCATTCCAATCCAATGTATGTGAACTCTCCAAAATTCAAAACTTATGATAAGCTACACAATTATTTGCTGGTATTTATATTGTTTTAAAAGTTTGTTGATTTCAGTTAGCATTTGTTGATTAAAATAATATTGAAAACAACAATGTGTATTTGCTTCTGTAATCACTACTTGCTTAGATTTCAGTCAGCATTTTACCCTGTTGATTTCAGTTAGCATTTGTTAATTAAAAAATATTGAAAACAACAAAGTGTATTGGCTTTTTGATCACTAGTTGCCTGGATTTCAATTAGCATTTGTTAATTAAAACAATATTGAAAACAACAATGTGTATTTGCTTCTGTGATCACTACTTGCTTAGATTTCAGTCAGCATTTTACCCTGTAGATTTCAGTTAGCATTTGTTAATTAAAACAATATTTATTGAAAACAACAAAGTGTATTGGGTTTTTTTTATCACTATTTGCCTGGATTTCCATCAGCAATTGTGAATTAAAACAATATTAAAAACAACAAATTGTATTTGCTTCTGCGATCACTAGTTGCCTGGATTTCAATTAGCATTTGTTAATTACAACAATCAGCATTTTACCCTTTGATTTGCTGATTTGGCTGCTAGGTAAAATGCTGATCAGTCAGCATTTTCTAATCAGCATTTTACCCCTCGCCAATCAGCAAATCAGCAATCAGCAAATCAGCATTTTACCCGTGCCCTTTGACGAAGCCTTGGCCAACGACGACAAACATCGACAATAATAATAATAATAATAACCTGTCATTTCTATCGCGCCTAAACAAAATGACAATCTTGCACGAAAGTGCGTAACAGAAAGTAGACTAATCATAGTACATCCTAAACAGATAAGTTTAAAGGTTAGATTTGAAGATCAATGGTGATGAGGATTTACGAATAGAATCAGGAAGTTTATTCCATTCTGTCGGTCCGGCTAACGCAAATGCAAGGAGCACGACAGCGTGAAAACAACCAACACTGCCAACGTTATGACAGTATTTTACCATGAGTATTTTAAAATGCAATATTTAGTTGAATGGCATTACCTTGAGTTTTCCCATTAACAACATGAACTCAAATATCTTGCTAGGTTTCGTTGACATTTTGAATATTTACACACCCAAAGCAAACAAGTTAAACAACGAATGCATTACTGACCTACAAAAGATTTACGGCGCTACTTTATGCGCTTACTTCATTGGCCAGAGCTGCGGAAGTCATGACCTGATTTCAGTCCACATTTTACCGAGTAATGATTTTTAAGCAAACGCCTCGGCAGGCAAACCAGTAAGTAAAGCAAAACCTGTACTGTCGCAAGTTATCATGGAAAATAATTGACAGTTTCTTGAATAGAAACGAGATTATTAATTTTAGTTGTACTATAATGACTGCGAACCTCAAATTTAAATTGTATTTAAATTGTAGGTCCTGTATTCAGTCACAAAAGCCACGAACCTTGGACCTATGTTAGCCCTTTGCAGAGTGCTATTTACGGTAGGCCTAAGTAATGATCGTTGAACGACGTACTTGTCAATTGCCTGTATACACTATTTCGTACAAATGGCACCATATTTTAACTTAATAACGTTTTGATCGATGTAAATGGATGCCGGGGACATGCATACATTGATACTTATATATATATATAAATATATATATATAATATATATATATATATATATGTAATTTTCGGAATTACCAGACTGGTTGTCCTCGAGACCAAGGTCTTGGTCTCAAGTGCACTCGAGTTCGTTTTTAAAAGTCTTGGTCTTGAAACCAAAAGTCTTGGTCTTGGTTTTGAGGTTCAAAGTCTTGGTCTTGAGGTTCAAAGTCTTGGTCTTGAGGTTCAAAGTCTTGGTCTTGGTCTCTCAAGACCAAGACCAAGACCGGCTGTCAATATGAACATTCATTTAACAAAACCAGAGAATTTAAGAATTTATCAAGCCTGTTTGCATCATAGCTTACGACAATACCTACGGACGGATGCAAGCCTTGCTGGTCAGGAAAACCCATCGGCAGCAGCAACTAAGTTATGCTGTGTCTGGAAGCCCTATCGAGACTTTTTTCTGATAAACCATGGGATGATATTAAAAAAGGCTCCCGATTTGTACATGTAAATTCAGTTCTTGAAAAGCAACTGTACGTGTGTGCCACGATTTCAGCACCTATGGAAAGTATTCTTTCAAATGGCGAAAATTTTCTGACGCCCCACAAGGCACGTCTTGGTCAGAAAATTCTGAGCGAATTGGCTTTTATAAAATACAAAGGGCATTTGGAATAACATTTTGCATGAAGGACTTTTGTAAATGCGAATTCGGAATTCTCTGCAGTTTGCATTTAAAGTTAATTTGCTTGAATAAAACAAACGACTCACGTCTTCATTAAAATAGCGAGTAGTCCGACTTCACAATTTTTTTGTAAGGAAAAGAAGTCTTAGCCTGAATGTGATATTTTGGGTCTTGGTCTCGGTCTTGGTCTCGAGGTTCAGTCTTGTAATTTTTTTTACTGTATATACTTTTTACTTACTCTCTCTCTCTCTCTCTCTCTCTCTCTCACACACACACACACACACACACACACACACACACACACACACACACACACACACACACACACACACACACACACACAACACACACACACACACACACACACACACACACACACACACACACACACACACACACACATATATAATACTTCTTACTGAGAGAGAGAGAGAGAGAGAGAGAGAGAGAGAGAGAGAGAGAGAGAGAGAGAGAGAGAGAGAGAGAGAGAGAGAGAGAGAGAGAGAGAGAGAGAGAGAGAGAGAGAGAGAGAGAGAGAGAGAGAGAGAGAGAGAGAGAGAGAGAGAGAGAGAGAGAGAGAGAGAGAGAGAGAGAGAGCTTAACAATAGTAAAGTAAAAATAATAACAATACATGTAGTAAAGATGAATTAGAAATAACTCGAAAAAGGGTGCTTAAAGCATTCATTTATTTCACCTACTTAATGAACCAGAAATATGAATACACCTACTAAATGCTCTGTGGTAAAGATGACAAGCTAACTATATATGCAGTTCTTCTTTGGTTCTCTGCCCTTAGGCAGGTTCGTATGTCCAACGGCGCCATTCCTCTCGATGTTGAGCTTCCGCTTTCATCTGTCTGTAGCCGTCCCTCTTTATTGTCCAGTCTAGGAACATTGTTCTTGGTCTTCCTCTTGTCTTTTTCCCTTCCATTCTACCCTCGATGATATCTCGTAGCAGGGAATTTCCTCTCATTATATGGCCAATCCATCTTCTTTGACGCTCTCTGATTGTCCTCATCATGGATCTCTCCTCTCCCACCATTTGCAGTACTTCGTCATTTGTCTTGTGCTCTGTCCAGCTGATTCTCTCCATTCTACGCCATATCCACATTTCGAAGGCTTCTATCCTTTTGATGTCCTCCCCTCTTATAGTCCACGTTTCAGATCCGTATAGAACCACACTCCATACCAGCGTCTTAACCATTCGCTTCTTCAGATTCCTATTTAATTTTCCTCTCAAGAGCTCCTTTCTTTTATAGAATGCATCTTTTCCCATGGCTATTCTTCTTTTTATCTCCGCATGGCTTCCTGTTACCTAGGAAGTATGGTCACGAGGGATGTGAAGTGCCATGCGGAGATATATGCAGTACATTCTGAAAACCCATTCTACACTTTAATGATGAGCTGTATTGGTTTCCCAGTCACTTTTAGTGCACTCTCGTCGTTCAAGTATACCAAAATATTAAACTTTAATGTTGCTATAGGTAAGGTAAGGTAATTGGTCTAGTAATTAATACTGTGCCGTTATCAGCAGTAGTTTCTACTAATGACTGCTTTACTATATGACCTGCATTGAGTACTGTTGATACAATAATAGTAAATACTGTATATAAATCACTACCTATGAACACACATCTTTCATATTTTCAAACAATAGCATCATCTAGTAAAACAATTCTGAATACTGAAAGCAAAGATACAAAGTGAATGTTGTAACAGCAAATAAACATGATTACAAATTTATCTTAGGCATAAATGAGCAACTTGCCTCATACACAGTTCAACATCGTGAGACCAAATGGCTATTAGAATGTAACTAATCCTGGACTCATGGGCTCCAAAATTTGGAAGTGACACGTTCTTAAGTTTGATAAAGTAATAAAATATCTACATATTCATCTTGGTTCTGTGAATAAAGCACTGCACCATTTGAATAAGGAATCAATTATCAAAAATGCTTATCATGGTTCTAAAGAAACTGCACCTTAGCTTGCCTTCTTAAAACTATAGATAATAAGCATAATGCAAAAGCACTAGAAATCTGAAGTAGCAAAACTGTCAAAACAATATTAGAACACACTTAGATATCAAAACGACTTAAAGGTGCAATACATTTAAACACACATCAATGATTTAAGCATAGCAAGTATAGTATAGATGTTTAAACATCATGTCAAAAATTTTAAAACAAACAGAATTTACATTTCTGCCTTATATAAGAATCTATCACAGTCTTGGACACAAGAAAACTGTTCGTCATTTGTCATGAATAACGAAAAAATTCTAGAATTGATCTACTTTTGGAAAACTACATATAAAATGCTTACGCTTCATCACATACTGTCAAAGCTTTAAAACACTATAATCCCAATATGAAACAATAATATAACAAAATATTAAAGCATAAATATGGATTATCTATAAATTAACTGATTATAATTATAAAGCGATTCCAGTATAATCATCCACAAGTCATCTTTCTGATCAAGAATCAGTTCTGAGCAAAAACGTTGTTTATAAACTTCACAAGACCACTTGACCATCTGTGCGGTCAACCAGTTTCTGGGGTCAGCTGTAAGCCTGGGCTGAATGGTGAGTCGGGTGAATTAAGCGACTCTGCATCGCTCCCCATCCTTCGGTTTGTTTTGGTGCGCACCACTTGTAGCATCACCATCTTTCGAGCACCACTTTGATCAGCCAGTGCTGCAATGGTTTTCTTGTCGTTGCTAAGCAGCACACGGAAGACATCTGCGCTTATGAAGATGCTGGTGACAAGCTTTCCACTGTCAAAGCGCCACAAACGAATGGTCTGATCACGTGATCCTGACACAATGAGCTCATTGTCATTCGAAATAGCACAACATCTAACCTAAGATACAAAAAAGACTTTGTGAATATATCAAAGTAGTGTTCTGTTGTTTTACACAGCAACACAGTTTCCCAGTATAGTAACATTTCATTCAACTTATCATAAACTGAAGAGTTATCATAATGATATATGAAGTTTTTCAGAAAAAGAATAAGAAGAGCATATCCTTAAAACAACCCCAAGAGACACCCATGCTAACAACTACATATTCTTATTCTTAGTCGTGGCATGACAGGGCGGGTGACCCGTATGCTCCCTTGCCATCTGGTCATCCTGATGACTATGTATGGTCAGTGTACCCATTTTATAGAAAGTCTATAGCCAAGTTCAGAAATTAAATGTAGTATATAGTAAATTCCACTCAATTTAACATTTATCTAGCAAAACGATAAAAAAGTTTGTCTAATGTTTTGTGATTTCAGTATAAAAGCAAATAATCAAAAAGAATGGACAGTGGAATCCATAGGCAGAGTTTCAGATCCTATGGAATGTTAGTTCTCAACAGCTGCTGCTAGTAAAACTCCTCTCACATACTCATAGAACGATTAATGTTCATTGACAATAAATAAATCAACCATCGCAACTATCCCTTGATGCCTTAGGTATTATGATAACGGTGCTACAGAAATCCTTAGATTATATTAGATTAGATGAGTAAACAGAAAGAGATGAACTACAATTGACATCTTGTATGTTTACCTCGTCAGTGTGGCCAGTGAAGGTTTTAACATGCTTGCTAGATTCAAGGTTCCAAAGCCTCAGAGTGCAATCGGCCGAGGCAGAAACCATGTACCGTCCATCCTTTGACACGACAAGGTCTTTGACCTCCGTCTGGTGAGCTCTCCCACCTGTGACCTCTGCAGAGGGTGCCACAAGCTGCCTGTGCTGTTTCCCAGTACGCAGACTCCAGACCACCAGCGCCCCAGTCTTTGTTCCTGTTACAGCTTCGTGGTTTTCAAGGATGATGGTACCCTGCACCTCTGCTGCCAGCTCTATCACCGTCGGTGGCACCACGTCAAAATTGCTGACAGTCAGGTCAAACGCCAAGAACGTGGCATTTCCATTGCTGGGGTTCTTAAACCCGGCAACAACAAATCGCTTGTCCGGTGATTGGCTGACATAGGTCACATGGTCTGTTTGCACATTCTCCAAGGAGTAGGAGATACGTCTCTCTGGCTGATTTCCCAGGATGTCCCAGACTACGATCACAATAGAGGATGCTCTACCAGCATTTGGCTCCCTTCGACTGAGGATGACATGTTCTCCATCACTCATCAGGAAACTTGCTGTGTATGGCTCATTATTACCCATCTTCAGACATCGACCGCTATCAAAGTCCCAGATCTGTAACATGGAAAAATTCATCATTACTCATCAACATTCAACATTCGTCAGTCATCAATATTCATTCAACATTCGTTAATCAATATATATCATCTGTCAACATTCATCATTCATCAACATTCGTCATTCATCAACATTTGTCATTCATCAGCATTCATCATTCATCAACTTTCATCAGTCATCAACATTCATCATCCATCAACATTCATCATTCACCAAACTTCATCATTCATCAACATTTATCATTCATCAACTTTCGTAATTCACCAAACTTCATCATTCATCAACATTCCCCATTCATCATTCATCAACATTCATCATTCATCAACATTCCCCATTCATCATTCATCAACATTCATCATTCATCAACATTCATCATTCATCAACATTCCCCATTCATTAACATTCATCATTCATCAACATTCCCCATTCATTAACATTCATCATTCATCAACATTCATCATTCATCAACATTCATCGTTTATCAACATTCCCCATTCATTAACATTCATCATTCATCAACATTCCCCATTCATTAACATTCATCATTCATCAACACTCGTTATTCATCAACATTCATCGTTTATCAACATTCCCCATTCATTAACATTCCCCATTCATTAACATTCCCCATTCATTAACATTCCCCATTCATTAACATTCATCATTCATCAACACTCGTTATTCATCAACATTCATCGTTTATCAACATTCCCCATTCATTAACATTCCCCATTCATTAACATTCCCCATTCATTAACATTCCCCATTCATTAACATTCATCATTCATCAACACTCGTTATTCATCAACATTCATCGTTTATCAACATTCCCCATTCATTAACATTCCCCATTCATTAACATTCCCCATTCATTAACATTCCCCATTCATTAACATTCCCCATTCATTAACATTCATCATTCATCAACACTCGTTATTCATCAACATTCATCATTCATCCTTTTATTCCCTCCATAAACAACTTTTTCTATCCCCACACACAGCCAAACCATCAAATTTCTAACAAGAGACTAAAAGGAAGAAAAACTTTCATCTTTTACCTGCAATCTTTTGCAATTCTGTCCATCGGGAACAGTGTCTGGATTCAAGCGCTGCACCTCAGCTACCTGACCGATGAGAAGGGTGTCGTTGCTGGCCAAGTGAAGGTCAGTTGAACTCAGATTGTCACCCTCCATCTTCTTAAGACATTCCCCTGTCTACATATGCAACAGTTTTAACAATATTAGTCTAACAATACCCAATCAACGAACTTCTATAGTGCCACTGTCAAACTGCCCAAGGCATCAGTCGATCCGGCATCACCGTGCTATGGAGTGGTCTATCAGTAACACGCTTGGTCATCGATCAAGTGGTTGCAGGTTCGACTCCGTGTAACGCCCTTGGGCAAGTTGCTTGCGCATACGTGCCTCTATCACCAAGCAGTATAATTTGGTATTCGAGTAAGCTGGGAAGTAAACGGCAAGTCCTGCAATGCACTCGCCCTGTGTCCAGGACATTGAGATTTGTCCATTGCTAGCTTAAGGTCTATGAAAAGGAAATGAGCACCTCCTCTACGTTCCCCGTGGGATGTGGGAGCTATACTGCTCAGTTGATGGTTGCAACTAAACAAAATCATTGTGCAGACCAAATTCCAAGGGTGTCTCCAGTCATAAGCCAAGAAGGGAATCTGAAAAGACATGGAAACAACCTAAGGAGGAAGAGTCCAAGAAAGAATATGATATTACAGGCAGTCATTCATTAACTCTAATTTTAAATTGTTCTGTTCATATGCACATTATGCAGCTCCAGTAGTTCTAGTAATGACTATTCTTGCAAGCAGAGAACAATTTTGAGCAGTTATGTGTCTCGTGTAAACTAGCCATCAAAATTCCAATATATGCAGTGCAACTAGACACCATTAGTTACAAAGCAGTATGTTGTGAATATCTTGTAGATATTATAACAAATGACTTCTCAGTACCCAATGGATCTTAACATATAAATAGTGTAAACTGTTAAATATTTTAAGGACCAAATGAAAATGAAAAAACTACGGCAAAACAATATGCCAGCCTATACCTGGTAGTGGGTTTTGCATATCTTTACAGGAATACCCTTAGTGCATAGGAATTGTTTCATGCATCTTTATAGGTATGTAGACTGTCTTATTGGTAGGTTTCTTCATGTTGTTTGTTCGGTAAACAGCATTCAAGTCAATTCAAACTTACATTTTAAGTAATTAGTATGCTAACTATCAGGACCAGGTTCAAAACTTACCTTCATATCCCAGACTTGTGGAGGTCCATACACGGAGCCAGATATGAGGCACTGTCCATTTGCGGTCAGTAGGATGCACTCAACGCGATCTGTTTCAGGGGCCATTGGAGGATGAACAGCTGCTACCTTTGTAGCCTCATTCATACCAGCCAATGCCGACTGCAACTGCCAGTGGGGTACTCCAACAGCAGGAAGCTGTTGTTTATACAGCTCCTGTTCATTGACGTTAAGTGGAACGTTCCTGATCTGGTACTTCCTGCTGGTCAGTGATAGACTGGGTAATTGCGGGTTTACTTGGATACCTTGTGCACTGGTATATGTCTCCATACGAATAGTTCCTCCAGCCATATGCTTTGTTTCAGTAACAGTGGAAGATGACTGATGGCGAGGAGAGAATGGTGACCCTGTAGCGCTCCAAACACTTGGAGATGTAACACTACCCGAAACTGGAGACTCTATCGTCAAGGTCTTTGGCTGCTGTCCCTGTATGGAAGAACTGCTCCGTTCCAAGGCCCGAGGCACTTGCAAGTCTCCACTTCCATTAATGGGGAAATCATTGCCACCGTGTTGCACTGGCGATCCAAGTTTCAGAGTTTTTGGTGGTTGTCCCCGGATTAGAGGAACACTCCTGTCTAAAGATGCATTCACTGTTAAGTCAATAGATCCTGGAGAAGCCAGACCCTTGCCCTCTACTGAAAACTGAGCACCGCCTTCTCTCACAGGGGATTCCAGCTTCAAAGTCTTTGGAGGCTGTCCTTTGATTACAGGAACTTTTCTGTCCGAAGACAAACTCAGACCCAAGTGCTCCGATGCAACCGTTCCACTAGTCTTAGCTGCAAATCCACTACCAGATACCTTAATTACCTGTCCCTGAATCGAACTGGTGCTGTTTTCTAGTGAGCTCATCATTTTTGGTCCATGGGGCTCAGTCGGACTTAAGCTTTTGCCATCTATTCTCTTCTTACCAGACAGATGAATCAGTTCCTCTTTTCGCTCAGCAGACTTGCCCTCCATTTCCATCCCCTTAGCCCATCCTACTCCGTGACCAGTAGCAGTGACTGTCACAGATGGGACTTGTGACATGCTTGCCTTGGATGTATCAACCATTTGCACTGATGCACTGTGACCTGATATCATAGCCTGTGACATTTCCTGACCAAGTCCAGTTCTTCCAACATTTCCACCAGTGTTTGTTTCAAAGATCATTTGTGTTGATACTTTTCGACTAGATGTTGTAACTTGTGACACTTCTTGACCACGACCAGTTCTTCCAAGGTTTCCTGTACCGCTCGATTCAAGAACCATTTGTGATGATACATTTCGATCTGTTGTAACTTGAGACATTTCCTGACCAAGTCCAGTTCTTCCAACATTTCCACCAGTGTTTGTTTCAACGATCATTTGAGTTGATACTTTTCGACTAGATGTTGTAACTTGTGACATTTCCTGCCCAAGACCAGTTCTTCCAAGGTTTCCTGTACTGCTCGATTCAAGAACCATTTGTGATGATACATTTCGATCTGTAGTAACTTGAGACATTTCCTGACCAAGACCAGTTCTTCCAATATTTCTTGCACTGCCTGATTCAAAACCCATTTGTGTGTATACATTTTGACCTGTTGTAACTTGTGACATTTCCTGCCCAAGACCAGTTCTTCCAAGGTTTCCTGTACTGCTCGATTCAAGAACCATTTGTGATGATACATTTCGATCTGTAGTAACTTGAGACATTTCCTGACCAAGACCAGTTCTTCCAATATTTCTTGCACTGCCTGATTCAAAACCCATTGGTGTGTATACATTTTGACCTGTTGTAACTTGTGACATTTCCTGACTAAGACCAGTTCCCCCAAAATTTCTGTTGGTATTTAATTCAAAGACCATTTGGGGGGATGCTTTCTGACCCGATGTCATCACCTGCAACACATCTTGAGAATGACCACTTTGTCCCACACTTCCAACCATTTGTGTTGAAGCTTTTTGACTAGATGTTGTAATTTGTGACATTTCCTGACCAAGACCGGTTCTTCCGATATTTCCAACACCGCTTGATTCAACAATTATTTCTGTTGATACGTTTCGACTTGTTGTAAATTGTGACACTTCCTGACCGAAACCTGTTGTTGCCATAATTCCTCCAGATTTTGCCTCTCCGCTACTACATTCCCAGTGCATTCTGGTTGATGCCTGGGAACTTGATGTGGCCAATAGTGGCATCTCATGACTAAAACTCGCTCTTGACGGATTTCTTCCAGTTGTATCCGAAGACACAAAATTCCAAGATTCATATCCAGGATTGATCTGAGACACACTGGCATCACCTACCCCAGCATCCGAAAGTGACCTCCTTGCAGAGTGCAGCATGGAAGTTGTAGCACCAGTACCGGAATTAAACTCCACCTTAGCTCTGCCCACAATTCCAGGTTTGCATCTATATATAGCCCACATCATAGAGCTTACCACTGCCAACAGTGCCAACATTGCACCAGAAATTGCTGCCGCTCTCCCTCCCTCCTCAGATCGAGAATATCCAGCACCTCCCACTTGAGCCTCAGCAACTCCATCACCACCCTCTGCACCTGGAATCAACAAAATCTCATCTCCCCCGTTTTTGTCTGAATCCCATCCAACTCCACCTCCACCATCCCCAGTTTCCACAATCTTGGTTGGTGATACATCAGGCCTACAATGTGAAAACATTACCGTAATTACAAATAACATTACTACGACAGTTATTGAATCACTTCTTCTTTGTTACAGTATAGTATGCCGATTTTGAATACAGTTAAGAGTATAACCAACTTGAGACTATTTGTAAACATTTGTTCCAGCACTTTTTAACTTAGATTCGATCCCAATCTCACCCACTTTCTCTCTGTTAAAACATTAGAACACTACTCCGAATCATGACCTCTCACTTGCACAGTTCCAAAAGGCTCTGTTCTTGTACCCCTTTTGTTCATCCTTTAAACTACCCATTCAGTTCATTCATTAAACCATTGAAGCATCCTTAGTTGACCATCACCTATTTGCTGAAGACACCCAACTATCCATCACTTTCTCTCTTAACTGTTTTACCAAATCTCCAGACAATCTTCTTTGTGGGGTTACCCATAGATCCTTCAGGTCAACTCCTGTGCTTGGATGCCTGAACCCACATAAAACCAAATTCAAACTTATAGGCCTGTGTGACCAGCTCAAGGCTATTCCCAATTCCTCCATTTTCCTCAACCTGGACTGCATCCACACACTTTTGCACAACTAAGTCTCCTGTCCCAAACTTAGGTGTGATTTTTTACCAAAACGATCATACCAGTCTTGCTTCACGCATATATCCTTTGCATAACTCTGTCCTATGCCTGACTTTTAAACCATATCAACTATCATTACATCTATACTCCAAGCTAAACTTGACTATTGCAATTCAGTTTTTCTAAATACAGACACCACCCAAATAAACCGCTTTCAAACTACCCATTCAGTTCATTCATTAAACCACTGAAGCATCCTTAGTTGACCATCACCTATTTGCTGAAGACACCCAACTATCCATCACTTTCTCTCTTAACTGTTTTACCAAATCTCCAGACAATCTTCTTTGTGGGGTTACCCATAGATCCTTCAGGTCAACTCCTGTGCTTGGATGCCTGAACCCACATAAAACCAAATTCAAACTTATAGGCCTGTGTGACCAGCTCAAGGCTATTCCCAATTCCTCCATTTTCCTCAACCTGGACTGCATCCACACACTTTTGCACAACTAAGTCTCCTGTCCCAAACTTAGGTGTGATTTTTTACCAAAACGATCATACCAGTCTTGCTTCACGCATATATCCTTTGCATAACTCTGTCCTATGCCTGACTTTTAAACCATATCAACTATCATTACATCTATACTCCAAGCTAAACTTGACTATTGCAATTCAGTTTTTCTAAATACAGACACCACCCAAATAAACCGCTTTCAAGCTATCCAAAATGCTCTCACTCATGCTGCCATATACAAGCCAGAGTAAGACTCTTTAAAAACAGGACTCGGTTGAGTCCAAGTCGAGTTATAGCCCCAAGTCAAGTAAATATTTCATAATTTCCTACCAACATAATTTACAAGGAAAGGTTATCCAGGTGTTCGGTTTCTGTTGTCTAGTCAGAACTTCAGTATGAAGATTTTAGAAATTGGAGGACCAAGTTCAGAAGACTGCAGTCTCAAAATGTTCTTAAAAGGTATTATATGCATGCCCTCATACAAATGCCCATCTATGATACAGATGCAATGCAAATGATATACTGCTTACCCAAACAAATAACAGAATATAATCAAACATGTGATGTACTGTAACTAATTTAATCTAAAGATACTCACAAGACCACAGTAATTAGCTGCAATGTACAATTTATTAAATACCTTTTAGGGGCCACAACAAAGGGATGGATGGCAATGACTGTATCACCAAAAATGTTTACACGGGTGTCTTTTTGATTTACTCCAAGATCAGTGATTAGATATCCATTGACAAAAACTCCTGTGACAAATTCAAATCAGAATTTTAAGTGAGTAACAAAACAACAAAGCAAAACCATGAAAATATCTAAATATTTAGGTAAGAAACAGAGATCTAACAGAATCAAGTCAGTATAGACTCTGAATGAGGTTAGACCAGTGTATCGCAAACTGTGTGCCGCGGCACACTAGTGTGCCGTAAGAGATGTCAGGTGTGCCTCGAGAGAAACCTAAAATTCGCTAGTCTCTTTAATTGACTTCATTAGAAATTATTTCAAAAATACAATTTTCGGCTTTTTAATGTTTTCATTTTTAAGAATAGTTTCTCATTCACAGTTATTCGATATCATGTGATCAAAAACAAAAACTGTAGTGACATTAAACTATTCTATGTTATTTGTGTTCACCCCTCCTCTCGACGTCATTATTATGGAGATACTAGCATAACTGTAACTGAACACGGTAGGTTCTTCGACTAGTGGCTTGAAGTGACATTCCTCAACGACCTTTTCGAAAGGTTGAACACCTTAGATTCGAGTCTTCAATGTGCAAGAGCAAACATAATCACAATCATGGGGAAACTGAAGACATACAACGAAAAGTTGCAACTGTAGATTAAGAATACAAGCAATTCACAGTCTGATTGTTTTCCAGGCATTGATGCTTCTCCACACAAGAGCATAATAATGGGGAAAATGAGTGATCCCGCCAAATACTTTCCTTCACTGGAAACAAAAGAGTATGAATGGGTCATCAATCCATTCTTAAATCACGAATTGTATTGTATTGTATTGTATTTAAACATTTATAAAGCACCTCTAGTAGGGTGAACCGTTCAGAAGCGCTCCCAGTGCGCAAGGCCACAAGAAAAGAAATAGGTTTTGAGAAAAGCAAAAGAAGACATGATACCAATTAAAATTTGAGAGTGAGTAGGAGACAGTGTATTCCAGAGAGAGGGATCAATTGAGGCAAAAGATTGGGACTGCGCCATAGCTGTTCTAGTATGAGGAACTAAAAGATCCAGTCTGTTCGAGGAGCGAAGTGGACGATGCGAGGAGACAGAAAGAGGCCGGTGAATTACATTAGTTAAATACCTAAATTACATCAGTTAAATGTACCGGTCTGACTATGGCTGAAGAAGAGAGTCTCATCGATCTTAAGAACGATCTGGTTCACAGAGACTCTTGCTTATCAAGAGTTGTGAGCATTTTGGATCTCAATTATTCTAAGCCAATATTCAGACTTGAGCACGATAGCAATCAAGTGGTTGCCAACGTTCCCTCTAAGCTGCGCGGCTGCGCGGCCGCGCAGCTCATTGGAAAATGCCGCGCAGCAGTTTCAAAATTCCGCGCACAAGTTTTGATAGCAAATATATATGAGCTAAAGTTTTGTTTAACTTAAGGTAGGCCACTGAATTATTAACCTACTTACTTATCTTTGCGTCAACGGAAGGCCAAGATTTGTGTGCGCCCGTAGAGGAGCATACCAGCCACTACCGTTGGTCACAACCACGGATTTCTATTAATGGATCGGTGATCACACCTCCACATTCAGTGTCTGTCTGTGTCAATCTCTCATTAACTGGGACGTCCTGCGTTGACTCATAAGCAGCAGACTAGCTTAGTGGGTCAGCCTATGGAGAGGGATGCTGATAGCCCGAGGTTTTCTCCACTGAGTGGAAAGATCTTGCTGATAGCTATCTACTGAGATTTGAGAGGGATGCTGGTTGTCCAAGGTTTCTCCACTGACTGGAAAGATCTTGCTGATAAACCTAATGCTAGAGAGCTGCCTAGCCGCTCTGCGGCTTTGCCGGCTAGCTAGCTTCCAACCGAATCACCGATGATGCCTTAATTACTATAATTAGGTCTGTGTGTCCATCAGATTATCCCTATAGGATTCCACTTTGAAAGTTGCTACCGGTTTCATACAGCATAATATTTCTTTGTGACTAAAATTTGTAACCGATGTCGAAACGTAAAACGAACCAGACCATATTAGATTAGACAGTTTTTCAAGAAAAAGTGTAGTTCTAAGTTTAAAACCGAATGGCTTAGTGAGCTGGTAGAGACAGAACTTCCAACGTCAGCAGAACACAGACGAAGGAAATTGGACGATGTCTTCATTTATCGTGAGAGAACTGATGATGTCGTTTGTCAGTTGTGTCAACAAGCTCGTGCTGTTGGCGATTTCAGTAACGGGAAACGCTGGGACGATTGGAAAATGGATTACTTGAAGCGCCACCTTACTCAGAAAATTCATTTGGATTCGGTGTCTAAACTAAAATGCCAAAAGTCCAGAAGCCTGCACAGACTACTAACTGAAAGCGCTGAAGATCGAGAAAAAAGAAAAGTTTTCAAAGCGGAAGATTGCTGACATCAATGAGGTAATAGTTTTGATCGATAACGTATTGCTGGCCATCTCTATGAATGTATCGTGATCTCAGATTCGTAATTTCTGAAAAAGCCCGGTTTAATGAAGACAATCGACGACGTAGTCCATTTTGCACTCAACGATGAACAATTTATCATGTTGGCTCGTCTACTGGATGTGTGTGCAACGTTCCAGGCTTCAAGTGCAGACTGTGAACGCGGTTTTAGCCATCAAGAATAAATCTCGGAACCGTCTGGAAACTGACCACTTGGACATGATGATGTCTTTGATGAGGATAAAGTCTTATCAAGGTTCAGAGTGTTTCAAATATGGTCATGTAGGCCTATAGTTTATTTTATTTATCGCATTCGTAATCGTAGCATAATATTTTCACTGCGATGAAGTATGAAAACTAGGCCCTATACGTAATTTATAAGCCATACATGTCTTTAATAAAAAAGACATTATTACAAACGTGTAGGCCTAAGTAATTACAACTTAGAATTACAACCACAAATGTTTCTGAATAGGCCCCATGTGTTGCTCACGCGGAAATGAGGCTGCTCAAACACCCGCCAGTTCCGCGCACGCAAGAAAAAAATTAGAGGGAACGTTGGTGGTTGCTGCCGTTTGGATCTTCGTATCTCTGCGAAGTTGGATTTTCTGTTCTAACAGAAATGAAATCGAAAAAACCTGAAAGACTACAGATGGTGGATGTTGAAATACGTGTCTTCTTGTCGGCTATCGAACCGGGTCTTGAGTTAATAGGCCTATACTCTCATAAACAAGCTCATTCATCGCATTAGTGATGATTAGTCAATTAAAAATCTGCTTTAGTCTCGCTATTACTGGATTAAAATGACAAGCTTAAAATACGACAAACTGAAATTATTACTGTTGGTTTTGTAATTTTAATAAATTTTAATAGGTGTGCCGCGATAAAAATTTGCTCTGCTGAGTGTGCCGGGAGTTAAAAAAGTTTGCGAGACACTGGGTTAGACTAATCAAGTTTCCAAGGTCATTACTATGAGTCCAGTGGTCAAGGTGGCTATTGGTTGTGTCTTGTTCGTCATATTCTGTATCTGCTCAATAATTCATGTTTGGACTTCTACTACATCAGTTTCTGCATTTTGGACTTATTTATTAAATTTGCTTAGAATTTCAAGCAATTTTGGATAGTATATAGCATTATAGCAATATAGCTATATATTATCATAGGCTGATCACCACTTTAAATTGGTCAATTTATAGCAGGTAGAAAAGTTCCTGTTTAGAAAGTGACAAGCCCAAGAAATGCTGTCTGTGACTGAGAAATCTTGCATTTGGTGATCCGACAGCGAGGCAGGGTCTCTTGAGTGGCATCAAACATCAATCACAGTGAGGTTCTATGACAAACCCCCCTGCTAGTACTGCCCTTCCTGCACAGATCAGTGTGACCTAAGGGATAGCAAGCAGGGTTGACTTTTCCAGTTTTGTGAACATCATTTGCTTAGGCATGCACATGCTGTCCTTTAGCACTCTAATACCGTTTAGGCCAGCAAGGAGTGCCTTTGAGAAGCACTTGGAAGGCACTACAAAGACATTCAGTTACAAGTATTATAGTGCATTGTGAAGAGATGCTGTAAAAATTTGGACTACAGATTAAACTCTGAACCTGAGAAACTGGAAAGCTGGTTTGCTCGAGCCCTGACTTTCGTAACTTTGGTGTTTACAGGATACGGATCAACATCTCTTCAAAGTTTTTATGCTCAGCAGAGCTATTCTTAAACTTTGCATAAATTACATGCAATTTTCTGTTTAGATATAACATATACTCTGTGTCAAAACCTCAATCTCTAAAGCTGCAACACTTGACACCTCGAGTACTATTACAGGTAAAAGTGATGGACTGTATTCCCCAACTATATGGCTACAACCAAGCTACGTACCAAAGGATTAATTTGATAACTTTATTTGGCTAATAATTGAATTTCCACTGCTACAACTGCTGTGTTTATACAGCAGTTCCAGCAATGAACAATTATGATACAATGTATTGTAGGGTGATTACTGTCAGTAGTGAAAATCTAAAAATGCCTATTCCTACCGGAAATTATTCCAAAAAACGAAGTCGAACTGACAATGCTTCCTCTAGCATCACTTCTGGCTCCCAGTTCGACAAAAATCAGACTTCTGAAGAATTCTGATGATGAACCTAACAGAGTTTTTTATAAATAGAACCATTAATGCACCAAGTTTGCCACGTTACAGACAAAAAGACGGCATTTCAATTTATTCTTCAGTGGCTTGCTCATATCAATCTCCTCCATCTGTAGCATACCATGGACTTGACTGTGGTATCAGGGTTCTAAGAAACTTAATAAACAGAAGTGATACAGAAATTTCATTGAAAATTAAGCAATTCAGCCATTAACCATCCTAAACCTAAAGGTCATTACCACTACTTGAAAAGAAGCAGTAAAACAGCAATCAGTATTTCTGCTAACCAACCAATCATGCCTCATTTTGTCTGTCCTATCCAACAAGTTTCTGTCATTGTTTTCTGTGTTTGAAGTACATCCACCATCTTACCCTGAAGACTGTAGAGCTGCACAGCTAGATCATCAAACTGGAGCTTAAAGTTGGTTCCAATTCTTTGGAAGCTTAAGTGATGGTACTGTCCATCATTAAACTTTCTTCTCCTTTCCACCTCTTCTTGAATGCCACTTCCAAAGTCATAACGAATATACACAAAACCAGTTACCTGAAAACATAAACAATCCTGACTTACAAAGTGTGGCTAATGGCATACCAAAATAAATGCAAATCGTAAAACTCTAAACTTCTAACAGTATATGCTATGATGGGCATCAAAACAATATAACATTACAGACAACAAAGATATTAAATGGGGCAAGGCTCTTATGGTCAAAGATAAGACACAAATCTAATTTAGTGTAAGTGCTATTCAAGCCAAATTACATAACGGATGTTTCTAGACTTTTCTAAGCAAGTTTTTCTCTCTTCATAATCACTGCACTAAAAATCACCGCTAAAAATTTAAGTTAAAAATTATCAATCAACTGTAAGGTTTAACCGTTAACTCGAACCAATCAGTTGCCAAGATTTATAGGCAAAATAAAGTACATCAACCAAAATAAAGTACATCAACCAAAATAAAGTACATCAACCAAAACAAAGTACATCAACCAAAATAAAGTACATCAACCAAACTAAAGTACATCAACCAAAATAAAGTACATCAAACCAACCAGTCTGATTTCAAAGAAATGAGATGAACTGCTGCTGCTGCGAAGGCCGAGTAGGGTGCCACTCTCAGACCACGTCATGAAACCCAAGGCAATTGAATCATTGACAACACTCTCATGAACGGTCATATTGAAGACGACCAAACCACTAGCGCCCTCCAATCCAAACTGGTATCCTTCGGCCTCTGTGCATACACAAGACTAGAAAATGTTCACCATGGCTAAGGTTGCAATGGGGCAAAGTGACGAAAATGTGGTTTATGTACAAGTTTTTCCAGTGACTGCATGGTTATATATCACTGGAGAAACATGTTTTCTTAATTGCTGAAGTTAGCAACTTTGAGCCTTCTACATACATGTACATAGATTGGTCACCACCATGGAAACTAAGCTCTGTAGGCAAGATGGTAGCTGATATAACAGCCCTTATCATGCACATTCATGGACACCGTGAGCCAACTTTTGGCAAATGGTGTGTGCAAAGGTGCCTCTGTCATGAAGCAATTTAACCTGGTACTGGTGTCAACTGGTAGCTAACAGAAAATTCTAAGTTGGATCATGGATGAATCAAAGTCTAACCCAAGGGGTTCCTCCCTTGCTGGCTCATTTGCTTAGGCAAATTAAATAAGTGCCTGTCATACGTCTCACAAAGGGGTGCGAGTGACTTCATACTTTAAACAACTGTCCATAATAAAAAGTACTGGAAAATACCTCTTTAAGGGACAGAGATAGCAGTGTTACCTGAAAACAAAACACAATGTTCTGATTCTGTATAAGCATACCTTCACTGCAATAACGTCCAACAAAAGATGTTAGTTTGCAATCACAGTGGAAGGTGTCGGCATCGTCGATGCACAAGCCGCCATTGTGGCACGGGTGAACCAGACAGAACTTGGTCATGTCTACAGAGCAAAACACATTGATCAGTGTCATCTGCCATCACCAAATCCTTCCTTATCAACCACACTCACCATTGTTACCGCCACAGTAATGCAGTATAGACTGCAAAGAGAAAATCAAATTTCCCATCACCAAAACCTTCTTATCAACCATAGTCTCCATTGTTACTACCAGAGTAATGCAGTATAGACTGTAAACAGAAAAATCAAACTCTCACAAAACACAGTTAGATAGTTAAAGTAACTCAAGTAACTTTATAAAGATTTATTTATTTATTTATATTTTATTTATTTAGGATATTTCTATAGCGCCTCCTCAAGTCTACTACTACTCTGAGGCGCTCCCGGCTACACCATTGATACTGCGTCGGTGTTTTCACGCCGAAGCGCCACGAGCAATCGCGAGTGAAGGACTTGCCCAAGGTCCGTACGCAGTGGCTAGAGTGGGATTCGAACATGCAACCCTCCGGTCACAAGGCGCCGAACTTACCACTGAGCCACCACGCCCCACGTTAGATAGTTACATAGTTAAAGTAACGAAGTGTATAAACATACCTGTGTTGCAATAATGTCCAACAAAAGATGTGAGTTTGCAGTCACAGTGAAATGTGTCGACAAATTTCAATAAAATTAATTCTAACAGTTTCTGTTAGAAAATGACATCACAGTTTGTCATTTGTAAACAATAACCTTGCAAAGGGCAAAATTTAGCAAAGAGGAATAAATGATCATATGCATACATTTGCTGCGACAAGCCTGCATTAAGGCTTAAGGAGGACTTCCGAATGTAGTTATAAGAAAAATATAGTTTAATTAAATTGCAGAACTAAAATAATTCTAGTCCGCATTGAACCTGAATAATAATTTCAATTAGTTATCAGAGAAATTACAGAGGTTCATTTCATTCTCGTTCACAGTGTATGTATCATCATTAAGTCGTTACTATAAAATGATGTCTTCATCTTTCTTAGCCATCATCATCATCGTCGTCGTCGTCATCATCATCATCATCATCATCATCATCATCATCATCATCATCATCATCATCATCATCATCATCACCACCAACATCACCAACACCAACATCATCAGTTCCTTTGAGCTTAATCTTTGAAATAGATGAGAAATTTCCCCCTAAAAATACGTACCATTGATACACCCTTTAAAGACATAGGGAGATTGATTCGTTTGATCCACTGGATCTTTTGACAGATCAATGAGCTTTCCGTTAATGATCAGCGTACCCAGACATCCAGTTAAACCTTTCCGTGATTTTACCACAGCTGGTAGCTGCTGCAGGACGGCATCTGGAGCGCCTCCAACATGGAAAGTCCTCTGCAGATCCAGAGTGTTCTGTGAAGATGAAAATGTGAGCGAGAACCTCCGATTCTTATCGATGACAATCTCAAATTCTTTTGGTGCAATTTGTTGAACATCCACCGCATGCCATCTGCCATCAGACAACTGTGTTCCCGTTGCCCTGACAACCTGAGCAACTCCGGCAGCATTTGCTGAAACCTGGAGGATGCCGCCGACCAACTCCACAGCAAAGAAGTGATTTGGTGAACCACGGTTATAGATCAGCAGTCCATCCTGTTCACTAGTCCTGAACACAAAATGTATGGTCCTATTTTCACCCACTCGCAAATCCACGAGCGTCACGTTCGCATACGCCTGCCTGGTAAATGTCACGGGAAAAACAAACAACTCCACTTCCTCAGTCACCAGACGAACTGAACTGTTGAATGACACTCTAGGAAATTGGCTGCTGCTTCCTTCCTTCAAGACTTCAAAAAACCGGTATCCGTTAACGTAGAAGTTCTGGAGGTAGCCAACAAAAGCATCATCGCGCTGGCCACTCTTGCCTATGAGAATCTCATCAACCGCAAAGGAATAGCCAGAGCCACCGGAGCTGACTGAATTTAAAGAAAACAAAGCAGTAGATTTATGGATTTATTTATATGGCACACAAAACCAAGCCATAATCAGATCAACATCCAGAAGATCAGTTCACCAAAACAGAGTCTACAGTGGATCAGCAATCAAATAGTTAGTTAACCAAGAACAGGTCTAGTGTTAGGTATAACCAGATGAAATCAATTGCTGAATAGTGATAACGCTGACGAATACAAGAACTAATTTTAAATACTGTGTTTCATTACAGTTCAATGTTTTATAATAAATGGAGTCACTGAATACTGAACCATGAATACAAAGACCCATAAATATCATCATATCTTGGACTTTATGATAACAGCACTATAGAAGTAATTCGATTAAATTAATAATTAATAATAAAAATATTCATTTATTAATTCAAACTGAAAACTACACAGTAAGATTACAAGAAATGGTAGGAACAGATTATAACAAGTTTAACAGGAATTGAATTTAACTGTATGGCAGCCTGCAAGGCACCCATCTGTCCTACTGCTCATTTTACCATCGCCACCTAAGGAATGGAAGGCTGAGTTTACCTTGTGGGCTAGTGGGTATTGAACTCATGTCCTTCTGATCTTCATGTCACCATGTTACTATTCAGTCATCCCCCCCCCCATTAGATACAGAATAAAATCAGCCCTCAAGCAGCATCCACAACAGTGGATGTTGTTGTGAATGTTTACCTGAAGAGTCAGGATCAAAACAGCCATCGACAAAGGCCTGCAAGTAGTCTGGTCTCCTCTTGAGACGTAACGTATGCCACTGATTGTCATTCAGAAGACGTTCACAGTTCAACTGCAATGTCTGAACAGAAGCAAAACTTCGTTAGTTTTAACAGAGCACTGCAACTGCATCTAATATTTGAGTTCTACAGGAAATGAGTGGGATTAACATTTGTTTGGACATACGATGTAACAGTAGATTAAAAATGCTGCAAGTCCAAGATTTAAATGTAATCACTTGCCTAGAATCGCTAGGCCAATGAAAACCAGTGATCGCAGAGTTTGGCAGCAAGAAGTTCTAAGTCAAGTTCCTTTGTAGCCATATTTGGAAAGTTCCACAATAAATTTATCGTTTATACAGGTCTGCTAATCTATATCATTTTTGGTGGAAGGTGACACAGTTACTCTTAACTTTCAACAGTTAAAGAAAATTCTGTTTGATGGATGCTAGGTCAGTACAGCTCCTATGAAATTATCCAGCTTTAAACATACATATATAGGTTTTAATAGGATGAAATTATGGCTAGATAAATGCTACTAAGCTAACAATTGTCAGTCTTCTTCCTGTTAGCAAGAATGATTACACATGAAAATACATGCAAAGTCACAATTTATTTACACATGTTTGTTTCATAAACACAGCTGGTACTATTATTATCCTTACAATACTATTACAAAGTGAGATAAATGGCATACCCATCTTATTTTAAAGCCATACAAAAGGCAGTATCAATATGGCAATAATGATAGTATCATTATAACTTTACTTCCTGGTGATCATATATAATGGTTACTGAAAACAGTTGATAGCAAACCTTGTTGCTGCCAACGTTTGTCTCAATTTTTATAAATCCGCTAAAAAGCACCGCTCTCATGAACTGTCCCGTTTGTCTGTTTGAAAGACTGAAAAGAAAGCTGTTCTCCTGGAGTCCCTTAAACCTGAGTGAAACATCGTTTGTGTGTGTCGCATTTGCCTGGCTGATGAAGAAACGCAGGTAATCTTCACCATTAAACCCAACGAACTGAGCAGCTAAATACAGAAAATAAGTTACTGCACATTGTAATTACATGCACTGTTATTTTGTTATTTTGACTCTAGATCATCAAGTATAGACATTAAATCACTGGGTACACTGAACTTTTAAATGGTACAGCTAACATGTCAGCTTTTCATCTCTGCTACGCGGGTTTGAATCCAGGACCTATCATGTGAAATTGACATACATCGTATTGTATATCGTATTGTCAAACTCTGCATTACTTTGGATACCATCATTTCCAAAATAAGTTCTTCAAACCTTCAAACAAACCGTGTGGAAACTAGTTTCAGGGTCCCTGCTGGTACCACAACATGTACATTGAACACTTCATCAAGACAGACTGTTCTGTTTGCTGTTTGTCATTCAATTCTTGTGCACTAGTTTTGCATCTTAGTAAAAAAAGAAATTCAATAAAAATGTTCATCCTTAGCAAAATATCAGTAACATTAGGCATAAGGTCCTTAGAATGTGCCACACAAAATGCCAGCTACATATATACCAATGATAAAACTTGCTAAATAAAAAATGCCTACAACAATTACAATAGTTGGTAAGAGGAAATTAATGCCAGAATATCAATCAGTTTGCAAAGTACTTGATGATGAGTCACAATCTACCTGTGTCACAATCTCGTCCAGTGAACTGCGTTGCTGAACAATCACAGTATCGACTGCCTGATCTTTCTGAACAGATGCCACGTACGCATGGTGACTTTTCACAGTGAGAAATGAACTGAGGACATCCTACTTCCAATCCCACCTGTCCCTCGACATACTGCACCAAATCAACCATCCTTCCACCATTTATTCTAATTCCTGACAGACAACCTTGGAAAAATGGCTGATCATAACTCCAGATGTTCTGCGGCAGACGGCTCCGATCACTAACTCCTCCAATGAACATGAATGACTTAAATTCACCAATTTGGCTCACAGATCCACTGCTGAATGCTGATGTCACACCATCCAAGATCAGCTGTAAACTGCGTTGACCGAGGCTAAACTTCACATGGTGTAACTGACCATCGTTAAGTGGCTTCGATGGCTTTTGAAATGGGTAACGGTTGCTACCAAGAATCAGGTAGAGCAATCCATCAAAAAGTTCCAGACACAAAAATCCATTTGTTCCTTCTATGTTAACAATAAGTGAGTTCGGCTCAAACGTCCGGAAGCGCACGTCGACTGATATTTCTCCTGAGACATTAAATGGGACTCGAACAAATGAGCGTCCTGCTGTGAAGGTTAAAGGTCGTGGCTCAGGAGGTGGTGGCTCAACATAAACGACTTTACCTTCTTGGTGTACATAAGCAGGTAATGGTTCAGTTTCTGTGATGAGTATCAAGTCAAGAATGTTTTCACGACTGCCATCAAAAATCATTGCCTAGAGGTGAAGATGAGATACCACATTCAGTTAAAGTCAAAATGTCTGAATCATTTCTTCAGTAATCCATTAGTTAATAGTATAATCAAGCAGCCAAACAGTCAACAGAGAAATTCTCAAAACATATAAACAGATTCATGCTTACATAACTAAAAGAATAAATGGCAGATAAATATATAATACTCAAAGTCATCGTGTGCATACAATATGAATGTTAAATAGATTCCTAAATGATGCTGGATATAGGCTCAGACTCAAACTGCATACAAATATGTGTTAAAGATACAAGTAATGTACTTGTTAAACTATATTCTGTTCAGCCACCAGCAAGGACACTTTTTTAGATAACGTGTTAATTTAAACATCTAGGTTAAGTAGACACATTATTACTATTATCATATCAGCATTTATTATGCACTACTAATCAATGAAAATTTGGTACTAAATAGTACTCAGCAAATGTGCATGAAGAGGTTGCCCTAGGTCACTACACAGTAACCATTACAGGGAAGAGACTCAAACCCAAGTTCCAAGACGAGCGCTCAAACCAATCAGTTACAATGTCACACATTAGTCATCAAGACAACAAAGCTGTATTTGCCATCATGCTGCTAAGCAGTAATTTCAAAACTTCTCAAAACTAAATATAGCATAACACAACCTCTGAAACGGTTCCATTGAAGTTCCCCGCAAAATGAGACCCGGTCTGCTGCAAAGTGTCGCTGATTCCACCAAAGTAGAAAAAATCAGGATTGACAAGATCAATATATAACGCGAACTTCTTAGAAAATTCCTGGTCATCAATGACAACTTTAACCTGTGTCCGTAACAGAACGCTACATTATTATTATTTATTGTTATTAATCTGTCTATTTACAGAGCAACATAACCTGCTGAGATGAAATAAGGGCACATTACATTAGCCTAAAATGCATACATTTAAAGGATAAAACTTCAACAAAACTAAAGAACAAGCAGGTGCCCACAACATGTGTGAAGAAATTGTCTATGCAATATATTCCTCCGGATATCGATCGCTCTTTGACATCTCTGGATAACCTCTCTGACATGACATAGTGCTCGTGAACAAGTTGGTGCCCTGCGCTTAGCCTTAGAGTAGCACTTTAGAAATTTTGAATTTATGATTAAAATTCTTGACTCTGCAAAAGCAAAGAGGACGTTAAGAGATATATAGTTTCTCATATGTGTAAGTAGGTTATCAAGGGCAGGAAACTGAAAACAATGATTCCAGATGACTTATTATACTTTGTTATAACCACATAGCTACCAGTCACAGAGCAAAGTGCAATAGGAGTGTGATACAGGCTTGTGGAGATTAAAGGTTGGTGATGGTAGCAGTTACCTTCCACTAGCTTGCTTGCATACTCTCGGTCAATGGAGTCGGTCTCAAGTGTCCCAAACACTCAGAAATAATGCAACAGGTCAAATTCTCAGTCTGGCAGGCCAAAGCAGATTGTTACAGTAGTCTAGCATGGAGATAATTATATACATATATCACAGCTGATGGTTAGTGTTGTAGGAAGAAGCCTTCAGACATACAAAGTCATGAACCCTAAACAAGTCCACAGGAGTTAAAAAACCAAGTAGGGAAATGCCTGCAGAGGCTAAGCTATAGTAGTGAAGGCTTAGGAAGAAGTACGATCTAGGGTGCTATGCAAGGTGGCCAGGATCTGAGGGAACCCTGAAAATAGTTGTCTACAGTGGGTAGTGAAGTCCTGAGCTGCAGCAGGTCTTGCATTGACTCTGCATCAGCACCAGCACTCCTCTCTACCTTCAATCACTACTAACTCCTTAAATCCCTCCTTGACGCCTGCAATCATGAAGTACAAGGTCTTTTAACTGAGCCACAAGGCAGATCAGTTATGGGCTCGCATGCATTCCACGCCTCTGCTCCCAAGGAATGGAATCGACTGCCGTGGCTCAAATTCACTTCCTACCCTCAAAAAGAGGCTCAAAACTCACCATTTCTCCTTGGCTTTCTAACTGCATCATCTCCTGATGACTGACTATCCGCGCCTCAGATTCACATTTCAGAGTGACCATGCGTGCGTTACAAATTAATTTATAATAATAATTTGTGACAAATAAGAATAGCGGTAACAGCTGACTTGTGGAAAAAAGGGGAAGGCATATTTGGTATAATCAGAAACAGGATTCCCTACTGCAAGGTAGGAAAACATGGGAGCCTACCACCTTTATCTCCCAATTAGCACTATAAATAAGAATACACAGCAGGAACCAGAAGTCCAATCCTCAGATCCAGGACACCTGAAGACCAGGGCTGTAGTGGTAAAATTAGAGGTGAGTATACGCTACCTGGTTAGTTTTCCAAAACAAATTAGAGGTGAGTATACGCTACAGTATTTTGTGAGTATACGCTACAGTATTTTAATATGAATAAATATAAATATTTTGTGAGGTGAGTATACGGTCTCTAGAGGTGAGTATACGCTGTATACCCGCATATACCCTCGACTACAGCCCTGCTGAAGACAAATGAATACAGTGCAAACAAGAACTTACCGTGCCATTACGAAGTTGGGTGAAGATGATTTTATGCCAAGCATTGTCATTTAACTGCAGATTTTGACTTGGGTTGAACACCTCCTCATGTATTCTGCTGCCACCTGTACTCGACACATTCCTATTCAAGACAAGTTTTACTTTGCCATCCTGCAGTAAAAAGAAAGAACAATCAACAGGTATGAAATGATAATGCACAAATGCAAGGTTAGATTGTTCAAGTTGAACATATGTCAGTACATATGAACACATAACCTTCACCAGAGCTTCGTAAGAGGCAATATGCAAATGTTACGGAATAATATAATATGTTACAACTAAAATTCTTCATTAAATAAATGACGTAAGACACAGAAGGAGCATTGGATCTGACAAATGACAGAAATATGGAGATCATTTATCTAATAGAATTCATTGCCATCAAATGACTGGTCTCAGGAACTGACGATGATAAAGATGATGATGATGGTGATGAATATGGTAATGAAGATGATGATGGTGTTGATGAAAATGATAATGAAGATGGTGATGACTGATTGCAACAGGGTGAAGCCATAAACCCTAAACAAGTCCATAGTAAAACCTATCAGCTTTGTCATTTGAAAACAATGAAGTATGAATATTCAAAATTTATACTGAGTTTAATTTACATAGTTGACCCACTATTTGGAATTTGTGTATACATATAAAGATCAAGTCAAGATTTCTTGCTGTTTCTCATACTTTTGCTTTAACTCCAGTCTAATTGAGGAGTACTTCCCGGCTCCCCCCCAAAAGGTGATAATTTTGCCTTCACTTAAACCCCAGATGCTGGACGTTGACGATATGACCAGTTATAGTCCAGTCTTCAGTTTTTATCTTTCTCATCAAAGATGGTTGAAGGGATATTCTTGTTATCTGGAAGCAAATTCCCTCTTGCCCAAAAACAACATGGTTTGGAGAGTTCATTTAACAGCTAGTTTGCACAACTACTGATTTCTTTGGGGCTGGTGACGGAGGTTAGATAACCTTGCTTTTTCTTTGTGAAGTGAGTGCAGCTTTCGATACCGTCAACCATGGCATTGTCCTGCAGCACCTTGAAACATAGATCAGTGTAGTGGGTCGTTCTCTGCAGAGGTTACATTCTTTCCTCTCTGACCACTCTCAGGCCCTAGTGATTAGCTCCAGCCAATCAGCTTTATCTCTGGTCTCAAATTGGCCTGCTTTATGTCTTTGATACTGCTGACATAAGCCATGTTTCTAAAACTGAATATGAAACTGGCGTTCACCTGCTTGTTGATGACGCTCAGACATAAGTTCATGGCTAAGCTGCAGATGCATTCTCCTTAGTTTAGAAAATGTTCGAGACAGTGTTTGGTGCTTTCCACTTGGATGTAGTCTAACCACATCCATATGAATCCTTGTAAAACCCAACTAATATCACTTGTTTACTGTTGGCTGTTACAAAAAAGACTTAAAGTACTTGCAACTCTACTTTTCAAATGTCTCCTTTGCTACTTCTGTGCATGACCTGTAATCACCCTGGACTAGAAACGGATCATCTTTCAGTATGGGAAGTCAGTATGTACAATATGCTTTTAAATCTGTGCCAGATCATCATTATACACCATTCACTCTCTCCTAATGCTGCTTCTGCTCTGATGCACACATTCACTAGGATCAGCTGTGATAATGCACATTTCTCTCTTTCAAATTATCCAACTTCAGTTTTTCAAGCACTGTGGCTCAGTGACTTGGTGGGTTTGCAAAGTGAGATCATTTTCAAGGACGAGCTGAAATGGTGCCCAAGTGAAGATCCTGATGCTTAAATGATGGTTGTGCTCCATCCTATCCTAGAGCTATTAAGTTTAGTTTCATCTCTCCCTCGCTGCATATCTCCTTGCTCTGTAGCACAAGGTGATCTAGTTGTCCCTCCATTCTGCAATTCACAATGCAAAGTGGTAGCTTCACAATGTTTGGTCCTTGACTCTGGAACATACCACCAAACAACTTGCAACACGAACATCTTGTCCTTTCTCTGCCTCTATTTGTAGTCATGTCAGGTTGGGAACAGCTCTTCACAGTTTTCTTAAGGGTTAATTAAAGTGTGCAATTATGATAACGATAATTAATTTAGTAACATTTGTCAACCATGTTATAATACCGTAAGCTATATCTCTCAGCAAATGCGTCAACATAAAGCAGCTAAATCTGTGTACTTTATGAAAAGTTGGAAACTCACAACAGGTGTAAGTGGCACATCAGAAATAACCGATGCAGCACCACATTTATAACGCACCACTCACACCTATAGTGACCAACAGCACAACTGCAAAGAAATCGTGTCTGATCATTGCATTAGTGTTGTTGAATTGCTTAAAACTTATATTCCTGTTAACTTTTTGTCTTGAAGCTGTATTACGATTCAGTGTTTTACCTTTAAGCCAAGAGCGAAGTAGTAGCTGCTGTTGCCTGTGAACCAGAAAAGTCCGTCTGGGCTGGTCGTTTGGAAGGTCATTTGAATGGACTGATTGGAGATGTCTCTCCACCGGTAGTAATCAGACAAAGAGCTGAAGCTGAAGCGAAGCCAGGTCCTTCCATCAAACAACAACCACTTTTTGGTACTTGGCAGACGACCAGGAGTGACTGTTAAGACTCGGACTGTGGTCGGAGCCACTGACGTGGTTGGATATGCACCAAGTATAAGTTCCAGGTCCCTACCTATGAAAAAAGTAGGAATATATGTGCAGGGTCACAAACAGTCTAAATAATGTAGCTTGATTAAGCATTTGGAAGTCTTCTTCGAGTAAATGTAAATCTCCAAAATTTCTCAGCACCAAAGGAAAGCTGGGTAAGGAGACCAGCTTTTTATCAACACTTTACAAAATTAATTCAGCAAGGCTGACTGTTCATACAGTAGTCTTTTATCTCTGCTTTCTCAGTTAAACACATTATGTGAGCACTATGTTTTCATAAGACCTCATGCTGATCTAGTGCTTCCATTTTTGTGTCTAACACTTCAATGACGAGCTGCATTGGTTTCCTAGTCGCGTTTAGTACACTCTTGTCATTAAAGTGTTAAAGGAAACATCAACTTGCAGTAAGATTGCTATTGTCTGGCTTAGACTTCAGCCAAAAGAACCTTCATCCCAGATCTTCATTTCAAAGGACCAATAATGATTTTAAAGCCCACAACAGAGCAGAGTAAGAAGAGACTGACCACACATTACCTATATACACCAGAATGCCGAATATTCTAAAACCAAAACACAACCATCTTCGATACGATTCTAGGAAATCAAATGGGTTTTTGCAAGACATGAGCCATCACCAACCTGGATTAATCAGATCAGGAATCAGTAATTCACGTCTGCCTTCAAAGAACTGGAAGTCATCAAAAACAGCTGATGCATATAGTTTCTGTTGCATTTCTGAGTGAAATCGTCCCACGTAGAACACCTCTTCATCATTGTAAGGACGGTCGAATCTTGTTCCAACAGTTTCCTCGCCTACCTTGCGCGTGTTAATGTACAGCTTTAGGCCTTCGACCGAATGCCATGAAACTTCAACTTGCTGCCAAACACCGAGTTCAAAATTTGAAGTGGAAGTCACCCAGGACCTGGAAGGGGTACGTACTTCTACCTGCAACCGATCATTTTGGTAGAATACATCAAGTATACTGCCAGATACAAAGTACGTGTTCTCTGAAAGTTGGTTTGGCTTGATCTTGAACCTCAGTGTAAACCCACGAGGACAATTGCGTAGATCGCCACGACACCCAACATCCCCACTGATGTTAATGAACTGCTCCTGGCCATTCAGCACAACACCACTGCCGATGATTCCATTCGTTGTTACAGGGGAGCCATGCAAAGAAATAATGCTTGTCGAATGATCTAGGATGTCTCCTGTTATGCTGTCCATGTTGATAGTAAGGCGAGTGATTTCTTCAAGAAAATAAAACGTTCATTTAACATATCTCTCCTAAATTCATTGTAATTCTGCTATACCATCAATGATTTCTTAGGTCCAGTTTCCATACCAACAATCAACAGCTTATTAGCCAATCATCAGTGTACTATGAACAGTCATACGAGGGAGTTCTGGGGAGCAGGCGCAGCTCCAGAGTGAGTCCTTCTCCATTTTGGGAATGGAAGGCTGAGTCTACCTTGTGGGGCTATGGCGGGTATCAAACCCACATCCTTCTGACCTTCATTACATTATAATGTATAACAAACAGCTTTCATATTACATTGCATTACAATGTATTACAAACAGCCAGCCACTACAATGCATTACATTACACTGTATTATGAACATCTCTTACATCTCATTACATTACAATGTATTATAAATGAATAGCCATTGCACTGCACTAATACAGATTCATAATCAATTTATTAATTATCAGAGTCCTGCTGAAAAACTATTTTATGGATCCTATGCAGATTACTAAACCGGATGTCAACGTCAACTGGCCAGTTAGCTACACTGTTAGAGCATATGTCCCATGAGGCTCTGGGCATGTGAATCCCAGTTTGCCTCCCCAAGGTGGCTTCTTTCAGATTTCAATATCGGGCCAGCACAATTTGGTGTTGAAGGACCTCACCTTATCAATTCATTGAAAAATGAGCAAGGTCAAGGCCTATAGAAAAACGTTTACATTTATTTACATTTATCAGTGGAAGCATCAGAGGATTGGATCCACAATTGCTAAATGAATCCATGTTAAAATATCTCAATCGTACCATCGCTGATGACGTCGAAGGCCTTGAGGAGATCTCTGTTTGCAAACCAGAATTCGAGTTCGTCGACAATCGCATTTACATGTCGTTCACCGATGCCAGCTTTGTTGGGTCTTCCGAGATAAACGACGTAGTCTGAAACCAAGAGCGTGGAATGACTGGAGTAAGTGAAGCTAGAGTTAGCCAGAGATCCGTTGACATAAAGCAGGAATCCTCTGTATTCATCCCACGAGATCTCCAACTTGTTCCAGATGTTTGCACCAATTCTGTCTGTAGACAGCTCCCATGTTTTCGTTGGCAGACTGAATTTCACAAACAGCTACAAGCACATATGACAGGATACGTACAGTCCATATGATATGACCAAGCGCAAGCCAGTAATATAGAACAAAAGCATTCCATTTACTCATCCTGCTCTGATCTTAAAAGTTGTTAATGAAGGTGTCTAAGAAATTTATAAATATAATACATGCTATAATAATAATAATGACAATTAAAACAATAAATAAAATACAATATTATAACCACAAATTAAAAATACATTTTAAAAAATATAATAATTATATTAATGAAACTAAATAATACTATTAATCAAATTTCATTAATATATTTAATAATTATAATTATAATAAATAATAATAATCCATGCAGTATTACCAAGATTCAGGTGATTGGCTGACTCCATCTCCTGGTCTATCTCTAGAGAAGGAAGTGGTACAAGTGAAGGTTGGACTTCAAGTTGGTTGACCCTAATGGCCTCCGTGGCCTTCCTGGCAGACTGGCCTTGGTGGGGTTCCCCTTAACTGTTATCATAATGCAATAAATGATGCAGTGTGTCGCATGACTCATTGATAGCTGAGACCAGACAGTGCCACAATGGTTCCTTTGCTGGCAGGAAACTACCAGGCCTGAGATGCCACAAATACACTTGCCGTACTTGTGCAGCATCTTGTGCTGCTTATACAGCAAATTCAACTGGGGCCACAACCTAACAGGCTGCCATTGCAAAAAAAGTATTCATGTTTGCCATCAACACTTCTTTCTATCCCCACTGCCTGTGAAAACTGGACCTAATTAACTCTGCTGGGGTTGCAATTTCAACCATGAATTTGGTCATTTCCTTTTGACCATCTCTGTAGAATGATGCCAGGTCAAGTTCCACTTTCAGTATCTTTCCACCTGCAACATCCTCATAGTGACATCACATGTCTTGGTATGTTTACTGATGTTGCAGTGGACAGTCCTGATTTTAAGGATACCATTAACAGCTCCTTACTAGAGGTATTACACTTACCTCAGGTAAGACAATATAATAATAGCAAAAATGTCAGTAATAATAAAAACAATACTGCACAGTGGGCATCAGTATAAATGTAAATGTAATGCAAATATCTGAAATTGCTCAGTGCGACATAAAAGCCACGTCAGGGAGACCACCTTATTCACCGGCACTATATCAAATCAAAACACAACAGTCAATAGAAACATAACGTTCCACTGCTAGTACTATTACAAATCTGCATTTAACATTGTATTGTAAGTAATAAGTATGGCATTAATTTGTCTGATGCGGTGGCCCAGATCAGAGTAAAAAAGTCTCCAGAGCATTTTCAAGGAAACAAAACTCAACAACAATACACAGATGAAAACAGGAATAAAGAAGTTAGTATAGATCAAAACAAATCACTGAAACTGAAAAGTACAGAATAAACAACAGTTTAGAAATATATAAAATACAAAACGAACATAATAAAAATAACCTTGTTGTCTCTGAAGAACAATGAATACGATGCACTGCCGAGAATATAAGAGTCACTGGTAAGTTGACGAGGATTGATTAAAAAGGCAATTGTCAATCCGTGCTTGCACAATTTCAGGTTTCCCATACAGTTCCGACGCTGATCATCGAACGAGACATAATCGCCTGAACCACTAAGCAAGACACCATTGCCCACTTTGCCAGGCACCAGGCTAGCTCTACCATGCATTGTAACTGTGTAATCGGGATGATTTACACGCTCCATTGGAAAGACAATGTAAGTTACACGGTCTGAAAGGAAATACAGTTTAACACAAACTGTATATTTGCTAGTAAGCACTAAATGATATTTTATTACTTCACCTTCTGTTTTCTGTATGGCTTCATGTGCTTAATACATTTATTTAATAACAACACATGTAATAATTTGCCAAAAAGCAAACAATATCTCATGCTGGTATAGCTAATACAAAACAGCAATTAATTCAAAAATAAACCAAAAATGTTGATAAGTGTAAAATACTGGGTTGACCGGTAAACTAGTGATACTAAGGCTTCTGCATCACCGGTAAAATAAATATCAGTTAGAAAACTCTGGTGGGAAAGAACTGAAATTGCAGTACAAAAGTAAAGTCCAGAAATTGGTGCTGCTAAACTCTGACGTTTGTAATTGAACAGAGCTCTGCCCTACTTCAGTTTCCCTAGAGAGAATGGAACATCTTCACAAAATAGTGATTCTTTGTTTCAAGCAAATGCAACTCCTTCTACAGAGTCAAACTGACCTGCTTGTATGTGTCTGAAATACCTTCATTTTTACCATAAATGCTCTGGAAGACAATAATTACAGGGGAAAGCAAGAGTGCACAAGATCAATTAATCACAACCTTTGCCAATGATAAAACATGGTCAAACATTCATGATGCTCACACAATCAGAGCACAAAAGCTAAGTTAATCTCAATCTTTGCCATTTCAACAATATAAGAAAACCCAATGAAACAATCTCACCTCTGAGCAAATAATCAAAGGCCAAAAGCTGATCCCTGTCTGCATACCAGACCTCGACTTCATCAACGAGCATATCTGCATAGGTGAATGGTCCATCCCTCGGATATCCTGCACCAATCAGGAAACGGCTTGTCCTTGGATATGCTTCAACAGCAGTTGGAGAATCCTGTCTACCAACCATCTGGTTGTTTACAAACACGCGTAGGCCTTTTGTACGATGCCAAGTGTATTCAAAGAAGTACCACCTATTTGCAAACAAAAATATATAAATTCACAACAGAAAGAACAACAGGCAATTAAATTTACAAAACTGCAACCAAACAATTGGTTAGAATATGATTCAACTCCAAGGCATCACAGTTTTCAACATATATAATCCAACCATTACCCCTTTCCTACCACCACCATCATCATTATGACCTCTTTCCATAGGCTGGATAAAAGCCCATGCACAGAGACCACGATGATGATGGTGATGTTGTTTCTCTCCACATTTCTCAGTTGTACATTGTCTCAGTCAAGTTGTGAACGCTTGTTTGGTACTTGTCTCCGAAGTTGTGGAGCCATTCTCCTCAAGGTCTTCCTCGTTTTGTTGGACCTTCCATAATTCCTAATATCATGCTGCTCATCTTTCTCCCTGTCCTCTTTGTAGATGCATGTATCATTTTACTGTGTAAAAGCATGACCAAACTTGTTTCCCAAAATTTAATGCATGTTTTAAATAGTCAACTGTGGCTGGTTCATGGTTTAACGTTGGGTGGGTAAACAAGTAACCACAGATTTAAACAAATTTGGACAAATGTCTGTCACAAACAATACTTTCAGGGGTTGTGAATTAATCTGGTCAACAAGCTCATATACAAATTGAGAGATTGAAAAAATAACAAGACTCCAAGCTCCACTGTGAACACCCAGTGCCGTGGTTCCGTGTGCTCTTCTAAGCAGGCTGACCTTCTGGTTCCCCATTCCGCCCTTAGGCACCGCTGTGTTCGTTCCATCGCTGGCCCCTGCAACCTGGAATGAGCTCCCTGTGGCGCCCTTAGGCACCGCTGTGTTCGTTCCATCGCTGGCCCCTGCAACCTGGAATGAGCTCCCTGTGGTGCTTTGCTTGGTCTCAAGTATCCATACCACCACATTTTACTAAAATCTTAAGACTGTACTTTTCAGCCAGGGTTGGGTCAGGAGTGCTTCTGAGTAGACAACCCTGATGGGGTGCTATATAAATTTTTGGTATGAATGAATACAAAATGAACACCCTAAATCTAATGGTAACGTTAGAATTTGCCATTTATATATGCGTGTTTCACTTATTAAACAGAAATTGCACTAACACCATTTATACAAGTCTGCACTTTGTCAGTGAGCACAAGCAGATCTGATTTTTGAACTGTTTGCATAGTGTCCATGTTTTAACCGCAAGACAATTTAACACAAGGAAAAATCTTCTATGGATCATGTTTTAAAGATATATTACAAAAGAATGCTTATCAACCCTTACTTAATCCTCATGTAAATTCCTTACAAAGACATACATAGGCTCTTTTCTCAGTTATACCTGAGCAAATGCAAATAAAAAAGTAGGTTAGCAACAGTTCATACTTGTTTGTGACAAGATTGGATATTTCCACTTTCCACTGATTTCTCTTTACATGCAGCAACACCACCAGCTTTTGACCACTGAAGAACAGTCTAACTCCACCACCGGACGAAAGGCAGGACATGTTCTCTTGGAAGCTTCTGAAGTTCAGGAATATTGATTCAGTAAGTCCATTATTACAATCATCTAGATAGCCAAAGCAGCTCTCGTCATGTGCACCAAAGTCCATATACTGGTCACTACCATTCAAGTGAATGGCATTGTTGATCTTTCCAGGAACAACAGCAGGATTTCCAAATACGGTTATGTTCAGGTCGTGATGGGGAATCCTCCTCTCTCGAATCAAATCCATGTAAATTAAATAATGCTGTGGCCGACCTAAAACATGTCACCAGTATTCTAGAGACCTTCTAGTAAAGTTCTTACAAAGACCTTGTTAACATTATCAAGTACAGATTAACTTAGACCGTAGATCTTATAATGCAGATACAGATTTTTTTATTCAAACTTCAAAATTATATAAAATCAAATATTTTCCAGCAAGTCTCAACTGAAGATACTGGTACACGGTCTTTGATTAAGTATGGTAGTGTCTTCCTATGATGACACTTGTGGACCAGTATCAGAAGTCGCCACCTTGAAGGCTATCCTTTTCCTAACAGGCAGCCAATGGAGAAATAAGGCAGTTTTTAAAATATGCAGACAACTCTGCTGGACAAAATCATTCCATTAATGACTCTGATGATTTGTATATATGCCATTTGATCAAATCCCACCCAATGTGCTACAAGCAAGATCTGAAGGACATAGACACAAAGGAAGACCTGAACTGCAATGGATATTCAAAATAGACAAAGACAATATATGATTTGGACTTAACATGAGAGCAGCACATATATCTGACAAATGACTGAAAATAGAGAAAATTTATTCACACTCATCACCACCAGCCACAGGCGTCAGGACTGATGATGATGATGATCATGATGATAATGTAATGTGCACAAACCTCTCTGCAAATGTCCAAAGGCGATCAAATACTCTCGGTTTCCAAACCAGTACTCAAAGTCGTCAATTGTCAGGATTCCATAGCTGGCTCCAGACTCAGTCCCATCACCCCGTCCAACATAAAACTGTTGTGCAGTGTGCACCCTTATGGCGTCTGATCGCAATGTGGATGAGCTGTTCTGAGATATCAAGTCTTTGTCCACATACAGACTGAGTCCTCTGTATGGGTCCCATCCAATCTCCAGGAAACTCCATACATCTTGACTGATCATATCGGTCCTCACTGTCCATTCACGAATTGACGTGCGAGCCCGGATGTACACCTGACTTGCAACGTAGCGGACCTGAAGACCGTTGTTACCTGAAGAAAGAATGTCCATTCCTTCGCGCAGACGGCCGAGCCTCAGCCAGGCAGACAGCAAAAATCCATGTCGACACAAATCAAGGTTTCCCAGACAGCTTGTTTCCTGAGGTCCAAGCGACAAGTAGCTGTCTTGTCCGTCGAGGTTCACAGCGCCATCTATCTGGCCACGGGTGATTCTTGGGTTGCCAAAGAGATTGATTCGCAGGGAAGGATGTACAAGTGTGTTGTTCTTAATGGAATCCATAGTTATATTATGCTGTTGTGGACGACCTGCAACAATAAATATAACACAGATTGTTTTGCTTTATGACAATACACATTCTGTACCAGAAACAGCATTTTCGGTCTACATTAATTTTTGCACAGAACAGAAACAGCTAAAGAAGCATTTTCAATCTACATTAGTTTTTGCAACAGAAACAGCTCAAGAAGTATTTAAGTCTACCTTAATTTTCATAACACAAACAGCTAAAGAAGCATTTCAGTCAGTTTTAACTTAAAATTTGTAACAGAAACAGCTGAAGAAGTATTTTCAGCCATAATTTTGACAACATAAACAGTTGCAGAAGCACTTCAGTGCACCTTAACTTTCACAGCGCCACTTTAAGATATATTTCCAGTCTACCTTAATTTTTGCAACAAAACAACTCAAGGAGCATTCAGACTAACTTAATTTTCTAAAACGAAAAAGCTCAAGAAAGCCTTTCAGTCTACCTTAAGTTGCACCTTGTTAGGTCTGTCAGGTAATAAATAAATATTCAGTGCTCTTCAGACATTCTTGGAAGGCATAATACAACTGGTCAGCTGTTGTATCGGGAGGTTAGAAAGGTTTGATTCCTGGGGTCATGCTTGCACCTCAGCAGAACGATCCTTCTATACTTCTGACAGAGTCATATGAACAAGTGTGTTGCCTTTGCATATAAAAAGCTTCTTTGTGGTTTTCACAGGTACTTAATAGATGCTTTGTAAACGGTCAATTAAATTAAAATTTCCAATATAAAAAAATTAAACTTTCTGTTCAGCCAGAGTAAAACTCCACTTCACTCTAAATTTTACTGAACAGCCTTTGATGACAATAAGTAAAACAAAAGTTTAATGGCAACACAGTTCTGTACTAATTAACAGCCTAAACCACAATCCAGCTATTTATATCACAGTAAGTTAAACAAAATAACTTCCTCAGCTTCATATCACATGTAACTCCTCAAGCTGCTAAAAAATGCACTCTGAAATAGTCCCAGATTCCTATGACTGGATCACCCATATATCACAAGATTTTTGATGGCACCTATTGATATCCAAATATTCTGGACCAGAGCATGCAGTCTGGACTGTTAATCATTAAGATGTTTTTGCACTCAAGTATGAGTGTAGGTCTAGCAGCAGGTTGTTTATCTTTAAAAAGCATCAATCAGTGGTCAATGATATTTCTTTTGTGTCCACCTGTCTGTACCAAGAGTCCTTCTGCTTATGACATGTTATCCCATGGATTATAACCGTACATCTAGATCTTGAAGCTGTTTTAAAGTAACACTTTCGTGAGGTTATTGACAGGCACTCTACAAACATCCAAATACACACACCTACATGCAACAGCTAACACAGGTGAGATGTTACCTCTGGCAATGAAATCAACGGTGATAAGCGTCTCTCTTTCTCCATACCACAACTCCAAGTCATCCACAATGAAGCCACCCATATTCTGCAAGTTCCCATTACCTCGGGCAACATAGAAATTGCTTCCAGAAGACTGTGGTGGCACAACCTCTTCATAAAATTCATCGTCTATTATCTGTGTCAGATCAATGTACAATCGCAGCCAATCATCCATCAGCCAGGACAGTTCCAGAAAGTACCACCTGTTAGTCTCGGCCCTTGACCAGGATGTCACCCAGTGCTTACTACCCTCCCAAACTTCCCCCTTTAGTACACCGTTTTGGTGGTATAGACCAATAGCCTGGTTCCCTGTGCTCAGAATGTAAGTATCACGTTGTAAATCGGTAAAGAAAATCCACATGGAAATTGCAATGCCATAGTGACAAAGGGTCAGGTTGCCAAGGCAAGTTTCATTAACGTTGCCACCGTCAATGTAATCACCACCTGTCCTGAAAGCAATTGCGTTGCTGATCTTGCCAGAAACCAACCCAGGGCTACCTCTGACCTGGGCTTTAAGGTTGCTGTTGACAATATCTTCCCGGGAATTCATTGATGAATAGTAGCGAAAAAATGGTCCTGAAAAACAACAAGTATGAATAGATTAGACAAGGTACAGTACTCTGTCCACAATAAAAAGTATGGTACTCTGTCCACAATAAAGAGTACAGATACTCTGACCATGATAAAGTACTAGTTCTCTGTCTACAATATAGAGCAGCGGTTCTCAACCTGTGGTCCGCGGACCACTGGTGGTCCGCGGCCATCTGCCTGGTGGTCCGCGAGCAAGGCCTACAATTTATATATTTTTATAATTATTTTTGTCAATTTTTTTTAAATTTCAATTGCTGGAATCGGCTAAATGGCACCTTCTTCTCAGTCTTCTGCTGTTGAGCAGGTTTGTGACATGGACGACCTCTTGTTCTCCTCTGACCACCTCCGTCCTGTTCTGTCCTGCGCCTTCAAATGGCACCATGAAACTAATGATACGCGGATTTATGGCAAAATTTTGTTTTGTATTGATTTGTTTGTAGCACAATTTTTAGTGGTGGTCCGCGACTGAGGCACAAAGTTTAAAAGTGGTCCTTGAGTCTCAAAAGGTTGAGAACCGCTGATATAGAGTACAAGTATTCTGTCCACCATAGAGTACCAGTAGTAAGTACTCTGTCCACAATAAAGACCACTGGTACTCTGTCATCAATAAAGAGTACTGGTACTCTGTCTACAATAAAGAGTACTGGTCCTCTGTCCACAATAAAGCACTAGTTCTCTGTCTACAATAAAAGTACTGGTACTCTGTCCACCACAGAGTACCAGTACTCTGTCCACAATAGAGTTCTGGTACTCTGTCCACAATAGAGTGCTGGAACTCTGTCCACAATAGAGTACTGGTACTCTGTTCACAACAGCGTACTGGTACTCTGTCCACAATAAAGACTACTGGTACTAAGTTGACAATAACGAATGCCGGTCCACAGCATGTTGCTAATATGAGATAAGGTTAGATAAATCAATTACATACTAACTACAAATGCACCAGCGCTGAAAATAAACTCTGCTGTTATATGACAAAAAACACTACAGCACAATCGACCTATATGACTGCTCAGTGCTCACTTACACTTTATTTCAGTGAGACCTGTACCTGGTGGCAGAGTTCTTCACTCTATAGCACAAGGGTATCTGGTTGTTCTTCATCTTGTACTTCCAAAATGCAACATGGTAGCTTTGCCATGATGGGCCTTTTGCTCTGGAAAAGACTGCCAATCAACCTTCAGCATGAGCCCCTTAGCCATTCTCTGTCTCGATCTCACAAGCGCTTGAAGATCAATCTTTTTGATAGTGGCCTATTGTTGTCAGATCGAGAGGTCTGGGGTTCAAATCCCACCATGGCTGAAATCTGGTTAGACATTTCTGCTCCACCATGGCTGAAATCTGGTTAGACATTTCTGCTCCACCAGTACCCCCTAGCCAACTCAACAATAATGAGTACACTGACTGTACACTGTCGGTGGGAGACGAGATGGCGATGGAAAGGATTGGCCACCCGCCCTCATATGTTGAAGCTACGAAAATGAAGTCGCTAACACTTCATTCCCAGGGCTGCCTCAGGGCTAGCTTAAGGGACTGCCAAAAATCGATGTACTAAGCCAAGATTCATTAAGTTTGAGTATAGCATGTACCATCATGCCATTGGCTGTAATTCATATGACTTATTGTTTGGCATAAAAAGAAACCAAATCAAACCACATAACTACAGTAGCTGTCTGTGTGTCTGTCCGTTTCTTTGTTAGTAGATCATTTGTTTAGTACACATCACTCCCAACACCTCACAACTGAAACTAATATTTTCATACTAGAGTATTAACCCGTCATATTATGACGTGACGGCAGTGTATATAGGCCTATATGTGTCGTTGATTAAAATGCTCTGATCGCCATCGTCAAGACCGTCGTCAAGACCGCCGTCGTCAAGACGGTAGTACTGACGTCACACACAGTTTCTGTTTCACAATAGAACAGAAGCCGTTTGTGACGTAGCGTCCTCCGACAGACACAGACTATATCAGTCTATATGGATATTATATGTATAGATAGAAATTTCTATAAGTTGGTTGGGGTGGGGAAGGCATGAAAAACCGGGCTAACTTTTAACGGATTTTCAGCTAGTATTATACAATCACACTTCTGATATACATATAATTAGATTGTATGTGGTCTCTCCACTAGGCATTCATTCACAGTTGTCGGTCCCTCTGCCTGGAACTCTCTACCTCATCATGTTGGTATGCGGACATTTCGTCTCCAGACGATTCGTCACGGACAATTCGTCCCAGAACAATTCGTCACGAGGACGTTTCGTTCCAGGACAATTCGTCCCAGGACGATTCGTCAGAAGAAAAAACTCAACTAATGTTAAAACTCAACAAATCTACCAAAGTGACAAACAACAAAAGATCGATTGTCTAATGTTAAAACTCAACAAATCTAGCAAAAGATCGATTGTCTAAACAAGACTAAAACATTGATTGTCAACTACAGACTAAGAGGTTCGATTGTCATGGTCATTCCAGACTAAAAAAGACTAAAACGATAGACTGTCATGGTAACAAATCTTAACAGTTTAGTTCTAGCTACATACTAAAACGAGAAAACATACTAAATGTTAAAACTCAACAAATCTAACAAAAGATCGATTTTCCAAAAAGACATAGGTACATACTAAAACGAGAAAACAGACTAAAGCCGAATAAAACGATAGTGTCATCGTCAGTACAAGTTCCAGTACTTAAAAGTTCAACTAGTTATGAGAGAGATGGGCTATTGCACGAAGATATGTAAGAACATCTGTTCTGTTATAGCCCTGAACCGCACGCCTAACTCTCGCAATCAAATTACGGTGCTTCTTTACAGAGACCTCTTTTAAAGACGGTCCATTTACGCAGAGTGTAGGACATTATCCCCCCGGACATTATCCCCGGACATTATCCCCCGGACAGAATCCCCCCCCGGGGTAGGACATAATCCCCCTGGCTAGGAAATAATAACCTATACTTCACACATATATATCATACATACATATATACATACATGCATAATATACATATATACATATATACCTACATATATACATATATACATGCATATATACATACATATATACATACATACATATATACATACATATATACATACATAAATACATACATACGTGAACACATAAATACATACATACACTCATACGTAAATAGAACCATCCATCCATACATAAATACATACACGCATGCATACATACATAAATACATACATGCATGCATACATACATACATACATTAATACATATACACATACATGCATACAAACGTACATACATCCATACATAAATACATACATGCATACATGCATACATACATACAAGCATACATACATGACGCACACGGGATTGCAAGGAAATAGGCTTATTACACAGAGGGGGGATTTTGTCCGGGGGGGGATAATGTCCTAGCTAAAATCGGGGGATTCTGTCCGGGGGATTCTGTCCGGGGGATAATGTCCGGGGGGATAATGTCCGGGGGATAATGTCCGTTCCCCATTTACGCAACCCTCGTGACGAACAGTCCGTGAAGAATCGTCCGAGACGAATCGTCCGGAGACGAAACGTCCCCAAACCATCATGTTCGCAACTCTCTTAGTGAGACCGTCTTTCAATCTAAACTGAAAAACCAGGCTGCCTGGCTTCAATGTGCACTTCTGAACTTTGTAAGGAGGGCACTATCAAATTACACTTGTATTGTATTGTATTGTATTGTATAGAGGCAGAGCTTCATTTATACCAGCTAGATCAACAAATCATGGCTGCTGCAACAATAATTAATTCACTGATGTGTTGCTCCGTGATCATACGTTATTTTTGCAAGTCATTTTACAGCAATTTTGTACAGAGGATATTGCTTTCGTAGCGACCTAGAAGCATATTAATAAATGAGACATAGTATAAAAACCTATCCAATGATGTCTTTTTCGTTGATGGCTTTCTGTGAAATACATAAAAGCTATCAAAAAAGAGCCCTTTGTGGGCACTGACTAAACTTCATTTTATAAATACATGTACATGTACAATGTTAATCACATGTATTCATTCAAGGCAGTAAACCATTTCACAACTCTATACGTGAATATCTGTTAACAGAGGTTCAATTATTTGAGTGTATACTCCCACGAGAAATGATGATTCTTACGATCGAAAATTACCATTGATGTGAATTTAAACTATACTATATTCATCTACAAAGCTGCAATGGAGTGTTTATTGTTGACTATCACATGTCGTTTGACATATGAAGCCTTCATCCGAAGAACCACTAGAGTCCATTTTTGAGTTACCTGTGTTCTGTGATACTTAATGCGATAGAGCATGTATTTACAAGTGTGTTTTTCAGGAAACCCACATCAGTCCAGAGTTACAACGAGAAGAAAATATGGCGTTCATGTAAAAACAACTAGAGTCCTTGGACTTCAGTGTTTCTTCCATGAAAAATAACCAGAGTCCTAGGACTTCAATGCTGATATTTTCATAAATAAAATACATGTGGACTTTCAAAGTTTGTTTTGTGAATATCTTAAAATCCTTAAACTGCTTATGAAGCCCAGTGGTTAAATTGGTCATCCAGAGGTGGCAGATCTCCAAATTTTTGTAAAGTCAAACATAAGTCTTTCTGGCTATAACTGATATTCGTTTTTTGCTATTCAGATACAACTAAAAATGCATGAAATATGATGCGTATTATTGATTACTGCAACCAAAGATATATTTATGTGACGGGTCTCCACTTTTATGTGATGGATCTCCACATTTAGGTGGCGGATCTCACAGTTCAGGTGGTGGATCTCAAAACAAAGGTTCTGGATCTCAGATCCAGCAGGATCTGGCTGAATTTAACCACTGGTGAAGCCCCACCTCTGGTGGCAAAACTGTGTATAATCTACTGACACATGACATAGTTCCTATTATACCATACTAGATTCAGAGTTGAATTTCCACACATGCTGAGGTTGAATCCCTAGGCCAAGGGCCCAAGGTTATCACATGTCAATTCTAGTGACAGACAGACAGACAGACAGACAGACAGATAGACCGACAGACAGACAGACAGACAGACAGACAGACAGACAGACAAGACAGACTGCTTCTATGTCAGATGTTCTAGATCCTGCTATCTGTCAGTTTTATTTTACCATTTTAAAGAAATAGCAGTCTATCATTGCAGTAGAGACTGCTTTTAACAACTGTTTAATAACCACTCAGTTTCCAACAACTGATTCATTTTTGTCATTGTTGCAAGCACTTAATGACAGCATAGGTTATTAATGCCAGTCAGTGAGCATAACCATGTGCTGCCAAAGCTTCAGTTGACTGTCATCGTTCAGTGCCCTCTGTCAACCACGCATGGACAAATGTCTTAGCCATGACATGAGACTAGACTACTTAAGAATCACGCCTTGTTCTAGAAGAGCCTACCAATGTGACACATCTCATTACTGCCCTTGGATTGCTGAAAGTTTGAGAAATACTGCACCGGTTCCTGTGGCGGAAATGATTAAATTGAAGATCCTCCTACTTGGACAAGGGTAATGTCTGGCACAGCCATGTGGTACATCAGGAGCTGTGTAGTATCAAGTGAACACTGTTGCCAATCAAGACGCCTGGCTACCCATGGTATTTACAGACTATTTACATCTCCATGTCAATACCAACTTATTTGGCCTTCCCATTCATCAGACCATCAGACCATTTAGTAACAATCTTTCATGAAAACTACATATTGTGTCAAGTGATTCAGCTAATCAGTGATATTCAGCTATTCTCTACTTTATAATCAGTAAGATAGCCATGTTGCAGCGCTTTGAAAGTTTCCTAAAATGAGCTATATAAATGCTTTGGTACATACATACATGCATGCAAACGTACATACAGACATTCACACAGACATACAAGTATGAAATACAAAGTGAAGTGTCACTTTTTCCACATAACCTGTACCTCCGATTACTGTCTGCCTACCATAAATACCATTCCACTGAAACTGTATTATTTAGGCCAAAAAAAATAATGGTGTGTTTCCGGTAACGCGACCGAGTCACTTTTTTGGCGCGACTCGGATAATTTTGGGAAAAAATTTTTTTTTCGTAACCCATTTAGTGTCAGAGTTGCAGATTTCCCACAATTGAAACCTCACTTTCTGTGCCAGAGGTGCAGAATTGCGACATTATAGAGCAGATGACCGTGGGAACCAGCGGTCTTTCAGTGTAAATAAGATCGCCGTTAATTAGAGTAACGAGATGCGTCGCCCGATGTGCAGACCTGCACGGGAAGGACTTAGGTCTCAGGGTAATTAGAGCAACAAATGGGCTGTAAGTTTCCCATGGTCAGTTTTTACAAATGTGGGAGGGTTGGGAGGATAATAGACCCGAAAGTCCGGAATTTTCCCACGATTATGCGCCAGGGTTATTAACCAACTCCAATCGTCGTATTCAATCTATCAGCAACATCTACGATTATCGTACGTACCATAGTAGAAGTAAAGCTTCCTGTATAGCAACCAGCCTCAAGGTCAATCTCAGCCCTGCCTATGGGGAACAGTTGGTCGCAATGCGACTGCTCGGTACCGGCCCACTATTCCAGTGTCCGCTATTCCGGGGTTCCGCTATTCTGGAGTCCGCCGGAGTATACATACATACAACATACATACATGCATACATACAACATACATACATACATAAAATGCATACACACACATACATTAATACACATAATTATAAATGCACAAATACATACATACATGCATATGCATACATGCATGCATACATAGGCCTACATGAATGCATAGTTGCATACATACATAAATGCATACATACACATATACATTAATACACATATACACGCATATACATACATACAACATACATACATACAGTATACATACATACATACATACAACATACATACATACATAAATGCATACATACACATATACAATAATACACATATAAATGCACATATACAAACATACATGCATGCATGCATACATACATACATACATACATACAACATACATACATGCATACATAAATACATACATACATAAATGCATACGTACACATATACATTAATACACAGATAAATGCACACATACATACATACATACATGCATACATGCATACATAATACAACATACATACATAGATAAATGCATACATACACATATACATTAATACATATAAAAATGCATACATACATACATCATAGATACATACTTACAACATACACACACAACATACGTTAGACTATCGTTGATGGCTGCCAGAAAACGATATCAATGAACTACGTACACTTGTGAAAATATTAGCCTTCTATAGCATATATACGGGGGCCCGCAGAGTAATGGATAACACACAGGTGTGAAGAGCAAGTACCAAGATCGAACCCCGTAGACCCCGTAAGGTTTATTCAGCCTTCCACTCGCTAGGTGGCGGCGGTGGTTAAATGAATAGTAGGCCGTGATTGACGCCCTGTTGGCTGCCGTATAAACAGTTATATTCAACTTCTGTAAAACTGTTATCATGTGCTTCTACTGTATACATGTATGTAAGGCATACATACAGTGTGGCTGCCGTTTCTACTATGTGTATGTTCACTGTACAGCGCAGTGCGGTTAGCAGGCGCTTAAATAAAGAAAAGATGATGATGATGATATATAAAGGAAAGTTTTTTAAATTTTAATTTACTGAAAGATAAGTTAAAGAACATTGAACTGTTTTTAGCACGGTGTTTATTTAGTTCTCAAAACATAAGACAAACAAAAAGGGTACACGGTCGCTATGAAATGGCATTGTATAAAAATATTTTACAAAAAAAAATATTTTCCTACCTACCTACCCAGTTTTTTAAAACTCTGTTACCGGAAACACACCATTATTTTTTTTTGGCCTTACCATTCACAATCACATTATCAGCTCCCTAGACATAGGACAAGTAACTCTCAGTAATAACAAATTATGGCAACAGCTACGTGAATTCAGTCATCTAGACAACCTTTCATTACATTAGGCAGCCATTAACTATTCAAATGCTGAGTAACTTATCCAGATGTCAGATGTTATAAAGTGATGATGAGCAGCTCTTAATCCTGAACTCCCTCTAAACACTGTCTAACATTGGCAGGTTCTGCTCCATCTCTTAGGTTCATGCTCCAGGTTCCTACCCCAAGGATCTTTGCGTTTCAGTGTCTTCCATGCCTGATCGCAGATTTTTCCGCTCTGCAATGCATGGCGGCTTGGTTGTTCCACCGGCTGGACTTCCATGGTCCAGCACAGAAGTTTTGCCTGTTCTCCTGGAACAAGCTGCCTAACAACATGTGACATGAGCATCTCAGCCTCTCTTTGCCTCTTTTCAGAAAGCGCTTGAAGACCATTTTGTTCAATTGTAGTTTCATTGTGTTAGGTCGGTAGTGCCTCTGATGAGTCTCTCTTGAAGTGGAGCTATATAAATTTGCAATTACCATTACCATTACCATCACTGTGGTTGATGACAGCATGTAGTAACTGTGCAGCAGCTTTTAATATATATATACATGTATATTAAAAAAAGTCCAAATTGACTACTAACCTGTTTCACGGATTTGTCTCTCGTTCTTAAAAACCGACCAAAACTTGAAGTCATCAACCAGCATCTCATGGATTTCACTTAGTCGTGTTACATCGTTAGGTCGCCCAATGTTAAAGTCGTTAAAATTTGTGGTGTTAACTGGTGTTCCTCTTGTAGGCAAGCTGACTGTGTGAACCAATTCACCATTGATGTACAGGAGGAGACCGTGATCTGGATGCCAAGAGGCAGCCACATGGCACCACCGTTGTGGAAGGACATCAGAAGAAATCGCAGTCCACTGATCACCATTCTTTTTCCTGAACCGTACCTCAAGGGATCTTCGGCTATACATCATAGCAACACCGTGACTCCGTACACTGTGACCACCATTTGAGAGGAAAGTGTAGGCAGTGGCATCACCTGGTTTGGGAAACTGGATCCAGACACTAAGAGTGTAACCTAAACAATGAAAATAAGCTCAGCTTATATTATGAGCAATGTTCCATCCAGATAGCTTAACCATTTCATAGAATGAAACAACACATATTAATTCAGCACTGTTAAGACTTAAGCCTCAACAAAGTTGTGTAATATTTACCTTGGTTACATAGAGCATGCATGGTACAGCCATACGGTTTAAGGTTACCAAGATGGCAGAAGATGAAGCCCTTTGGAATTCCCAAAAAGTTTACCTCTTTTGGCTTTGTGCCTGTTGGTGAGTTAATTTCCTGGGTTCACCTACACATTATTTTCTAAGTTTCGTCCAAACTTCGCGTTTCTTCCAGGATCGTAGCCCTTTACATGATTTTCAAAATGAACACTAAAGCAACCAAGTACTGGGTACTAAATTAGTCAGAGAATAGTGCTTACCACTTGGGCATTGATCCAGGTCACCAAAGCATTCAGATCGGTGTGCTGGACCAGAAACTCTAATGTACTTGTCTTTGCCATCCAGTACTAAAGCCCGGTTCCTTATTCCCCTGAGAAAAGTAGGTGACCCATAGGCCTTAGCGTCCAGTCCAGAAGGATTGACCAGCCTCTGTACTTTAATCTCATCCATCGGAAGTTCATAATAGGTCGCTGAACCTGGAGAACATACAAATTTCACTGTTTTAATATATGAATTATACAGTACAGTGAAATTCTATGACAAGTTTCACACAAGAAGAAACTTCAGAAGGCTTTTAGATGCAGCACAGCATACAACAGTACAAAATGACAAGAGCAATTAAACAACAGGACAACCTGGGATTTACAAGGCTCCCCAGGCAGCTAATTGCCAATTTCACAGGTCATACTAGGAATCAGTGGGGCACGGTGGAGTACCGGTAAAGCCGGTTCGACTCCGTGCAACGACCCTGGGCAAGTTGTTTGTGCACACCGTGCCTCTGTCATCAAGCACTATAATTTGGTGAACCAGCTGTAAGATACAATAACAGGTACAGAAAGACCGTCTCAATGGTTCCATGTTAAAACTAAGTGATTTACCATGATTAATCACCACATTCAGGTATTTTATTGAATGCACCCATGGAATTGAAGCATCTCCTAGAATAACCCCAAAACAATTCAGTTATAGTGCAGGATACTGAGAGTAGACTCAAATATGGCCTACCGGCAATACATTGCTGATTGGAACAGTCGCATTTCGTATTCTGCAAACTATCTCCACTGATACATAGGCAACCCTGGCATGTGCTACTCGTTTCACACCGATCCTCTGATCCTTGAGAGGTACCGACCCCATCCAACATCGACACCCTTTCCAGCTGGCAAGTGCAATTATTGTATACGACATTTCGAATTTTTCCTCTGAAGTGTGATGTATGACAAGCCGATGGCAAGGCATAACTGGCAAGATTATCACCGCAGCTACTTGGAAGTCCGCCAATATATACATCGCTGTTTGAGTCACTGCCAAATTTGAAGTCTGCTCCGAAAGTGAAATCGCTCTTCACAGTACCGTCAACATCGAGAAGAGTCTCCATGCGTCGCCTACGGACCTCCACCCGATGCCAATGTCCATCGGTGACTCCACTACCACCCGCAATTTCAACAGTGCCATCAGTTATGTCCGCATAACGAAGAACAAGTTTGATTCGGTTGGACTCGAGAGTGAGCACAAAGAAGTCGCTATTTCCATCATCAACGTACCAAAGAAGAGCATCAGCCCCACGCGTAGAAAATTCAAAGGAAAAAGACGCGCTAGGACATCCACTCCATTTTGGATAGCGAGCGTACGATGTAGCGGTTCCAGTCAGTGTGAGAGCCGCGCACTTTGGTGCAAGACACAACACGCCCAAAACTAGTATTGTGAAGCGCAATCTTTGAAGCGAACTCTTGTAGCTGTTGCAAAAGTTCTCCATTTGTAGAACGATTCACTCAACAGTGACATCAAGAAAATATCTAGTGTAAATGAACAGCATTTCAACAGTTCGAGGGTTTATCACATCGCTTGTGACTCTACACCTGGTCTGTAAAGTATCTGATACTATAACATCTGGTGCAGAGCATGAGACTTTACATCTGGTCTGTAAAGCATATGATACTTTGTATCACATGCTTTACATACCAGATGTAAAGTCTCATGCTCTGCACCAGATGTTAAACATCCTGCTTTTTGCAAATATGACTACCTCATTTTCAAGAAGAACCACCCTCTGCTTTGTATTTAAAAACTGTTCTGTTTCTAACAACACATCTGTTATTATTATTCTTGCTCAGCGCATCGAAGCTCTTTCTCATGATCTTCATACCTGGATGTCTTGTAATCGCCTCTCCCTCAATTCATCCAAAACCCATTTATCTGGTTTGGCACTCTTCAGCAACTTCAAAAACTCGACTTTGCTGTGCTGTCTCAAAGGTTTAAGCTTTTCACTTTCTCGTCTAGCGTTCGTGATCTAGGAGTGACCCTTGACACATCTCTCACCTTTACTGAACACATTTCCAAACTCACTCGCACTTCCAATTTTCACCTAAGGCACCTTAGAGCTATCCGTCGCTCTCTCTAATCTCCAATTTTCACTTCAATTGTCCATGCATTTGTCTGCTCTAGACTTGACTACTGCAATTCCTTCCTCATTGGTCTTCCTAAAGTCCGTCTTGCTCCTCTTCAGTCCGTTCTCAATGCTCCTGCTAGATTAATTGCCTGTCTTCCTCGATTCTCTTATATCACCACCTTTATGGCAGAAGAACTCCACTGGCTCCCGCTTTCTGCCCGCATCCAATTCAAGGTCCTCATCCTTGTCTCTAAGGCTCAACTTGGTTTCGCTCCAAAATATTTAGGTGACTTAATACATCGCCCTCACTCTGCTGCTTCTCTTCGTCCTCTTCGTTCATCTGACCGTTTGGACCTCCTCGTTCCCCATGTCAGGACTTCTCTGGCTCAATCTAGGTCTTTTGCCTCCATTGGCCCTGCTCTTTGGAATGAGCTTCCTCCGTTCGTTCATTCTTCTATTCTCTCAGGTAATGTCTCTTCCTCTTTTACCTTTCTTAAAACTGCTTTTTCTCTCGGGGTCTCTCGAACTGGGAGCGCTTCTGAATGGCCCTCCCGCTAGAAGCGCTTTATAAATATCCAAATACAATACAATATTATTATATTATTATTACTACTATCAGCGGGACGTGGGTATGTTCTCTGCCTTGGAACTGGAGGGTCGTAGGCTCGAATCTACCTCAAACCACTGCGTAGCGATCTTGGACAAGTTTCTCACCCACAAGTATGGTCTGTGAGCACTGAGCAAGGCAACGAGAAACCACCTCACTCGTCTCATACCCGGGTGGCTTAGATCCTATAATATACAGGGCACAGCATAGATAACTATAATAAACAGGGTCACTCAGTGAGCATTACTGCACATTTTGCTGTCATCTATCTGTGTTCTTGACTGATCACTGACCATCAGTTATGAGCATGGTGTCAACTGACAAAAGTCATGGCCAGGTCCTTTAGGTACCACTAGCCAGGTTCTACAATAATTGCCTAACAATTAAATCCTGTTCTTAAATGGCCCTTGTAGAATTGGTTCAGTGCATGGGTGGCGATCCCGGGGGGTTCAAGGGGGACAAGACCCCTTCACCTTTAAGAGTGGGGGACACACCATACATTTGTCCCAGTATGTCCCCCCCAATTTTGAACAAACACCAAAAAAGTCAACAAATCGCACGCGAAAAAACTTTTAACCTCTTTTTTGACCACATCAGTTCAAAACTCTTGTTTGACCAGATAATTTCAAAAAGTGTCCCCTCCACCTGTCAAACAAGATCGCCGCCACTGGTTCAGTGAATATGTTGATGACATTCAGCTATATATTGTATTGTATTGTATATGGGCATTTATAAAGCGCCTCTCGCGGCATAGACCATTCAGAGACGCTATATAATATTATGTTCGACCTCTCATCCATCTGACACATATGCCTGACTGCCTGCAAGTAAATTATTTGCACCACAATTCTGGAAATACAAGCACAGAGCTCATCAAACCTGCATCAGCTGAACCACCTAAAACACTGTATACATGGCCAGACACATTCAAATACAGGCAAGGAAACATCATCAAACGTCACCATGGTCTGCAGTTTAGCTGTGAACTATCAATGACTGAGCAAATCAACTCACTCTGCAGTACCCATTTCCATAAGCTGTCATATATGGGTTATACAGCTATTCCAAAGGTCCTATACTGATAACTCATCTTCTCCATATCTCTCACTCAGCTCCAACTTCAACCACCATCCAGTGTCCATCCACCGTACTTGACTGTCTGTGTACCTGTCTTATCTTTGGATCTTGGTTCAGAACTTAACCTGACCTTACCTTTCTGCCAATTTGATTTTAATGCACATCTGTGAATTGACTGGATTCCGTGACTCAGTTTTTCAGCTGCTGAAAGAATCCAGAGATTTTGCTTACAATTATCTTTTATTTTTGATTACAATTATCTTTCATTTTAACTCTGCCACTACCCTTGATCATTCATTCATTCTGACACAGACTGATCGACTACTGTAACTCCACGACTGCCAAAGTTCAGAATACATCAGCTGTAATCGGTCCTCAACTGTGCTTCCCAAATAGTGGCCAACCAATTTTTATGCTCATGCATATAAATATAGGCAAGAAACACTGCACTGGCTTCCTGTGGAGGAACGTATTCAACTCAAGGTCCTCCTACTTTGACAACCAGTACTGGTCGGCACTGCCCTGGCATACATCACAGAGCTGTGTGTTCCATTTGGTATCGATCGAGTCAACTCGATCACCTCAAACCACTGCGTAGCGATCTTGGACAAGTTTCTCACCCACAAGTATGGTCTGTGAGCACTGAGCAAGGCAACGAGAAACCACCTCACTCGTCTCATACCCGGGTGGCTTAGATCCTATAATATACAGGGCACAGCATAGATAACTATAATAAACAGGGTCACTCAGTGAGCATTACTGCACATTTTGCTGTCATCTATCTGTGTTCTTGACTGATCACTGACCATCAGTTATGAGCATGGTGTCAACTGACAAAAGTCATGGCCAGGTCCTTTAGGTACCACTAGCCAGGTTCTACAATAATTGCCTAACAATTAAATCCTGTTCTTAAATGGCCCTTGTAGAATTGGTTCAGTGCATGGGTGGCGATCCCGGGGGGTTCAAGGGGGACAAGACCCCTTCACCTTTAAGAGTGGGGGACACACCATACATTTGTCCCAGTATGTCCCCCCCAATTTTGAACAAACACCAAAAAAGTCAACAAATCGCACGCGAAAAAACTTTTAACCTCTTTTTTGACCACATCAGTTCAAAACTCTTGTTTGACCAGATAATTTCAAAAAGTGTCCCCTCCACCTGTCAAACAAGATCGCCGCCACTGGTTCAGTGAATATGTTGATGACATTCAGCTATATATTGTATTGTATTGTATATGGGCATTTATAAAGCGCCTCTCGCGGCATAGACCATTCAGAGACGCTATATAATATTATGTTCGACCTCTCATCCATCTGACACATATGCCTGACTGCCTGCAAGTAAATTATTTGCACCACAATTCTGGAAATACAAGCACAGAGCTCATCAAACCTGCATCAGCTGAACCACCTAAAACACTGTATACATGGCCAGACACATTCAAATACAGGCAAGGAAACATCATCAAACGTCACCATGGTCTGCAGTTTAGCTGTGAACTATCAATGACTGAGCAAATCAACTCACTCTGCAGTACCCATTTCCATAAGCTGTCATATATGGGTTATACAGCTATTCCAAAGGTCCTATACTGATAACTCATCTTCTCCATATCTCTCACTCAGCTCCAACTTCAACCACCATCCAGTGTCCATCCACCGTACTTGACTGTCTGTGTACCTGTCTTATCTTTGGATCTTGGTTCAGAACTTAACCTGACCTTACCTTTCTGCCAATTTGATTTTAATGCACATCTGTGAATTGACTGGATTCCGTGACTCAGTTTTTCAGCTGCTGAAAGAATCCAGAGATTTTGCTTACAATTATCTTTTATTTTTGATTACAATTATCTTTCATTTTAACTCTGCCACTACCCTTGATCATTCATTCATTCTGACACAGACTGATCGACTACTGTAACTCCACGACTGCCAAAGTTCAGAATACATCAGCTGTAATCGGTCCTCAACTGTGCTTCCCAAATAGTGGCCAACCAATTTTTATGCTCATGCATATAAATATAGGCAAGAAACACTGCACTGGCTTCCTGTGGAGGAACGTATTCAACTCAAGGTCCTCCTACTTTGACAACCAGTACTGGTCGGCACTGCCCTGGCATACATCACAGAGCTGTGTGTTCCATTTGGTATCGATCGAGTCAACTCGATCACCCATTAGTTTAACTACTGCCACATAAAGCCTCCTCGCTTCCATCTGTAGATACGTGCTCATCAGGCTTATGATACATTGGATTATCCTCTCAAAACGTGTCGGAATGTTTGTTGGAAAGTTATTTGGCAGAATTGTGTGGTGTAGGAAAATGGAATATGGTTTTTTGGAAAGTTTATTGTTGTCTAGTGTGTTGTCGATTGAATTGTGTGAATTAATAGGTGATTTGTTAATTGAAATGATGTGTGTGTGTTCAACGATGTTGGACAGATTAGTATGATGTTGTGAGGTATATAGTAGGTGTTTAACAGATGCTGCATATTAGGTGTTTAACAGATCCTGCATATTATAATAAATATAATAATCTGTTCTTTAATTAAGCGCCTGTAAACGCACTGCGCTGCACAGTGAACATACATATAGTAGAAACGGCAGCCACACAGGGCGCCTTACGTACATGTATACAGTAGAAGCACATGATAACAGTTTTACAGGAGTCGAATATAACTGTATTTAAGCGGCAGCCACACGGCGCCAATCATGGCCTACTATTCATTTAACCACCGCCACCTAGCGAGTGGAAGGCTGAAACAACCTTACGGGGTCTATGGGGTTCGATCTTGGTACCTTCAGCTCTTCATGCCAGTGTGTTATCCATTACTCTACGGACCCCCCCCCCCAAGGTGTTTAAGTGATAGCTGCTTTAGGTGTTTAAGTGACAGCTGCCTTGTCCCACAAGGAAGGGTAATGTTCAGGGACGTCATTTGGGGGGGCATATGCCACCACCCCTGGTTTTTGGAAAAAAAGATGTAAAAAAGAAAAGGAGACAGTTCTAAGAAAGGGGTAAAAAAGGGAAAAAGACACTAATTTGCAGCAGTGGCTTACAGTTTTGCACATGTACCGGTAGACTAAACACAAACATGGGCAGCGAGCCTGGGGGTCGAGGGGACAGGAACCCCCACCTTTAACAGTGGGGTGGGGGACACAGTGTACTGTTGTCCCCTACGTGGTGAAACAAAATTTTCACCTCTTTTTTTGCCCTCCCCCCCTGGAAAAAGCTGAAATGACATCCCTGGTAATATTTAAGAGATGCTGCATATTAGATGATAGCTGCCTTATCCAACAAGGAAGGGTGATGCTTTGAGTTTAAAAGATGCTGCATACTAGTTGATAATGCCTTGTCTCACGAGGAAGGGTAAAGTTTAAGAGATGTGGCATATTAGTTGTTGACGAGATTCTGCATGTGCGATGTTATATTGCTGCGTTTTGGATATTTAAGAGATGCTGTATATTGGGTATTTGATTTACAGTTAATGTTGTCATGGTTTACGGTTCTTAGCTTTTAGTATTTATATGGTTAATCATTGCAAAGTTATGTTGGAAACACCTAAGGGATTCCTGTCTTTGTGATAATGGTTGTTTAAGAGTACTTTGTTTAAGTGCATTTATCAAGTGGTCTATTTTTAAGAACTTATCTCTATTAAGAACATAGATACAAATACATGATGCCAAGCAATTAGGTAGCAATTAATTCAAGACTTTAGGAACATTGTATAAAGTAGGAACATTGCATAAAGTAGAAGTTGTCTTAGTTGAAGTTCATGAGAGAGATTAGACAACCAAACCTTAATTCAGGACTTTAGGTACATTGCATAAAGTAGAAGTTGTCTTAGTTGAAGTTCATGAGAGAGTTTAGACAGCCAAAACCTTAATTCAGGTTTGGTTGTCTAATCTCTCTCATGAACTTCAACTAAGACAACCTCTACTTTATGCAATGTTCCTACTTTATACATTGCATAAAGTAGAAGTTGTCTTAGTTGAAGTTCATGAGAGAGTTTAGACAGCCAAAACCTTAATTCAGGACTTTAGGTACATTGCATAAAGTAGAAGTTGTCTTAGTTGAAGTTCATGAGAGAGTTTAGACAGCCAAAACCTTAATTCAGGACTCTATATAATACATACAATATATATATATATATATATATATATATATATATATATATATATATATATATATATATATATATTCCTAAAAGACACCTAGAGCTGTGAAAGGTATTGAAAAGCAAGATAGAAAGATATATAATAAAATTAATAAAATATGATTTCAGTGTGTCCAGCTATATGGCAGCAACTTGTGTGATTGAAACAGTATTTGTTTTTTTTACATTTTAACTCTATAAGTCTATATATAAGGAATGTTTAATCGATGAACAAAAATCACTGCAAAAATAAGTTGTGTAAATTGATAATGCCAAAATAATTAAATTATGGTGCAAGATACAGACAGCAAATTCATATAACACCTACCGGCAGTACACTGCTGATTCGAACAGTCGCATCTCGTATTCTGCGAACTGTCTCCACTGATACATAGGCAATCCTGGCATGTGTTATTCCGTTCGCACGAATCCTCTGATCCCTGAGAGGTACCAACCCCATCCAACATCGACACCCTCTTCTGCTGGCAGGTGCAATTATTGTATACGACATTTCGAATTTTTCCTCTGAATTGTGGAGTAAAACAAGCCGATGGCAAGGCATAACTGGCAAGATTATCACCGCAGCTACTTGGAAGTCCGCCAATGTATACATCGCTGTTTGAGCCACTGCCGAAATCGAAGTCTGCTCCGAAAGTGAAATCACTCTTCACAGTACCGTCAACGTCGAGGAAAGTCTCCATGCGTCGTCTACGGACCTCCACCCGATGCCAACGTCCATCGGTGACTCCACTACCACCCACAATATGAACCGAGCCATCTGTTTCCTGCGTAATACGAACAGTGAGTTTGATTCGGTTGGACTCGAGCGTCACCACAAAGAAGTCGACAGTTCCATCGTCAACATACCAAAGAGAAGCATTCGCCCTATTCGTTGTAGAAAATTCAAAGGAGAAAGACGCGTTAGGGCATCCATTCCATTTTGGATAGCGAGCGTACGATGCAGAGGTTCCAGTCAGAGTAAGAGCCACGCACTTTGGTGCAAGACACAACACGTCCAAAACTAGTATTATGAAGTGCAATCTTTGAAGCGAACACTTGTAGCTATTGCAAAAGGTTTCCATTTTGCAAAGCTATTCGCACTGATGGCAACTTCGGTGAAATGTCGTAAGAAGCGTAACGAGCTCAGTTGTTGTGACTGAGATCGAGTTATTTCCCATGACATAACTATTCCACTGTTGCCCAGTAGCCCCTAGGTCTAATTAAACCAGAGCCCGCACCCATAGTGCCTGATTACATTCATGTGCAAGATCATTGCATTCAGCATGTGAAAATCTCCAGATCGAAACAGCTGATACAGGCCATCCGGATCTCCAAGACAGCTGTAATAAAATGACTCTAACTTGCTTGGTTAATAATCCGGTTTCAAGCTTTATTCCATCAAAAGATTTATTGCTGCGCTTAAATAAATGTCATGATACATCGTTGAACAACTCAGTCAAAAGCCAATTTATCAGCCACAACATTCAAACAGCAAACCATTATGTTACATTTGACATAATAATAATAATAATAATAATAATAATAATAATAATAATAATAATAATAATAATAATAATAATAATAATAATAATAATAATAATAATAATAATAATAATTTTGGTCCAGACGTCGTGGCTTGGCGTGGAATGTCACGGTGCCAGATACATTCGCAGACTATTTATCATTGTAGGACGTCTGGCGATCATATATACAGTTTTCCATAATAAAGTTTCTGGATTGTTATGATATGGGTTTTGTAAATTTGTCCCAGTTCACGCATACTTAAAATCAGAGCTATAAGAATATTTACGATAGCGACACCTATCAAACTATGTGTACTAAGGGCTAACGTTGAAATCTTACAATATCGCTCATTGCCGAAATGTTGGCCGTTTTCCGCCAAATTCGTTGGAGATATTCAAGCGTGTTGCAGGTTGTATGCGTACAAAGTCAAAAACCACCAGACGGTCGATTATGCGCACCGCAGAATGCAAAAGTTGAAGGTTATTATTTGCGTTAATGAGAAGAACTTGAGGTCGCATGTTTTAGACAAGTGTCCCCGAGGGTGTGAATTCAGAGGTCGTCCTGAATTAAGGGGCCATCCATATATTACGTACGCATGGAGGAGGAGGGGGTAACCGAAATGCATGTGCTTGCGTACGCTTGCGAATGGGTTGGGGTCTACTGATAATGTACGTACGCAAATTGATTGGCCTTCAAGTGAGCTAGAGTTCAGTCTTTCCAGCTATCTGGTACTACCAGAGGAAGTTTGACTGTGGGAGAGGTGTCACTTGTATGCCACCTTACCTGTGAACGCTAGTATTAAACTATCACACAACTCAACAGTGAGTCCATGGATTACTCATCCTTCAATCTGGCGTAAAGTGCAGACAGTCGCTGCATGGACCTGTGTAACCAGTTGACACATTCTGCAGCTGGTCTTAGGGGGTGCGTCAACTGTACGTACGCAGGTGGGGGAGGGGTGGGAAAAAGTACGCGTGCAAACAGGGAGGGGAGGGGTCCAATTTTCCTGGATTTTTGTGTATGTAATATATGGATGGCCCCTAAATCCCCGAAACCCGAATCCTGGAAAATGCTGAAAATGCACAACAGCCCGATTTCCCGAAAACAGTTTTATAGAAAGCGGTCGAAATCCCGAAAACTATTCAAACATTCCCAAAATGAAATTGCAATGTTTAAAATGAACTGTTAAAGTTTGAACTCTTGTACACGGCATATATCGATTTTTGAGGATCCGGCTGAAATTCGTTTGGGGTATTCGGGTTTTGGGGATTCCCTACGCACCCATGCAGTCTGAAGCATCAAGCTGTTGAAATTTAAATTCTGTAGAAATGGAAAGCCTACGAGTATCTTGTTGAGCTTGTGATTAACGTTTGCTATCAATGGCAAAAGTAGGAAGGGTTGTTTTAATGTCTTCATTTTAATGTGAAAATCTGATGTAATAAAATTCAGTTATCAGATTATCAGTTGCTTTCTTGTCATTAATGGGTGGAAACCTGATAACTGAATCAATGCATATACCGGATTTGATTTGTATTGTTGCGCTTGTTGATAATCACTATATTTTCTTGAGCAATTTTTTCTGAGGTTTTCTGGTATATTGTTGCTCTTGTCTCAAACAACATATCGTATCTTCCAGTTACAGCAGTGATCTATGCGTAGCAGCATTTCTGGACCTGTCAAATGGGTTTGACCTGATAGAGCTTGCACTTTGAAGACTTGTTACTAAGGAAGGAAATATGTATGCATTTAAAAGGAACAAAGAATGAATTTAAAATCAGAACAGGTTATAAGCGTCATGCTTCATGCTTGGGTGAACATTGTTGAATGGTACACGTAGTGTATTTCAGTTACTGCTAAAGCATGGCATTTTTATAGCGTTTGGCTGGAGCACTGCCACTGAAGGTACCACTCTTCCATGTGACCATGTTGTGTCCATATTTATGCTGTTTTTTTTCACTGAAAATTGTGTTGGGAACTTGGGACTGTGTAACAATCATGATAATCAAAAGATTTTATTTTTGTAAAATAGATGCAAAATCCAGGGGGAAATGCCCCCTCCGGACACCCATGTCTATCTTTTTCATCAGATAAAAAGATAAAGGAAACCCTTCAGAAACTCAACATGGTGCCTTGTTTGATGGATCAGTTGGCCGAGGCAAATATGATGACAGCAATACAACTACAGAACACCTTGTTAACGTCCCAACTTATGTCTTTTCTGATTTGCCCTCCCTGAAAGGATGGAAGGCTGAATGGGCACAAATTGCATGTCTTGCCAATTATAGTTACCCACGCAAATTTTAACTTTCAAGCCCAACATTGCTTCACCACAGCTGCCAGTGGTATCATCTGTGATTGGCCTGTCCTACTTAAGCTGCTTCAGTTAAGCATTAGTTTGAAAAGTTTGTCATTTGGTCCTCATATGCTACACGTATCCTGTAGGCCAGAGTTTCCCAAACTGTGGGTCACGACCCACACTCTGGCAAGTGGGTTACCAAATTTGTTCGAGAGACATTTATTTTTTGGAGCAACAACATTACTTACATTGTTACATTACATAGGTACAACAGTTGCTTTTGGATTGCAATAAATGGTTAACTGTTTTTACCTAAGTTTCCTTTTAATGCTTTAAATATGCCAATTTCTAAATGGTGTACCTAAATCCAAAGCAAGGTTTAGTACACAATGCTTTATTTTACAAAGTGGGTACTGAGACTGCCAAGATATTCACAAGTGGGTCCCAATCTAGATAAGTTTGGGATCCAGATTTCTGCCTCACTTGCACCCCCGGAGTGTAAGAAAATGAAGTCGCTAACTCTTCATACGTATGGGTGTCTCAGGGCTAGCTTAAGGGCTGCTCTTCTTCTTCTGCTTAATGTGCCTCAATGCAGATTTCTTTCTAAATTGTCACACAAGACCGTCATGTGTCCTGTCATGTATCCTCCATTTGGGAGAGGTTGTCATTAGTGTTCTGCATATGCCCACATACACACAATATATTTAATGCATGTCTTACACTGTATCTTGTGAAGACCCAGCTAAACAAAGACAATTTTATTTTTAAGTTATCCCAAACCGTGGGATGCGGGGTATGAGGTCAACCGTTCTGCACAAAGAAGTTGTGGACAAATATCGTTTGAAACAGCAGAAAGATGAATGTGAAAAAGCAGAGATTACACCAGCAGCTGCAGCTCAGGATGACGACATGGTAATTACCATTTAACATGGTGAAACAGCAAAAATTAAGAAAGAATTAAGCTGTTTGTAACTGGTTTAGGGCTTTCATCCAATCTGCCCTCTACCAATATGTGATGATAATAAGCATGACAAAATGTATTGTAACTCGAGTCTTGTATTATTATGACACTGTGAAACCCAGGGTGTTATTTATATTGTTTGGTGTTAATGACTGCGTGGACTGGACCTAGACCATTTTTTATATTGGAGTTGCTTCTTTGATGGAGTTCTTGATGTAACTCTGATCCTGTTCTATGTCTTAACCTTTATTGGCAGTCTTGGTGTAGTGACTGCTTGCAGCAGACTATTTTTTTAAAGAATTTGAGTGAGTTGAGGCTTTGACATGTTTGATACATTTAGCGCTAAAGTTCTCAGTAGTCATGCAAGTATTTTGCTCTAAAATGGTGGTTATATCAATGTTTAGGTGCACTGTGTGTCATCTTTCTCCAAAGACTTTTACTTAAGAAGTCTGTCATAAGTTAATATACTACAAAAGCACAGATGATTACTGTGGCAATCTCCATAGAGTACTGTGGCAATCTCCATACAGTACCCACTTTGTATACTGAATGCTGTTGGAAATATTAGTGTGCTCATGATGCTTTCATCATTATTCAGTAGATCATCATCTATTGAATAGATGATGATCTAGCATTGGTTACAGTCACACAAACAGGTACTGGTACATATGAGCTGCTTTAGTACTTCGTGTGTTATTGGTGAATTTTTTCAGCCTGTTTCTGGGTTGCCCAATCCATACGAAAAGCCATCAAAGAAATGCATCCTGTGTGAGCATGATGTTCCTCTTGATTACAAGGTAAGTGTCTGTAAAATCTTATACCTTGCAAAGTACACCCTACTGGCAATCACTGCAGGTTGATACTTTGCCGCTTCACACAGATGTGCTTTCAGTCTACTGGGGTTGTTCCATGTCAAATCATCCAGTCTTCTCTACTGGGGTTGTTCCATGTCAAATCATCCAGTCATCTCTACTGGGGTTCCATGTCAAATCATCCAGGCATCTCTACTAGGGTTGTTCCATGTCAAATCATCCAGTCATCTCTACTGGGTTTGTTCCATGTCAAATCATCCAGTCTTCTCTACTGGGGTTGTTCCATGTCAAATCATCCAGTCATCCACACTTCACCATCAACAAGATTTTTGCTGATGTTGCTGATGTGTAGATATCGTCTGCTTAGAGTGCAAAGGTGCTATCTCCAAATTTTCAAAAAATTTTTTATTGTTTTATTCTATTGCTACCAATGTAGTGTTTGAACTGTGAAAAGGTGGTATCGTTCACAGTGTAAATAAAAACGCAGCAACTATTTTAATATTGGGGCTATCTCCAACAACCTAGTTTTGAAATGTGCAAAGGTTCCATCTCCAATAGAGCTAGGGCCTACTGCACTATGTGTTTACCAAAAAATAGGTTCCATGGTTTAATTTAGTATACATACGGCATCGTGCTGAAGACTAATCCAAATGTATTTTAAATGAAAATTGCAAGTTTCTAACAATCATGTTCGTAACATTTTGCATTAGTTAGACTTATTATTCTGAAAATATTATTGCATTTAATCATGGTAACTTGATGTCGACGAATCTCGCGTGTCAATAGAAATCCGATGTAAACTTTAATGTCGGTGAATCTCATGAGTCAAGAGAAAATATTGAAGTAAAATCCAAATTTCATGAAACTGATATAAGTGAATCAATTATGGTCACAGAATATATAAATTAAGATTTTGCAAATATTGATTCCTTAACCCTATAATAATTGTATGCAGCTGAAAATATTATGAAGGGCGAACATCATTTTTAACCGTTAGTTTCGAACTTCGAGTGTGTACCAATATTAATTTATTTGAACAATTTAATAGAAAATTTTTCAGCTTCTAAATTTTCTATTAAATTGTTCAAATAAATCAATGCAGTTTACACAAATCATTATTTATTATTTTATAATATTTTTTCTGTAAAAAGTAATTTTTAATCGCAAATTTAAGTTGTTGTAAAATTATAGCTATCTCCAGATAAGAAAATATTTTGAAATGTGCAAAGGTGCTATCGTCTGTTACAAGCATAGGTGGTCGTTGGTCACTTGCTGTTATTTTGCATTTTTTAAGGCGAGGCGTCACAAAATTTAAAATAATTACAACATTCTAACTAGGGAAATAATTTATTATCCAAATGATTATAAATCACAATCACATAAAAACTATTGGATTTGTAGCAACTATCAAAAGTTTAGATTTGCTCTCCTGAAAAATGACCAAAATGGAGATAGCACCTTTGCACTCTAAACAGGCGATATGTATACTAGGGCTATATTGGAAAATTGTTAGCATAGCAGTCATGAATATGTGGCAAGTTACAATGTTTTGAACCAGGTGGGATAACGATACACAAGCGGTGCATTGAAAGGCTGTAACTTCTGAAATTTAGGACAGTAAATTTAGAACTTTTTCACATGCTAATAGGATATACATGCCTAACCTATTTTATATAAATATTTAGCTTCTGTAATTGCTACATTTTCTTTAACTTGCTTCCACACATTGATGCACATTGGCCCTTCCTCTTGGAACAATCTTCCTTTAAATATATGTAACGTTTAGCTACGCATGCAATCCCATGCATTTTATGTTTACCTTCTGTCCCACTTGTTTATGTTTACCTTCTGTCCCACTTGTTTAGGTGAGTTAGCCATTCAAGCAGTGCTTTTGAAAGGTGCTATATAAACGTTTTGTAAAATTTGCCTGTTCAGCATGGATTACTAGATCTGTACTGGGCCTGCACATGTCAGCACATAATTTTGCAAATGTGAATTTGATTTGTTCTGCAAAGGGAATCTAGTGCAGCATTTCTTGCATTATATTTCAACTTGGGCAGCTCTGCTAAGGACAGATCTGAGCTGATGCAACCGGGTGAGAATTACAATAATGAATTCTTGTACAGTGTAATATGAAATTTAGCTCTGCTAATCTCATCTAATATCAAATGATCTCATACAGTTTGTGATATTGTCCTTTGATGTAGAATACGCGCCTGTTGAGTCAGTTTGTGTCGCCTCACACCGGTCGTATTTATGGCCGCAACATTACAGGACTTTGCCTCTTCATGCAACGCAGAGTTGCAAAACTCGTCAAGCGCAGTCGATTCTTTGGTAAAAATCACTGTATTCTTCAGTTATAGTAACATAAAATTAGAGGTAGAATTAATCACTTGATTACTATTTTTGTTTTATTAAAATTAAATATGACAAGAAATTTGTAATGTGTTGCACAACTGATATTTAGCCATAATTTAGGTTAAAAAAAATTTTCAGCAAAAATGCTTATTTGTTTGTAGTTATAAGTTTGGCAAAACTTTTTTGCAACTTTATAATCTAGTTATAGAGAATTTTTAAATTACAGATTCTCTGACAGTACTGAGATTTCTTAAAGTTCTTCTTGCATTTCTTCAACCACTGACGTAAACTTGTCCAAAATATTGGAGGCGGGGGCAATTTGTTATTTTTTCTATGCTTACTGCATTTAGTGTACAGCCCCTCTCAGTTATGGGGGGCACATGCCTCCGGCTGCCCCCCCCCCTCCGAGTCTACGCCTATGTCTTCAACCCACTGGGCAGACGGAGTAGTGGAAGTTTGTATTTCCAGTGTAAGAGTCCCTCCGCAAATGTTCAATTCTTGGCCTGCTACCATTCCTTCAGCACAATGCTTCACTACATTTGGTGAATCTGGCACAGTGGTCTGGAATACCCTGTCTATTGAAATCTGTGATTCAGAACTTTCCATCAAAAGTTTCAGTCAGAAATTGAAGACTTGTTCATATTAGCCAAGCTAGTTTCAGTGCATCTGTGGTGTATTTTAATCCTTTAACAACGAGAGGGATTAATTTTACATGCATTTTAATACACACTCGCCATTAAGGGTTAAGCTAATTTGTGTAATGTAATAATTTCTGAAAAATTTTGGTAGAATAAGTTTAAACTCATGTGTTTCAGCCATCTTGAACAAATTACACAACATTAGGATTGTGACCTGCTACAACTGTTCTGTTTTTTTGTAGGTTTAATGCCTTATGAAATGAAAGATCCAAGATATCTTCGTGATCCAAAACTTTTTGATCCATTCAGACGAAAGTGAAGATATACACATTTAGACTGCTAGCAAAAATGTATGTTCAACAAAATTGCAAGAATAACTGTGTTCTTTATTAAATTTGACACACATTGCAATGCTCTGGTCTATAAAATAATGTAATTTTCCCTAGTATTTAGGTAATGTACGTTTACTTCATTAGATTTGCTCTTTGGTGAATTTTAGTCTTTATCGCAAACACAAAGAAAGCCTTCTCTTTATGTTAGACTTTTGGAATTGCACATAAAACACACTGAAACCACATTGTTCTTTCACCATCAGTGTAACTGCAACTGAAAGTACATTGGCCTCTCACCAACAACTAATAACAGTGTGGTTGCAAAGTACATTGGTCTTTCATCAACAGCAGTTGGCTTATGTAACCTTAATTGATCTGTCCAAAGAAGTATTGTCTGGTAAGGCAATCATGTTGTCTACTTCCTCCATCAAAGCTTCTGCTTTCTCTGTCAGTAACATCTGAAAATAGAGAACACCTGGAATTACATAGAATACACAAATCCCTCTGCACAATAACAAATGAGCCAGTATTCATGTATGAGAAACCTGTTGGTAAGATAAGATACATTTTTCATTTAAGAACATAATTTCTCAGAGGTGTGGTCCTGGGATAAAGGATAGTTCAGCTGAAAGAAAACCGTATCTAAAACTTTGGCAACCATTATTTACAGCTTACACAGCTTGAGAAAAAACACTGCAGATGCAAAAGGATTTCACAGCAATTGCCACCACGCTGGTAGGCATAACTATATGTGCTGCTGTCAAACCAACATTTGGGCAACTATGGTTTAAGCGCTGGGCACTATGCTTGGTTTTTCATTCCCAATATAAGTAAGTAAGTAAGTAAGTATATTCTTTATTACACCATTAGCAAATGCACAATGGGACAGAAGCTAGAAGCATTGATTGTAAAACATTGAAGTAATAATAAATCGAAATAAAAATGATAAAATAAGTAATTAACACTTATAACGACAAGACTGTACTAAAAGCGATTGGGAAACCAATGCAGCTCACCGTTCAAGTGTTAACTGTGCAATATCATAATACACCCAAATGTAACCTTTGGGAAAAACACTTTAAATGCAATTCTTGCCAACCTGAGCAGAAGAGACGATTTGTTTGGCTATACGGCGAGGCATATGTTCAATCTGCTTGACAAGGTCTTCAGGATTTGCGTAGGCAATGTGCTGCAGACTGCGGAATCCAGCTCTGTGCAACTGCCTGGCACGTCCCTGTAATACAGCCAAACTCAGTGTATGGCAAAATTATCAAGGCAATACTCTGAGGCAATGTCACAGGTCTACCATAACATGTACCGAGTACCCATACACAAAATTGTGAACTGCTACATAACTGGGAAAACTGCCAAGGACACAGGAAAGGAACTTGACATGATTGCTTCATTGTAGAAACTCCTAGCCTCTTGTCTCTGCATCCACTGCACATGCTGAAAGCCTTTTGATTCAGATGGCTGAAATTGTTCATGCTTTCAGAATCAATTGAAATTCTATATGTTATTTAACACTGCATTTGCACCAACTGACAGTTGACATTGTAAAGCACCTAGAAGTACCGATAGCTTGCTACTTGTGATACTGCACATGTATAATCGTTTTTACTGTTAAAACACGGGTAAAATCACAGTTGTATAGAAAGGTTATATGCCCAATTTTGGGGAAGGTTATTGTGGCTTGTAATATCAACCCATATCTGCCTAATCTTTACGACAAAATGCATGCAAGAAAATGACACCTTTTACAAGATGAGGCAAGTCTGACCACAGAAATTAATGCACACAACAAATGTTTGTCCAGTCCTAATGCAAGGACCTTTTATACAAAGGACTGGAAACTCCTTATATAACGTCGTGTGCCTAGTTTTTGAGCGATAATTGGGGGTCAGGAAAGTTTCGCATCTTATTTACATAAAAAATGCATTAAGTGGATTATATTTATGAAGGCAAATCGACGAAAATTTATGTTTACAAAGTAAAAAAATTGTCTGGAAATTTAAAACACCATATTAACTGTCAAAAACAAAATTTAAAGTGGGGCAACATCTGTGGGTGAGTTAAACGTGTGTACACAATATTTTCATGAGTAACCGATCCTCTAATATATTGGTCTTAATGTAAGGCAAACTCAAGAGGTTCCCTCCGTGTTATCCTAAAACAAGGGCAACCCATACAGAGGGTACTTGTTTGCATTTCTAAACTCACCATTTTGATGCCAGGGATTTCCAGCAGAGGAATCAGTTCCATTGAACAACAAAAGGACAACTTCTTCACAAAATTACTCAGCAAGTCTTGATATCCCCAGAATTCTTCCAGTTCCTTTTAAAACACAGAAATCTTATGTAATCACAAAAATAGTATCTCAAGAATAATTATTGTTCAAGTTCCTTTTAAGCAAAGTCTTACAAATAAAATCTTGTCTGGTACCTTATGTTTTTGTAATAATAATGCACCACTGCCATGCCAGGAGATCTGATCATGGCATGAACTGTTGAATGGGATGGTTGGGCTGTGCAATGTGCATATGTATAGGAGCCTGCCAGTGGTGACTATAGTTATCTAAGCATCGTTTCCTTACTGGTAAACTTCTGGTGTTCTTAATGAACTTTAACACCGCTAACACCACTCACCACTGTGAGGTATTTTAATACAATACAACTGGATACGTACATGTATATACATTACCTAATGATAAGACATCAATCAGTGGTGCCTACACAATGACTGGGGCTTCTGCTTATCAGCCACTACAGTCTAACCACCAAGCCAATTCAGAAACTGCTATCCCCATCTTCCAGGGTGAGAGACAAACAGTATGTTTTGGAATTTGTATCTAATGTAAGCAGACAGGTATGCAGCACCTAGCAGGAACCTCTTAAAATCGCTCTCTACAATTTACTGGCCATCAGACAAATATAAAGTGAAGCAGAACACACAATAAGGTGTGACACTTTACAAGTTTCAGGTTAGCCAGGAAGTACGCTCGTTTTGCATACACCACACAGAATGAAAAACTAGAACCAACCTGACAGAAGTATTTTACGCAGGCACCAAATGATGCTGCGCCATTCAGAAGTTGCTGAACAAATCCTCTGGTCACGTGGAATCGTTCGGAAACATCCCAGATCGTTCTCTGTTTCCACAGGTTGTAGAGCATCAGTGTCAGATAAAACCGATTCACAGAAAACTCGTTCACCACCTGCCAACAGAACAACTGCAATTAACAACCAGCCATCTACTTTAATTGTCTGGGATTCTCCAAACATTTTCTCTGCTTTGCATTCTCCAAATATTTTCTCTGCTTTGCACACTTGCAGAATTGTGAGTCCATGACTAGAGGTGTCAACATTTTAGTAACATACAGCCTGGGTACTCAAGCTCATTTTAAACACCCACAGGTCGCATATAGCTCATATATGCCCCTAGGTCTAATTCAAATTCAGTCTTCAATGGCTTGCAGTTCAGTTAAGTCTGGATGACATTTTCATCCATGGACCCAAGCTGCTCGTATGTCACATTAGTGGCATAGACCAAAAGAGAAGGGTTAAGCAGTCACCGTACCCATAAAGCCATGAAGTTATGTGGCCCCCACAGGACAGTGCACTAAATTCTATTGACTCCAGTGCTCCTCTCAGAGTTGTCCACGTCTTGAGATGTCCTTATTTATATTGCCTATCCAGCACACTACAGGCACTACTGGTAAAACAGACGCTTGCAATAGTTCCCAAAAGTTAAATTTTAGGTGCAATTTAGTGAAATGAAACAAGTCCATCCGTTACTTCCTCTGTTCCTTTACCCATGACCACATAATCCCCAACCAACAGCCTGATTCTCCAAAAAATTATTATTAGGATGTTATATACGTTTTAACTCTGTTTATTAGATGTCTATACACCAAAGCCAGCAATCTCATCTCTTGTATGATCAGCAATTGGTTAATAAAGAATATACTTACTTACTTACTTTAGTGAATGGTTCAGAAACAATGCTGACCTGTCGACTTGTTTGTCCAGAAGCTTTCTTGGCTACATGGCCCTCAGTGACGCCAATCAAAGTAGCAACCTTTAGTTCTGATGCTGTTAAACTGCCCAGCTGTTGATAACAAAATTGGTTTTAGTTAGACAAGGATTTTCGACTGTGTTTCAAAGTTAAAACAATGTCCTTGTTGTTAAAGTAACTTTTAACCGCTACCTGGCAGTACAAAATGTAACTTCTGCTACACATAACCTAGGCATTTGAGGAAAGCTGACGACTCATAAGAATGGTTCTATAGCCCCTGAAATAGTACGAGTTACACAAAACTAACTCGGTGATCAAGCTCTATTGATCACCCCTTGGGCTTTCCACTCAAAACTGAAGTCTCACCTCTTCAAGAATTCATACCCTGACTCACCTGATCCTTCGCTTTCCAGTTCTCGACCTAAACGACACCTGCATTAGCAGCTACTCTACTTCCTCTGACTTCCTGGCAACTGGAATTTGACCTCCTATCGACTACCCTTTGGACAGCCCCTATGACTCGACCACATGCTCGTGAAAAAGCTGATGCCCTGCGCTTAGCTTTCGAGTGGCACTTTAGAAATTTGGAGTTTATGATTACGATTAATAAAGGAACATGTTCAAAGCTAACTGAACATATTTCATACAACACTGAGGAAAACATAAAACTGTCACATAGCAATGGAACAGGTTCCAAGCTAACTGAACTCGTGAACATACAGTACAGGAAAACTTGCATAGAAGAGTCATGTAGCAAAGGAACAGGTTCAAAGTTAACTGAACTCATGAACATACAGGAAAACTTGCACAGAAGTGTCACAGAGCAAAGGAACAGGTTCAAAGCTAACTGAACTCATGAACATACAGGAAAACTGGCAAAGAAATGTCACATCAAAAGCCCAAACAGCAAGTAACTGTCACATATCAAAAACTAAAGGCAAAGTCTGACATGCAGGTAAACAAGGACATGAAATGCCACAAGCAAATGAAAATGTCCGGTTAAAGTTATCTTGCCTCAAAGTTCAAGTTTACTGCACCTCTGATTCAAGTTTTGATGCCTGGTGCGTTAGTCTTTCATTGATTCATTCACAATTCAAAGTGAAGTTAAGAAAACGTGCCACAGAGACGCAAAAATTCCAAGATTACCTCACGAAGATACGTCATCCAGCGCGGTCGTTGTGCCATATCGACCATGTCATACGGTGTGACAAGATAGAGCAAGTGAAGATAGTTGGCCAAAACAATCGACTGCTGGGCAGAACTCAAATCACCGTAGAGCTTTGTGCCACAGTCGACATCTATGGATCCTAGAGTGTAAACACCAAGGTCAGCAGTTTCAGTATAACTCTGCAGCTCATCACTGTCAATATGCACAGCTAACTTTGCTAAACTCTGTGCTCCACATTATTAACAAACACAAATCATTTATCAGTAATTAATTTCCTCAAGGCAGCTGAAAATCTCAAAGTTTAGATACAATGCACCAGGTCAGGACCTGCATTTTCTGTAACATTTAAAAAAATCATTGCTGGATAGCAACAACTTATTTCTGCATGAACTAATGGGTTTAAGCTAAAACTAGCTCACAACACTTCATTCCATCTTATTATACACCCATTCCTTTCCACTAATGTCTTCACCAGTTTATTAATACTTCTTGTGGTCAGTGAAGTGAAGTCTAACATAGATGGTTCCACAATTTTTCTCAAGGGATTAGTAACAGTACTGTAAAAGTAGTAACTGTAAGATCACTAGATCATATAAGTAATAATAAATGAACTATTATCACATCTTACAGATGGAAAGACGATGCAGCAGCAAAAATGACAAGTGTAATCGTCGAGTTTTGGAACACTATGTCTTTGTTTTGAATGCTTTGCAGTTATAAGTGATTACTCCTCCTTTATAATCTTTAATAGATTAAAAGATTAAAAGTATCAATTGGAGAGGTGTTATTGACACCAACGTTTTTATTTCAAAGCACAAATACTGTGAAATAACCTCTCAATGCACTGTTTTTATAACTTCTACACATACAGAAATTACAAATGTTGTACAAATATTTGATACAAACCCTTGAACACAGCTCTGCCGAGGTTTGTGACATCTAGAAACAAATCCAAAGTCAAATCCTTGCAGCTTTTGAAAATGGTTTTACCATCTGCCGTTTTCTGCCGAACCAGGCCTGCTTCCACCAACTGCTGAAGAGCATTCTGGGTAATCTCGACCATATCGACATTCAACAACTTGCTCTGCACGTCACAGAGAGTTCGTTTAACAAACATCAATAGGTCGCTGGTTGTTGGAGTAATCTGAATAATACGTTAGACCCAGTTACAAATTTGTTGTCAAATGCACTAATAAATTAAATATAATTTTATTAGCACACCTGAAAATAAGTAAACTGGGTAAAATTATGGCCACAAAATCAACTATTATACCAGAAATTAAACATGAATTTTTATGTTGTCTATAAAGAGTTAAGAAAAGTTGACTAGCGAAACTCAAAGTAAACAAAATACAGTGTTCTTTTCATAAGCCCTTCAAAACGTTTTGCACCAGAATTGAAATTTCAGACAACTGTGAATAAGGCTGACATTAAAACCAGAGTGGACAAAGGCTTTCATTTAAGTTCGAAGACCTAATCAGCCTCAAGAAAATTTGTGGAAGAAACATCTCATGAAATTTTGTTATCAGCCTTCAGAGCCAAATGTTGAACCGAGTAATCCTCCCCCTGCCCCCTCCCCCAATATCTCTCTACCACAAGGTTTTATCACCAAAAAGAATAACACCAATAACATAATGAAATGATTAAGATAAGGGAACTATATGCATTTATAATCTGCTACCAAGACATTTATGTAGCACCTTGAAGTTGTGTTGCAAAAGGATTGGACGTTGACATGTTCTTAAAATAAATGCTATCCACATGAAAAAATTCTCAATCATCTTTAGAAATTACGAAACACATAATAAATTCTGTGCGCACAGTCCGAGTCTCTGCAGTATTGCTCTCAAGGCAGAGAAGGAAATCTGGCAAATTTCTCTCCCAGAGCATTATAGCAGACAACGTAACTCACACACAATGTCTGCTGTATGGGCACTGGTTACTCATTATACAACCAGTTCTTGTTAAACGTATCAGCAGTGGTTAAACCATACCAGTGAAACTATATCATCACTGATTCGATGAATTTGCATTTGTTGTACATTAGTACTGGTTAAACCGTATAAGCATTATGTGTTTGTAACAAAGTGGTTACGTGAAGTAACCAATTTCATGATCATATTAGCTTCCCAGATTGTTTAGATCTTGTATTTAAAGATACAGTATAAAAATCTTGTACTATAAATAGACTACAAAACAGTTAAAAATGGTAACTTTCATCACTAGAAATTAAGATGTATCTATGCATTTTTTTGTTCCTAGAAAATTTGCTAGTACAATGAACCACTGTAAAGTATGACTGCAAAGTTGAAAGCTGTACGCATAACCCAGTCAGACTGACTCAGAGCTCTGAGAAGCCAGGACGTTGGGATAAACAGCACCAGTTTTACTCTTCCAGTATGCTTAAACCACCACTGCAACTCACTTCCAGTGCCAGTTCTGATGTACTGGATAAACTTTGAAGAGTTTTTGGTTACTCTTAAAATCCACAATTCTCTACAGTTCAGAATGGATAGCTGAATGAAAGGATGAATGAAAGAATGAACGAAACAATTTATTGATTCACACATAAATTCCATTACGGGCAGTATCACAAAATACAAACTTAGACTTGGTGGTATTCAAAGGGCAATCCGAAAAGGTAAAGACCTGCAATCCAACAACTTGGTTAGATAAGGTAGGGTAACACTATTTACTATTCGCCAACATCAACCTGGAGGTTGATGGATATTTCATCAGGAGCACAAAAATGGTAATCCAACAACTAGAAACCTTTATTCACAGCTAACAAGGCTTCGAAAAGAAATGTCAATTTAACTTGATGCACTGGGATTTGAACTTCGGTCAAACCTCTAGCTGGAAGGCAAGCACTTTAACACTCTGCCACAATACGAATTCATGTATTGTTAATAAAACTAAAATAATATTTTTAATGCAGTTTTTATGAACATACCATTAAGCCACTGAGATCATAGAGCAAAAAGGTTCAAATTGTAAATTAGATTTCAGTTTTTGACAAGAATTTTAAGCTATAAGCTTCAAGATAACAAACCATGATCAGTTTGCTCTTCAGTCGGCAAACTAAGGGGAGGAGGGATAGAGTAATGGTAACACTCATAGCCAGAAGAGCATTAGGTTCGCAGATCGATTCCAGTAAGCCCCCCCCGGGCGGTGCCTAATTGCATGGCTGCCAAACGTGTGTTTAAATTAAGATCTTAATTGCAATTTCATGTTTCATGAATCTTACTGCGTTTGTCAGTTTGAAGTAATAAAGAATATTATTATATTATTATTATTATATTAACATCTTCACAGCAAATATACTATAAATTCCAATCTGTATTACTACTCATACAATGTTTAATGCAAATAATTGACTACTTGCTAGCACAAGTATACACACACATACTAAAAAAGTGTAAACAGGCAACTAGAAAACCAGTGATGCAATTCACCTGAAGACCGATGGTTGAAAGGAGCAATGACCGCATTCCTTTGTTCCCCTCATACAAGAGACTACTGACACAGCGATCATATGATCCACCAATCAGATCAGGTAGCTATACAGACAAAAAAATCAGTAGTAAAAAAGGTAAGTACTTTGAAGGATATCAGTCTGAGTTTGTAACAGGACACTCGTCACCTTCCAGGCTTCCACGGTCATGGGTTTTTGCCTCCATCACCAAACAGAATTGTTACAACCATAAACTTGGAAATACATTAACAACTTCCACATGTCTGGGACTTGGGGATTTCTACTCTGAAAGCAGAGAATCTATAAATGGAAATTAGATTATCAATACTTATTGGAAATGGAATATGGGAGATTCTGCTGTTACTTTTCTCTGTTTCATTGCATTTCAACCTAGCTTTTCCAATGGATTATGATCGCAATTATGATTTTCAGTTGGGCATTACAATACCAGCATCATAGAAGTCACTGGCTTAGATTAGATACTTTAGGTACGGGCAGGACCGAGTGCTTTCCGCCCGAGTCAATTCATGCAACTTGTTAATTGATCCTTCAATCTTAAGCATACAACATAATAGGGAGTAACCGATATGCATTTTTCTTCCGATAACCGATACCGATAATTTAGCATGTTTTATTGGTAATTCCGATACCGATACCGATAAACACAAATATTTGTTGAGCTTGTGAGTGAAGTTGTAACAATATGATGGTTAGGTTAAAATATATATACAGATTATATTAAAAATGTGTGGCATTTCGTTAGTTGTTTTTGCTTGCAAATGTTAAGAAAGTTTCAGCGAATATGAAAATGACAACCGGTCAGTTAAGGTTAGGTTTCGGGTTACAGTTGGAGTTAGGGTTAGTTTATAGTGGTTTGGGAATTTGGATTATGTTATGGCACCTCTCTTCACCTTATCTTTACAAACTAAGCAGCTCACCTTCGACTCGTCAGTTGAATTAATTTCGAAATAATTCCAGATTTCACTTCTGGCTTGAGACATCGTCACATCATGAACTAAATTACTTTCTAAAGTTTCTAAATTTATAATGTCGTTATCGAGCGGCAGAAGTTTTCGCTTGTCACCTGAATCCGAAGATCAGGTAAGTAAACGAGTTTTGTTTCAGCGAACTTATTCTTGAAAAGTTTTCTTAATATTATCATATTAATTTTTAATGCCGCAACTTGCGGAAGTTAACGTTCATAAGAAATTGTAATATTATTTATGTTGTGATCCAACGGCAGAAGAAACTTGTACGCTTTGTCACCGCAAATGAAAATTAGGTCAGTAAATAAGTTTGTTTTATTTAGCGCCTTGCAAAAATTTCCGTTGAGTCAAAAATTATATCAGCTAACTTATTTTTGAAAATGTTTTGTTAAATTTATAATATTAATGTCGCCATCTTGTGGAAGTTGTCGTTGATCAAAAATTATATTAATTCGCAATCGAACGGCACGAGTCACAGGAAACCAAAATGCGGCAAGTAAACAAGGTTGTTTAAATTAGCGCCTCTTGCGATTGCCTTTAGCGCCAAGTTGCGGAAAGTTTCGGTCAACGAAAAACTACATCGGCAAACTTACTTCTGAAAATGTATTATCAATTTAGAATTTTAGATTAATTTTAAGTAAATTTCAAGGAAGTGCACTTAAAATTTACGATTTTTCGAACTTTTTTATTGGTGATTGAATTATCGGATTTTCCGATAATGGGATTTGAAGTAATTATCGGTGCTTATCGGTTTCCGAGCCAATAACCGGTTACTCCCTACAACATAATGACCCAAACACTCTGTAATACTTTTTGCTTGTCTGTTGCATTAATGATGAGAATGCTCTCTCCACTTGTATCAATTCCAGCGCGCCCTGCACGACCCGTCATTTGCTTGTACTGACTCTTTGAGATGAAGTTTTTGGCGACATATGGTGACCTCAGAATCACTCTGAAAAATTATCATATTTAATTTAATAATTAGTCATCGTTTCTCCTCATTTAATAATTATTCTTCAATACAAGTGAAGTCAACTCAGTGGTGGAAGTGATCAAACACTAGATTTGCATCCAGGGTATGATTCCAAATACAGCAAGCATCAAAAAAGTCTAAATGCATTGGCAAAATTGGAAATGCATTTTATACCTATGCAGACCGACCTCTAACACTTTAATGACAGACTGTAGTAGAAGCGACTGGGAAACCAATTCAGCTCGTCATTAACCTCTTCGCTACCTTGCATGCCGGATATATGTAAAAAAATAGTCATATTTCCAGATATTTGCTCTGGCCACAGGATTTTTTACCTCTGGTGGTTATTGTGTTAACAAGACTCTGTTATCATTGCATTCTTGTTCCCACATTTGCAGTTAAGCCAGATCAGTGAACCTCTGGACTGCATGTCAGAGAACAACTGATGATGAGGGTATGTAACAAAAGCATATTAACATTACATTGTCTTACCTACGAAGATCTGCAGAAAAGGCCCTGGTCTTAATATATCACCCAAGACAACAGCAAACAACTAGTATTCAAATCTGTCTAAGAAACTTGAACTCTTTACTCAGTTTTGTTTTCAGAAAACTCCATCACACACAAATCACCTCACATCAGTTCTGCAAAAGTTCCCTTCAGAAGAATATTCTCTGTTGTTTCCATCTCTCTACCTCCTGTATCCAGTCTCCCCTTGTCCTCGCTTGTCCCTGTCCCTCTCCATGGCAAAGGGCAAACTGTACTTTTCTCATATCAGTCATGCAATGGCACCAGTGTTATATGAGACTGTTCTATATTGACCACATGGACCACAGAGTACGCACACACACGTTCAAGCTTACTATATTATAGGTTAGGTCAGTGAATAAAAACTAAAAACAACCTATAAAAACTTGCTTCATTGTTTTAATAAAATAAAATATGAAGAGATTGCGAAAATATATAAGAAAACAACAACAAAAACATCAACTTGAAAGAAGAACGATTTCACTCATTAAACTCATTTAGACACTAAATATTTGGAAAAGCATTCAATCAGAAGACCATACCTACGAGCAGGAAGGTTGACTCCTGCTGCCAACGTGGAAGTACAGCTGAGAACACACAGCGTTCCTTCAAGATAAGCCTCCTCGATCAGTTTCCTCTCATCACTTGTCAGTCCGCTGTGGTGATACGCTATGCCGTACGGAATAGTTACACGCAGCACTGGACAGACAACACCGCTCCCTTCCAACTTAAGAGACTCGTAAAGCAAGCGTCGCTCCTGCGAATGAATGCTACACAATTCTCTGCAAGAAACCAATGCAAACAGTAAGTCTTCATGCATTACATCTGCGATACCTTCCACTTCAGTCCTTCCTCTCGAACCGCTCCCACTCTGTTGTCTTTGGACCCACATGTTGGAATCGCCTTTCCCGAGAGCTGCGGGTCAAACTCCTCAGTTTGTCCCTTCCAAAGTTTTGCAAGCACCACAAGTCTATTATTTGACAGTGATTTCACTGGTTCAGGTCAGGAGCACCAGTGACGAGTTTTTTCTTTAATTAAGTGGTGCTTTAAAAATGTCAGATTACAATTACTGCTCCACCCATCATCAATTTCTGGTGCACCACTTGTGAAATCGGAAATATCACAGTGACCAACACAATTAGCTGTAATTAAGGGATATCATCTGACAAAAATTAAAACTTAACTATTTCACAAACAAGTTTCTTGTGCAAGAAGATATAGCATTATTAACATTTGCTTCTTGATGTAGTTAAAGTTCAACCAACATCAAGAATTCAATGAAACACACAGTTCTATGAGTTACAGCGAAAAAAACAGCCAAAGAAATCAGTGTGGACACTAAAATATTTTCTAATATACAGTATTTTAACACTTTAACGATATGCTGCATTGTTTTCCCAGTTGCTTTTAGTACACTCTCATCGTTCAAACGTTAAAACTACTTTACAAATATTTTCTAAATTAACATTATTATTATATTTAGCTTGCAATAGATAACAACTCTGATTACTTCTGATATGTAGAAAGTGCAATCACCACTAAGCTGGTGCTACCGCCATCACTAAACTGCATTATGATCCAACTAAGCAAATAGCAAGACATGTTAAAACAGAAACACTAACTTAGGAATCATCTTGCAAAGGAGTTGTGCAACATTCTCACAGTTCTTTTTCGTTGGACAGAAGACAAGGCAAGAGTTGTTGGGAATGACTTCCAGGACGAGTCCAGCGAGATGATCTGGATCGACTGTATTCATCTCTCGGTCATACTGACAAGATCAAAGAAACAAAAATTCCTTTGACAGACATCTACAGCACAGAAGAAAGCAGTGGTAGACACTAAACAATCATAGCTCAAACCAACAAAGTGAAACACTAGAAATCAGGATGTGCAATCAGTCATTTAATGAACATTGTTTCAGGAACTCTTTCCACTGAAAATCCAAAACGCTTCAGCCAATGCAAGAGTAAAATTTTCAGCTATTCAAGACACATCTATTTCAATCTGTTATGCAGCCATGTTTAGGCACCTCTGAGATGTTAGAAAAGGTGCAACACAAACACTTGATCAGATAAATACATAATCTCAGACTCAGTTCATCCTGTAGTTGAGTTCCAAGTAGAGATCAAAGAACGCAGGCATGGTCCAAGGCACTCCTGAACTTCTTAAATGATACAGAACACAGGAAATACACTCATCTCTTTGAAGCTTTTTGCTCTTAACACAAGCTTCAAAGCTGTGAACAAAAAGTTCTTGTCATTTACTTCCTAGTACACACCACCTAATACACATCTATCCATTGTCTTAAATCTTTTCCTCAGGATTCTTGCACTGGGAGTGCCTCTGATATTAAGGTTGTTCTGAGAGTGGCGCTTTAGAAATTTAGAAATATAATACAATAAATGCAATACAATACCACCTGGTACTTCAAACTTGTAACATAGGTAACAGAGCTAATAATAACAACTTTACATGCAATTCTGAGAGCTACAAAGTCCCTGCTTGCACTGGCTCTACATAACAGCCCAATTATGTTACACCACTTAACTAATACATCGGGATTTGAAAGAGGATTGCTTGCACATAACGTGGGCACGACATGACATACCCAATGAACTCAGCTGTCATACATTAGCTGAACTAATTTCTTGATTTCACGCAAACATTGCATCATGACCCATACACACTGATCACCTGTGTTTCAAAAAAAAATTTCACAGTACCTTAAATGCTGTGACTCTTGAGAACTTAAAGAGGTCATCTGGGTCAAGTGCAGCACCATCTACTTCGTAAATTGTGTCGGCTATTTTCACATATTCTTTCAATTCCACCTACAAAAGCAAGCAAATATGATAGGTCACTTTGAAAGCATAGCAGTGTAAACAAAAAGACTGGAACTTCAATTAGCACTAGTCAATCAAACTCCGAGATCATGAGTCCTTGAGAAGTATTCACAATGCTATATAAATACGACGGTTGGTAATATCATATGTGGAAATGTCTGCCGGTGGTGACAGTTTGAGTTACTTAAGTATTAGTTTCTTACAGATGAACATTTAGGTCATTGAGTAATGTCTTCCTGAAGGTTTTAGCTGGATTGTCAAATTGCAACATAAAATCAACTTAATTTTATCAGTTACTTTTGGGACCTTTGCCTTTCTATCTTGAATTCTAAACCTCACCTCAATATTGTTTTTTTCAATATTGTTTTTGAGCCAACCGCAACAAACAATAGCACATACCAATTAATTTAGTGCAAAAATTTAAAACAAGAAAAATTATAGAAAAAGACCTAGAGCAAATTAAAGTGCCAAATACGTTCCTAATTAAAATTATATGTATAATAAGAGTTTCTCTAAACTATTGCCTTTATATGGTTAAGTACTGCTTTGATAGCACAACACCTGAGAGGCAACAAAGTGATAAACCTAAGACAATTTTACATACTTACTGGACGGAAGTTGCTAGAATAGATTTCAGCATTCAGAAATCTCTGAATGTCCTTTATATTGCTCAGAGTTGCACTCATCCCCACAATCTGTGTACTCGCTAAAAGTAACCCAGAACACAATGAAGGCCAACAAATGACACGACAAACAAGCAACAACACAAATGAACTGACAAAAAAGACATCTGGTAGGAAACAGACATGTGATAGAAGAAACTAAGCGAGTGTTGGTACAAGCATAATTGGCATAGGAATTTTTAGTTAGATAAGGGACCATCCATATGTTACATACGCATGGAGAGGTAACCGAAATGCATGGGCTTGCGTATGGGGGTCTACTGATAATGTACGCATGCATAGGAAATGGGGGCCTTCAAGTTGATTGGCCTTCAAGTGAGCTACAGTTCAGTCTTTCCAGCTATCTGGTACTACCATAGGAAGTAGGACTGTGGGAGAGGTGTCACTTGTATGCCACCTTACCTCTGAATGCTACTATTAAACTATCACACAACTCAACAGCGAGTTCATGGATTACACATCCTTCAATCTGGCCTAAAGAGCAGTCGCTGGCCTAAAGACAGTCGCTGCCTGGACCTGTGGTACTGGCACATTCTGCAGCTGGTCTTGGGGGAGGGTGCGTCAACCGTACGTACGCAGGTGGGGGAGGGGGTGGAAAAAAGTACATGTGCGTACAGGGAGGGGTCCAATTTCCCGGATTTTGCGTACGTAATACATGGATGGCCCCTAATCAGATATATATAAATCTATAGAACGTAGAAAGAAAAACCGAGGACAAAGAGCTACAGAATACAGTTTTGCTGGATTAACTGCTGGCATTTCATAAACTCTGACAGCTGTTAGTTAGCAAATCTTCGTTGACAGCTTTAAGTTGATAGGGAAAAAATTAAAAACCTACCACTGGCATGCATGACCTTAGTCAAGGTCGTCTCAAGAATTGCTCCTCGACTTCCACCTTCTCCAAGCATGTGGAGCTAAAAATGGCAGATGAACAACGAATTATAAACATTTCTATCTCAGCTTCAATTGGTTCTAAGCACAAAAACACCTAATAACAGTAAGCTAAGCTTAAACTACATAAAGACATTCTGCAAGAACTAGCTGCTCAAGGTAAAATTGACTCAGAAACAACCATTTATAACAACTGGCTGAGCTAATGCTCGCAAATAGGCAACAATTTACAAAAAACAGGAGAAGAACTAAAATTTACTAAGAGTAAAATTAGTAAAACCAGCAAACGAAACCTAAAACATTTAAAATCATGTATGCTAGTGCAGAGACCGCCTCTGATTAGTGTGTTCTTCAGTGGTGCTATAGAAATGCTCAATCATAATTACAATCATTATGAAAAACAGACTGACCTAAAAATGAACAACAAGCTACTGGTCAGTTACAACTGACTGAACAAAAATGACCAAAAGACTACGATTTAGAAAAACCAGTTGAGCTAAAAATGACCAAAGACTATCATTTATAACTATCTGAACTATATATGACCAAAAAACTAACATTTAGAACAACTGGCTGAGCTAAAAATGACCAAAAGACTACAATTTAGAAAAACCAGTTGAACTAAAAATTACCAAAAGACTATCATTTATAACTATCTGAGCTATATATGACCAAAAAACTAACATTTAGAACAACTGGCTGAACTAAAAATAACCAGAAGACTGGCAGCTTAACATAAATTGGCCAACGTGCCAAAGGGAAATAAGACTTAGTATAACCACAAACCTCATCGACTACAACAAGTCCGACAGAGTTCATGCGTTTGTTCTCAATCAGACTGTTGACTAGAGAGCTGGCTTTTTCGATTGTAGCCACGTACAGAGAGCGCTTTGCCCTTTTTTGGCGCGGTGGGATCGGTCCCTTGGAGGCGGCGTACTCTTCCACAGCAAAATCCAGCAAAACAGCAAAAGAACTCAGACCTCGCACCTTTGATCAAACAAAGCAAGTCTTCATTCAGAACATGACAAATGCACAGAGATAACGTTCAAACCAGCTAAAAAATAAATAAAAATGGATGACTGGGCAACAAATTAAAGTTTACTTTCGATTTATATCACATGTGTCAAATAAAAAATGGACTAGAATTGGAAAGATGGTCAGTGAACTCTAATTGTGACCTTGCTGTCCAAGGTTAGTCTGGCAGAATTTAGGGCAGTTGACAAAGCTAGCAATTGAAGGGCACCGACTAAACAGACTTCTTATGCTTAACGAATCTAAGCTCTAATAAGGTTTAGTGTATTAATGTAAACTGCACTAGTAGGCATTGGATGGTCACTTTCAAGTATATTCTGATAGGCAACTATTTTGTTTGGGATCAGTACAGTTGAAATCCAGCAGACACAACACAGTAACTGTGATTTTGTAATACGGAATCTCCAAATAGCGGGACAAACTTGGTGCCCTCAGAATTCTCCCTTTGATTGCATTCATTGATTTTATCATGATTCCTTGAATTAACTGTAACCACTTGGTGATCAATAAAGTTTTGTTCAGTTCACTACAACCATTTACAGATTGATGGCTAGTTAGAAACATTAATGGATTGTACCTTTTCCTGAACAATGGCAACAAAAGGCAGAATGATAATGGCATCTTTCTTGAGGCAAAGCAGCTGTCGTAGTATCAGCATCTCAGCCACAAGTGTCTTGCCACCACTCGTAGGCAGAGAATAGATTAAGTTAGTACCATCACAAATGGCTTTCAGCGACAGGCATTCTTTCTGCCACTCTATAACAACACCATATCATCCCTTGCATACCATAATAAAACTGGTATTATTAACTAACACTCATTACACTTAACGGTACCTAAACCACATTAATACTGCAAAGTCACACACTTGCTATTTACCACGTCCTTAGCCTTTTTCTTCAACTGCCATAATAACTTTCTTTAAGGAGTACAATTTTTGTTTGATTCTTCCCTGCTATCAGCCCTCATTTGTCACTGTGTCCTAAGCCCTGTCAAGGATTCGTGAGGCATGATACATTATGCTTTATGTCAAACTAGCAAGCAGTTTCAGAGCAGTATCTAGATACTAAAACATACGAACAACATGCTGCTATTTTCAGTCTTTTTAACAATAAAAACAGAAATGCTTAGATAAAACAAAGAAAGTTACTAAGTCTTTTAACAAGACCCTATGATGTCAATGGCTGTTCCCTTCCCAGGTCCTCAAAACAACTTGGCAAAAACTACATCACATAGCGGTAATTACCCAACTGTACACATACCATAGAGTTCGGAGATGGACCGCTGTTCTTTAAAAAGCTGTTGAACCTTTAGAGGAAGGCCGTAGAAAGTGTCATCTGGATAAGATGAATGTCTCTTCTCATTTTCAGCTTCCGCATCCAAAGCCTCACCAACAGCATCATCTAAGATAAAAGCTGGTGGCCGAATCCTAATCGGTGTATCCAACCTTGCATTTGCCGCTAACGTCTTTCGGATCCGACTTGCAAACAGGCCTACACGTTGGTTGGCAACGAGTGTTGGCGTACCAATAGATGATTTCCACACATTCACAACAGTGTCAAGATGAGCACTGGTAACAGCTTTTCTATCACAGTTGATCAACTCACCATTGGTGTCTGAATGGTAAACTGGAATGCTATCGGAACCATCGATAACTTGTAGGATATTCAAAAAGCCATCACATTCACCAGTTTGACTTTTTGCAGTGATCTTTGTTTCTGTAACCTGGTTTTGCCTAGCGACAGTCAAATCTTTAGTGACAGCCTTTTCGATTCCAGCAGTCTCATATTTCCTGTTAGTTGGATTACATTTAGAAGTGATAAACTCTGTTATTGCTACCTGGTCAGCAATGTTCTCACATTTGTCAACAGCTTCATTTGAATCTGGACAGCTACTTCCTTGGCTACTCTCACTGGTGACTTGGTTGCTGGGCAAAACAGATAAAGTTGAAGTCGTGGATGGCTTTGCATGCAAATTCATATTCACACAAGCGTCAAGAAAGTCAAAGTCGATCGATTGCAGAAATGAACTTGAGTCGTTAAAACTGTCATGAAGTACATTCAATTCTACCTGAAAAAGTTAGATATTATAGCTCTTCTTATTTTTTATACTATTTTATATCACCTTCTGAAAGGCAATCCATTAATGTTTCACTAAGTACTACACAACAAGTATTAACATAGACCAGCATATCACAAAGGCTTGACTGTCCAAAAATCAGCTTATAATATAAATTGAGATTCCTGAAGGATTGTTCCAAATGGCCTTCAAAACTGTGATGATATATATGTTTATTTAATACTTTGTGTGTATTTAATATTTAATAAAACACCGACAGTCTCATACTGTCAGATATCTTAGAAAAAGATAGCTGACTAATACTTATTAAGGTTCTTTTCCCTCGTGTGTAACTGTCTTGCTGGCTCTACTCCACTGTATCTCAGGTCCTTTTGTACTCTGGTTTCCAGTTTACCTGGTCAGGTCTCTCTCCGGTCGTCAGCCCGTGGTCACCTGGTCCTCCCTCAGATATGCACTGCCACGGCCCAGTCTCGGAGTTTTGCTGTTGTGGACCCTCAAGCTGGAACTGCTTGCTTCAGGCTCTTAAGGTCCCTTCTGCCCAGTTCCGCAAGCACCTGAAAACTTTTCTTTTCGCCAGTGAAGACACTGACCTGGGTTGGGAGCGCCTTTAACTTTGAGTGGCGCTATATAAGTAATCGATTACCATTACAATTACTTAATAATAATGTTTTGTGTTAAATTTCCCCTGTTTATCTAAAAATATGTGCTTGAATATTACAAAGATCGGAAAGATTCTTCATGAATCGCAAATTAGGTTTGAGCATAGGCGCCGACTTTTACTTTTGTCTCTGGGTGCCAGTCAGAGGCGGATCCAGAAGGTTTATCAAAGTTTTAAAGGACCAACGGAACTTTTTTAGGAAATCATCTCCGAAAAAAAGTGATGACCTTTTTTTAGTCATCCGTGTGTAAACATAAGAAAATTTTAAATGGGGGGCCATGGCCGGATCTGGTGCCAGTGCATATTTTAAGATAATTCTCTCCTAATATTTGACGACTTTTTTTAGGAATTCATCCCCCGAAAAATGTGATGACTTTTTTTAGGAATACCCCAAAATATTGAATTTAAGGTCCGAATTCTTCTGGGTGCCAGGCCCCCAAGAAGTCGGCACCTATAAGTTTGAGTATATTATAAGCAGTCTTTCATCCAAAAGGCTACTTGTTGATAAAGGTATATATTCACTGTTGACAGAGGCATGTAATGCATGAGTAATTCCTTCAAATTTACCCCATTCAACCTGAAAAATCATCAAACATAAAGAAAATATTTACCTCATTTGGTTTGCTGCGTTTGCATCCTGAAGCCTGATCATCAAAGACATCATTGCTGCTATTAGTGTCTAACTTTCCTAAATCACTGGAAGATCGTTTTAAGGCATGAATTTGAAAGTCCGAATGAGGATCCACACACCGATTTGATGCTGGTTCTGTATCTTCTTTTGAACAACCAACATTTGGGTTTTTAGTTTGAGTTTTACAATTCGTTTTCACATTCTGAACACAGGTAGAAGAAGCGCCAGAAGATTTATCTATCACAGATTTTTCTGGGCAAATTTTTGACGTGTGGGCAACAAGCAATCTATTTTTAGAGACAACTGCGTCTTTTGGCATAAATGAGTTCTCCATCCACAACATTGTTTGCTTCTCCAGTGATCCTCCTGTTTCACAACTCATACCAGTGTCATTGCTGGGAGAAGTTTTTTCTTGCACTCTAACAGAACTGCAAGAAAGCTGGGAAGGTTTCCTTGGACGACTCGCCATGCAGACACGACCAGACTTTTCTGGTCGGCCAAACATAATTTCATCCATGCATGCTTTGATGTCCACATCCATTGCCTAACAAACAATCAAAAAGTAATACGGCTTAAAAGAACAGAAGAAAATCATTGGAATTATGAGAAAACATATCTCTAGCTTTTCACCACAAATCTAGGTTTACGTTTAACCAATTCAACGCATTGTGATCAGAATATCATATAGACCTAACCTACAAGAATTTAGCAACGTAAACCACGGATTTCCAAGCGCTATCAATTTAGCAACATAAACTACGGTTTTACCCAGTCTTGCACTGTCTGATACTCAGTCTTGTGTCTTGGTCTCGGTATCATGTAAATAAGCAAGTTCCCGCGACTTCTTTTTTGGGCGCTGTTGAAATTTCGAGATTACGAAACCCTAGTACTTCTTAGTCTTATGTCTTGGTCTTAGTCTTGGAACTCCACTGTCTTGATACTGCCTCGAAGCTGACCAAGACAGTCTGGCCTTGAAGTTGGTCTTGCCTTGCATAGAGCACTGCAAAAAACTAGATAACATTAATTGACTGATCATTGCTGATGTTAATAGGTTGTGAGGTTTACCCGATAGTTAACAGCAGTGTATCATTTAACAATTCTAAATAAATTACGTAATCCTAATTCCTAATTTCATATTTCTACTTTGATTAGTAACATATATATGGAATCCCTTCACTGAAGGTGAAATTAAAGTGCACAATGTAAGACGTTTCAAACATTTTAAATTGCCCGGAAATAGTTTGAAACAAAAATACAGCGCTACAAAACAATTGGGTGCGTTTACAAATTTAGCTACAGATGCGTAGAATGGTGAATTAGAAAATAAGTAAGTAAGTAAGTATATTCTTAATTAAGAAGCGCACAGCACTGTACAAGAAATTAAGATACTACAGCATATTATTTCGTATTATATATTACAATCAACAATCAATGTAACCAATCAAGAGAAAAGTTTAAAATGTTTGCTTCGAAAGGTTCGGAATACCAGCATCGTTATTTTTTTACAAGGATACCAGGAAAGTAAATTTTGTTGCGCTGTTCGAAAATTTCGATAGGCCTATAGCCTAGCTAATTTCCACTCAAAAACTGGTCTCGCCTCTTCATGAATTCATACTCCGACTCATTTTATTCTCCGCTATTGAATTCTTCTCGACCCTCTAGCAACCGGACTTGGAGCTACTTTAGACTACGTACTTTGACAACCCCTCTGATTTGACGCAGCGTTCGTGAAACTATAAGCTGGTTCACCAGCTGGGCGTAATTAGCTTTTCAACCAATTGAGTAATTTGAGGATGGGAGTAATATTATATTTGGGCGTGCTAATGAGAGCTCTGGCTAGGCCTGTTAGTCCGTTGGCTTATGTCACAAAAAGAAAGGGAAGACAAATTTTGGGTAGAATCTCGGCGATGATGTTTAAATTAATGATACGTTAGTCCTCAAGCAGAAAAATGCTGTTGCCAATTTTTCTTTCTTGGTTTACGCCCCCTAGCGCGTTAATTTGATGACCTTTTTTCCGTGTTTCTTCGAAATTTGGGGTCGGATGTATGGTGTCCCCCCGCCCCCACCTTTGTCCCCTCGACCGCCCCCCGGGATCGCCGCCCATGCCGAGAGGCCATCGTTTGCATAAATCCTTCCATTTCAGACTTCAGTACACGAGTAATATAATCCCATCCACCGTCATGGGTTGAAGTCTGATTGAAATTTCAGTCCAAGACCGAATCGCCCTTCTGAATCTGCAGTGGGCATAGCCACAAATGAGATCTAGGCCTATAGGTAATGAATTGATCACTTCCGTATGTTAGCTCCACATCTAGAACATCCCTTTAAATTTGAAAGAGTTTCTATGACATTCATCATCACTTACATGTAGACCTATGTCTAGCTTACACTGTTTTAGTCACTGTTTTCCTTAGCTCAGACTAGTCATAATAGACCGGCAGCCTTCGAAGCTATAGTTTAGCCTACATACACTGGCGGCGATCTTGTTTGACAGGTGTGGGGGGGACACTTTTGAACTGATCTGGTGAAAATTGAGTTTTGAACTGATCTGCTCAAAAAAGAGGTCAAACAATTTTTTCCCGCTGACGTGCTAAAACATTTCATGACCTTTTTTGGGGTTTCTTCAAAATGAGGGGATAGATGTATGGCATGTCCCCCCACTGCTAAAAGGTGGGGTCTTGGTGGGCGGCGACCCCCCGGGATCGCCGCCCATGCCTACATATGTCGACAAGTACATCATTAAGTAGGGAGATGCAAGACAATAAGTAGTAAGACGTGTCCTGGATCCGCTCTGATCACGTTACTGCCAATTCATGTCAATAACTAGCCGTAGTTTCATTGTGAGTGGTAACTGCAACATGATCACTTCATTTCACGAAACATTTTACCTAAAAAACTATTTTACCCAGCGCTCAACAATTCAAAGTCAAAGTTAAGGATGGATGATTGGCTCACAGACTCAGGACAAGATGGCCAAAGCTAATGATCACTGCAACTAAGACAGATACTACAGCAAAGAAACAGACACACACACCTACACAGAAAGAGACAAAGGAGAAAAATTTGCCCTATGTCAGTTTTCGTTTGAAACTGACAGGAGTGACATTAAGTAGGACACCAGTGACAGGGCATTTCATGTACAACTAGTCATGTTCAACAGAGCCAAACACTCGTCAATCACGGCAACCAGCCACCACAAGCATCAGAGGCATTCTTAAAATCTAAACTTCGCACTTTAATTAACAACTATAATAGCTCTGCTCTGTTTCAGACATTCTTAGATATTTCGGCAGCTTTTTACTCTACATTTCATTTGCATCATCTTGCATTTCATAAGCACTGTCAAAGGCATTCCTAATATCAATTGCTACAGATCATTAACATCACGTCTACACATAAGAACTGTACAATGGTCAGAAACTGTCAAAGGCATTTTCTGTGGAACCAATTCAAAGTTGATTGCTGCCAGGCCTGAGCTCAATCCAAAATATTCGACTTCTCAGTCATCTAATCCATGTCATTGATCAGTGTACTGACTCCGTCTAATCCATATCATCAATCAGATTACTGACATCCAGATTAGTAGAACTGCCTTTTGAAGACGACTTCTTCATAGAACTACAGCCAAACAGTCAACAAACAGTTAGGGTAATAATGTCTCAAAGCTGAGAATTTCTTTCCTGCAAAAGCCTACAGGGTTGCGTGATTTGACAATTTCTCACTCTGGCTTAAAACACCATTATGCTCTGTCAATAAAATGACTTACTGACTTAATTACAATGTATATGGACTTGATGTCAAGGTGAAAAACTGATCCATTATCATCACAATATGCTCAGAGGCGTAGCTAGGAGGGGAACAGGGGGAGCGACCGCTCCCCCTAAGACCATTTTCCAAAATGTGGGGCCTTTTTCACAGTTTATTTATTCCAATCGTCGAAATTTATTTATTCTAATCGTTCAAACGACATTACAAATATATCACCTTGTCCTTAAATGGTAGGCCTAAACCTCTTTCAAACTGCACTACTAAACAGTTGGCTGAAGCAAAAGGTATTCTTGTAACATTCTTAGTTCTTCTAATATTCTGCAAAAAAGTGCTAGAGAAGGCTTTCAGTTGATCCACATATTTACAGAGAAGCAGCATTGATTTACTCTCAGCTTCTCATTCAGCTATTTGAAAACGAGATGAAAAACATGTTAAATGAATTTGAATCTGAATTTGAACTGACTGAGAATCAAACAATTGAGCTGCCTCAAAAATGCGATGTTACCACAATATTATGAACAACATAGAGTTCGGAAAAGAAATTCCATGAGGAAATGTCATTGGATGATTCCAGAAAAAATTCATAGTATCTCTATAGATTGTGTCATAAATAGCATAACTAAAGGATTTCATTTATTCATTCATTCGAGTATTATATAGCACACATTCAAGGGGGCTAATCAGAGATGCTCCTGACTCCAGCACGGCCAAATAGGACAGTTTTCAATCTAGTGTAGAACGTATCAGTGGGAATTCTGATGAGCAGGCGCAACTCAAGAGGGAGTCCGTTCCATGCCATCGAGCCCACCACTGAAAAAGAGCGGTTTCGCATGGTGGCTGTGCGGGCAAAAGGCCCAATGAGCATCCCCTTCCCCGAAGAGCGGAGGTGGCGGCAACCCTGAACTCCCAGCACAAGGCGCCAAAAGACCCGCAGATAAGCTGGAGTGCAGCCCAGCTGGCACCGCCACATCTTGGAAACAACCCTTTATAATATGCGCTGGCTGACCGGAAGCCAATGTAGGACCTTCAGCATATAACCAGAGACCTGAGCATTTGAGCATTTTACACATGTGGCCTCTAAATTTAGTTGTTTTTTTAAATGTAAACCATTTTAGCAATGCTACTGCAGATAATGTGACCAACTTAGAATCTCTAGCAGACATGTACCAAAATTCATGATCGCCAATGATATGTGTTCCTTTCATCCTAGCCTGCAGTCTACATTGTATCGCATTTTGCTGACCTTGCCAATAAACAGCGCTGGTGTGGAACAATCCTTTAGCCGACTCAAAGTCATAAGATCATTAGTACGTTCTACAATGGGCGAGGACAGATTGTGTATCTTAACTTTGATTACGATCTAGTGAAGTTGATTATAACGAAGTAATCGATAAATTTGCTAAAATGAAGTCTACACGAAAAAGGCTACTGTAATTGGTTTGTGTTTGTACTGTTATATTATAGGCCTAGTATACGGTACTCTATTACACATTTATTATAGGCATACATATTGCTTTTGCAATGGCGGCGCCGCCTATGTTTGTTGTACGGCTTTTGCCGTACCACTTTTAAAGGTTTTACGGCAAAAACATAATTTTGCCGTACAGTTTAACCCAGATCCTCTGATTTGCCGTACTACTTTTCAAATCGTGGTGCCGCCACTGTGCTTTTGCCACCTTTCGGGTGTTTCAGTGTTTTTTGTTTAAAATACAAAAATAAATACTTATAATCAAAATGAATGTAATTAATTGAAATTATATATTTTGGTAATTGGGGCCTTTTTTATGTGCTCGCTCCCCCTGGTACTAAAACCTGGCTACGCCACTGAATATGCTCAATAAAATAGTACTACTACTTATAGTTGTTAGTTTTCCTTATAGACGCCAAAACGGTAAACTTGCATACTTCATGTCATCATTGCCCAGATATTCAACACGATAGTTGAATGCAGTCAAATCATAACAGCCAACTAAATCAGCAGTGTTGTCAACGGTCATCATCAACAAGCAATGTTGTTGTTGCAATATTATTTTCCAAGTACTGTCATCATCTTAATAAAATTAAGAACAAGAACAGTATATAAAATTTAACTGATTACTATAAAATTGTAGCTTGAAAAGTTTATTACTTAGAGATTTTTATTTACGTTATATTGTACTTTTCAAGTGTTTCAGTTTTTATTTTATTTTTCTAAGTCAATACTCTGCTTTCATGCTACAGATTTGCTGCAACTGACCTTTTCCGTGAAGTGCTAGGCTGACGCTCCCCAGACCCCTCTGTGTGTGGAATGACTGGCTTTGAAGCAGTTTTTCTCACAGTAGTTTCTTGCTTCGACTTGCGTGACCTAAAAGAAGACACAGAGACAAATTCAGTACACACAGAACATATTTCTGCAATCATGATAAACTCAGCAATCCCAAAGTAGCTTAGTTAAAGGTGATCAGTAACATCAGTCATGGCAAAGATGAGTCACATTCCGCTTTGTATCAGTTTAAGTTACACGCAGCTCACAATTCTTGCAGTATATGACAATTGTATTCTGGTACTGCCTTTAAAGTACCTGACAAAGGAACAGCATATCATGGAACAGATGATAAGGGTGAAGTTTCTGCATGCAACGCAACAAATGCATAATAAACAGCACAACTTTTAAAATACCCTAGAAATTAACACACGGTTGCTATCAACTATAACTTTCACAAACGTAGGATCACTTCAACAGAAAATCTAGATCAGTACATGGAAAAAAGCATAAACCCAAATTTATATTAGATATTTCCTATATGATATAAGTGCCCTTCAATGGCATTATGTAAATGTGTGTTAATGATTTGCTCAAGGTCACTACACAGTTCCCAACTCAGGCAGATCAATTCAGCTCCATGAGTTCTTAACCATTAAGTAACTGAGTCACGAACTAACCTCTTAGGAACAACGGCAACATCATCGTCATCATCTGCTCCATCATCCAGCATCAGATCATCATCTTCTTTCATCTGATTTTCTGTCTTTCCAAGGTTAGGCCGATTCCCTCGGCTCCAGACTTTGCTGGCAACAGATGAACTGCTCTAATAATCACAACAACCACGCCTGTTACCATCTCAAAGTCCCAATTGAGGCCCACATCCTTCCTCTCATGAGTGTCCTTAGTTAACAAATTCAAGAGAGTAACACTCCTCCTGACATGTCCTTAGACAAGAGTGAACCTGATTGGAAAAAGATACAGGATAGTGACAGTGAGTCCCAAAGCAACACAACCAACCATCAGCACTGGCGTAAACTTGTCCAAAATATTGGGGGGGGGGGCATTTGGTTATTCATTCTACACTTATTGCATTGGATGTACAGTAAATCTCAATTATTGGGGGCACGTGCCCCGGCTACCCCCCCCCCGAGTCTACGCCTATGACTATCAGAGATTTGAACACATAACTTAAAACACTGGGTAATAGAAAACATACAGGTTAGTGATAGAGTCCCACTGTAAATCATTCATCAGAGATTTACACACATACAGTAAAACACTGCACAAGTAATCTAAATGCGGGGCAGTAACTCACTGTATTACGTGATGCCATTAACAACAGTCCTCGGTGTGGCGTTGGCGCAGGCACGAAACCAGCAACCAAACACCAAGACAACTGTTTCTGTATGGGTCAATTGTCTTGAAAAGGTGCTGTTAATTTCACACAATGTAACAGGTGATATAATGGGGGAAACGCCACTGCACTAGCCATCAGCCATCACATGGTCAATCATGAAACTAATCTAACCATCACAAAACCAAAGGGAATTTGATATTCCCAATAACACGTCTACGGAAACATATTTCCAACCAACATGATTAAAATCAGACAAGAGTTTTAAGAGTTTTAAGTGCAATTTAGAAACTTAAGAGAATATTCTTAAAGTACACACTAACCTCTAATTCATCATCTGTATTGTATTCCCTAAAAATAAAACGAATTACATGTATTATTTAAACAAAATAAACAAAATTCAGAGTGCCTCTGAATAATTCTCACTGTGAGAGGCGCCTTATAAATTCCAAGATACCATACCATACCACACCGAAATGCAGTCAAAGTCTCGCCAACCCAGGGTTATCAAGAGATAATGTGGCAGGCTCTTAAAAATGTTTGGCAGCTCAAATCCCAATTCATCTTGTAAGAACACTGGCAATTCACTGCACAGCTATGCAGATTGCAGATTTCTCATAAGTAAATGTTCATTTGCTTCACATACATTGTTGCTGTACCAGTTAAAATAGTTACAATACAACTACTAACTGCCTAACAACTGATAAATAACTAGTAACATTAATAAAACCAGAACAGAATTTAGCAACAAAACTAACATGTCGCTGTTGTCTGGTATTGGGTTGCTCGTCACCCCATGGTCACTCTCTTCAGATTCACTCTCTGAATGGATTGCTCGACTTTTTCTAACTGCTGCAGTCTCTAAGTATCAAGAAATGCAAAAGCAATCAAAACATCTCGGTAAATGTTTGACCAATTCACAACTTGTGTCTGTCCACAGTGGATGGGATTGTACATCTTTTCCAGATTGCTTATCCATCATAAACTTTCTCTCTGCCTTAGTGGACTAATCATCATCACAGCGTGGATTTGTTGTACCATCATTAGACACCGTTGCGATGAAGTTACATGTACCAATTAATGGGATTTGACTGTTGGTATAAACGGTACCCATTCCTCAGCAATGTACGTACCTCAACACTCAAAATAAAGAACTTTCACAAAAGGCTCTGCGGCAAATTTGCTGCATTACCTCCTCACATCACACAAAGCACATAATAACATAAACTCTACACATCAGAGAACTCAGATTTAAATAGAGATCTTTTACAGCATGGCCCACAATTCATAACCTGTGATCAGGCAGAGCTTTTCTATCAGTAAGACAGACAGGACTGCTATCAACATATCCGTACTTCATTCAAACATCCTCCACACAGAAGAAATCTGTACTGCAGATTATCAACAGTGTTGGTTGCAAGTGTACACCATGCAAGCGTCTAATTGCTGCATTACCTCCTCACATCACACAAGAATGCTTGCAGTCTTATGTTACGTGATGAGATAGTGCAGCAATGAAAGATGCAAGATTGTCCAGCTAAGCCACATATACAGATGTCCTTTTTTGACTGCTGCTTGCATGTTCATGATTTTTGTAGTTGAAGACCCTTCAACTAGGATTGAACTTCTGAAGACACAGACACTTAATAAATGAGCAGTTACTTTCCTTTGCCTCTTTTCCGCAAACACTTGAAGACCATTTTGTTCGATCGTGGTTTCATTGTGTTAGTTCGGGAGCCACTGATGAGTCTCTCTTGAAGTGGAGCTATATAAATTTGCAATTAACATTACCACTACCTTATGTTACTGTGGTGTCTGTTAATGCAGAGTAGAGAAATACCTTTGCCTTTGGCAGAGGATTGAGTTACAGATGAAGTGGCAGTTCCAGACTGAGCCTTCTCTACTGAAAAAACAAACAAAAAATAATTTCCTACAGACTGGTAGAGGCTCAACAGTTCACACACATACAAACACAGTCAAAGCCCATACAGCAGATAAACCAATTCAAACGCTTAGAATAAACATTTGATCCCTGTATAAGTTAAGTACTACCCCGCTAATTGCAAAACAACAGAACCAAACAATTTGAATGAAAGCTAATGGCTATGGTACATTTATCATGTAATTCTGTTAGCCAGTACGAGTGCTTGATAGTGGTTAGCATGCAGGACTGTCAATTTAGAGGTTGGGGTTCAAATCCCTGCCAGGGCAGACATTTAGTTTGAGATTTCTGCTCTGCCCTAGCAAACTCGGCTATAATGACCACACTGACCATACAGTCATTGGGAAGATGAGAGGGTGAGGTAGAGGACTGTTTCTGCACGATCTTGGCTTCAATTGAAATTCTTATGAAGATTAACATAAAATATTTCTTCTCTGGGGAATTACTGACTCAGAAAAATAATAGCTGTAAGTGAACTGCGTTGATCTTGAAATGTACTCCCTAAATCAACAGCTTTACCTAAAAAAATAAATTTTGCAAACGATCACCATTATATTTGCCTAATAGGAAAATATTAAGACAGCATGCACAAAGTGGTTCTCTAAAACAGTCACATCAACTGGCTACCATATATATAGCCTCATACAACTACTGAAGTAAGTAGCTAATTTAGCTAACTAATTACTGCTGTAAACAAGAAGTAATTTTCAAAATGTTCAATGCAAACATCAATAGTTACTCACATTGTTCCTTGAGTTCTCGGATTTTTGATTTCTTGCTATTGAGAACTACTACAAACTAAAAACACAGATAAATAATTATTAAAATAAATAAGCTCCCTCAAAGTTGGTCAAAATAATTAGAAACTGCCTCAGTGGCATTATAAAACAAACGGTAGGTAGGTGTCAATATTCTGTATGGTTTGTGTCTTTAAGAGCCTTCGTTGAGCACTTAGAGGACTAAGGCTACATCAGCCATCAATCATAAAGTGGGTTGATTAGTTAAACGAGGCACGGTAGCTGACTGGTTACAGTGCTCACCTTGCAATGTGGACAGCATCATGCTTCGACCGATGCTTCATTATTCGTTAGTGGCGCTGAATTAATGCATAATAATAATAAAAAACAAGCGCCAATTCAGATGATGCCCTACGTTTTCACAGTTGTGTCAAAGTCATTGTGGGAGGCAGACTGCCAAAACATCTGTCTTTCATCTCTGTTCCCTATATTTGAATATAACCATCAGAAAAACTTACAATCTGCTGCCATATAACCCAACAGGACCCCAAAAACTTGGATACCTCTCACCTTTTGATATCCAGCCAGTCCTAAGCCTCAATAACAAAGGTCAGATGAATGGGCATGTATGTGTGCGTGCACCTATAGCACATTTCAAGTGCGTCACAAAAGCATTAGCTGTGCCAACCTAAGCAATATTAAAGTCACACGCAAGAACAAAAAGTGCAGATACATCATTGTTAAAGAAATACATCATGACATAAATCCACAGCAAATGACAATCGCAAAATGCAGCACAAACTCAGATATCGCCTGGGTCAACACTGTCCTCAAATGATTAAATGTGTGATGGAAACCTATCGCCATTCAGTCCATGGACAGAGATGATGATGATGATAAGCCCACAGGGAATGGCTGTCTAGATGCTTTACTGGTCACACATAGTAAGTGTTTCAGCCAATAGATCCTTCATCCACAAGACAATGTATATGAAGATGAATGTTGATAGAGGAATGCAATAAGTAGTTAGTTAATTACCTACATTACAATATTATGCAGTATAATTTTGTGTTTAAATTTTGGCTCACTGTTAGTTAAGATTTATAAATTTTCAACCAGATATGTATCTACACTGTCCGTCTCAGCCTGTGAACTATCAGGGTGTCCCATTTTAGCGGGACTTGTCCCTTAGGGACATCCTTTTATAACACTAAACTGATAACTTGTTTTCTGTCACTGTTAATCTGCAGTTTGTGTGTTGCAATAAAAACGGATTTGAATTTGATTTGAATTTGAAAAAAAAGGATACCAAATAGAAATTACTTATAATATGAATGCTCCTCTGCTCAATCTATTGCTCAATCTATTGCAAATTACAATCATTTCTGATGAAGTTGTGCATATGAAGCTCAACATTCAAAAGATCGCTATCATACTACTTCTGAGTAGGTTTCTTGAAGATGCGCTATATTAAATTTTTGATTGAATATGGGCACATTAAAACTTTCACCGTAACAGCAACCAAGTCCCAATGGGGGAGCAGCTGTTACAGTATCAGGGTGCATACAGAGCAACACAGTAATCGAAGGTTGGCTCAAAGCACAGTTATGTGTACGGTATGTATAATAATTACAATTCAATTTTACCTTGGAGTATAGATCTTTCTCTGTGTCTTCTTTTATTGAAACACACTTCTCCAGACGCTGTCAAACACAACATGGATGTAAAGTAATCAGTTTATACATTCAGTCACCCAAAATCATTCAAAATGTAGACAGAAGTTCAATGTAAACAGCCACAACCATCCATTCTTATATCTATCATGCAGTTATGCACAGGCTTAAATAAGCATCCAAAAGAGCGCGGTAGAATAAAAGTGAAGTTCTGCGTTAGCAGAACTTCACTTTCACTTTTAGTACCAGTCCTTCACAGAAGGTGAAGGACCATTTGGTTTTGGTGTGTCATCAGTTGATGCCTTCTGCATAAGACACCAGCATGATATAATCTGGAAATTATAATTTCAGAATTTACTTGATTATACTAAAAAGTATATTTAAATGTCTAATTGAATCAGAAGTGGCAACTGAACTGCTGTAAGCAGCATTTATTATGGTTAAAACCTTAATTACAACAGTAAATAAAATGCTAACGAATAAAGCTAATGCCAAAATGAATATTAAAGTTGCCATTGGTAATTCAAATGGTAACTAGAATTGAAATTAAATGCTTAAGTAAGTAAGCTCACCTTTAGCGCCATTTCACGTTCAGAAGCCAGCCTATCTCGTTCCTCGGTCAGTGACTCAATCTGACCTTGTAGCTTCTGAGTAAGCTCAATGGATGAATCAAGAATTCGTCTCACACTATTGGCCAAATTTAGGTCAGGCCTCAACTTCACACATCCCAGCTGAACCTGGCAAATAATTTAAAACACAAACAATTATGGTTTTTGATAACACAAAAATCTCATTTGTTGCAAATGTCTAAATTTATGATTGAAAAATGGTCAGAGAGGCTGTAAATTGCTCTGTCAGAACAGAAGTCCCACACAAGTCCTCTACAGTACACGAAAACATTGAGCATATAAGAACATGATATATAAATGTATGCTAAAGCTCCAACAAATTACTTTGTCAGTGACCCAGTGACAAAATGCTCTATTGCAAAAGACAACAATGCAATCTGAGAGCAATATATTGATTGGGAAGTTCAACACAATACTGATGTATTATCCTGTCAGTGGGTACCCGGAAGCCTGAGTACCTGCCAAAAAGGCGACACTAGGGCCACAAATGTAAAACCTAATACCCAGCCGTTCTAGACATTACTGCTAGATGTGATGAGCCAGCATCCGATGGCTTGCTGCAGCTGTTGGCACCTCTGTAGATCCTTTTACAAGCCGTACTTCATCCCTACATCAAAAATGTTTTTCTTAGAAAATTCAAGCTTCATAGCAATAGAAAATGCAATAGAAACTAGACAGTCACCTTAATATCGCCACCACCAAGGACTCTTTTCCATATTAGACTTGCAGATCCATCTTTCTCCTCTGTTACATCATAAACAAATTCACTTCCATTCAAACCCTCTCCACTCAACGCCTTCAGCGTCTGAGTTTTATAGTCAGACAGTTGCAGCTTTGTCTTCTTGCTCCAAGAAATAAAGTCACTTTCATCGACTAAAGCAGAGTCATACAAACACAAGCTGTATGATGATCTAGTGGTAATGTGTAATCATTTCTACACTACAATTAAAGAATCAACTACATGAAATTGCAGTTCCTTTTCAAAAGCTGCAACATGTATGAAAAAATATAATTAATTAGCAATTTCTACAGTGCTAGTGTACAATGCACAAGGTACAGCAATGGTGCAAGAAAAACCACACCAAAATTAAGTCAGTACCCGTACTCAGGTCAGTCCACTGAGACTGAGAGATAGCATATGGTGGACAAGCCAGCTGAAGAGGTGTCTTGAGCCAAGACTGAAATGACATGAGACGGAGCAGAAAAAAACAGATGCATGGAGAGAATTTGGTGAATGGTGTACTAGGAAATCATAAACAATTAAACATTCTGTATTACATTACACATCTTGCTGCCAATGTAATCATTATAGGTTTCTCAAATGAACAGGCTGCTTTAGTGACATGATCACAAAAGAATTAGTCTCTCACCTCTGCATCCGGGGTTCAAAAGTCATAATGAAATGTTAGAATGAAAAATTTTAATTTAGTCATGTCATAAGGACAACTTGGGCATTTGTATGACACCTTAAAGAAGCAATTACTTTGACCATTTATTTATATCCTGAACTGGCCAGTTATCACTATTGATATCAGCATTAATACAACACTTTTTAGGAAACCCTTAAGGGTGCTAATCTGCAGTTTAATTAACAATATCTGAAATTTAACACAGAATGAAAATTTTTTAAATTGAAACTTTCTTTTAATGTGAAAGAGTTCCTGAAGTGCAAAACAAATTTTTTGCTTTTTACCCCACAGTAGTCCAAAAAGTCAATCACACCTATTCAAAGACTTTGCAGTAGCTATGCGGCGTTGATTTCAAATCGTTTTGTGAAACATATAACTTATTTAGCTGTTAAAATGAGCGATTACCTAAGTATTTCATTCACTTATTTACTTGCTCAGTAAGGAACTAGATACCTGATTTCATGCTTACCATTTCCACTCCACGATTTGACAGCATTGGACAATGTCAAGTCAATTCTATCACTGTCAGGCTTGCTGGATAAATGAAGATAAAACCTTTGATCGCTGCAGTTAAGCCTTGAAAGCTTCATGAGGGCCATCGCTAAGAACTCTGTAAAAATTCAATCTGTTATGTTTGAGCAGATGCCATAAATTCTCACACAGTAACATTCAAAATCGAATTAACTATATAAACAACTTAATTATAACATAAACTTATAACAGCACAATATTTTATATGGCTCCCAAAGATTTTTCTCCTATAAGGAGTTTCTTGTATGCTCCATAGGTGCCAGTAAATAACTATACATGCATGTCAGGTTGTAAAATGTATAGGAAAGTAAATAAGTAAAAGTAAGTAAGTATATTCTTAAAGATATGCTTAAATATAATACTAGTCGAGCTAGTTTTCCTTCGATTGAACAGTAACCACACCGAAATCGCAATATAGCCACACCGAAATCGCTATAATATATTTAGAAGAACCGATACCGAAGAACACTGAAAAATATTGAAAACTGACGAAAAAGCAAACAAACAAAACTGGTGTGCACAGAATATTATTTCACGTTCACTTAAAACGCCCGCCCGCCCGTGCGTTCTCCAATAGTTCGGAGTATCGAAACACTTAGAAATTCAGAGTAGAGTATCTATGGCTGGGCAAAGCAAACTCCTTAGAGCGAGAAATAAAACTAAAGGAACAAATTAACTCACTAAATACACGACGCAAAATCAGTTTAAACGATCTAGCGTTCAATGTAAACAACGTTACTACCGGTTGCTGAGTGAGCTCCACCAGAGCCGTATATTACCAAGAGTTCGGACAAGTGTGGCTATTGAGCGGTCCCAGTTCTTAATTTAGATACTGTTGATCACGTGGTTACTGGACGCCATTTTGAGTCCTATGGAAGTGGATGAGCCGTGTGTGCGCTAGATGTTTGTTTTTGTGGAATATTGGAAATAATGCCTTATTGCGCTGCTGTTAAATGCTCGAATCGACAGGAAAAGGGGTTTCGGTTGTTCCGTTTTCCGAGCAACAAGACGCGCAGTGCTTTGTGGATCGCGAAAGTGAGGAGAGACAACTGGAAGCCGACGTCGTGTTCAGCTCGATGCGAGGTAGGCAGTGTTTACTTGTGGCCTTCCAGTTTACTTCATATATAGGCACATGAAGCGCAGGCATGATACTGGATGGATTTGCCTTGCATACAGTAGAGCCGTCATAGACGTGTATATCGATATATACTATTAATGCAGGGACGTATCCACGAACTTTAGTTTATGGAGGTTAAACACATACTATCCTCTCTCTCTCCTCCCCTCCTTCTCTTACCTAACGCGTGTAATGTTAATGAAGTTATTGCAATGTGATTGGATTCAGCCTGTAATTAAGAAGTGGGTGAACTCTTTTTGGCGGTGGTGCGGAAGTGGAGTTGCCCACGCCTGGTTGTGTATAGGATTCAAGTCATGTGACTTTGTACACTCTAAGTTTTCCTGGCCACCTTAGTGAATTTTGTGTCATCTATAAAGATTGTTAATATTTTGTAGGCACATTTCCATGACAATCAGTGCGAGAGAAATCATAAGGACGGACGGAGAAAGCTACGACCCGATGCTGTGCCAACGCTCTTCACACACAGTGTACCGGTGCGTGTCAGAAAACCACCACTGAAACGCAGCCCAGAAGAAAGCCCGACGAAGACTGTTGCAAATTAGCGATCATGTGTCGAACACAGCTACAGCAGTAAATCTTTCTCTACCACTGCTGTCACGGCAGGCACTGCGTTGTCCAAAGCGCGACAGCTTTACGATGGTAATTTAGTGTCACTAATATGTTGATTAAAATGTTGCTGCACACCATTCTAAGTTCATGGAGTAATCCAGGATTTTATAAAAGGGTTGGCCGTCCCCTCCCCATACAGCCGCCCATTAAGTTTTAGTGCAGTGTTGCACAATGGTCGTTAAGTTTACTTTAGGGCCGTGCTGTTAAACCCACATGCGGCCCGCGGGCTGATTTTAAATGGCCTGCCTGAGCTGAAAACCAACCGGGAAATAAAAAATTGCAAGCACAAGTCAAAGCCAAATATCTCACTAAAAACGTGCTTGGGCGTTTATTGGTATACTTTTTGGCACTGAGCTATTATAAAGCATGGCATACATGCTATTATTCGCTGATTATTGCATAATTATGCCATAATAAATGTTAATACAGTTAATAATTTTGATTGTTATGTTGCACATTGTTATTCAGATGCATCCATCAAGACTTGGATATGTATTCATTGTCTAATTGACATTTTTCCTTTTAATAACATTCAAAATAATAATGATTGTCTTAACACTGCTTGTCAACAAAACATCTTCATGATCATGGGTGATTTTAATGTCGACCTTTTGAAAATAGAAGACCAAAATGCAACTAGTTCCTTCTTTGATTCTATGTCACCTTATAATTCTGGAAGCTTGTAGTAGTGAGGGAGCTGGTACAAATGTAGCTTGTGACCTATTCATTTCAAAATACAAATGGAAGGTCTCTTCGCTTATTTACTTAGATCGCTAGGCACTAATTTGACATTTTATGGTCGTTTCAGTTTTTAACAACAACGACGCAGCTTTCAGACACGAGTACCTGACTACATCTGAAAGTGTATCAAACAGCACTGCAGATGCTACATCGCACCAGTGCCGGCCTTAGGATATTTCGGGCTCCGTGCAGAGTAGCCTATACTATACGGGCCCCCCATGACACAAGTCGAATTGTTTTTCATTGCTAATCATTTTATTTTAGTAGATTGTTAACAAGTAAAACAAGGCAAAACACTATGGAGAAACTTCATAAGAGCCTCATCGTCGAGAAACTGATGGAAGAGAAGAAAGAAGAAGAAGAATGAATTATATTATTATTGTGAGGGTGTCTTGTTCATGCTAATTTTCTGTGACATTTTCGGGCCCCTCTAAGTTGCGGGCCCCGTGCGACCGCACGGTTCGCACGCCCCTAAGGCCGGCACTGATCGCACTCGGTTACTGCTTCAACGACGTCAGCAGCTGACGCCACTGCTCCTACTGGACATTTCGTGGCACGATTTCGTTGCATGTTCTCTTTTTTCAGAGATCTTTGCTTCGTGGCAAAGAACTGTAGCCTGGCACGGATAAACCGGCAGACGAGGTACTGGGATACCGTTAGCAATCTCAAGCTGTTCTTCAACTCGAGTGCTGCATTACTTCGTTATTTGAACGATCATCGGTTAAATGTTTGTATTAATCGTATTATACGCAAACTGCAGGGTGCTAAACTCTGTACACCGGTAATTGAATAATTATTATATCGGAACTATTATCTTCCATTAACAGAACTATACGCAAATTTCAAGTATTATGTGTTGTTCATAAATGTGTGTACAATTTGGACGTATCGCTTATATTTCATGACTATTTTAAACTCGATGCCGATGTTCATTCCCATTATACAAGGAACAGCGACAACACTTTAATACCTACATTTTTATTTACTAAAGGACTGAAGACAACTCATTACTGTAGGGCCAAGTGGTGGCATGAACTTTCAAGTGATATTAGAAACATTACTTCACATCGAAGATTTAAAAGCATGTTGAAATTGTATTTGATTGATTCCATGAGTATGTAGACTGCCTGGATACAGGTTACAGATAGAATAAAGATCATGATGCAGGTTACAGTTAGTATAAATAAATGTCATGAAACTTGTTGCTTTGTTAGCAATGATGATTGTTAGTGCTATGATTGTTATTAAGTGTTGTATCTATATGTCGGGTGTTTTTGTGTTGTAATGAGCATATGATTTGATTTGATTTGATTTGATTTTGTATTATTTGGGCAACCTGCGAGATGAATCCTACGAGACTTCTCCGGTAGCCTGCCACTATATCTGTATAATGCATTATTGCTGTGATTGTTTCATTTGCTGGCGAATGAAAAACTACTTACTTACTTGCTTACTTCTTCTTCTTCTTCATGTGCAAAAATAAAGGTCTTTAAGCATTTAAGTTTAACTGGTGAAAACGCCACAATAAGGGAGTTTAGTCCACAGTGAAGGCCGAAGGTCCAGCCAACGCAAAGGCCCGATGTTGAGTTAACGAAGTACTAACAAGTCCAATCGGTCAGTAGAACGAAGAGGGCGAGAGAAGCGTGAAGAGATTTGTTTGCTCATCAGTTCAGAACGGTACATAGGCGCTAAGCCGAACTGGGATCTAGTGACTAGAAGAAGGACCTAATTGAATCTAATTTGAAACGGGACAGGGAGCCAGTGAAGTTCAGTTTGCATATAGGAAGTGATGTGTGAGTATCGTGGTAAATGGGCAATAAGTCTAGCTGCAGCATTTAAGACAGATTGCACAGGACACAGCCGAACATTACTATGTTACTGCGTTATTCCGTTTGTAATTGCTTTGCATAGTCTGTTAGTTCTGTGTGAAAGTAGCAGCAGCCTCAGGTTCTGGTAAAGTCTTCCAGTCGGTCTGTTCGATTCATTGCACCCATTACAGGTCTCGGTCCTAGAGGTCACATCACGCCATCCATGCAACATCTACACTGGCTTCCTATCCGTGCCCGTATCGCCTTCAAAGTCTGCCTCCTCATTTACCATATCAACTCTGGAACCTCTCCCTTGTATATGACATCCATGGTCACGCCATGTTCTACTTCCAATTCCAGAGGACTCGGATCGGCCATGCGAGGGGATTTTACTGTACTTCACACAAACAGGAAGTTTGGTAGTCGTGCCTGCTGGGTCTCAGTACCTATAGAATGGAACAGTCTTCCAATTACAGTCCGTCAATGCGCATCTGTTGCACAATTTAAATCTAAATTAAAAACTCGCCTATTCACATTGTACTATGACTAGAAATGTAGCGCAACGCGCTTCTGTGCAAGACTTGTCTTGTTGAAGCGCGCTATAAATTTTTAGTTGTATTGTACTGTAACAGTATCACTGTATAAGGCGGGTTCAAGGGTCACTAACAGGTGAACTCGTGAATCGGCATCCGCAATACAGTTACGACCACAGCGGTTTCCGTGGGTCCAGAGGCGCAGCCAGGCTTAAAAAGTGGACGCACACCCCTCCCGTCTCCCGTCACAGTGAAATTGTCAGAAATATCGATGCGATGCCTAATCCTTGTTTGGGTTTGATTTGGTGGGGGAACGCACGTGCGTCCAGTCACTCGCGTCACGCTGCCGGCGCCCCTGCGTGGGTTAACAACTTTCGTATTATCAGCTATTATTGTTGCAAACTTGTAAATTATTGCTGATACATAGGATTACATTACAATTATGGTCATTTCAATTTGGCATTTCTTTTGCGTAAATATATTTAGTGCTGGCGACTTTGTCAACGCATCAGCTGGTCGCAGCCTGGACTCATAATGGCGTCCAGCAACCACGTGACTTGGCCAGCCAATGAACATCTGGCACAGCAGTTGTCCTAACTCTTGGTAATATACGGCTCTGAGCTCCACCAATTGGACACTGCACCGTCGCGCCACTTAACGGCGGATAGGTAAATTCAGTCAATTTTACGACAAAAATTATGACTGACAGTTAAAACAATAACTATAGTATATACGACTTTACGAGGGCATCTCAATTTTGTTTAGTTTTTTGATATACCTTTCGAAGTCAATTAATTTTTCAATGTGCAATAAAGGATATGCTTACTTACTTACTTACTTACATTTAGACAACCAGTGGTCGTTGGGCCTAATGCTGTAGATTTATTGAATTGATATACCTGATCAGTCTCGTCGAAATGTGCAAGATTGACTATATAGACTAAACTAGGCTACATGCACGTGATTTCAACTTTTCATGGAGGATCCATGGTCAATCCAGCCAGCCATGGTCTTTTATTTGATTTTGGGAGATGTTAGTTGCCTCCTTAATTTGTTCTGGCAGGGGCTCCCTACTAAACTAGTAGAGTAAAACAAGGTCATTATGATAAAACTGGGAATGTAAAAAGGGAAACTAAAGAAAAAGTAATGAAAGGAGCCATTTCCAACTTACTAAAGACAGCTGTAGCCTCTGCTTTCAATGAAGTTAAATGTAACCTTGAAAAATGCCTCTCTCTTGTAAAAGTTTAGCTCATCACATCCTGCATATAGGCAATGCTGTAGCCCATGAAGAGTGGTTCCACATCACACCCTTTTCTTTTGGCTCTGTTACTCAGTCTATGACCATCTTTAGAAGCCTTGCTTGAGCGTAGGCCTATTCAAATGCAGATGGTCAGCTAAGCCAAAAGATGTGCCACTACAGTTGGCAGGATGCTTTACTGCTCGCCTGTGTGGAGGGGTGTGCGAGCAGTGCCAGTCTGAATTGCCTCAAACGCATACTGCCTTCCGCCGAGCGCTTGATTGGGCGCATTCCTAAATCCAGCCATGTCTCTGAATACAAGCGAAATATCCTCCACTGGTTACCTCTCACAATGCATTGTCTACCTGGTTGCCACAATCGTCTGGCAACATCAGATTGGCCATGCTCCCCCCCTTTCTGCGCAAGCTCTGCTCTCATGCCTCTGTTCCACCTGGCCACCGTTCTCTTCGCTCTGCCACCCATGGCGACCTCTCTGTTCCTTTCACATCCACCGCTACCATGCAGCAGCGCACTTCATGGTTGGACCCACAATTTGGAACGGGCTTACTCCTGAGCTGCGGTCTCTTCCTTGAGACTCGTCCACCGCTTTCTTCTCTGCTCTGAAGACTGTTCTCTTTCGCTGGGTTTGGGCTGGGAGCGCCTCTGAATAGTTTCTTTGCAGGGGCGCTATATAAATGTTTAGTTGATTGTTTGATGAGCCATGTACAAGTTCTGGAATCAAGTTATGATAAAAGTCCATGCATAGTGACAATGTTCTTATCTACACCTTTAGCAGGTACAATTTCATTATCAGTCAGAAGTCCTGATGTGCTCAACATGATTACATCATACCACCTGCTACAGCTGCCACCTGGTAATATGATGTAAGCAAGGTATCAAACACTACGACATCATTCACTCATTTATCACCACGTTGCACAACATACTTGGCAAACAAGCAACACTTGACCAAATAGCAACAAACTTTCTGTAACATATATTGCCAAGTGGAAATTTATATGATATGAACTTTTCTGCATACAGTGGACTAAATCAAATTAGCCCTGCCTGACAAAATGGAGTAGCTTATAGGTATTCTCTTCTGATAACTTCCCAATTTCCTCCAGTGCAAGTACAACAGGCACGTTCGATACATCTCGTATCAGTAAATCATTTCAATGAACTAACTCAGGGGTGGGAAAACTACGGCCCGCCAACACTTTTTATCCGGCCCCCGCAATTCTTCAGAAAATTTTAAAAAGCAAACAAATTCAGACTGCGAGCAGTTTTCGTCGTTTTCATCACGTGGCTGTCTTACTTACTATTCCGGTCTCGTCTTTTACAATAACTCTATGTGTTAACTCTGCCGATCTGCCCCACTTCCCCACAGAGGCTTTTGCACATGCTCTGTACGCATATAAAGCGACATCCTTTCAAGTAAAGATAATGTTGCTTTCGAAGCAGATGAAGGAACAAACCTACGGACACTTTCGTACCCTCCAGTTGCACACTGTCACAGGAGAGTCTGCTGAAAAAAAATAGAAATCTTCAGTTGTCAAATTTGAAAGAAGTGTTCTCCAGACGATTTGCGGATTTTAAATCAAAATTGAGACTGAATTTGCGTTGCTTACTAAACCGTTCACATTTGACATTGACAATTAGCTCCTACGGAACTTCAACTGGAGTTAACCGACCAAAAAGCAGTCTTGTTGTCAAGACCTTAAACCTCAAGACCAAGACCAAGACCTTGAACCTCAAGACCAAGACCTTGAACCTCAAGACCAAGACCTTGAACCTCAAGACCAAGACCAAGACCTTGAACCTCAAGACCAAGACTTTTGGTCTCAAGACCAAGACCAAGACTTTTAAAAACGAACTCGAGTACACTCGAGACCAAGCCTTTGGTCTCGAGGACAACAAGACTGCCAAAAAGAGACATTGTTCTCAAATGCAGCTCAAAGGATCAGACGTGACAACATTCTTTTCTTAACCCAGAAAGGAATAGTTCTAAAATCTACAGTTTTGCTTTAAAAATGTTTATGTTATTCGCATCCAGTTCCATCTGTCAACAAAGATTTTCAACTATGAAGATAAGCAATTCCAAGTACAGACCTAAGTTAACTGGTCTAAACTTGAACTTGGACTGCGAATTACAGCCAATGCAATCACTACAGATTATGGAAACTTTTAATTCATGCTCACAGTTGCATACATCTCACTAGGAACAGTCAAAGTATTTTAATATATTATAAATAAGTAACCCTCTTTTCATGTTAGTCGTTATTAAAAGTTAAAAATTTGCTACCCGGCCCTCCGAATTTTTTGGGCGTTTAATGTGGCCCAGTGTGCAAAAAGTGTGCCCACCTCTTAACTAAGTCTTTAAACCCATAAGTGCTGTGCACATAGCATGCATCATGTTCAACAAATATCCATCATCAATATTCTCCGTGATGCGTAGTGACCATTGGCATGAAATAAAAAAAATTTCTCTACTTTCAGTTTTGTACAAGTTGTGGAACACTGCATGATTTGGTGTTGACGACTTCCCTATGCAAAGCATCTTTTTAAGATTAAGGCTATGCCACTGATAACTTTACCATTGCTAACCACATTAGCTGCATGTAATTACAGAACACATAGTTTAACATGAAGTGCAGGGACTGGAGGGACCAATTCGTTTTAAATTAATTTTGTCTCAACTGCTTTTCAGTTCCAGCGTTTTTACTCTTTTATATAATCTGGTACCGTAGTGTATACTCTTGATCACTGGGTATAGCAATGGAATAGATGCATTAAAACTACATAAGATTACACAAATTTATTTAATTCTTACCTATGTTGTAATTAATTTAAAAGATAATAAAAAAAGATAACTTGTAACAAATTTAGATACTATTTCATAAACAAAGTTCATAAAAGTCTAAACCTGTGCTCATAACATTGCCATGTTTCTAAAGATGGACAATAACAAAAAGCAACATAATCTTGGAGCCCAAATACCTGTATAATTGACTTTAGCCACAACAGAAAATTATGAATGGTATATCTTCTATTCTGTTCTGCTCTAAAAGTTTTTTTACCAAGAAGACAGAAGTCATCATGGAAGCTGTGAGTTTGCAAGTTTACAAATGCTGTAGGTCAAAATATCACAGCACTGTAACGAATATCTCAACCTACACCAGCACACAGCACCAAAAGTGCAACTTGATACAAAGCACAACTCTTCATGTTATCCAAGTTTTGTATCGAACTTTCTTCCAAAGGATCAACATTTACTTTCATTACGTACCATCATTGTGCTATCTGTTTCATGATTAAGGAACTTAACATTAGAAACTGATGCTGGAACTAAGCATTCTTTTCGTGTTAACCAACATTTTGTAGTCGTAATTGCAAATTCATGCAGCACAACTTCAAAAGCTCATTAGAAACACTTCTGACCTAACATTGTGAAATCGCAAACAGAATGATCTTCGAGTGCTTGCAGAAGAGGCAGAGAGAGGCTCAAGAGCTCACATCACAGGATGACAGGCAACTTATTCCAGAAAAAAAAGAAAGTTTGTGTTAAATGTTTCCACATCACTTGTTTTCCACTGTCATTTTAAACTGATCACTATTTTATACACTGACAAACTATCACTGAAAGGCAAAGCAACTTTATTTACTTTACTAAAGAATATCTTGACAAATAGAGTTTAGAAAACCTTGATATAAAAAATCAACTTGAACTGTATTGCAGACTAAAATTATGCTTCAAGGCAGAATATCAAATGCAAAGGCGAGAACCTTTATACACTGTGGTATGATTTTTTGTTGTTCCAAGAGAACTTATCGTTTGAACGTTAAAAAATGCCCTAGCCTGTCTTGGTTCTGATGGATGCGTTTCAGGACAAACAAATGGAAATTGGAAACGACATCCCTTCAGTCAAATATACATATTAAATCATTGCAAATGATGAATTTGTTTCCATTGTGTAGAGAATAGTAGTCTTTAAAACAGCCCCATGAGGAACGTCAGCAAGTTAATGACAGTCTCAAAGCTACATCCTCTGGAAAATGGCTTCTACTTCTTACAGCCCCTTTTGGCTGTGGCCTTTTTAGGACTGGCCGCCTTCTTCTTTCCTCGCTCTGCGAAACAGAACAAATTCAATTAACACACAATAAACACATTCTATGCTATTAAAACATTAATGTATATAATCGATGAATCTCACTAAGGTTTTGTGTATGAAAAGACAAGCAATCATATAATTCTGAACTGTAATTTTCTGCAACACTCTAAATCTTTAAACATCTCCAAGTAGTTTTTCTGTATGAGGTGAGCACTGCAAAAATTTAATACAAGATAATTATAAACAAACATAAACATTAAGCTCTAGCCATTTGCGAACGGTGCTAGACTAACATAGATCTTACTTAGCATTTTCAGTCAGAATCCTAGCTACACAAATGCCTTACAAGGCAAACAGCTGTATGATTTCTCAGCTCACCAGAAATAAATAAAACAAGTACTGGGTGCAGTAAAGTACAAGAGACAAAATGGCTTTCAACTAACTGGTTACTTTTCCTGCCTTTGGAGCATCCTTTTTTGTCGTTTCTGTTTTCTCAGGTTTTGCTGTTCACAAACAAAATTTACACTTCAATAAGCCTCAAAACCATTCAACTACACGAAACAATTATGAAACATATACACCAGAATACAGACATAATTTAGAAAAATGTTACAACCAATTTATTAATTAACCTCAGCCATAAGCAATGGTTGAATGAAAATATTTATACTTTTGCACAGACTTGAACTCCACTATGCTGTCCAAAATCAAACTATTAATTGTAATCATCTTGAGATTTCTACAGCAGAAAACTGGAATCATGGAAACCATCTTATTAACACATGCTCAGTCAATAGAAATTGATAAGCAAGTAAGGTCAAAATCGGTTCCAGGTCAAGATCCAAAATGGGTCAGGCAAGGCAGGCAGACATATTAAACAATTTGACTGCAGATGTGCATTTTTATCTACAGTTTTCTTTGAAAGCAACATGATTCAACACTGTGCAGCAGAGGCATTGATCTGCAGTGAAGATTGGGAGGCCTGACAAATGGAGAGCGCAGAGCATGATCCTATAGTGGGGGGGGGGGTCATCTGAGGCAATGTCCCCAAAGGGATCCAGGGTCAGAGGCAAACCTCTGAAGCTGAAATTATGAAAATACTTATACATCTAAAGCCAAATATTTGCATAAATTCTTTGGCATTTCACGGATTTCAGCATCAGCATGCAAGTCACTTCCAATTTTGTATCAGTGATGGCTGAATTAGCCCTCTGGATCTTCCAATGGGCTGACTTCGTCATTTTCCTAGATTAGCTCCATAATACAGATGAAGAGTTTAAGGACAATACCCCTTAAACTTTTGTTTCATATTCATAATTTTAATCTATACTGTTTACAGTTTCTTTATATTTCTACTGTTTTCCTTAGCTAGCCATAACAGCCTAACAGAACTAGAAAAGCTATACAATAGCACATATGACCACACCCATTCTTCGTACCCTTCCAAACTTTTCCGGCACTGCCTTTAATGATGTACTACCTGTGATCTACTTTGAAGTCCTGGCTCTTCAGAGTCATACTGTCCCTAAATCCTCTCCAATGAACTTCATACCAACATCACTTATTGTCTCTTGCTCTAATGTTTTCTCCCACCCTATAGGGCTATCGTGCAATCCAAGTTGCTACCGCAAAGAATGGAATTGCCTACCAATGTCTGTTCGATGCTCCACTCTATATGATCTCTTCCTTTAAGAAATTTTATACCTCAAAACTCACTATTTTTCGTCAACTTTAAACTGTTCTTCACCTGGCGACTGACTAACCGCACCTCAGATTCACACTTCTGTCTCACTTTGCACACATTTAAAAATTTTTAATAAGAATACGTAGTAGGCCTAAAGCTGTCAGACACCTGTATAGGCTGCATCTGTATAAGTATAGGCACATTAGGCAGCTTCTGTATAAGCTGCATCAGGTAATTTACGAGCAACAGGTAATTTATGAGCTAACATAGCAGGCAAAAGAGTTATGATGCAAGTCAGCTAAGAACAGCAAAACTGCATTAAACTGATAAGTAACTAAGTGATTCATAACTAATTCCTTTACCAACTGTAATCAACACACCACAATCCTCTTTTCATAAGTCAAGCCCATCTCACCAGCACACACGGCTGCATCAAGATATATTATATCTTCGTTTATTCAGAAATTCTCACTGACAGAACGCAATGAGGTACAATTCAAGATGTATACCTTATTCTTTCATCAACATACAAATCTTTTACCTGCAGAACCAGAAGAGGCTGCATCACCACTTGCATTCACAGCTGGTGCTGCTGCCACTTCGGTTGCCTTCTTAGTTCTACCCATTCTTCGTCTCCTTCACAAATCTGATTCAATCTTCTGATCTCTAAATCCAAAAAATAGAACAAAACAGACATAACATGCTTTAGCCAGATTTTCTTTTTACCTTCTGCCACTTTTCATGATGATAACTATAGCAATTCAACTCTTCTATAAAATGCAAACAGCTACAGCGGCCATAGGGTTTTACAGGACCTTCCATCACCTTCCCCAAGGCCGGAATTTAAAGTCCTATATAAAGTCCACCAGGGTAAAGCAACTCCCTCCTTTGCCCAATATGGAGACAAGGGTAGAATTGCACCTGCAGCTGATTAAGCGAGTTACTTAAGGGCACTATACAAGTGCTCTCTGATGTATAAACACTATGCCTGACTGAGACTGCACAAGACTACAGCACTGCAAGCTCCACAAAGTTATTTTCCAATAAACAAGTAATCAGCGAGTAACAATAGCGTAAGACATGCTTGCGAAAAAGCTTTTATAGGTTGAAAGAATTTTGAAACCAGGAAAGTTATACATAAAAGTATATTCGACAAAATGTTTTCATGATGATATACACTTCGGCAGGCAGACAAACTCCTGCCAATATCATGTTAGAAATAAATCACAACTACTGCCATGGTGTGTTTTTAATTTGGTGTTATGGATTTGTGTCTAATCCATATCCACGTGTTCTCCACATATTGTGGGTGTACCTTATCGCTGCAGGCAGGTCACACTGCAATTCTATCAAGGAAATTCAGTATGCATTGTGTCTTACGTCCGACGCTTAGGTTATTGGTACAGAATAAATAACTAAATCAGTGCCAATAGTAAGATTTCACTTGTGGCTTATTGTCCCCCCTAACATTTAAGGTTACTGAACTTAAGAAGGATCGAAAGCAGCAAGCTTAAACCCATCATTTAAGCCATGTAAAGGTACTGCTAAGGACAGCAGTTTTACCCACAGTGCTGCTGATAAGACTAAGGGACTAAGGGTAACGCTCTTGGCTGTCATGGCGGGACGGAAGGCGAAAAACGCTGTCGATAAATCGCTATCACAAAACCCGCCAATAAACCATAAAACCTTTTACTAGGATTACACACGCTGCAATAACTCATAAAAGCAACACGTTTGCCACACTGTTTGCGTAATAAAACTTTGCGATCTCAAACGGATTGACGAAAAACCATAATAAAATCATCGAACTCACTCTTCTGCCCGCCTTTTCGCTCCACTTTGCTTAAACCGTGCTTTCACAAAGTAACGCCACTCGCGCCTACACCACCCAAAACGCTACGTGATCGCACCGAGTGGGATAAACATTTGCATCGCAGTATTGAAAAAAAGAGTTGAAGCTACAACATCAATAGATAAAACTCATCACAGGTATAAAACTAATCATAATCTCACCATTCTAAATTAACGCACATAGTCTCTGAACTCAAATCTTCCTCGTCTCGGTGCGACTGTCGGCTTTATCACTCACTTAAGCAGCAACGCGCCATTACCGTAACATTCTGATTTTCGCTTCGTACACCTTGTGGAAACCATACACAAAATTACTGACAGTTGGTCTTTGAGTCGAAGAAGCATCACTCCAGCCATGATTTTTACCACTGGCGGTGCTAGCTGTTCAATGGGAGACCATACAGAGCTTCCAAGAATCATCAGTTCATTCCGAATTCTGTCAGCATTAGGTTAAAATGCCCAGAAGTGGCCTATACTTTGAAGGAGGGCTCAGAAGGCACCTGGGTCAAGGGTTAGTTGAGGAAAATCTGCCGACTTCTGTAGATCTCGTGCTACCACTGATCTTATTAATCAATCTATTAAGTTTTGTTCAAATTTTCTATCAGTTTTCTTTGTTAGCCTTGTGAAAAATGAAGCATTTTGCTGCCTTCCAAGTTTCGGCTTCACGCAAAATCAGAATTTTCAACAAAATTCACTAGATGATGCGTTTCTTCTATAGGGGCCCATCGAGATTCAACTCTAGTCATGGCGTTTAGTTCTGTTTTCCCAAACCCTGTTTAACAGGTAACAATCAGAGATTTTTCATGAAGGTTGAGACCAAAGCCTACATTTTCCCGTAACTCTTCATTTATGGTCATTCCACTTCACTGGCTCCCTCTCCTAGCCTGTATTCAATTTGAAGTCCTTGTTCTTGTCCTTGGGTACTACTCCCAAATATCTCAGAGACCTCATCCGACCCCCTTTCTGCAGCTTCTCACCAACCTCTCCGCTCTCACAACCAGCATGTCCTCTTTGTTCCGCGTGCCAGGACTACTCTAGCTCAAAACTAGATCCTTTGCCAACATAGGGCCCTCGCTGTGGAATGCCCTTCCTTCCTCTCTATGGGTAACCTTACTTTCCGGTTCTCTTCCTACATCCCTTTCCATGCTTAAAACCTTTTTCTTCCCTCGGGGCCTTTGCACTCTGAGCGCTACTGAATGGCCTCAGCTCTGAGCGGCGCTAACAAGTCTCTAAATACGATACGATATCAAGAACACAAAAAAAAAAAGCAAATCAGGCAAGACACATTCATGTGGTACTTTGTTTTTTTTCAGAACTGAACAATTTCAGCATTTTATATTTAAATTTACACATAAAATGACTTGGAGAACCAAAGCAAACAATTGAGAAGCAAACACAATTTACTAAGCAGCATCTAGTTTACGTTTACACATGTACATCCAACACCGTGCAATCCCAGACACTACTGTCAATTCCTAGGCTAAATTTTTCAATTCATCACAAGGCAAAAATTGTCAACAGGGAAAAAAAAAATTTGGGTACGTACACTCATGGATAAGAAAACAGGTGACATTTCAAGACAGAGAGCGAGGATAAGGAGAGAAGGGAGAAGAACAGAGTGGAGATGGGAGGAACATAGTGAGGCATAGGAAGATGAAGAGGAAAAGATAGATTACTAAGGAGATCTGAGAAAATGAGGAAAAAGACAGAAATGCAGGACGCAGATAAGTTGGAAGAAAACGAAGATGGCAATGGTCAGTTAAGAGGAAGACCATCAAGAAATTTGTTTTTGAAAAAATCTGCCCCTAAGGCTAATGAGTCTATTTTCAGGAAACACTTTGTTTGGCAAGAAAAACCACAGCTACATCTAGTAACACATTTTGAAGAGCGTCATCTGCTGTCAAATGCACAATGACTCTTACCCAAACACGTATCATACTTGCTTCCGACAGGTCATCACACATCACGTTACAACAGAAACTAATGCAACGATAACGACAATTAAGATATATAATGTTATGAAGCCTGCATGAACCAAACATCTGCATATTTGCTTACTTAGAGGACTGTCAAAATGGTGAAGGAAAAAGTATATGCCGACTAGTTATACATGCCAAAATACTCATACTGCTGCGAAACAGATATCATATAGCACCAACTTACTTGACTGTTTAATGAATGCAGGACAATAATTTCATGTGTGCACCTAATGTTATCGGAAGAAGCACCAACCTCACAAACCAAATCAAAGGGAAACAATTGGACAACACAGTGCAACAATGTAAAATCTCACATTTGTTCAAAAACACAGAATCCATTACTCCACAGCATTCCAGATCTTGACAATTATTCAAAACCGCTGATACCAGAGACTAGACACAGAACAACAGCTTTAACCATAATTCACAATATTAATGGTTCATGACCAAACTACGAAAATCTGTGATTTGTAAAGCAGTTACACGTAAAACAGATCATTAATTTTGATGGCAAGCATTTTTAGTGTTGGAAAGAGAATAAAGCAGGGTGGCACTGTTAGTAAAGTACTGTAAACTTTCCACGTAACCGGTTTATGCATCGTTTCTAGTCAAGACATTCAGCTACAACCAAGCGAATCACTCAGAGTGACCAATATTTGCAGAAATTTTATGAAGGACGTAAAACGTTTTATAGAAAGCCTGATACATAAATACAAACATAAATACAACAAGAAAGTTGTGTATCCAGAAGCAGGCATGTTTAACATGACTAGCATAACGTAGTGTGGCCAAGTCGGAAGAAAACAGGACTTGCCAACAGCTAACTGATCGTATGACTGAGCGACTAAAGTGTGAAAGTCATTCAAAAGATGTGTCCTTTACACATACATTTCGACTCAGATTTGCATGGATATTATTGGTTAAAATGCACATGTACAGAGTTTCAAAGCCTCAAACTCTTCTACCAAAATAGAGTATGCCTGCATTTTAACCACACACACACATTGCAAATTCAAGTGGTGGAAACATGATAACTGACAAGAACAGAACAGAAATAAGAGTAGGTTGTTAATAACAACTTTGATAACAACAAAAGGAAACAACAAAAGCACTGATTGGCACAAAGAAAAACTAGAATGACAACATGAATAATTACGCATACGTAGGGAGATTTCAGTGTAAACATAGAGCACCAAACTAAAATTTCTGAAAAACGAATTGCTGAATCTAAGATGCACACAACAATTGGAAATCAGTGTACATGCTAAACTGGACCTGAAATACCATTTACGACTACAGTCAGAACAGCTAATACCAAAGACAGAGTGAGGCAAACATTTTCTTGACATTGCAAACATTTCACTTACAGTCAGGGCGACATCAGGATTTTAAGTCAGAAAAGGCAAAGATGCAGTGGAATCTTAAGTGTGATTGTGAAACACTTACAGATGGTAAATCAGTCGCCCAAGTTTTGAGATCCATTCCATCTCACAATCTACCACTAACAACACTCTACTGCTAATTATAAAACTTGCTTAACTGCTTGATTTGAAGCTAACTATTTTTGTATGGCATTTCAGGGCTGGTAGCAAAAGTTTTAAACAAACAGTCCCACACATTCCACACACTTCACCGAGTCTGCAAGAATAAAATTATTAGAACAGTGTTGAAAGTCATCAACCGAGCTTTGCAAATACAGTTATAAGACAAAGTGAAATTTTGTGTGATATAATCTAATACTTATATAGCACCATCAAAGTGTTTTACGAAAGTCCCTGTTACTTTAAACAATGATAGCTTGTTATTAAAACAAAGCAGCAAATCAGCATAACACTGTAGTACGACAAGGCAGGGTTAAATGCAAATGGAAAACATAGGGTCATGGTTAAATGGAGCATTATGAAACACTTTTGTTCACTAACGTTAACTAATTCACAATAACTGTGCAGAGTTCAATCACCATGAGGTCTGACTCCACAAAAAGCTATGATCACTAATTAAAACATTGATCATCCACAAGATATGTCATGAATTGGACACTTTCACATGTTATATCTGTTTACAATTGAAGATCATGTTTAGACAGACAACACAATATGTCAGTATACAATCGAAGAGCGAGCCGACAACAAACAGACAAGAGAATTTACAATGGACAGTTTACAGGTGTAAGGAAATGGTACACTGGAAATGTAAGTTTAAACTTGAACAGAGTTAAAAATTGCAATGCGAATACATTACTGAAAGGCCAGTTTAGACAGGAAAAATTTCCAATTTAAAGTCAGTTTCAAATGAAAACTCAGGTTACAACAGAAGGAGTCAAAATTACTGCACTCTTACTACATGCACAACATCAATAAAAACATAACTTCCCAATTTCTAAAAAACCAAACAGAAACCACAAACTTGCAAGAATTAATTTAAGCAGTAATAGGTCACTCACACAAACTTGCATGCATATACACACATACACAAATGCACACACATCCAAACACAAAAACACACACACATACATCCAGTAACTGAGAGCAAATTACACTCAGAAAACAGAAAAATTCAACACCAGAACAGATATGCTATATTGTGGATAAATGGCCAAACTGTTTCCTAGCCCCTGTAATTTATCAACCATTACTGTATACAAAGACTCAATTCATAAATAACTATTAAAAAATTCAAATTTATTTAAAAACTACAATTCAGGTTTTATTAGACAATGTTTCATTAAATGCATTTAAAGTCATGCAAAAGAATGTCAAAAGGACGTCTACACGGTCAGATCTACTTTCAAACACATGGAAATGACCTTTTAAACATTAATTCTTAATAGATTAAATTTTAAATTAAATTTTCAATAGTCTAGATACAACAACAGTGCAGATAACTTCAGTTGATAGAATCACTCCAGGTTTGCTAGAAAATCCACCAAAGCAAAAGCAACATGAAATATACGGTTGGTGCACATAAGTTAGTGAATACAATATATATCATATGCCATTATACACATAAACTATTTGCTGCACCTATTTTACCTAACTTAATAATTTCTCATATGATATTGCAGCCTTCTAAATTCTAAAGTGCCATGGATTCAACTAAATATGTCTTTTTCTACCAAACAGTACACAACTATTCATTAGTCACACAAAGAAGTGATGAAATCACATGAATATGCATTACAAATTGCATATGCATAGCAGCATTAACATGCAATAACTGCAATATCATTACATAAGTCACGTTACTTCCACAAACGATTTACGAAAACCATCGAGACGCGTTTCATGAACACGAGTCGCAATGCGTTCAAACATTTAATACCAACCGATCATCAGACATTTAAATGACAGATCTACATGCAACCATCGTATTTGGCTTTTGGGTATTAGTACCACACAGGGTATCAAACCCTGGGACTCCTGCATCCTCAGAGGTGTGTTACCACTTCTTCTTGTGCTCATCCATGCTGTATCCGCCCGGACCAAGAGCAACAACAAGCAGAAGTCCACCAACGACGGAAAGCGTCTGGAAGAAGTCGTACTTGAGGAAATCGCGGAGGGAACTATCGCTAGGGACGTTCCACCAGGCGTTAAAATAGAGGTTCATGGCCGTGAGGCACGTGACGAGGATGAGCGACGCCAGCTTCGTCTTGTAGCCGATCGCGATTAGGACGACAAGAGCTGTACCAGCGATGTTCACAACGATCGTGACAAAGGACAGATCGAATCGGATCAGGGTGAGGAACATGAGGACAAGGAGGATACGACCACTCAGCTGTAGGTAGGTGCGATGGTTGTTGGTGCCCATCGACGGAAGACCGGCAAACAGGCTGCGGCCCTCAGCTTTGAACTCAGCCAGAAGAAGAATGAGTCCTCCGATCAGCGCCAGATTCCTGCAGCACACATATATTAACAAGATTATTGGTAAGGAAAATATATTATCACCGCTATCTAACAACAAGGAAACAATTGATGGCGCTGAACAATTGTGCATGATGGCCTTCCTCAAGGTCTCTACATAGTACTGTCCCAGGGGAGGCTGGAACCAACACACTCTGCATTGCAAGGCATGACCTCAAACCAATCAGGTATGGTGTCGTCAAACATAGCCATATGTTCGTAAATAAATCATGATCCTTGATCCACATCACCACACACATACTACCAAACAAAGCATTGCCAACACAAACAGCTGCATTAACATCCTTAACATAACCATAACCATAACCATATATTTTATTGATTTCCATCAAAAGCAGGAGCAGATAGTGTGAACAAACACAAATTCAGCAAATGAGGAAAACAAAGGTCGATGCAACATCTGATGTTGCATCGAGTCACTAACCGGGATAATATAAAAAGTGAAAATGTTAAAGGTACCATGCTTGTTTAAATGCCTCAACAGAAGGTCCTCAGAATCCTACTTCTTGGGTTTGAAGGGCAAGAAGAGTCAGAGCAGTCCTACAACAGGTCACTTTTCAACCTCCCAACTTCAACTCATCCTCATTGACTTCAGAAGGATGGCGGCCCGAGTTGGCCCAGAAGGCAATTCTATGAATAATCACCCATCCAGGAAATCAATCAGGCTTGAGTTTGATTACTTGAACCTCACTTTTATTGCTAGTATTGTAGTCAAGCTGCCAACAACAGATGCTGTAGATGTAAAATATTTTCATTGTCTTGTCTTGTTGTTAGCCATTGTTGCTCTGAAGGTTGTCTGGACCACAAACATAACACATCTATGCCATAATTTAATCAGACTCATATATACGCTGATGCTGGTAATGACTCTGAAGTTTACCTCATGAGGAACCGCACATCCCAGAAAATGTCATATGCCACCGTCTGTAACAAAAACAAACAAGGCAATGCATAAAAAAATTGTTGAATGCCCCTAGAATAAATGTTACAATATCATCTTTGTGGAACAGAAGAGCTGATCTGCAGCTCAAAGGCCAAGTGTTCATGTCTCATAGTTTTTTTTACAGTTTCCAAGTCTTTGTAGCAAATGCAAATTTGGTCTGCGACAAAAACGTACAGAAGTCCGACAGGCATAGGACATACTGCAAGTAAACAAAACTGCCCTTGATAGTATGAAATTGTAAATGAACATTTACACAGTATCACTCAAAGAGCAAAACAAATCAGAGGACTTAAATACATTATCAAAGTTTATTGTGATTGTTTCCTTGCAAATCAAAATGAATCGTGCTATATTTGTTTGTTTGTGCCGTCGGCTCTAGGAGCCCTAGCGATCGTCATGCCACACAGTCTCCGTTGCCGTCTTGCTACTTCTCCCAGTAGCCCTTGAGTCGCGCTTTGGCCTGGGAGTCCCACCTCAGCGCTCCGGCCTGGGAGTCCCTCCATCCGTGACCATCGGCGTGGTTTGGTGTGTGGCATGACGATTTTCTTGGCATGATTAACAGGGGTGGTTTGCCATTGCCTTCCCCTGGTTTTGCCTGCCGTGCCCGTTCGTTCCCCCTCCTAGGAAGAGTACTTCCTAGGAAGGCTACTAACGGTCCGCACCACGAGAAGGTGGGCACGGAGGACTTTGGTTCACCAGCCCAGGTCGGATCCGAGTCTACGCTCATCAGAGTCGTCGGTCAGGTCGCCTCCCTGCTTTACTCTGTACCAGAGTGACTGGTGAACCTTTGCTGAATATATAGGTAACCAATATATTGAGTTCATTTAGGATATAGCAAACAATTTTGGGACAATTCAGCACAGGATGGCACAGTCTGGAAGTGTCCCAGCATTACAGAATAGCTAACAACCGTAGTGCAAGCTATTTAGACCAGCGCTTCCCAAACTTTTCAGTGTGACCGACTGGCAGGAATTTTCCAACTGCAGCAGGACTGGTGCCCAATTTCTAGTACAGGAGAACAACTTCTATTTGACCTGTCAGCAATTTGTCGAATAACTATTTCTTTGGCAGTTTTTATTTACAATAGCTGAAATAAATTTACTCCCATAAAAAATCTTGTTAATTTATATGAAAATGTTTTGATTGCGAGACAATCATAATTTTTTTAATATAGTTCATAGCGAGACTCAATCAAGAAAACGTCTATTGTCTTTTCTGTCCAGTTTCTTGACTCACAAAGTGAGTCAAGAAAGTGAAGGCTCGTGGATCGGCACCGGTCCACGGACCAATACTCTGGGAAGCATGATTTAGACCAGCGTTTCCCAAACTTTTTTGCCCACGGAACCCTTCTCATCTCTTCATATTATGGCGGAACCCCAACCTGAACTAAACGTATTGAGGCCTACGTAGCGCCTGGGAAGCATACTAATATATGCCTAACTAAATACACAGTACACATCCATATAAGCATGCAGTTTTTAAAAACAATTTATTTTCTCTTATATGAAATGTTAAAGTGTAGGCCTACAGTTTTTAAGACCAAGACTTATGCAGCACAATATTGGGAGTACATGAACTTCGTGAAGTTTTAATATGTGTACAGTGATTTGTTTTATCTCGTGACAATTTTTTATATGTAGTTTAATGCTAGAAAACTAGATTCTCATGTTAGGTGGCAAACGCTAACTGCACATTTCACGACAGTGTGGTATTAATTAATTAGCTCGATCCAGAAATTGATTCATGAAAGTTCAGTGAAAGTCTGCTTCACTTGCGAGTCCGACATTATCTCAATAAGAAGTTCTTAATCTTTTACAAAAGTTTGCTGGTTTTCGGCTACTTTGAATGCGTTTGGAATCCAATTAATATCACCCTTCATGGAAGGAAAGTATTTAACCAAGTTCGCTTCCAGGTCGTGAATATGATCTGCAATTTGAACGAATGTTTTGGTCGAGAACACAATCCATTTCAACTAATTTCAACTAAAAACTCATAGCAGTCCACAATACTAATTTGAACATAAGCCCAGAACCCTTTAATTTTCCTCCTTGAGAAAATGCTCTATGTCAGATTTTTATACCAGTTAATTAAAAAAAAATTGGGTAAATGCGAAGACTGAGTGCCTGTGTATATAAACAATACGGTCACCACTGACTTCAGTTGCAATAGAGCACCGCTAGCTACCAGCCTTATCTCATAATGCAATTCGTTAAATAAGTAACACGCACTTTAATTTCCTCGAAACAGTGAAAGTGTCCATTTAATTGTGTTTTTAATATTACTTCATGTTCATTACTTACTCAACGAATTGCATTTTGGGTTGTAGCTGGTAGGTAGCAGCGCTCTATTGGACCGAAGTCAGTGCAAACCATATTGTTTATATACACAGGCACTCAATCTTCGCATTTACCAAAAATTGCTAGGGCCTATTACTGTTGTACGATTATCAGACTAAGCTGTACTTTTTAAAAACATTTGCGTTAAATCATGTTCGGATTCGTTCGTCGAGGTAACGATAGCAAAGATGGCTATGTCACTATTCAGACTTACAGCTCTGACCTACATAGGTCCCTGAAGTGACCTCTATAATCTGTAACTATAGATATAAAAACTGGATAGCTAAAGGGCATTGAAAGTTCGCACTATCGCTCAATGGGGCAAAATGCAAAACGACTGACGGAAGTTTTAAACTAATATAAAACTTTTTGTGTATTTTTAAAAACTGTTTGGAATATTTTATTCCAATGACATTTCTTAATGAAAATTCTTTTAAATTACAACTTTTCGCGGAACCTTGTGTTCACCCCGCGGAACCCTTGGGTTCCGCGGAACCCACTTTGGGAAACGCTGATTTAGACCATGTACAAGATACTTAATTTTGCAAATGTCCCACACGTGAAAAAGCCAGTATGTGTTACAAACATATGGTGTCAACATGATTGTAAATGTTAGTGGTTATCACAATCACAATCTCATGAAAAACTGATCACATGACAATGACATAAAGCAACAGAAATTTCTAACTAACTGAATAGCTGACCAACCTGTAGTGCAACAATTCCAAGCAGAACAGCACATGCGATGTTTACTTCACGTCGTATGAGGATAAGTACACAGCTCGTAAGCTGGCCGATCATGTTGACGATGACAAACAGCGTGGCAAGGTACCATCCACATCCCCATGTTGCATTCATGTAGTCTCTCTGTGGTGCCCACTGGAACCACATCCTAGTTCCGTCCTCCATGAACGTGCTAATGATGAAGAGACGAGCCACGTGTGGAAGAATGTGCTTGCCATGACGCAACACCTATGAATAAGAATGCAATTGCCACAATTTAACACAAGGCCTTATTCAAGATTCAACACCTGCAAGTAACGATGTCATTGCAAAGCATTCTGACTGTCATAGTATAACGCCTTGACAAACAAGAAAGTGACTGCCAAAACATAAGAATGTGATTGCCGAAACATAACGTTTGTTTACGTAAGAATGTGATTGCCAAAATATACAACTGGATACCTGACTTTGTTTGAGAAAAATGTAAAAGTGAAATAACAAACAGTAGAATATGAAAAAATAATAAAATATTCTTTGGCCATGCTCTTAAATTTTATGCATTATCTGCATTATGAAGTTTCATCTGCAGTATGAAGTATTGGCGTTTTATTCAATACTTGTATGGAAGTAGACTCCAATAAAAATCTCAGGTGTAGCCAGTTGAGGATTTATGTGATCACCAGTGTCTTGTTGTATACGTTACTAAGTTCATTCTGTTACCAATCCATTTATACCTGTATGACATTCTGGCCAAAGTAGTTATAAATATCTGTACATTGGTAATAAAATGCTGCACAACTCCACACACTACTAGTAAACTCACAAAAGAAAACTGCATATACACCATACACCAGTAAAAGAAACTGAAAAATAAACATAAGATAATTACATCAAGGACCCCATCCATTTTTTGACAAATGAATGAAATTATCTGAGTTTGCATTGCAGTGCTTGTTTGACATGTTTCAATGATTTTAAAACATGAGAAGCAGTGCAATGCACATCTATCTCAAGATGATATGTCATAAAAAATGTGCTACATTATGTGTCATGTGCTATGTGGCAACAAAACACAATTTAAATTTGATACTGCACTCTCACAGACTGATCTTCTATAAATTATAGTGACCTGACAGATATTACAGCTTGGTTATGGTGTCCCACTGGTTGATGCCTTGTGTATTAGACACCAGTACAGTAGAAGCTACTAATTACAATTACATCCAGTTGCTTCATGGAGCACGTGGGACAAGACACATGAGACATTGTTTATTTTGTAGGCTTTCTTATTTGTGCTGGTATTCTCAGGTCATAGTTTCTTCAAAAGGTAAAATATAAAGGTACAAGTAAAGACACTAGTTAACAAGCCTCTATAGCAGTCAGTCCTGTAACAGGCAGCACACAACTATGGATCGCACTATCATTAACTTTTTATATTCAATAGGTTACAAAAAATTTCATTGAATTCCTGACGTCAGTTAAGTTTGTCTTAATACCACAAACATCTGCTGCTCCTAGTGACATGTTGAAACACTAAATGTCAGACCAACCAGAAGAACATTACTCAGCCACAAGCAAATCATACGGCAATGTGACTGCTTTATTTATTGCACACCACAATTGACAACAGTCTGTAGAACTACAGTCTCACGGCTGCAGCGCAAACGTGGCAGTGACAACCCCACACCAGGACAGCCTCTCACATGGTACATGCAAGATTTCCACATTTCCAGTACTAGTAAAACTGCTGCAGTCGACTCTGGATGCAGTGGTAACCAGTGTTATTTTCGTTCCAGGGAATAGAATAGGAATAATAATTATTTAATATTAGTTCCACGGAACGAAAACTGGAACGAAAAATAATTGTGGAACGAGAATAGAATAGGAATAAAAATTTCAATATTTTTCGAGAACAAGAATGGAATAGAATAAAAATTAAATTTTTAAGCTGCCCAACCAATAATTCTAACGTTAACTAATAACTATACGGAATGACGACGGCTCTTGATTGATGTCACGGTGCGGCGCTATGATGAAGCTTCTCCGCATATTCTATATTCTATAAATAATATACTTCAAACTTCTGGCAACAAGAATGAGGTACTCAGACTCCCCATCAAACATGCTCCTGACAGCAATGCAGCAGAACTTTCTAAATACATTCATGAAATTGAAGAACATGTCGCTGTTCCTAGCAGTGGCGTCACTAGGGCTGGTGTCACCCGGTGCGGTAAGTCGTGGTGTCACCCCCAAAAAAGATGACCCTTTTTTGGGAATTCGTCTCCCCAAAAACTTTTTTAAGGATTTCATCTCCCAAAAAAGTTGATGACTTTTTTGTTTACTCATCCGCCTGTTTTTTTTACTTCTTACATCCTTCTTTTTCCGGTCTCCTACTCTTTTTCCGGTCTCCTACCATAATGCCATTACCTCTTTACCTTTGACAGGAATTCGTCTCCCAAAAAAAGTGATGACCTGATCTTTAAACAAAATTTCATTTTCTCATCTTGGGTGTCACCCCCCTCTTAGGGTGTCACCCGGTGCGGTCCGCACCCCCCTAGTGACGCCACTGGTTCCTAGTCTCTTTGACTTCTGGCAGAGTAGACATTCAGTTTACCGACGGCTCGCTGTTATAGCTGAAGATTTAGTTTCAGCTCCCGCATCAGAGGCGTTTGTCGAATCTTTTCTGTGGCAGCCTTGCAGGATGGATGTCTACAGGTCGCAGAAATCGATTGAGCAAATCCTTTGAGATGCGGGTGTTTTTGAAACTCAACGGTAAAATAATTGACTGGTAACTTTTTAGTGTGTCTGCCTATAAACTGTTTTATTATCAGTCGCATTCACATTGTCCGACAGACATTAACCGTTCATGTTAGAACTGTGAGAACTGTAAGTGGATTTGGAAGTGGAACTACAAATAATTTTTTTTGGAACTAGAACTGGAACTAAAATTATTTATAAAGAGGAAGTGGAACTAGAATAAGAATAAAAATTATTTCTTAAGAGGAACTAGAACTAGAATAAGAATAAAAATTATTTCTTCAGAGGAACTAGAACTAGAACTAAAATTATAGCAGTGGAATAGAATAAGAACTGGAATAGAAATTAATGCTGGAACTAAAATAACACTGGTGGTAACACATCATAAATTTGCCATTTAAAACAAGTGTTGCACAAACAATTAACTACACAAAACTTCTGGGAAGACTTGATTCTATTCCTGGGGCTGTTTATGGTTGATTTGCCAGTTGACATAATCTCTTGGAAAGGCAATCAGTGAATCAATCAATCAAACAGTCAGTCAATCAGTAAATAAATCTGTCAGTAAATCAATTAACCAGTCAGTCAACCAAGCAGCAACTATTATTATAAGATATTGGCTGGTTGCCTGATTGAATGCAATCATGCAATCAATTAATCAGCCAGCCAGCCATACAACCAGTCACTAAACTAAACACTCACTTGGTGGATCAATAAATTGATTAATGATCAATCCATTGATCCATTTATTTACAGCACAGACACACGTCAACCTCACAACCAAGAGATTAAATTCAACACTGATAGCCACACAGGGACTTTGAGAAACAGAAATACAGTGGAAATGATAACCACTTTATCGGCATTACTACATGATACAATTAACTGCAAGTCTCCTTAGTACTGGCAGTGATGGGCACTAAACTATTTTTTCTGAGTTAAACTAAAACTATTTTCCAACTAAAAAAAATAGTTTAACTAAAGTTGGCAACTGATTTTGGAAATTAGTTAACTAAACTAAAAAAAAGTAGTTAAACTTTTTCCAACTTTTTTCCAACTTTTTGCGACAAACATTTTCACAATAAAAGACGTTAAGTGAACTGTAATAATGAAAAGTGTCAATGACAATTTCACCTTCAAACAATGCAATGTGTGCTGTTCTGGCATACAGTTACATGTGTACTGTAAGTAGTGTATGAATTTGAAAACACAGGCTGTTAATGCTAAACCATGCATTGTTAAAATGTTTTTTTGCTGACAGTGTTCACTGTTCACTGTGGAAAAATAGTTGCATATTGTTGATTTTTTTAGTTAAACTTTTTAGTTAGCAACTAAAATTTTTTAGTTAAACTATTGTTTTAACTAAACTATTTTTTTAGTTAAACTTCTTCCTTAACTAAAAATTTTTAGTTAAACTAAAAGTTAGCAACTTTTTAGTTAACTATTGCCCATCTCTGAGTACTGGCAAGGTATGACAGAGAAATTGCTACTGTTATTGTTCCCTTTGCATCAGGCCCTTAGCCAGCCACCCGTCCAACCATCCTTTGGACGAGTGAAAATTATTTTGGATGAGCGAAAATTATTTTGGACGGGCATAAATTGTGCATGATTCTCCTCCAGTACCATCCAGTTTCTTCCCTAGAGCCACTGCCAGTGTTCAGATGACAGTTCTGTAAGGAGTAGGGGTTGATATTAGGCCCTGTGAACAGCATAGGGGCACTGCAGTCAAACTTGTACGGCAGCAGGACTTTGGACGGTCGCAACTTTGTATGCTCATGGTGTTGGGCGGTCACGACTTTGAATGCTTTTGGACGGACAACTCTGTATTTCTGGCTAAGGGCCTGCTTTGCGTGCACTTCAAAGATGCAACGTCGTGCCGTTTCAGTGGTTTGGGCCCACTAGGGTATAACCGATTTTTTTGGTGCCAATTCCGGATACCGGGATACTAGGCCATTACCTGCGGATTCCAATTCCAATTAGTAATAAATCTATGCATTCATCATTGGTTAATGGCTTGGCATCAGGTACAGGCGGTAAGAAGGAACAACAGCCAGTCAGTCACCCCCTTCCCCATACCACAATATATTTCTTCACTGATTGACAGGCCTTCCCAAAAACTACCCTGTATCTGCTACGAGTGGCCTGTCTTTGTAATCATAATCACGAAATTTATTAAATGCGCAAAGAAGCTAAGTTGCAGGATCATTCTGGGAAGCTTGAAGGTTTTATACGGCAAATAGCCAACTACGAGATTCGAACCCCTTAGCACAGATTAAACGGTAATCGATATCGGGTGGGTATTGTAGACGAGTGTTATTGCATAATGAGGAATTGTGGGGTAAGGGGCATATAGGTGAAACTCGTAGTCAAAACATTGGAGGACATACGGATACACGTCACACTTACTAAATAGTAAATACAACTAAATTCTACAGTAAACGCAACAATATACTGCGTTTTACCCGATCTGCCACATCCTCCGCACTGTTGAGAAATTGCTCTTTCTGAATCATGGCGCGCCCTAATTTTAACTAGAACTAGCAGGAACAGTTACTTAAAACATAACAAACTAAAAACACTAACGTGTTCGTCGCCGGAAATACGCTGAGGCTGAGCCGTATTAGACTGCGACATGCCTTCCTTTGTACTTAGTCTGTTTTCTTTATCCCAATCGCTGCTCATCGTCGTCATCGTTGCGCAAAATTCAAATCTTTATTAAATGGTCGGTTAAATTGATGTAAGAATATAGTTCTAGGCGCCTTTAAATGGTTAACACCAAGATAATAGCCGCACTCTGATTGAAAATCTGTCAGACGAGTGTAACTTGAACTGCCCTCGTTCGTTCTTACACGTAGGCCAAATTACGACTCAAGCAGCTGCTGCTAACTGGCCAAGATGTCAAGATCCAAAAAATCCGGCGTTTTGTATGCATGGCAGCATGTATATATACGGGTTTTAATGTTACGCAGCTGAGTTAATATTGACAAGTGGTTACGTGGCCAATACATCCATCATCTGCAATGGACAGTCACAGCGTAGGGGAGGATATTTATCAATCCAGCAAACAAGACGAGTGACACGCCACATCCAGAGGCGCGTTTACACGTAGGCGCACTAGGCGCGCACCTAGGGCCCCCAAATCTCGGAGGCAGGGGCTTAACTTTGGTCTAAAAGTGGGGGGTACCAATTTCTAACATACACAAATCAAGGCGGAGACTGCAATCTCTGGGAAGGCTCACTAATAAAATATTGACTGGCATTGTTTAACAAGTGGGGCGTCAAAAAGTGGGGGTACGGTACCCCCAGTCCAAAAAGTGGGAGTACGGATACCCCTTGTACCCCCCACAAATTACGCCTATGCTCGAAGGGCCCCAAACGAATGAAAATATTTTTTTCAATTATAAAATATAACATTAAACCAAATAACTTCACATTCCTTGAAATAGATTATGTAAGTAATCATAATTACATAATTACAGACAATCATAATTGTCAATAACACTCACAAAAACGGCTTCAAGCTCAACTTTGTGGGTTTTTGCACATGATTGATAAACACAACCAGAGTTTCAGACTCTCAGTCTACACGTTCATAAGGGCCTTCAAAAATGTTTGCGCCTAGGGCCTCATTTTCTCTAAATGTGCCTCTGTCCACAACTTGCTGTATCCCTAATTTACATGCCCTGCTCTGAAATTCTGTTTCGTGCCAAGTGCGCATTGTTCAGGTGCACCTGGCACTTCCCTCTACGTAAAAAACTACAGCAGTGAAGCCTGGTAAAGATAATTATCTTTGGTCTCTTTAGCCACTGTATCTCCTCCCATTCCTCATGCACAGCTCGGCTTTCCTTCCCTCTCTCCTCACAATCCTTCCTCCACTTCGGCCGTACAAACTTACATGGCCTGTTCAACAAGAAAGGTACTTGTACAATAATAACAAATGGCCTTCAACTCGCTTTCATCATCACAGCTTTTCTTGGAAACCAGTCTTTATGTGGCAACAATTAAAAACTGGAATTAAAATAATGAGCCTTCAGTGAAGAAACCAATCACAACGGCAGCATATAATCATGTTTAGATGTTCAATGGTCAACTGCATCTCCTCCAGGACATTACAGCTCAAAAATTAAAACAGTCTAAATTAGTCGTAGTAGTAGTGATAGTAGTAGTGGAGGAAGTAGTAGTAGTAGAAATGGTAATACTGGTAGTGGTGGTAGTAGATTATGTTGGTATTAACAATAATACTAATAACACAATAATTGTAATCAATAATTTTAAAGTTTTAATAGGCAATAATATAAAACTTTAATTTTAAGTTGTTTTTAAAGTGACTTTATTAATACCGTTTGTATTTATGCAAAGAAGAAGTCCTAGTGATACAATTCAACTTATGCTACAGTGCTACACTGAAGAATGACTTGGAAAGTTTGGTATCAGGCTCTTTGGAAGTGCAGAGACAAAACCATTGATATCCACAACATAAACTATGGCTGAATATCAATAAGACAAATATGCAAGAAAAATAGAGCCATTGGCATTCCATCAAATCAAACTTTGTAATTAACATTCACTACAAAATTTAAGTTGACAGAACACCAATGGTATTAATAGACTCGGGCTGTTCATGTAATGTCTGTGCTACGGCACCCTAGAAATTGTTATTATTATTATTACTACTGCTGCTGCTGCTGCTGCTGCTGCTGCTGCTGCTGCTACTACTACTACTACTACTACTACTACTACTACTACTACTATCTGGGCCTGCAGAACTACTAAGGCACCTTTCACAACCGAATACTGCTAATAGCATTGCTTAAATTTACATGGTGCAGTGGCTAACAACAGATGTCAGTCAAAAGCACTGAGCTATTGTGGACTGAAGACTAATATAAGGTTCCAACACAGTGACTGTCTCAACACAGGCTTGAACCTGTGTTGCAGGTGATGCATTCAATATGACAGCTGTGCTTCAACAAACAGTTTGAATTGATCTTCCACTGAACCTCTTCTCACACACACTGGACAGTTTGCACACAAGTGGTGCACTTGAACGGATCTCAAGAGATACTGTGTACACATCCAGATACAACAGTCTCTTTCCTAATCCAGTACAATCTGTATGGATTTCTTTATGACGGCCAATGACTTTCTTGAGCGTTCAATGTGTTCATGAAAGACAGAACAATAGTTTTCAAGGAATGACTTTCGGTAACTGGATAGCTTCAGCTTCTGCCGAAGTCTGGTTGACGTCTTAGTGATGCTTACAAAGTCAAATGGACAGAAAGATCTGGAACAAACAATACACAGTTTAAAGCAATTCCGTATAACCTTATCGTAAGCCAGGGCATATTTTAACTGTATAACTAGTGGGACAAATGTCCCAGTAGTGTTAGGATTTGTCCCAGTAGTTAGGCTGATTTGTCCCATGCAATGTATGGTTAAAGTATAAGTAGTGGGACAAAATGTTGGAAGAGTTTTAAGATTTGCCCCAGTAGTAAATTCCCAAAAAGGTCATGAATTTTTAATCCCTAAGAAAAGGTCATGAACTGTTTTTGGGAGGTGACTTTTTCGGGAGATGACTTCCTAAAAAAAAGGTCATCAACTTTTTCGGGGAGATGAATTCCCAGAAAAAGGTCATCAAAGTTTTTCAGAGACGAGTTCCAAAATTTTGTCCCAGTAGTCTAAAGTCCTTAAAATATGCACTGTCGTAAGCGTCTCAAGAGTACACCCTGTAATGCAGTTCAAAATGGTGATTTTAATTTAATTCGTAGCTATCCTTCCCAGACTACATGTTTATTTTTCAAAGGCTACTGCTTGCCTGTCTGAAGTCGAGATTTTAATTCACAGGGTAACCAAAGTTCAGTCTTCTTTTCCAATTAACTCCTCCAGTGTATGTACATGCTTAGACTAGCCACCACTCTATGTGTGTTCTCCTTTTAGGTTGCCATAATCATAATCATAAGGACATGGTATTATGACTCATTCTCAAACATAGAAACAGCAATCACAAATGTAAATTTCCAGAATGCACAGCTCAGGAGAAGGCTGCAAATTTGACAGAGTGTACAAGGCTTCAAGCTCTGAATACCTAGGGTAATGAGCAGCTAGCGAACACTGAAACTATGATCAAACTCTTCTTAAGGAACAAGGTATTTGACAATTTATTTCACAGTACATATTATAACTCACTCCTTGTCCATGGCAGAATCAGATGTGAAACCAAAGTCCTCTGGTTGAAAAACGTTCTCACTAACTCGATGTAAAGTATGTCCAAGAAAAAGGGAATTCAGAGAGGCAATCGTCTGGGATGAAGTCATCTGCAGATGATGGCAATAATTTGAAACCGAATAAATCAACCCCAGTGCAAATTGGTCGTTAGGTTCAACAACAGAATCTGAACATTTAAACAAGAAAAGAAAAGATAATCAACTATTTATCAACCAAACAAGGCAACTTGAGAATACATGTATAAAGTATTTAAAAGGCCGAAAGGAATATTGGGGCAGAAATTCTTCAGTGCAAGAGTTGTAGACTTGTGGAATGGTTTGGACACTATCACAGCTTAGGAAGCTAGGAAAATTGGGTTGTTAAGCATTCCAGGTTAATTTGCAGTGGTTCTAACACAGACTACACGTCTTCTGAACCACTTAAACCCTTGTTATGTTACGTTGACAGATAGTTTTTGTTATAAATAATCTATTTTATTATAAGCCAAAGCAGTTCTATTTATCTGCAGACTTAGGGGCCATCCATATATTACGTACGCATGGAGGGGGAAGGGTAACCGAAATGCATGTGCTTGCGTATGCTTGCGTACGGGGGGTCTACAGATAATGTACGTACGCATAGGAAAGGTAGGCCTTCAAATTGATTGGCCTTCAAGTGAGCTAGAGTTCAGTCTTTCCACCTATCCGGTACTACCAGAGGAAGTAGGACCTTGGGAGAGGTGTGACTTATATGCCACCTTACCTCTGAACGCTACTATTAAACTATCACACAACTCAGCAGAGAGTCCATGGATTATTCATCCTTCAATCTGGCCTAAAGCGCAGACAGTCGCTGCCTGGACCTGCAGTACTGACACATTCTGCAGCTGGTCTTGGGGGGGGGGGGTGCGTCAACCATAAGTACACAGGTAGGGAGGTGGAAAAAAGTACATGTGCGTACAGGGATGGGTCCAATTTTCCCGGATTTTGCGTACGTAATATATGGATGGCCCTTAGCTCCTAGTGTTACTTATGAAGTGAAAGCCTCACACAATGGTCCATTGGGTGGCTGTTTGGTACATAATCCAGTGGTTGCAGCTTCAAGTCTAGTTATAGATTTCATCTAAAGACCCTGGTTAAGTTGTTTTGCATATGTGCTTGTGTCCTCAATCAGTGTCATTTGGTAGCGTATGTGCAGAGAAGTAGACAAGTTCTGTGCTGCATTTACCTAATGTCCACGATTCTGGTATTAGTAAATTGTTGGCTCAAGGATCTAATGCAGGGAAATGAGTGCCTCCCATACTATAAATACTTCTACAGATTATGGGAGACTTTGCTACACTACTTGCTTTACTTTCAAAGCCTAAAGTGAAAGGTCCAATTACCTGCACTTTCTTCTTTAAGTGGACAGGTTGCCTCCACAACCTGTGGATTTTCCAGAGCTGTTGTCACTTCTGCTGTCAGGTCCCAGACTGTGTTGCCTCTGACAGTGTCATGTGGTCTTGTCATTGTCAGTAGTGGACAAATTATGTTTGAGGTTCCAAGAAGGGAACGTAATCTCTCTGCGCTGACTGCAGTCACAAAGCTCCAGATGAGAGCATTTTTGGAGAGATGGTCTTTCAGTTCCTCAGCAACCAGACTCAGCTGTGATGGCAGACAGGTTAGGAAGATGATGTTAGCTGCAGCAGCAACCTCAGCATTGTTCTGGCCACAGTGAACTCCTCTCTTCTCCAAATCAGCTGCAATGTAATACAAGACATTCATGCAGGAACTTTTGCTTGCCTCACAACATATGAAGAATAATATTTTATCATCCATATAATATTGGAAAGAGCTATGACCTAGTGTGGTCCGGAAAGGCTACTGCAAAGCATAGAACATTCAGTAATTGTAATTGTAATTAGTAACTTCTATTGCACCGGTGTCTAATGCATAAGGGGCCGTCCATATATTACGTACGCAAAGAGAGGGGGAGGGGGGTCAGATTTTGGCGATTTTGCGTACGGGTGCGTACGGGGGGGGAGGGGAGGGTGGCCGAAATGTGTACGTACGCAAAATAAATTTCGAATTATGACGTCCACATTAGCCTATTTATAACTCTGTATTGTCCTATAGTCATCGGATGGCATTTTATTACATTATATAAAAGCCATGTGAAGTTATTCTGTGCTGTGAACGAGACACCTATAATTTGTCTATATTGGCCCTCACTCATCCTTCAATCTGGCCTAAAGTGCAGAGAGACACTTTCTGCGGCTGGTCTTCTCGGGGGGGGGGGGTGTGCGTCAAGCGTACGTACGCAGGGGGGGTGCGGAAGAAAGTACGCTTGCGTACAGGGGAGGGGAGGGGGTCCAATTTTCCCGAAGTTTTGCGTACGTAATATATGGACGGCCCCTAAGGCATCAACCAATGGGACACCAAAACCAAGACGTAATCAGGTCAATATCCAGAAGATCAGACCATAAGACAGAAAGGTAGCCTATGGGGAATAAGCAATTTTAAAGAGGTAAGTTTTAAGTTGAGAATGAAATGACACAGCCAATTGAACAAAGCGCACAGACACAGGCAGAGAGTTCCAAAAAGTAGGTCCAGCAACTGGAAAATCTCGTTCACCAAGAACAGTTCTGGATTTAGTTATGACCAGACAAAGTTAATTGTATTGTATTATATTGTGTTTGGACATTTAAAAAGCGCTTCAGAGTTTGATTAAACTGTGGGATTTAACTTCTTTTTCATCACAATATATTGAATCAAGGTTTCTATAGCTATTCTTCAGGTGTTGTTCAGTACATGATGAACTAATACTGGGAAAAACTACCACATTCCAAGGTTAAAGATTATAAAATTGTTGATGCAGGGATGTATTAAGAGTTAGCTATCAAAGGAACATTTTTGCTCATAAAAAATTCTAAAGTCACTAGATCCCAGCCTTGGAACTACCAGCAATAAAATATATAAAGTTTGATAATTAAATAAACATGAAATTCCTTACAAAGAGTCTCAGGTCGTCGTGTAGAAATGTGTAGTTCATCTGGTTCAACTTCTCCAAAAGACAACAGAGTCCGAACCAACTGGGAGCCAAGTCGACCGCACCCAATGACACCAACATGAAACTGATCTGGCTGCAATACTTTTGTGTTTCTTAGTTCCACTCTGACGCTGTCTTTAAGCTGATTGCTAATGAGTCTAAGTTGGAACAAAATGTAAGATGAGTAAATGCACTTGTGCTATTCCCACTACAGCAAGTGACTGCAATAATAGCCAAGTATCGTGAACAAACATCTATAAAAAGAAAGTTCTAACAGACTGATTTCCACCCTTGAATATTAGATTGTTATGAGCTGCCAGAACTGTGATTGGAGTAAACTCCAGTGCAGTTTCTTCTGTGCAGTTCCACAACACCTGGGTGTAATTCACCGTTGGTCATTTGAAGTGAAAATAAGTAATTGCAGTGTTGCAACAAGTGACAGCCATTTATAATCAGATGACCTCGTTGAATAATGACAAGTCTGTGGAATAAGAACTGATTTTAAGCATTGTGGCTGGGCAGAGTTCAAAGTTTTATAAACTATGAACCCTAATTTGAAACTAATTCTTTGTTGAAAAGAAAGCCAATGCAAAGATTTAAGCACGGGTAATATGTTCAAAGAGTTCTGAACTCTCTGCAGTTTCAGTCAGTCTTGTTGTCAAGACCTTAAACCTCAAGACCAAGACCAAGACCAAGACCTTGAACCTCAAGACCAAGACCAAGACCAAGACCAAGACCTTGAACCTCAAGACCAAGACCAAGACCAAGAACCTCAAGACCAAGACCAAGAACCTCAAGACCAAGACCAAGACCAAGACTTTGAAACTCAAGACCAAAACCGATAAAAATACCCAAAAAATCTCAGCCACATCCAGACTTTTATTCCTTACTAAAAAAATTGTCAAGTCGGACTACTCGCTATTTTAATTAAAATAAGAATCTTTTATTTTATTCAAACAAAACAACTCCAAATGCAGACTGCAGAGAATTTCGAATTCGTATTTACAAAAGACCTTCATGCGAAATGTTATTCCAAATGCCTGTTGCATTTTATAAAAACCAATTCGCTCAGAATTTTCTGACCAAGACGTGACCTGTGGGGCCTCATAAAATTCTGCCATGTGAAAAATATGTTCTACAGTGCTGAATTCACTGGCACACAGAGCAGCTTTTCAAGTACCGGATGTAAATGTACAAATTGTGAGTCTGTTTTTAAATCATTCCATGGTAAATAACCAGAAGTCAAAATAGATGTCCAAAACAACAGTAAAGCCTCACTCACACCGTGTAAATACTAAAGCAATTGTATTAGTTATTATTGGATAAATTTTTAAAATTCTTGCAATTTGTTAAATGACTGTTCATATTGTCAAAAGTCTTGGTCTTGGTCTTGAAAAACCAAGACCAAGACCTTGAGCCTCAAGACCAAGACCAAGACCTTGAACCTCAAGACCAAGACCAAGACTTTTGGTCTCAAGACCAAGACCAAGACAAAGACTTTTAAAAACGAACTCGAATGCAGACTTGTCCTCGAGACCAAGGTCTTGGTCTCGAGTGCACTCGAGTTCGTTTTTAAAAGTCTTGGTCTTGAGACCAAAAGTCTTGGTCTTGGTCTTCAGGTTCAAAGTCTTGTCTTGGTCTTGGTCTCAAGGTTCAAAGTCTTGGTCTTGGTCTCGAGGTTCAAGGTCTTGGTCTTGGTCTCGAGGTTCAAGGTCTTGGTATTGGTTTTGGTCTCGAGGTTTAAGGTCTTGACAACAAGACTGCTCGAATGCACTCAAGACCAAGACCTTGGTCTCGAGGACAACAAGACTGGTTTCAGTATGTTTGATCTATTGATACCAGTAACAAGCGAGTTACAGTAACCTAGGCAACTGAAAACCAATACATTAGCCAGAGATTCCCTTGCAGACATTGGCACATAAGTGACATAACGCCTAATTCTGTGTATGGCACGAATGAACTTATGTGATGACTTAAAAATTTTACTGTTTACATGGCCAGTGAGACATGGTAGAATTGAAAAACAACGCCTAAATTACGAGCAGCGTTTGCCAGCTCAACAACTGAGTCTCAATGTAACGCGTAGCAACAAAGAATTAAGTTAATATTTGTTAAAATGAGCTGTAGGACGTGATGGGCGCCTTGCATGGCTGCCATGTACAGTTCAATTCTACTCCTGTAATAACTTGTGATCATCCGTTCATACTGATTTGTAATCATACTGCGTTATTGTCAGTCTGAAGATATTAAACGCATATTATATAAAAAAGATGGTACTTAACGTCGGCACCTGAAGTACTATACCTCGCATCTCGAAGACGCGATACAAAGAAGGCTGCCTGTGCACAAGCAGTGACTGTCAGCGCATAGCTTTGCTTTCTCAGGTAGTTGAGAGACAGTTCTTCGTTCGTCAAACCATTTTCAAACTGCAAAGTTGCTAGATTATTCGTAATATCATTTGAACGATCGGTGCTCCCAAGAGACAGCGATGCCTTAACCAACGCCATCTTTGTTTCTATGGACCACAAACATAACCATAGACTAGAAATAAAACTTATTTCACATCTTAGAGGCTTGGGTCACATTGGGCTGGCTTCTATTTGGTATGAGTTTAGTTTCGCATTTTCACATTTATCAAACTCCCTAAAGTTAGCAGTAAGCACATTTGCAAACTAACAGTTCATGGAACTTGTATATACTTACCTCATCCTAACAACCGAAACCTTATAATGCATGCAATGAAACGGTAGCACCACAGATAATTATTTATACTGTGGTAGCACTGTTTTATAAGTTTTCTAGAGCGGTGCTATAAGATTGAGCACATACAATTATATATTACAATTATTGTTTTACTTGAAGACGTAAATTGTGTGATGTTAAGTACACACAACCGTTTTGACCTCCTCGTTCCCGTGTTAGGACTTCACTGGCTCAAGCTAGGTCTTTTGCTTCCATTGGCCCTGCTCTTTGGAATGAGCTTCCTCTGTCTGTTCGTTCTTCTATTCTCTCAGGTAACCTCTCTTGAAGTCTCTTCCACTTTTAAGTTTCTTAAAACTTGCTTTTTCTCTCTGGGTCTCTCGCACTTGGAGCGCTTCTGAATGGCCCTCCCCCTAGAAGCGCTTTATAAATATCCGAGTACAATACAATACAATAAAACGGCATCTTATATATAATGAGTAAAAACTTTTCAAAAATTATTAATTGAAGAACTTCCGGCTTGTTGACGCTATTGAATTGCATACTTACTATTATGGAACAGACGCCATGTTGCTGCGTGTTGTGTTTACGTTTTATGTAGCTTGAAATGTCGACAGACGACCACACAGAGTCTGATATGGCAACGCGTCGAACCATGCGATCTGTGTCTTGTTTTGCGATAAGATGTATACATAATAACCTGAAATTATTTACTATCATCGTTGCCCTGTCTGCGCTGATAACTGTTGGTAAGTAGCTGCTGGGGCTCACAGAGTGTGAACTGATAGACTGAGATAGTACATGTACGCCCATTGTGTGTTCGACGCCTTAACTAATTCCGTACTTTCACACCATGAGTATTTCTATACTTATTCTTTCCCAAACATTTCGAGGTACTCTGTTGTTTTAGCGTCCCCGATTATTCGCCCATTATAGCATCGTTTCAGCGTTAAAAATTAATTCCTTCGGTATTATGTATGGTTCGCACACACCAGAATATAATTTTACAAATATAAAACAACCAGAAACAATATTTATGAGGAAGAAACATGCATAAATAAGAAGCTAAAGCTGGCATTGAAGGTCTCTAGTTAATTCCCTTCTTGAGCTGAATAACATTTCGAATTGTCGTTTCTTGTCATAAACCCATTATAAATGACAATTATGTTTTCATGTTTAATGCATTATAAAAACTACTGGTACACCAATTCCATAAAGGTACGCCTGTGTTTTATTTAGGACGATCAAACGATGGGCTATAATAGTGGAATAATTTTGGACGCTAAGACGATAGATTACCAAATTTGCATGTTTATTGACTAAGCAAAAGGTGTCGAGAAGGCCCGTAGCCAGAGGCAAAATCAAGACGAGGCAATCCCATCCCCTCCCATCCCTGTCTTCTGCCTCCACTTCGTCCTCTCCGCTTCCCTATCCTTACTTCCATCACTTTTTGTCTTGTCCCACCCCGCCCTCCATTCCCTGTCCTCTTCCAAAATCCTCCACATCCTTTCCCCAGCCCCTTTCCTTTAAGTGGGAACTGCAGGGGTCCAGAGGTATAAAAAATTTTGATACTGTAGATGTTCGTAGGTGAGTTTTATAGCATTTTATGATCATACCTGAAGATGAAGCAAATTTATGAAGTAAACATTACATTTTCGTGGATTTTTCCAGGACTCTAATTGTGTTGCACAACTTGTTCTAACTTATAAAATGTTTCAGTAACAGCTTACTACATAACAAACAGTATAAAAGTTGTGTTACACAAGAGGATTTAATGTAACAAAATAAAAAGTTAGTTCTTAATATTCGACAACAAAAACAGAAACAAAATTGGAGTTTAGGATAATACTGAAGATTTAAATATTTTTTGTTCAATATGCAATGTTGTGTTTGACACGTTGATTAAAAATATCAATATATTGAAATGAACATGTTTATAAGCTTACTAGCTGTAACCCGTGACAAATCGTGGTATGTAAATTTAGTTTAGAAACTTTAATTTGCTTGAGAGTAAAAGTGTTAAAAAAACGTAGGCTAAATTGTTATCATTTCAATAATTATTTGATGACAACATTTTTTGTAAACGTTCGATGCTTATCTTTGGGCAGCAATTGTCCTTGTTCCCATGTGTGTTCTTAACAAAGACCTTCAATAATTGATGATTTGTTGCTCGAGTCAATGCAACATACACTTTACCATTTGCAAGGACTGGCTCTTTAAGAATAGCACCCATTCGGTCGAATGATTGTCCTTGCGCTTTTTTAATAGTCACCACAAATGCCAAAATGATGGAAACTGACATCATTGCATTGTAAATGGCAAGCCGGAATCATTGGGTTCTAAGTTGAGTCATGGAATGAAAACTCTTCCTCCTATTTTTTACTTCCAGTGATTATCTATTATTGTCAATGTAGTGCGTGGCTGACTTAGCCGGCGTGAGTGAGGGACAGACGGGACAACGAAAATTATATTGTTAGATTCATGATGATGTTGCATCAATTTTAACACTGAATGCCAAATAGAATCGGGGATTGCCAGAACTGTCCCATCTCTTAATAACGTTCTCAATGTCTACTTTTATATTCTGATGAACGTAGGGTAATGCCATGTCATTCAGTATATCTCGAGACATTGAGCTTCTAGCGAATGTCTTTGTAGAGGAAATTTTGGATATTGAAGATCCACAAAAACACCAAAAACTGCCAAAATGACCAGCTGGTAAAAGTGTAATAAAAACAAACAAACCAGAAAACAGAGCACCATATCTCTTTGCTTCACCAAATGGGGTAAAGTGGAGCATATGCTAGGCATAGCATTTGTTTCTCTTTGCCCATTACTGTGGGGTAAAGAGAACCAATGAGAAATTCTAAAAACGACATTGATATTGTACAAGCAATTTAATAAGAACTTTTCAGTTTTATTTCATTAATGATAGTATTTATAAAATGACTACCCAAAAATAACCGTTGAAATCGTTTTTGTGTCAAAATTTCAAAGTTTTCATAAAGTGTATTTCTATGCCCCGTCTTCCCCTATGTGGGATTATGCCTAAGTGACATTTGCTGCATAACTTTGATCATTTTTACGGCCTTAATTGTTTCTTCTGACTCGAAACTGAACTTTTCTTCTTGTTTCACAGTAGGAAACTCAAGTTTAGAGTCACTTTTTAGGTTTTCAACTCATCGGGATCTTGTCCTGTTGCCGACTATCTCTTCTAATCCTAGCTTATTTGAAGTTATTTCTTAAACTTATTTCGTAGTAATTATGATTTAAAAACAGATAGCTAATCTTTTAATTACTTTCGATTACCGGAACATACGAAAGAAAGCAAATTGACGATTTGAAATTGTCATAGTTACCTAGAATGCGTTCGTACGTATAAAGGTCAGCAGAGGTAACTCATTAATATTATTTAGGTCAGACGCTTGGTGAAGAAGCCAGACAAGGTAATGAAATATTCTATACTCTTTACACGACATCTTCCTTCTCATGTCGAAGTAAAATGAGGCTTGCCTCGTCTTGAGAATTTACGATGAGGCACTCGCCTCATCTTGCCTCATACTGGCTATGGGCCTCTTGTCAAGGATTTGCAGTTCAATCTGTTAGGTGTAATGAAGAAGGAAAGTATTTTTGAGTTAAACACAGGACAAATAACTTCACATTGAGTTGGCTGACACTTGCATATTTATTGACTGTTTCCTGACTAATAACAATATAGACATACTAGCATATGAATGCTTTAAGAATTGACATACTAGCATGTGAATGCTTTAAGATAAATGTTGTCAGATACTTTAATTGAGGTGTATACATCTGATAGTAACTTCCTGCTTTTATGATTTGATGGGAAAATTGCCATTGACTGACCATCTTTCCCTGTTGTAACTCAGCATAGCTACTTGTCTTTTTATGTAACATCTTGTAACAAGTTACGAACTGATGTTTCAGCATCTGTCTCTCCAAAAGGTGCTCAAGAGAATAAATTCATTCCTAGAAGAATTTGAAAGCAACTACTTTTTCCAAGATTTTGGAACGAAGTTGGGAGTAGAGAAAGGCAATATAGTTTGATAGATCATTAGCAAAGAGAGATGGCTTTTTAATAAGAGGATAGGCCATGGCATGATGAAACTGGTGGGAAGCAGCCTTCTGAGAGAGATAGGGTTAATGATGGGTGTGATGGTTGTGCCGAACACATTCCTTAAGAAGGGGAGTAGACATAACGTCCAAGTCACATTGCTTATCGGGAGATGAAAAAACTAGATTACAATTCAGTCAGTGTTGTGGTTCACCTGGTGACTGACTAATCGCTCCTCAGATTTACTTTTCTGTGTGACCTTGTGCACACTGACTGAAATGTTGGTAATAATATGCTGAGAACCAGCAGTAGAGGGTTAATGTATGATAGGCCATCAGAGGAAGGAACATTGAAAAACTGAAGTCTTATATTCAAGATCTGGTCAGACAAGGATTTAAAGGTTCCCTGTCAACTAGGTAAGATATTTACACAGGACATGGCCCCCATCATGAAGTAGAAATTGTTTTTAGGACATATACCTTATATATATTAACTTTAAATATAAATTACACAAATTAACACATGACTCTCGTACTAAATGCAAAAAAATTATTCCCCCCGCCCATAAGCCTCCTGGATCCATCGCTGTGGAGAGGAGAGCACTTAGAGACCTGACTTGTCTTAGTAGGTAGATTTGCTGACACAAGTTTGCGAACAAAATGACTCCGGTACCTGAATTTGAAAAGATGGAAAGATAAATTGTCTCCAACACCTCTCAAGCTGGCTTCACAACCTTCTGGCAGCAGCGGCAATGTGTGAGTTGTACCAATGCTGGGAAGGGAATGCAGCAACCCTCATTTACATAGCAGGAATTTGTTTATTTAGGATTTAAGATGAGGTTGGATTTATTTGGGTGGCAATTTTGGTAGCTGTCTGTGATGGTCACAACCACAGAGGAGAGGAAAGGCTGTCAGCACTTTAAGTTTGAGGCATTGAGCATTTTCCAGCGACAGTAACTGATGTAAGCAGACGGTCGCTTGTTTTGGACACAAACCTGAGCAGTGATGGCAGTATGGTCAGATAAGTATAACTCAGAACAATTGGATCAAGTTATAAGGAGGTCTTGAAAGTGTATGACCCATGTCATGAGTTGGAAAAAGACATGAGCTGCTTAAGTTCAAAATCAGAGAGAGGAGACCCTGGAATTTTGTGAAGCATAGTTCACCGTATACATGTGTATATTGAAGTTTCCCATTAAATTCAGGAGAGAAACAAGGTATTCAAGCAGTGATTGAAATTCTGGAGAAAGTCAGAAAATGAAAGGGAAGAAGCATGGTAAACATATTAACATGAGTTGTTGATTCCAAGGTACCTTTTAGACTTTCAAAGACTGGTGCTAGAATATTAGGTAATGAGAAGTAAGCAAGTTTCAGGTATGATTGTTGAAGAAAGGTAATTCTTCTGCCAAATCTGTCCAGCCAAGGTTCGTGTAAGAGGGAGAGTGATGGAGGAATTATGTCAGAAATGAAGGAAGGTGTGTCAGACGGTGGTTGGAGCAGAGTTCCAGTAAGAGAAGAATATTCTGATAAGAAGAATGTTCACCAGAATATCCTAGATATAATTTGGAAAAGAAGGGGATTTTATTGGCAGAAGTCGATAGTTTTGAGATGGGTAAGACCGGGGATGACCTCATTGTCGCCCAAAAGAAGTAGCAGAAGGTAAACCAGCGGTATGTTTGGACTCAGGTGAGTTTTAGACCGGGCTGCACAGTTAGACAGATCTATGGGGTGTGATGAAGAAACATCTGGACCAAGTTAGAAACAAGCATGTAGGATTCTAGATATGGCCAATTGGATAAGGTAAAAAGAAAAGGCATCAGTGTAATGACAGCAATGACACAAGGAGATGGCTGGGGAGTTGGACAGTGTTCAGGTAATATCCTTGATCAAAAGGAGCAATACAGTGGACATTTCAGGAACATCATGCTGGTAATTAAACCTGAAACAACATAGGCATACACGTCCACAGATGGTCAGCTAGACAATAATATTATTGGAGAGAAAGATAAAGCCAAGCAGGGACAACAGCCAGTAATGTAATCAGTCCAAGTGCAGCACTTGAGTGATGAGCCCATTGGTCATAAACAGAAAACAAGACTGGGCTGATGAATTGTTGCTTATAAACATTTGTCTATACATATGTGCATGTAATGTATGCAAACACCTGTACATTTATACATAGACCTGTGTAATCATATACTGTCAATAGATGATATATATTATATATATTATGTAATATGTTGGCTACATGTGTTTTCTGCTACCTGTTTTCTTACCATGACTATAATGAATTGAAGCAGTTTCTATCTTTGTAGCTTATACCTACTCAAGTGGAAGCATCACCAAGCATTTCAGGTACTCCTAATCTAATCTAATCTAATGACTTCTATAGCACCGTAATCATAATCCCAAAGACATCAACTGATGGTTGCTACAAGTGAAGGCACAGTCAAAAATCATGATCCACTGGAAAAGCCAAGCTGAAGTCCGAGAGGTCAGAGAAAGCAGAAGTCAGACTACGGTGGATATACAAGTTGAAAGAGTTTTAAGTTTAGACCTGAGCGACGTCAGAGAATTGACCGGATGAACTGAACTGGGTAGCGAATTCCACAGATTTGGACCTGCCTCAGAGAAAGCCCGACAGCCCAACGCTGTTGTGGTGCAGGGCACAGCAAGAGTCATGGTGTCAGTTGATCGAGGTAATATCTATTTGTATGATGGATGAGCAAGGAACAGAGATAGGTCGGTTGGCCAAGATGTAGCGCTTTGTAAACTATGGGGCAGATTTAAAAAATGGATTTGATGGTTACAGTGATTACAATATAGGCATGATATATTGATATTTAGGAGCTTTGCCATGGCTCAAGAAAGAGAGTTGAGACATCACTGTTTAGGTCTCCCTTAGTGATTGCAAACTCAAAATTTCTAAAGAGCTACTCTAAAGCTAAGTGCAGAGCACCAGCTTATTCATGAACACCTTATCAAGTCCAAAGGGGTTGTCCAGAGATGGTCAAGGGAAGTTTCGAGTCTAGTGAAACCAATGAGGAGTGAGTTACAGTAGTCAAATCTGCTGGCAACGAAAGCATTAGCCAGTGGGATTAAGATACCTAATTCATTGAATATTTCATATTTGGAATTGAGATGATCTGAATAATCCCTGAAGATCTTGCGTTAGTACTCCGTACATTATTCAGATAAAATACTTATTCTGGTATACGTCAAACCTTGTTTAGGCATGTATCTATTGAGGTGTCTGGAGTGTGTGATAATCAAACGGTTTGCATGCTGGACTATCAATCCAGAGATTGGAGGTTACAATCTGCCTCAAGGCAGATACTTTCAGATTTCTGTACTGCATCCAGTATGACACGGTGACTTGGCTACCTACTAGCATGTGACTGCTTGCTGTAGAATATACCAGAACAGAAGAAGAAAAAGAAGCAGAAGGGCAGTGCATTGAGCTAATTTGGGAGGCAGCCTTAGCTGTGAAGTGTAACGGACAGGGCTGCAGTCGAGGGTATATGCGGGTATACAGCATATACTCGCCTCTAGAGACTGTATACTCACCTCACAAAATATTCATATTTATTTATATTAAAATACTGTAGCATATACTCACAAAATACTGTAGCATATACTCACCTCTAATTTGTTTTGGAAAACTAACCGGTAGCGTATACTCACCTCGAATTTTACCACTACAGCTCTGGTAACGGATTATATTTACTACGTTCCCTTGCATCATTTGATCTACTAACCAGAGTAAAAGAATAATCTTCAGTTGTGACTGAAGCTTTCTCTCAGCAGTTTGTTCATGCCTATTTGGAATATATGCCGTATGGTTTTTGTCATCTGAAGGATGCATGATGAATGTTTACTATTGTTAAATATGTGTTAAATCTTTAGCCTGAAAGACGATGACTTTGAGAACAACCCTGACGTCAGCAAGAAGATCGCTGCTCTTCATCAGCAGATTTACAATCTTCAACGAAGGTGCAGTTTACTGCAGTATCTCATCAACAGTTCTGATTGATGTCTTACTCTCTCGGCTACTATGTCCTTCGTCTTTGCTTCTTATTCACATTTCCAGTGCACTGTATTCTAGCATAAACTGATGCCTAGAAAAAAGATCTTGAGGATTGTATGGTATTGTATTTAAGAATTTGTAAAGCGCCTCTTGCAGTACAGCCTAATCAGAGACTCTTCCAGTGCGAAGAACCCCGTGAGGAAAGGAAAGTGTTAAGAGAGCGAGAAGTACCGGGTAGCAGCAATGCCCCTAGTTAGGATCTGAGAACAAGTTATGGAAGATCATTCCAGAGGGCTGAGCCAACAGATGCGTAGGCATGGTATTGAGCCATAGAAGGCCGGGTCCAAGGAACCAAGAGGTCGTGTCAGTCTAAAGAGGATGTTTTGTAAAATATGCATCTATCGCATTTTGTTGTTTATCTTTCCTTGAAGTGCATTTGGTTAGATTGGCATCACTAGGTGGTCAGTGCACTACATGTGCATTTAATCAACAAACTAAAGCACTGTCATTTTTGTCTATGTGTATGCCTATATGTGTATGTACACGGGATAATTTTTATAACATGGTTCATTATAAATTGGCTTCTGATATTACACTTTCAGGACATGGATCCCAAAATCAGTTCAGCCATAGAAAATGACCTCATTATAACATGGTGACATTATCAAATGATTCTTGTTATGGTTCCTAAACATGCTGTCATATGAAGGTTTAGGTGTATATTTGTGGTATAAATTTCTAATGATGTATGTATTTTAACATTAAAAACATTAAAACTCAGATATTGTGTTAATGTATTTTGAAGTATAAAATTGTGGACCAGATAGAAAGAAGGTACTTGTAAGAAGAAGGCTTCTTATCTTGCAATGCACTGATGTTCGTTTCAGGTATCGCAAGCTTTTCCAATTTTAATTTCTGCTGTAATATGGATTGTCCTGTGTTTGAGATTTATTACATTGTGATTCCTAGTGTAATTCTGTGCACCACTGATGTCTATTGTTATTTGTCAAATTGCAGTCAGAAAGCTTTTCCCGATGTGAAATATCTAAACTACAAAGACAAGAAGCGCATTCTGGTGAGTGTCTGTTTTTTATGAAGTCCTTCAAAATACAGGTTTCATGTATGTAGGCCTATAAATGTACTTTTTAGGCAGATTGTCCTGAAGGTTCAGTACCTATGAAATTCAGAGATGCAATACATTGTTATAATATACTTCTCATAAGCGTAAAGATCATTTGTAAGAATGAATTAGACACTGTTTGATGCAAATATTTAGCCACATAATTCAGCCATCTGTGATATTGCCACTGCTCAGAAGATGGCAACATTTAATTTCACAACCTCAAAGCTCAAGCATGCAGTAAAACAAAATTGCTACTCATTCTGTATGCAACATTTTTACGTTGTTTTTGATATAACATGTAGCAACCCCAACTTCAGTGTTACAATGGGTTGATGATGTTGTTGGGAGAATGTGAAGATGATTGTTTAAATTATTAGTGCTGTTCTTGAGAAGCATGCTTTTGCTTATGGATTCAGTGTGGTAGGACACTTTGTCCCACAATTGGTATGACTGAGGCTGTGACGTTATCCGGTTGTTATATCTTCTTTCTCACACTCCGGAATTTGATATCCAGAATGAAAAGAAAAGAACTGAGTCTATGTAAATTTTACACCAACCACGTCTATTGCTTAGGAAAGATGAACAAAGGAAGGCAAATGTCTACTGTAGTAGGAGTTTCCACAGTTGATGGATATTTGTTTATAATGTTTCTAAAGCATTAGATGTTGGTACAGCTTAAGTCACTTTGATGAACTCATTTATTGTTCTTCTTTCACTGGAAGAACCAACCATAAGACCTTGTTATTCATGTGATGTTTTGGCATCTTGGAGAGTTGTTTTTTATGTTTCATTTGCCACACCAGCTGACCTTCTTGTTTCCTTTGTTTGATGGAGCACAGCAGTTTGGCTGAGCTTAGTCCATCACTTTAGAATTTAGTTTACTTAGTTGTCGAAAGAATTCTAAGAATTTTTACAGCTGATTTCTGGTTGCTAGGTAACATTTAATGCTTGGTTACTGAGTTATAGCTGATTTTTCATGATTGCTAGGTAACAAATGAATCATGGTTGTTAGGTTTCAGTATATGCAATGTGCCTGAGAAGCAGGTGATTGCTAGGTGACAGCTGATTTGTGGCTGCCAGGTGACATTATATCTATTTTTTTCTAGGTGACAGGTGGCGCTGGCTTTGTGGGTTCTCATCTTGTTGATACGCTCATGATGCAAGGTCATGAGGTTACGGTGGCTGACAATTTCTTTACGGGTCGCAAAAGAAACATCGAACACTGGATTGGACACGAGAACTTTGAACTTCTCAACCATGACCTTGTTAATCCACTTTACATAGAAGGTCAGTTCGCATTTTGCATACTAGGCTTCTAAACTTATTACTTATCGTTTGATATGCTTGTTTTGTTTGTTCTCACAGGGTCTAAAAAACCTCTATACAAGCACTTGATGATAGGAGTGTGTGTTTATGCATGCATGTGTGTATGTATGTAGGGCGCTTGTGTATATATGTATCTGGATATTTATATAGCACATTTTGGTACTTCTTAAAAGTTCTGGTACATAGCTTTCTAGCAGTTCAAAACAGCTAAGACTTATACTCAGCTGAAGATGTTTGATATGTTTAAAATGAATGTGTATCATAAGATCAATTAATAGCACATCATAGGCATGAAAAACGCAGTGTAACCAATTGATCAAGTGGCTGGCAATTGCCAGTTTACAGTGAAATGTTGTTGAATAAGATGCAGATAATAATAATATTTCTTCTTCCAGCTGATCAGATTTATCACCTGGCTTCACCGGCTTCTCCTCCAAACTACATGTACAACCCAATAAAAACGATTAAGACGAACACCGTTGGAACGATCAATATGCTCGGTCAGTTCACCTCTTGGCATTCACTTCTGCTCTTTTAAAACTGGCAGCTCTTCTGTAGAAGGTTTTTTAAATGGTGCTTGATTTTGATTATGCTGTATTTGTTTCCTGATTAATTAGTAGATCAAGTCATAGATTATTCGGTATCTTTATGGTGAATAAAAATTATTTTAGACATGTGTTTCTGTGATTCAGTGGTGGAATAACCTGGTAAATTATATGATATAATTAGATGATTCAAAAGCATGATGAAGCACATTAGCCAGTTGGTTAGAGGGCTTGGCTCGTAACGCTGTGAGTACGAGCCCCAGCCTGTCACTGTATCGAGGTCTTGAGGAAATCCTTGACTCTCAGTTGCTCAGCACCATCATTGTTGTATCGTATAATGCTATGTGTGTAATTATGTATTTTATCATTATTGTTATAGGTCTTTTTAGGTCAAACTATGCTTCTTGAACTCCATTTGCATGCGGTTTAATTGAATTTTTCGTTGATTGCTCAGTGATTAAACATGCTTGATATCAAGGGCATTAAATTCGCTGCTGCTGATTTCTTTTTGTGTTTTTACTTTGTTTCAGGTCTTGCTAAAAGAGTGAAGGCAAGACTTCTGCTTGCATCGACATCTGAAGTATATGGAGGTAACGTCTAGTTACATATGGTTTGGAATTGGTCTGTTTCTGTCTGTGTTTGTGTGTATGTGTCTATGTTTGTGTGTGAGTATGTGTGTTGGTTTTGTTGTGGCTGTATGCTAATTTATGCATTTGGACTTCTGTACAGGACCTGTTGAGAACCTCTTATTAGCACTGATAACATGATGTTGCTTAAAACGCATTTGTTCATGCATGCTCATACTTGCCCAATTTTGTTTTCTTCCATTTACATTCTTTTTTCCTTTGCATGTTTGGACGAGACTTAACCGTGGTGTCTGAAATGGCAAATTTGTATTTCGTTTCAGACCCAGAAGTTCACCCACAGAATGAAGATTACTGGGGTCATGTTAATCCAATTGGTCCAAGGGCCTGCTATGATGAGGGCAAAAGAGTTGCGGAGACAATGTGTTATGCGTATGCAAAACAGGTAAATATGATGAGAAATGAGTAACTACTATATAAGAAGAGGATGAAAGCTGCTTGGTAAATGTTTATGCCACAGAAAACATGCAAATAATTCAATAGAGAAAGAGGCAAATGCCATGAGGCTATGGTGAATGTCACCGAAAACAGTCAAATGTTGCAGAATATGGACAACTGCAGCTAGAAATAGATGAATAGCCTTTCTTTACTGTTTTGCGATAATAGAGTTTGTGATTTTAATATCATCTGTATTGCTATCAGAACTTAAATGTGGCATAAATAAGATAAGTATTCATTCTTTTGTTAAGGGTCTTTCGTTGACCTGAGGAGTGATCTGGAAACATACCTTAATATTAACACCAGCAAAAGAAACTTCTTATACTAAAAATGAGAAGGTTCTTTCTCTCCGTGTGACAGTGATGCTTAACTTTATGTAGGAGAATGTTGAAGTGCGAGTGGCACGTATCTTCAACACGTTTGGGCCCCGGATGCACATGAACGATGGTCGTGTTGTCAGCAACTTCATCCTACAGGCGCTGCAGAATCAACCGATTACAGTCAGTCATGCAGCAATTTAAAGAATTTCTCTAGCACTAATATAAGTATACATTTGTAATGATTTTATCATTTCCACCCATCCTACTACTGGTGTCACATATATTTGCTCTGTTTTCGTTTTCGTTGATGACAGAGTCCTTTTCATTTACGTGCAGTGGCCTTCCTTGTTCTTTCACTGATGACATTGCATGTAACATACTTGAAAACTGGGACTGATATGGGGGCACTGTTAATTGATGGGATCTATGGATTGCTATATCACTTTACGGGGACCTGGCCATTCCTTTCGCTCACACAGTTACTATACAGCGCTGGGCATTTTCTGTGGTTGACCCGTCGACATGGAATGGGCTCCCATGGAGTTGTGTCACCTCCAAGGGTTCCTTCCTCTCCATTCTAGCAGTTACTTAAGACTACTCTCTTCCGTCTGGTCTGGGCTGGGAGTGCCTCTGAGTAGAGATCTTGAAGGGGTGCTGTATAAATTCCTATTGAGTGATTGGTTGATTGATTTACACTATACCAGCTGATTGGTCAAAAAATGATTGATAGTAAAACCATCAACTGTTTTGCCTTGTTCAGTTTGTTTACGTTTAGATTGGTTGCTGCTTCGTCTTCATCCTCCCTTGCCTGAGCTACCTCTTACTCTGAGTCATGTTACTTTTTAGTATTGTAGTGTAATAGTGATGTGGTTTCACATTCTGGTCCCAGAACTTATGTTTGTGTGTATCGGGACACTTCGTATAGGTCATTTTTAAGTACCTTATGAAGTGCTATACTTATGACTATCCAACAGATCTAACCAAGTGCATTTTAAGACAGTTTGCAAATGTATCCTGCTTAGAGTAAAGGCAACAGTGTGAAGATTACTCAAGTAGGCCCCATTGGTCCCATCCTATAAAGAATTAGGTTCTGAGTGGACCTTTGCCTTTGGCAGATTGGGGCCACCTGTACTTTGCAACTTAATGTATTTCAATGGAATTTTTACAACACAACTTTAATGAAGCTCTTAATTGTCTTTCAAACGAACCTTGTTAACCTTGTTGCCTGATTACTTTGCGGACAGCATCCCACTTACCTTTGTAATGTTCTGTTCTTTCTGCGTTTATCATCTTGTTATTGTTATTAAGGTTAATTTAGCATGTCTTAAGAATCTCTCAGAAGCATTCTCTGCTTGTCTGACAGAGCTAGGACTTCCATAACTCTGAATAAGACTTTTTGCAGTGGTTGGTCTATCCCTGTGGAATCAGCCTTCAACTGCTATTACTGTTCCACTTCTGTAATTGCTAGGCAGTGCATGGCAAGTCGATAGCTCTATGTCTTAAGGCGTTGTTTTGGAGTTGTCATAGCAGGAGCATCTCTAAGCCCTATATACATTTACCAATATGATGCAATCAACTGTCTTCTGATATTAGTGAGTCTGCTTATGAGGATATTTATTTGACATGTTTTAACACTCTGTAAATAGAACTTACCAATTTGAAACTGGTTCCAGATCTATGGATCTGGTGATCAGACTCGGTCCTTCCAGTACGTCAGCGATTTGGTTGAGGGTCTCATTGCCCTGATGAACAACAACTACTCGCAACCAGTTAATCTTGGCAATCCAGAAGAGTATACCATCAAAGAGTTTGCTGAAGTTATCAAGAAAATGGTTGGTAAGTTGGATAGATGATTCTTCTTTTCCCCATGATTATTATCACTGAAGAATTTACCAAAGTCGTGAGTTGAATTGCCTTGGTGTGGATGTCGTGAGTCTTTGAATTTGATGCAGATGTCATGAGTTAAACTGTGTGTGAATTTGATGTAGATGGTGTTGATGACAAGAGTTAAATTGTTTTTGAATTTGGTGTAGATGTCATGAGTTAAACTGTGTTAAGTAGGTATGAATTTCGTTTAGATGCTGTGAGTTATTGTCTTTATTTTGATACAGGTGGCACAAGTGAAATTGTTTTGAAGCCAGCAATGCAGGACGATCCACAAAGACGCAAGCCAGATATCACACGGGCCAAGAAGTACCTTAACTGGCAACCACAAGTTTGTGCTCAGTTTTACTTTGATCTTTTGTTTTTTAGAGCATAGAGGCATTATAATGAGTGTTCAGTGAAACTAGATTACTTTTTTGTTTGAAGGCTTTAAGCAAAGAATTGAAGACATCTGAGGATGAATGGAAAAGCAGAACAAAAAATAGCGAGTAATGTAGTTAAGAAACAAGAAAAGCAGGTGAGCAGAAGTAAATGAAGAGATACATGGATAGGGAGAAGGAATTTGAGGACAGTAGAGAGAAGGAAGGTATAACAATGGGGAATATAATGGCCACAATAAAAAGTCCTGATGTCACTCAGCATGTATTTATGTAAGTAGACGTGCAACATCTCATGTGAATGCATGGTGTGGTGATTAAAAAAGGAATAAATGAGGAGAAAGATAAACTTTATAATGATTATATTACAGTAATAATATCATTTTATTTTAATTCTAACAGAAACAAATAACCTATAATGTTTAGGAGAATAATGTTATATTATGAAGTGATAATAATAATGATGATGATAATATTAGCATTTGAGGTTTTTGGTAATTCCAGTAAGGGGCCATCCACATATTACGTACACAATTAGTGGGGGAGGGGGGTCGGATTTTGGCGATTTTGCGTACGGGTGCGAACGGGGGAGGGGGAGGGGGTACAAACTGTTTACGTACACAAAATAAATTTCTAATTATGACGTCCATATTAGCCTATTTATAACTCTGTATTGTCCTATAGTCGTCCTATGGCATTTTATTACATTATATAAAAGCCTTGTGCAGTTATTCTGTGCTGTGAACGAGACACCTATAATTTGTCTATATTGGCCCTCACTCATCCTTCAATAATCTGGCCTAAAGTGCAGAAAGTCGCTGCCGAGACACTTTCTGCAGCTGGTCTTCGGGGGGGGGTGTACGTCAAGCGTACTAGGGTGGTGGCAGGAGGGTGGTGGAAGAAAGTAAGCTTGCGAACAGGGGGGAGGGGGTCCAATTTTCCCGGATTTTTGTGTACGTAATATATGGATGGCCCCTAATTCCATATTTCATCTTGGGGCATGTTGTAACTTTTCTTGAGTGCATAGCATTTTAGGAAAAAAACACTAATAAAATAATGCTGCATTACATTGGGTGTTGGTTACATGAGTTGCTTGTTTCTTCTGTAGGTGTCGATGTATTCTGGTCTCAACAAAACCGTGGAATATTTCCGCCAGGAACTGAAACGGCGACATCACAGTGAACGCAATATCTGGATGCCAGAGAAGAAAGATCTCTAGTGTTTCTGCTGTTCACATTCTTTGGAAGAGTTTCTGCTGTTGTACATAATTATGATGGGGTTTTCCAAGGTCTAATTTTTAAGAAGATGGTGTATTGTAAATAGAAGGTCATGTAAAATAAAAGGTTTACGTGGTGTTGCTCTTGGGAGATTGTTTTTCAGGCTCTTTGTTTTCTCAGAAGTTCTTTATTTTAAGCTTAGTTTGTGACAATAAAAATCAATCAGTTGATTGGTTAGAATTATTGAATGCTCAGAACCATATTGTCATGTTTAGTTGAGATTGGTGGTTAATCAGTTACTGGTTGATAATGTGGTGTTCTACCAGTAAAGTAATTGTGAATTACAGTAATTACGGCAGTTGGTTTGTCAGTTGATTCACTCTTTGCCTTATCACGCTCTGTTAAATCTTACATTGGTAAATCAAAGGTACTTTACTTTGGTACTTAACTTTACAAAGGTACTTTACTTTTTAATTTTACTACCTTACAAAGGTAAATCTTACATTGTACAAAACACCGGCTCACTTTTTGAGGCACTATAGTGGTCTACCAAACAGTTGTTGTGTAGGGACCCTGATCAAATCCTTAATGCCCTGTTTGCTTAGCACCATTATATGGCTTGACATCCAATAATGGCTGTATATAAATGTGAGAAATAACGTGTAAGGCATGTTTAATTAGCTGTTGAGAATGTGGCAAATTTCAAAATAGAACTTGGAGATTGAATTGTTAACACTGGCTTGGTAACAGAGCCGTGGTTTTTCAGCGGCACATACACTTTTGGCCTGGATGCGCTTCTGAAGGACTTTAACACTTTAATGACGAGCTTTACTAAAAGTGACTGGGAAACCAATGCAGCTCGTCATTAAAGTGTTAAAAACAGGGCCATTGCGTTAGTGAGTGGCAGAATGTAACACGCACTTGCCATAACACGCAACCTCCGAAGACTGCTTCAATACTTTTTAAGCAACAAGGTCATTTGTGTTGCAGTTCAATCAGTAGTCTATTAATCTGTCCAAAGGTGCAATGGAATTTTGTTTCTGCTTATTAAACATGTGTCTGAGTATGTATGTATATAACATCTGTTTGCATGTATTGCTTCTGCTTATACATGTATCTGGGTATGTACGTATATAATGCCTGTTTTCATATCTTGTCATATGCTTGTTTTTCATCACTGAGATTGTGCTGCCCACTAACTGTTTGATGTGTCAGAAGAATATGTAATTACCAATCATAACATGTCTGATGCACTCAAAAAGGCAGGTACCTATTTATGGAGCATGAGATGGCATAGTGGTGAAGACTGTAGCATGGCTTGTGTTTAATTCTTGCTTGAAGTTTAATTTTGGAGATTGAATTTCTTCCATAACTTTGGCTTTCAATAACAGATGTTTGTTATAATTTCTAATGTGATCTAATGACTTCTATATTGCTGTTATCATAATGAACAAGGTTTCAATCAAATGAAATTATAGTCAAAAATCATAGTCCATTGGAGTAAATTGGTCATGTCTAAATGTGTCTTGGAAACCAGTGCATCAGGCTATCGTGGGTAAGCAGTTGGAAAGATGGAGTCTTATGTTTTAACTTAAAAAACATCAAAGAACTTACAGAACAGGGCATGAATTCCAACGCTGGCCCAACCGCTAAGTACGCCTGGGTGCTCAATATGTTTGTGGTGTGAGGCACAGCAGGGATCAAAGTATCTGTGTATCAGGTGCAGTGGTTTTTGTATGAGGGGTGAGCAAGGCAGAGATATAGATTGGTAATGCTTTGTGAACAATAAGGCAGATTTTGAAGTGGATTCACTGCTCAGTGGACAGCCAGTGTAACAAATGCAGTATGAATGTGATATGCTGATGTTTAAGGGGAATTTTGAACCACTTGTAGTTTGTGTCATTCACTCCCGAGTTATGCTGGTGAGAAGTTAGTTACACTAGTCCAGTCGGCTGGAAGACTGGGCATTTGTTCGTAAAACTAATGTCAGATCGGATTCTACGAACGTGTTATAATGTGAATGTGGACTGATTTGCATATGGCTTGAACATGGTGAATTTTGAGTGGCCTTGAAAGGTGTACAGTAGTGAAGTGGTTTGCTAACTGAGAGGTCAAATCCCAACCAGGGCAGAAATTTGTTTTGAGATTTCTACTCCCCTTGCCAATTCAGCTATATTGAGTATACTGTAAGTGGGGTGATCGGACAACGAGGGAGAGGACTGGCCACCCACCGTCATATGCCAAGGCTAAGCAAATGAAGTCGCTGACACTTCATATTGATGACTGCCTCTCGAGGTTAGCTTACAGGACTGCTTCTTATTACCCTTCTTGATTTTAAGTACTTGTGGTTTGTTATAATGTCTCTATGGATACAAAATGATTGCAGGACATTACATGATAATTCGGAGGAATATTATAATAATATTAATAAAAATAATGCTAATGATTGGGTATTAAAGAGACGTCAGTTTCAATGAAACCCAATGGACCTCTCTACCAATCTGATATGGCAGACTGGGTTTGAGGCAAGTGTTTTTGTTGTGGCAGCTTATTTAGCATTATTGGCTATCACTGCAACCACTCTATCATCCGTTGCTGGATCTACTTTTTGGAACTCTGTCCCTGTGTCTGTCCGCTTTGCTCAGTCACTTGTGTCATTTCGTTCTCATAACTTACCTCTTTCAAATTGCTTATCCACCATAAGCTGCCTCTCTGTCTTACGGACTGACCTTCTGGATGTTGACCTGGTTACGGCTTGGTTTTGGTGTACCATCGGTTGATACCTTGTGCTTAGATACCAGTGCAATAGAAGTTACTGATTACAATTACCAACAGTGCCATTGTTTTGGAATTATAGTTGAACAGTTGGTCATATAAAGTCTGTTATGGCATTCTGACAATCAATCAGATCTGACAATCAATCAGATCTGACAATCAATCATATCTGACAATCAGTTTCCTCACAACCACAGATATGGATATGTAGTTGGTACAGGCTTTTTTGGGCATATCCATAGGCAGCTATTTTCCATATGCCAGTCTGGAATATTGGAAAATATCCATCTGGCAGCATGCCATAAATGCAACAACATTTTTTTTATTCTTTAAGGATTACTTCAGAAACAAAATTAAAATTTTCTACTAGTACTACAACTGCTACTAGTATTATTATTACAAGAATGTTTGATGCACACAGTCATACAGAAATTCCACTACCATTAGCTTAACACTTTAAGGATGAGCTGCACTGGTTTCCAGTCACGTTTAGTACATGATTGTCATTAAAGTGTTAAGGGACTGCTTCCTTTACACTACTTAGTACTTACTTAGTACCTAGTCCTTCCCGTGCAGGTCTGCACATTGGGTGACGCATCTCCACTCCCCTTTACACTATTACTACTATTACTACTACAGCGTGAACATGTTTACTTTCTACTGCTACTACTATTGCTACTAATGTGGACTCGTTTACATGCTCCCACTTTACATGCTATTCTACTTAACACAAAGTGGTGTATTTTCTCCCAGACTGTTAACCCACCATATTAACATGACTTACAAGAACTGCAGTGTATTGTCAAATATATTGACTTTCAGCATTATCCCTTTGTACACATTGCCTGGTTTACATGGTATATCATAAGGCTTGTCCTTCGAGGACTTCATGTTAATGGGTCCACAATCTACTACTAATAATAATTTTGAATCTCTAAAATTTTTCACTTGTTTCTTTATAATATTGTTATGCTAAGAAGTTGGAACTGGGAAAAGGCATTCATGACATCTTTGCCTTTTTGTACATTTTTGGTAATGGTTTTAATCGAATAAACTTGTGTTGAGTAATAAGATCAACTATTTAAGTTTGACATTGGAACTGGAAAAAGGCTTATATTCCATGACATCTTTGCCTTTTTGTACATTTTTGGTAATGGTTTGAATTGAATAAACTTGTGTTGAGTAATAAGATCAGCTATTGAAGTTTGACAGTGGGTAATATCTAGTCTGTTGTCTTTAAATCTGCCCAGAATATGTATCCTCGCTGAGGTAATGATGCCAACGATTTGTGTAGCTGCTTTAACGTAACTGTAGCCAACGATTTGTGTAGCTGCTTTCAGAGGCACCCTGTATCCTGTATGATGACCATTTAGTGTTGGTTTTATAACCCCTTACAAACATTTCTAATTTGGCTCTGCTTCTACTTAGGGCTCTTTTGACTCCGTCGTTAAAGTCATGTATGGTGTATGAGGACATGAATATTACATAAGTCGTTAATGGGTTACTATACATTACTTAGAGAAGAGCAGAAGAACGGTCCCTTAAGCTAGCCCTGAGGCAGCCATGGGTATGAAGTGTTAGCGACAATTTCTTTTCCTAGAGGATAGGAGGGTGGTTGCCCAGACCTCTCCCTTCCTCGCTGTGACAGTGTGTGGTTGGTGCATACTCATTATGGCTGAGTTGGCTAGGGATGCAGAGGGAGCAGAAATCTCTAACCAAATTTCTGCCCTGGCAGGAAGTTGAACCCTTGACCTCTCGATTAACAGTCGAGCACGCTAACCACTACACTATTGAGCACCCCTTTACATTAATTTACACTTTAACGACAAGAGTGTACTGGAAACCAATGCAGCTCGTCGTTAAGTGTTAACTGTATGTAAAAATTGATAACACTTTTAACACAGCCAAGAGTAACAAACAATTCCAGTCCGATTGGATTGCAAAATGATTTCACTTTTAATGTAGCTCTAAATTCGTAAGGCACCATTATGCAAAAACTGTTTATTCGAGCCATTGCTAAGCATACTATTTAGATCGCCTGGTGAATGGAAGCACTACAGCAGTTTCCAGAGACGTTCCAGACTCTTCTATCTGTATTACTCTTCGGCCTTGGTCTATGTTCAAGAAATGTTTAAGCCATCTACAAGCAGAACTATTCTCCAATCAGGTGGATACAGTCCGTGCTACCATAATGTTATCAGCCCCATCGTTATTACACCTAAAATGTAAAGAAAAGATAACTATTAGAAAGTGCAGGTAGTATGTTTCACATAAAAGACACATGGAAGAGTGTTCAATATAGATGCCACTGACGAGCTGCTGACCACAGCATGTTGGATGTATGTTTTGAGAGCCATCCATGACATTTATATCTTCTTTATGTTCTCTGCCCACTGGCAGGTTCGTATGACCAGTGACGCCATCGTTCTCTGTTTTGTGCTCTTCTCTTCAGTCCACTGTATCCTTCTTCTTTTGTCATCATCTTTTGACATTTATATAGGCTAGTAATAAACACTAGTTGACAGTCATAGAAAGGCACTGGATAAACACCCAGGTATATGATTAGGCATTGTAATTCATTTTAAGAGGGTTACAAGAGTTACACTAAAACCTTATTTAAACGTGTTGCATTATAAGGTCAGAAGCTAAACTTAACTGCAATAGATACCAGAATTCATGCCTGTTGTAAGGAGAGTGTGGTGGGCTTTAAAAGAGGTGAAGCAATAGGAACGACTTGGCAAACTTCAAACACTATTGGCAATAGCCAGCAATAGATGATGTCAACAATTATATTATTTCACAATCTTAATTACTGACCGTACACATTTTTGATGTACTGATCGTCTAGATATTGACCTGATTGCAGCTCTGTTTGGTGCTCCATCGGTTTACGCCTTGTGCATTAGCCCTACTTGTTCATAACATAAAGTCCTGTGAATTCCTTGGTGCTCATGATCCCAAATGTTCTTATGTTCTATGGGGTAAAAGGCCTCCTTTACAGTTTATAAGCCTTCCTTGGGCTAAAGGTGCTTTGTGTTTAGGAACAGGGAGAGGGAAGACTACAAAGCAGGAGATTTTAATGACTGGGACAAATGCAATTGAAAGGTCTGAGACAGGAAACGAAGGTACTTATCCTCCTGTGTGCAAATGATACCCTGATAAATTATATTGTCTGAAAAATACCAATAAAAATTAAGATGGGCTGTATGTTTTGAAGGTGACTGAAACCAAACTCTTGTTTGATACTTCTGGAAATTGGGAATAACTGAAGCAGTTGATTTTAAAGCTAACTTCAAGGCTAAAACCGACTGTCTGACCAACTGACTGACTGACTGACTACTACCTACCAAGAAGAAATGCTGACAGCATTTTCTGATGGTTTCCAAGATGAAGGAACGAAGGTAAGTAAGATCCATCGATGGGGCAGTGACTTGGTAAGAGAAGAACCATTATGCACGTGAAGACCACCGCTGCAAGAATCTTTTTCATCATACCTGCTTACAGATATAACAAATATATGCATATGATCATATATTATCTGCCCTAGACAAGGTAAGGAATGTGCTGCAAAATTCTTCCATTTTATGTGGTTTGCCCTTAATAATAATTATGTGCACACATATCTGAGGTTCAATCATATCTGTATTCCAATCATATCTGAGGTCCAATCATATCTGAGGACCGATCATATCTGAGGTCCAATCATATCTGTTTTCCAATCATATCTGAGGTCCAATCTGTATTCCAATCATATGTGAGGTCCAATCATATCTGAGGACCGATCATATCTGAGGTCCAATCATATCTGTTTTCCAATCAGATCTGAGGTCCAATCATATCTGAGGTCCAATTGTATCTAAGGTCCAATCATGTCTGAGATCCAACTATATCTGAGGTCCAATCATATCTGTTTTCCAATCATATCTGAGGTCCAATCATATCTGAGGTCCAATTATATCTGAGGTCCAATCATATCTGAGGTCCAATTGTATCTAAGGTCCAATCATGTCTGAGATCCACCCATATCTGAGGTCCAATCATATCTGTATTCCAATCATATCTGAGGTCCAATCATTTCTGAGGTCCAATCACATCTGAGGTCCAATCATATCTGAGGTCCAATTGTATCTAAGGTCCAATCATATCTGAGGTCCAATCACATCAGAAGTCTAATCTTATCTTAGGGAGTTGTGTATCTTGGTGGTATCCATTCCTGGTAGAAGATTTCTTCACTCTGCTGCACAGAGTGACCTGGTTGTTCCCTCAACCACAACATCCACACTACAGCACAGAGGCTTTGCTGTGTCGTTCCAACTGGAATAGGTTACCTAGCATCTTACAACATGAGCTTTTTGGTCTTTGTTTATGTCTATTCCATAAGAGCTTGAAAACCATTTTGTTCCATCCTGGTTTTCCATCGTTAGGTCGAGAGTGCCTCTGATGAGTTTTTCTTTAAGAGGTGCTATATAAATCTGTCATTACATTACTTTATAATCATAAGTTGTTTACTTCTGCTATCCTTATAATGTAGCTTAGAGTGAATGTCCTTTGACAGCAATGTTAAAAGGGCCCACACTATGCCAATGAGCATAAAACTAGTATTGTATATTGAATATACAAAAACAAACTCTGACTATTTTAGATAACATATTTAACTTAATTAATTCCAAATCTCATTGGAACAGATAGAAGAGCAGTCCCTAAAGCTAGCCTGAGAGGCAGCCATGGTTATGGAGTGTTAGTGCCTTTGTCTTAGCCTTGGCATATGAGGGTGGGTGGCCGGTCGTGTCCCCCACTGTCTGATCATCCCACCGACAGTATACGGTCAGTGTAGTCATTATAGCTGAGTTGGTGAGGGAGCACAAGTGCAGCAGAAATCTTGAAGGATATTCCTGCCCTGGCAGGGATTTGAACCCCGACCTCTCGGTTGACAGTACAGCACACTAACCGCTAGACTACCTCATACTCCCATATAATACATTCATAACTGTGCATCTACACATTGTAATGCTGGATCCTGGCACCATAGAAGCTGTTAGATTAGATTAGCCCTTAGATGATTTTGTGAAGTATATCCAAAGAAAATGAACTAAATTTTAATGAAACTTACCGGTTTTGTTTGAATTTGTTCTTATTACCAATATTTATAGATCAACTGCAATTTATTATTATTAATGTATCAGTGCCTGTTAAAAATGACAGCCGTCCAATGAAGCATCAGTTAACTTCTGACAGCAGAAAAGCAGAATCCAATGAGACAAGGAACGATGAATTCACAACTAAAATCAATATGAGTGCACAGCCAAAATCAATTAGCTAAAGTCTCATATTTAATATAACTATAAATATTTGCTATATATATATATATGGTGTGTGTGTGTGTGTGTGTGTGTGTGTGTGTGTGTGTGTGTGTGTGTGTGTGTGTGTGTGTGTGTGTGTGTGTGTGTGTGTGTGTGTGTGTACCGTTGAGTCTATAAATGACAGTGAGTGAGTGAGCAAATATGAGGCATATGGCCAGGTGGGTAATGTCTGCTTAGTCATAACCATACGCAGATGTCATCAGATGTCATAAGCCTCATGATAGCATTGAGCCTAATCCAACTGGAAAATCTCCTACACTCTGTTAAGCTTAGTAAAGAAAATCTACTATATTTTATTGAGGCTAGTAAACCTCCAATATCTTATCAAGCCTATTAAAACAATAAATCTATAGTTTGTTAAGACAATTAAAATCTCCTACATTTTGTTTAGTTGATTAAATTCTCCAATAGGCCCAATTTGTGAACTTACTAAAATCTACAGTTGTGAAGTACATTAATCACCTGTATTTTGTTAAGCCTTCTAAAAATCTGAAATTTAAGTGAAGTGGAGAATTGACAGCATTCATTCTGCCATACAGATATATATATATATATATATATATATATATATATATGTTAACTGCACAATCTGTAAATGTTACAGTCAGAAGTTTGGTCAGAATACTCAAAAATACATTACTTTCTTTAATAATTCAGTAATTTCCAACTGATTTCTATATTCTTCATAGTTGTATATAAGCCATGATGAGCTAGATAAAACATGTAAGTAGATACATCATGGGTTTACAATTCACCCTGGTGTGACAAACGCGTCTTCCAAAATGAGTGGAGGCACCTGGAGGTAATTGAGTATTAGGCATACATAAAAAACCAATTAGAGAAAGGCACAACATAGGTATAGCCAACGTCACACCGCTTCCAAAACGAGTGAAGGTGCCTGGCTGAGGTTGAATATTAGGTATAAATAAAAATCAATTAGAGAATGGCCCCATATTAGTACAAATAACTCAACTATTATTAAGTATTAGGTGAATATTAATCATAAATAAAACACAATTAAAAAAGGCACCATATTAGTATACATAATTTGACTATTATTAGGTATTAGGTGAATATTAATCATAAATAAAAACTAATTACAGAAAGGCACCACATTAGCATAAACAATGTATCTACTCATGTATTTTTGAGTATTCTGGCATAAATTTATGTGTCTGCAAGAGGTCCAAGTTTTCGTAGTTTGTGTACCCCTCTCTGTCTCTTTATTTCGGTCCCTCTCCCGTCTCTTTAGCTTCTCTGTCTGCTTTGCTTTGCTTTTGTCAGTCTCTCTGTCTTTCTCTTTCAATTAATCTGTCATAAGCTATGCTGATGCTTGGGTGCAAGCTCACGAATAGCACTAACAGACAAAATATTAAAAGATGTATATCCTAAATCCCTAAGGATTGCAATTAAAAATAAGAAAACTCCTATAAAAATAAAAAAAAGGTTGTTATAATTCTAAATGTCTAAGACAATTTAAAACCATGTTATAGTTCAAATTTACAAGTGCAATTATGAAGTATATTATTGTTCCAACTTACACAGGCAATCAACACTGATGCCACAGTTACAATTTTTGAAAAGACAAAACTTTTTACGACACCACAGCCCACAGAATTTCACCTGGCCACTTGAAGGCAGCAGAGTCTACCACTGGGAGGGTTGGGAGAACAATATCCCATGGTTGCCAGAAGTGGGGGTTTTAATGTCTGGATATAAACCGGGAGATTGTTGAGTTCCGATAATTTAATATATGTATCATGTATGTTATTCAAAACACATTATCTCGGAGTAAGTTACAGTTCTGAGTGACTTCTGAGCCTCATATACAAATCAACCAGAGCGGCTAGGGTTTGTTCTTCCATTCCACTTGAGGGGTTAGACGCCACTGCTTGAAGGTGGCTATTTTAGTATCTTAATACATGTCTGCTACACACATAATGCTGTCTGTGATCATCAAGTATGGGTCTTTTAGCTGAGCCATGATGCAGAACGGTTATGGGCTCGCATGCATTCTATGCCTCTGCTCCCAAGGAATGGAATCGACCCCACTCGTTCTTCGTAGCTCAAAGTCACTTTCTTCCTTCAAAAATCGGCTCAAAACTTACTATTTCTATTGGCTTTCATGCACTTGGCTCCCTAACTGCATCTTCTCCTGGCGGCTGACTATTCACATTTCTTTTTGACCGTGTGTGTGTGTTACAAATTTAATAAATAAAATAACGTATGTATGTCTGTGTGTATGCATGAAGACAACATAGAGCGTTTTAAGTAGTTCACAAAGGTGCTGCACACATGACTTTCTAACCGATCCAAGTAAGTTTATTTGTTCGTATTTATGTATAATATACATAACACGTGTCATTATGGCATGACTTCTGATATAACACTGTCCAGCACATGGATCTCAAATTTAGTTCAACCTTACAAACTGACCTCCTTATAAAACAACCTCGTAACAATAAAGTTTTCTGCTCTGGGTCCCAAGCACAAGTTTCCAATGCAACTGTAATCTAAATATGCAATAAATAATGCTGCTGCATTGTGCCCTATGTGCCACAGTGCATGGGCAATTTAAAAAGCAGCTTGAAAAAAGGCAATTAAAATGATGAAGTACATTAGTTTTATTTGTAAAGACATTCTTGAATATCACCTGGTGAAATAAAATAAACAGATAAACAATGGCAACCACTTCTCTACCTAACACTTTAACGAACAGCGACATTGGTTTCTAAGTCAATTTTAGTACAAAAAGTTTTAAACAATGAATCTAATTTGACAGTGCAATTAAACACCAGATTAAACATCGTGCAATCAAAAACAGATGCAATGTTACATGAGAAGCAGCAACACAATCCTATATGTAGCTCATGATCCATTAAAAGTCTTGAATCATGACATAATATTATAACAACATTCCGTACTTTCCATCATATGGGTCTTGCCCATCAAATTCATAGATTTCCCTTCACATCTAGCCAAGTAGCTTTCATATCTCTCTGCTGTACACTTAAGTCAACTGCAAATAAGTAGATATTCTAGTATATCTTCTGCATGAACCTATATTCAGTACTACTGACACTATTCCAGACATTCAGAGAAGAGCTCAGTACTCAATTAAGTACTCTGGATAGGCTTGCTCATTAGCGAAGACAACAAATATCTTTGGATTCGAAGGATCGTTTACAACTGAGTCGTAAAGTTCTCCAAATGGTTGCTTGGCATCTTTCGGGGGTGGACGGACCATCTCTGGTTTCCCTTGAGCAAACTCCCCAACCAGGACCTGCACCACAAACAGCTTACGACAGTCGGTATAGTCTTTGGAGTACTTTGCATCATGGGCAAAGTAACTTCCTTTTCCAAAAAGAGTTCCAACGGATAACCCACTGATGCGAAAGTCAAAGCCCTGTTGGCAGATGGCGTCTATGTAGAGTTTTTTCGTTCCGTGAAAAAGACTCTTGACATTCAGCCCTCCACCTGACTTCAGCTTCTTCTCCATCCAAGTTTTCTTTCTGAAAAGTATCCAAAGTCTAAGAGCCAAAAACAGAGATGTTGCTGTTTTCTACGAAAGCACTCAGTTAATTCTACACCAACTTCAAAGCTATGTATATAATAATATGCTTAGACATGCACGTGCATGTGTTGGTAAGTGGTCTGACTGTGGCAGTGTCTGGCATATAACGTTAGACCAGGAACTCTGAATGTGGCTAACTCTCAGTGGGACTCTGTTGTTGGTTATGTTCTACATGTGTGCAAGTCTTGCCAGTGGTGACCTTTCAAGTTATATTTTATTATTATTATTCCAGGGGTAAATTTAACAATCAGCCGCCTAAACGCAAAGATTTTTTGCCACCCAATTAATTGTGTTCCAAAGTTTGAACATTGATTAACATAATTATTTATTTATTGTTGTCTCACTCAATGTTTTAAATTAAATGTAAGGTTCAATTTTAATTTACAATTTTGTAATTTTAAGTTTTGTCGCCCTCTGGAATGTGCCACTCGTGTCCTCGCTTGTTCCCATAGTAAATCTGTCACTGATTATTTCCTTACAGATAAACTTCTAGCTCTTAGTGAACTGTAAAATCATCTAGACTGGCAAGGAGTGCCTTCAAGAGGTACTTAGAGGTATTTAAAAATCTGCAGTTACATACACACATACATACATGCATAAAATAGTGGTGCAGTATAAATGCATAAATAATGATAAAAGTAATAGTTTGCAAGCACATGTTCATAATAATGCGTCTCTGAGTAGTTCTAAGAAGAGGCACTATATAAATTTCCAGAATGATTGAATGAATGAATGAATGAATGAATAATCTCATGACCTTTTCACATGGATTACAATCAAGATCAAACTGTAATTTACACAATGACAGCTAAATGTAATTTGCAGTCAGGTAATTACCTTGATACAAATCACGTCATAAACACATTTGTGATCAACAAATGTATCAGGTAAATATCCAAGAGAGAGGAATTAATTGTACCGAGAGAAGGCATCCCATAGTTCCACATTCTGTATGCGACTGACAGACTTCAGCGGCACACCTGGCATTGTCTCACTGAAAAGTTTCTGCATGTCATCAAATTCTATCTGACCTTTTTGTACCTGCACACGATTCTACAAACACACCAGTACGCATGAAAATCTGAAATAGCTTACAGATGGAATGCATGCCTTGAAATACTGTGGATCAGTGCACTTTATTTTTGTTTTGGACTGAACCGGTCGACCTACTCATTTGTCTTTGGTCTACATAGATCTTAAAAAAGCAGAAAGAAACAGCCTCAACATAAAACCAGAACATTCAACATTTGGATAGAATGCAACTGTGAAATGGTATTCAAGTAACTCAGATGATGTTGCATAGATATAAAGGTCTCAGATGTTTTGGGCATTGAAATCATAAGACAGACTTTGTTTCTACTCACTCAGGAACCTTTAGATAAAGCTACTGGAAACACAGTAGTGTAACATGATCACTTGTGATTACTTGACAGGGCATATTTTAACTGTATAACTAGTGGGACAAATGTCCCAGTAGTGTTAGGATTTGTCCCAGTAGTTAGGCTGATTTGTCCCAGGCAATGTATGGTTAAAGTATAAGTAGTGGGAAAAAATGTTGCAACAGTTTTAAGATTTGCCCCAGTAACTAGAATCATGAAATTCCCCAAAATTCCCTTTTTCGGAAGGTGACTTCCTAAAAAAAGGTCATCAACTTTTTCTGCAGATGAATTCTGAGAAAAAAGGTCGTCAAAGTTTTTCAGAGACGAGTTCTAAAATTTTGTCCCAGTAGTCAAAATTCCTTAAAATATGCACTGTTACTTGACTAACATAACTTTAAAGAATATGAAAAAAGCATCTTACTGGTACAATTTGGACATAGTCAATATCACTTGTGGATTCCAGGTTCCATGTTTTTGGCACCTTGTCCTTCCCAATTTTCAATTTGGATAAAGCAGATGCTGGGCTGGAAGGTCGACTGGAATAAAAAAAACTTACAGATCTCTAAAAGTCAGATGTAAAGCAGGTTAGTAAAGCAGTTCATGACCAATGACAGCTTGTCAGAGTTCAGCTAACTAGTTAAAACTTTCTTCTGCTTTGCTGTTGTAGCAAAGTTAAATATTGAAAGAAACTGAAGGAGAGTGAGTCAGTAGCATCAAACATCGGCAGCCTGTAGCATAGCACAATAAGTAAACAAAGATGCTTTCAAGGAAAGTTCTAACCCATAGGTGTACTATCTGGTACTTATACACACGCAATACCCAAGTACCATTTCAAGTACTTGAAATTGAAACCAATGTGTGTATGTAAGTATTTAGATACTTAATATAGCGCCTTTTAAGTACCTCATAAAAGTGCTGCTCTCTGCGCTAGCATTAAATGTCATTACAAACTAAATATTACATCATTTAGCAAAGCAATGCACAGGGGGCTGGAAGAGTCACCAGCGGTGGGCCCACTAGTACTTGAACTTTTAGATGCTGTTATAACAAAGCTAACGTTTATAAATTCATTTGAGTTTTATTTTGACTCTGCTTATTCTAAACTTTCACAGCTTTCTATGTGTAACTCGTTACCATGTTTTGGCATCTAACTCCTGCGGTCAAGCTGGTCTTTGTTTGGACCGAGAGGCACTTAAGGCTTGGATGAGACAATAAGAAAATGGCTCATCACAACAATTTGGTAAATCAAAAGCAGTTTATAGCCTATCATTCTTCAATGGGCCTTCATTATTCTAGTTAGATAAATTAACTGTTTGGTTTACATCATACAAAATTTCAATTTTCAGTAGACTTGGCACAATATACAAAGCCTTTGTTACAATACATGTAAGTCTGTTTAACAATGCTTATAACAATGCTTAGCCTTTTAGAGTACACTTTCTGAGATTGTGTAACTCTTCTTCCTCTCTCTTCAGTCACAGACATCCTAGGTTCGTCGTAATGGCATAGACACACAAATCACCTTACCACATGCCATGTTTTCTTTTTATTAATATAAGGGCCTAAACACTGTCTGTCTGTCCGTCTATCTGTCCGTCTGTGTCTCTCTCTGTCCGTCCGTCCGTCCGTCCGTCTGTCTGTCTGTCTGTCTGTCTGTCTGTCCAACATAACTTCTATACAGTGCTGCTTAGAAGTGCATGCTATTACTATCTATGCTAATGAACCGAGGTGCTGAGGTTGAAAGGTCACGGTCCTCGGGTTTCACGATTTATTGAAAGGGACTCGAATACATCAGATATTTAGAAAAAGAAGAGCTAGCTAACCCTGAGACAGCAGTTCATATGAAGTCTTAGAGATATCATTTTTTTAGCCTCAGCATATGAGGGCGGGTGGCTAGTCCTCTCCGTTGCCACCTGATCTTTCCATTCATAGAGCATGGTCAGTGTACTCATTGACTGTCATTGTAGCTGAGTTTGCTGGAGAGTGCAAGTGGAGTCCAAATCTCTAAAGAAATTTCTGTCCTGGTGGGGATTTGAACCCCATCCTCTCCAGCATGCTTATCACTAGACTATCATACACCCAACAACAGATATTTAAGTCATCAGCAATTCTTAAGATATGTAAATAAGATATGTAAATCCAATGTGGTTTTCTTTTATTAAATTCCAGGTAGAGCATAACATCAACATTTTCCATGTAAATAATTATTCTAACTTATTATTATTATTATTATTATTATTATTATTATTATTATTATTATTATTATTATTATTATTATTAATATTATTAAAAGAGAAATTATTAGTATAGTTAAAAGAGAAACAATCTTTTACATTACCGTTCTTTTTGGCTGGTCGGTTTCTTGGTGTGGGAGTCAAACATGTCAGGTCGTCTACGGATGTCCGTAACGCTTCCAGAGCTTCTGTTTTTCCTCTTCATGTTCTGAAGGTCTGCAACATACTCCAGGCCATCACCGGCCGAGTACAACAAGTGAGAGTTGGGATTTGAGGAAAATTCTTCTTCCAGATCATCGGATGTGATGCTCTTCTCATCGTGCTATAAACGATACATAATCAGACATCTATATTTGCTATTCACAATGCATATGACTGTATATGTGTATATTCATATAACCATATACATGTGAATAGCAAATCATCTATCACATGAATTAAAATTTTATATTACCTACAACAGGATAAATGACACCAGAGATGCAATTGAGAAAATTCAACATTGTCAATGAGTCTTCTGATGTAACCTAATTATCATTATCGTATAAGGTAAATGTTAAGGTAATGTTAAGATAAACGTTAAGTTAATGTTAGGGTAAATGTTAAGGTAAACGTTACGGTAATACACTTGTTTATAATTATATGCCTCTGTAGAAACGGCTCAGAAGTGTGGTCCCAAAGTTGAAGGGTCCTTTGTTGAATTACAATAGCAATCCAACAAACAGGACACTGAATCTCTCAGCTTGTCTTGATACCCACTAACTGACCGCGGTTCCGGTCCACTATTCCGGGGTCCGCTATTCCGGGGATCCACCAGAATATACACACATGCAATATACATACATGCATAGATACTTACATACATACATACATACATGCATGCATACATGCATACATACATGCATACAGGTGTATAAGTAGGCTGTATCGCTTGGGTGCAAGTGGGTATAAGTGTGCATATAATGCGTGTGGGCTAATTTGGCATGAAAGTATGTATTTAGGTGACTGCTCATGAATAAGCTGATATGAGGTTTTCTCTAAAAGTTTAATCCACGGAATTATTATAAATGTTCACATGATTGATCACAGGTTATGTTATCTTGGCGTTAGTTAAGTTCTTGTTATGAACAGTGAAAACATTGTACAACGATAATTATACTTACAGGCTTTAATTAAGTATTGAGTTAAGAATGATGGATGATTGACTGCTTTTCACTTACTGTACTACTACCCAGGTGGCCCTTGTAGCGGGGTCATTTGACCCCTTTTGGGCCTCCTGTGTAGCCAAACTTTGGAATATATATAATGCATGTTTCTGCTTTAACTGTAAAAGTTTGGTTACCAAATAAACAAGTGTCAAGTGTCAAATACATACCAGTCTTGTTGTCAAGACCTTAAACCTCAAGACCAAGACCAAGACTTTGAACCTCGAGACCAAGACCAAGACTTTGAACCTCGAGACCAAGACCAAGACTTTGAACCTCAAGACCAAGACCAAGACCTTGAACCTCAAGACCAAGACCGAGACCAAGACCCAAAATCACATTCAGCCCAAAATTTCTTTTCTTTAAAAAAATTGTCAAGTCGGAGTACTCGCTATTTGAATGAAAACATGAGTATTTTATTTTATTCAACCAAAAGAAATCTAAATGAAGACTGCAGAGAATTCCGTATTCATATTTACAAAAGTCAGTCACATTTTCATTTTCATTTCCATATATCACTGCAGGTATGCTTGTAAATGAGTAAAGACTCAATGAACATCAAGGACCATTGTCAAGACTGAAAGCTTTGGGTTTTACAGGTTTTTTGAAAGGCGCAGTACACATTTTTATAAGCACAAGTAACCAACTCATGTGCTAAGAATCCTGCTCTCTCAACAAGGAACTTCATACATGTTTTTAACTGTGGGGTAAATAGAGCAAGCAAGTCTTTGTTAAGCTGAGTAGAGCCTTGCGAGGTAATTTCATAGACTGACTAATCTTTTGCACATTCTTTTATGAAATGCTATAGTAAAAACTTACATAATACAACATAGTTGCTGCTACTTCTTGCTGTCTCAAGACTTTCCTTTTCTGTCGGAGCTCCTCGCACTGGGAGCGCCTCTGATTAGGTTGTACTACAAGAGGCGCTTTATCGTAAATCACGGTGTTTGGAAGTTCAAACCCCCAGTGTGTAATGTGATTATATTGTTAGCATTTTCCTTCATAATTCACTTTGTGGGTTATTAATAAAGTAATAGTCTGGTTTATTGTAAGATTTGTGATAAATTTGGTGATGTCATCGCTTTAAGGAGTTTAAGCTTTCTATTGCATTTTTGAATTTTCTCAGTTTGCAAAATACGGATAAAATATTCAATTCCACATAGATCAAACTCATCAAAGTCCAACCCCCAGACTTTTTTCTACAATTCTCACACTGTCGTAAATATAATACAATACAATACAACATACACCATCACATTTCTACAATGCGACTTGCATCATTAGTGACCATCAGCCCTTTACATAATCAATCAGAAAAAGCTACGAAGCGAAGTCTAAATCACATGACATAATGTCATATTATTTATATATTGCTATATTATATTGTGGCGGTCAAGGCCACAGTGCGTAAGTGGGAGGATTTATTTTATGCGAATAGCATCGGTTTCTTTAAGTTTACATGCGAAGGGAACAGCATCGTTTATCTTAATTTTTCATGCGAAGGCCCAGCATCGATCATTTAATTTTTATTTAATTTCAATAGGCGACTGTCCGGCAACGACCGTGGCAGGGAAACCCGATCGACGGTCTGAAGCCAGCGCATAGCGAGCAGACGCGCTCATTCGGGATGCATAGAGCCTGCCTCACGGTGTGCTGCTTTATACGTGAAGAGTGGGTTCGACTCTTCATACATAGCAATACTGTTAAACAGCGTTGTTGGTTAGCGACTCAGTTACCGATTCAAATATACTGCACTCAGTGTGGTAGGCGAGTGATTTTGGTTACGACCGAGTCAGAGTTCGAGTTTCCGGTTAGTACAAATATATTTACGGACGAAAGGGGCGTCCGAATAATATAATCAGGCGATCCCGAGTACAGCTAAAGAAGTTCACTGTTGGGAGACGGGCCGACAGCGCCGATCCGGCGGGTTGGATCCCTCAGTTGATCGCGAAGCGGGCTAGATCCCGATCGTGGGAAATCTACGGCTGAGTAATACTCGGGGAAGGATACCGTTGATACACAGGAAAACCAATTCGGTGTGAGATCGAAAACCAGGGTGAATTTGGCGACGGGCAGGAAAGTCCCTCTTGGGTTTTGAAGAACTCCGCGATCGGAGCTGGTCCGGTTACCCATGGGAGTAGAGGTGACCTTCTTAAGGTAGCCATTTTCTGGAATTCTGAAATCCTTGAAACCAAGAGTAAATTTGGCGTCGGGCAAGGAAATCCCTCTTGGAGTTCGAAGAACTCCAAGATCCGACAGTGTTTGGTTTTATCCACTGAGAAGAGTTTTACGCGATTTCGGCGTACTCGACACAGGGGAAGTTCTACGCGCTTTCGGCGTACTCGGCCGGGAGAGTTTTACGCGACTTCGGCGTCTTCGGCTGGGAGAGTTTTACGCGACTTCGGCACTCGGTGAAGTGACCGTCGGGATACCTGAAAAAACCAATTTAGTACAAAAACGATAATAAGGGTAAATTTGGCGACAGGCAGGAAATTCCCTCTTGGGTTTTGAAGAACTCCGCGATTGGAGCTTGTCCGGTTACCTGTGGGAGTAAGCGTGACCCTCGTTAGGGAACCAAAATTCGGAAATTCTTGGGAACAAAATTCAGGACATTCTGGTAACCTTACGGGGTCGGCGTTACATTTGGATTGTGACACTTGGATGGCTGACACGCCGGTGGAGCGTTGGAGGGGCTCCATCGCCCGGTAACTAAAAATAGTTACTGGGAAAGACCACTGTTACCGAAAGACCGCAGTACGGGAAAAGACCGCCCGACAACTGATTACAGTGCGGTAAGACCAGGAAAAACGATAGAGTCAGGAAAATCTTGTATTCAAACCAATCGTTATTCAGAGCAAATAACTTGGTGATCGAAACACGTAGCTCCGAGAACTGACCGAAGTGCGAAGTAGGGCCCACCTCGTGCGCCGGTCGGAACCCAGTTCTGCGTGCGGTTAGGGAGGTTTTAGACCTAGAACCTGTCCTATCAGAAGAGAGTGTCGTGAGACCAGTATACCGCGTTAATATTACACGTGTATATATTATCGCAAGATGTTCGCGTGTTTGAGACGGCACGACGTGACGACTCGTCAGATGTACACCTTGTCCTCTCGGACAAGAGAACGTTCAGAGTTTTCCCCTATTGACGATAACTCGAGAGTCATGAGATGCAGAATGGTACGTGAGGGTTCGGTTAAGGTGGAGAAAAAGAGGAAGTCTTTGACTAAGAGATCTCACAGGAAGCTGAGGACTCCTGCCGGCAAGAGAGCGAACCCTGTTCTAAAGGACGGCCATCCTGAGGACGAGGACGTTGCCCACCCGGCAACCGCGGCAGTGGCAGAGTCCGAAAGTGAGATGGAGCTTGACAGCGACACTGTTCGCAAACAAGCGATACCCTCGGAACCTCCTCTTGGAGAAATGGGCACTGAGAGCGGGGACAGGGAACCGCTCGTCTACAGCAGAAGTAGACAGGATAGTGACCCGGGCGACTCCAGAAGGTCGGTTGGCTGGAGCCGAACCCAGCCCGACGACGAAGCAGCGTCTCGGGTAAGACCGACACAAATTGGTACCACGTCTGATGAAGGATTAGTTGATCTCGAGCGACGAACGTCACAAACTGGTACCAGAAGTGGGGTTCTAGCGTTTTCTTGTTACAGAACCAGGCAAGGTCAGGAAGATACCGAGGACGAGTCGGATGAAGTGCCCCATAGTGAGCACGGAGGCGCGCGTCCAAAGTTACGTAAACGGAAAAGCAAACGAAGGTTGCTTGATGAAACGGGTGCACCTGACGAAACCAGTGCATTTGAAACGGAAGCTGGAACCCGCAGTGGGCGTGAAAGAGGTTTCCATGAGGATAACGGATGGTTGATAACCGTTCCAAAGACTACTGAGGTAGTACGGAACGATGTGAATAACGAGACATTCACACACTGGCGAGAGACCGTTGGTGAGAGTAGGTTTGACAGGTCCAAACCACTCGACGACAATAGAGTTCCGCGTATAATACATGAGAGAACGTTCGACAATAGATCGGGGAACCTTGTGCAGGTTCAAGTACCTAGTATTGTACGGGGCAGGCAACCTGTACAGTCGAGACAGGCTTGTGATAGGCCAAGAGACATTGAGACAGGCCTGAAACCGCGGGGAGACGCCGTAGTGCAGAAAACGAGTGGTGACATCGTGGCGCATCAGCGAAACGAAGGTAATCGAGTACCGTTTACCAACATGGAAGAAGGTCGCCCAAGACCTGTGACCGATGAGGTAGATTGGCAAGCGGAGATGTCTTACCTGCGACAGAGTGTGGCAATGATGAGTTCGAAACTTGAAGAACTGTCTGTTCCTGCTGCTCAGCATGCGAAGTCTTACCGACGCGAGACCTCGGGGAAACCTACGGGCCCAGGTTACCAGATGGATCGCCGAGGGAAGCTGCAGATCGAAGAGCCAGCACGGAGCCGAGGTAACACAGAGACACGCGAGGAAGTTTCGCTTTCGGAAACTTCGGAAAAGTTACGTAGCCGCTATCTTCCCGAGGACAGCGGGAGAGAGTCACACGGAAAAACGGCAAGGCAATCGAGTCGACAACGTCTGTTGACAAGAGGAAGAGTTGAGGCGAAATTACGTTCGTCAGTGAGTTCTTCGGATTCAGACACCGATAGTGTTGGTCCAGAAGAGGCCATGAGAACCGGAGTCTTTGACAGGAAAAACCTCCGTCAACGAGGAAGACACGAGAGTTATGAGAAAACTGAAAGGGAGACGTATGGTAAGGAACGTCTACCAGAGTACGAGAGACGCGGTTTAAAACAGGCACTTGATAGAGAAACCGAGAGAGAATCGAACATGGGAAGAGACAGAGATCATTTGGCCTGGGATGAGACCCACGAGCGGTACTCTAAAGGGCACAAACCAGATTCGAGAAGTCGTAATTGTCTTAGGTACGACGAATCTGACAGACCGCCAGAGTCAGGAAAAAGAGATATTCGCGAAGAAGACAGAAGAGTTACGTTCGTCAACGGAAACTCTCAGAGCTCTCGCAATAAATATAAACGATCGGAGTCCAAAGACTACGCAGGTGGTGAGCCTCGTAGAAAAGGTCAGAGACCGGCTGAGTGCATCTCTGATGAAGACAGTGCAACGTCAGACGACCGAGAGATGACTACGATGTATTCTAAGTGGCGTACAGGGAAGACGTTGGGTACTCTGAGGGGACAGAGTCGGCACCGGTCAGTGGTGAGGACAAACGAGGAAAACGATTCCCGGAGTAACGATGAGGACAACCGGAGAGGAAATCCCAAGAAGAGTGTCGGAAGATCACTTGTTACACGGACAAGAGGCGAAGACCGATCGGATCGCGGTATACGAATCAAGCTAGAGAAGTACGACGGCAAGTCAGCGATCGCAGCCTTTCTAGCAAAGTTCGAAGTTTGTGCACGGTGCAACCGGTGGAGTGATCAGGAAAAAGCAGACCAGTTAATGTGTGCCCTAACGGGTCCCGCTTCGCAGCTGTTGTGGGACATGGGTGCACAGAGGGACGTGTCTTGGCGAGAACTTGTTGAGCGGCTTAAGGCCCGGTACGGGTCTGATGACCAAACTAGCCTATATCGGATGAAACTTCGCACTTACCGGCAGGCTCACGGAGAAACGCTGAGTAGTGTAGTGCAGGAAGTACGGAGGCTAATGGCTTTGGCATACCCAGGACCAACAAGTGATATCGTCGAGACGGTCGCTTGTGACGCTTTCATTGATGCACTGGCAAACCAGGATTTGGGGCAGAAGGTGCGCGAGCGAGAACCAGTTAACCTCGAAGCGGCGTATAAACATGCGGTGAGGTTGGATGCCTATGGTCGATCTTCGACACAAGGTGGTGATTTAGACCGGAGACACGCGAGAGTTAAAGTTACCATGGAAGACCGAAAAGACTCGAGCACTGAGGGGCAACAGTCTCGTCGTCTAGAAGATCTCGAGCGAAAGATTAAAAATCTTTCAAGAGAACTTGATCGAGTGACAATAAATCAGAATTTGGGCATCGTTCCGAGAAATCCTCATGAAAGGGAGAACAGTTCTGATCTAGCTGTGGGAGATCAGAGGACAACCGAACCGAATGTGGGGTGGCGACGGATTTATCCGCCCACACGGTTGCGTAACCCGGATATCGAATGCTACTTGTGCAAACAAAAAGGACACATAAAGCGATATTGTCCTCAGAGAAACGCTGAGACGAATGGTGCAACCGGTACCAGTGAACCTACAAAGGCTGAACCGATACAAGAGGAAACCCAAAACCGACTGGTCAAAGGCAGTAGGGTGGCCTACGTGGTTGCGAGACTGGCAGGAAAACGTATACACTGTCTACTTGATTCTGGAAGTGAAATGTCACTTGTACCACGACGTTTCGTGCTAGACGCTGTGCTAGTACCGTCAGAACAGCGACTCCTAGCCGCTAATGGAAGTCAGATTAAGGTGGATGGTGAAACTAACCTTAAGATTCGGATCGGAAAGCAGGTGTACCCTGTACCCTGTCTAGTTACAGACCAAGTGACAGAAGTGATCTTGGGGTTATCTTGGCTGGAAGCCAATCAGGCAAGATGGGACTTCGCAAGTCGATGCGTTTTCCTTGGGAGCGAGAAGATCCCTCTGAAAGAGGTCGTTACCGAGTCCATGTGCCGGAGGGTGATTGTGCAAGAGGACATAATAGTTCCTCCAAGGAGCGAAGTTGACGTTCCAGCTTGGGTAGTATACCCGCATTTCCAAAAAGATAACGAAGATTGGACGACCATTCCAATGGAATTATCAAAAGATTTGATAATCGGACGTACGTTGGTGACAGGAAGAGACACGGAAGTGTGGATCAGGATGTTGAATGTTGGAGACAGAGATTCGCTAGTCAAGAAACGGACTGAATGTCCGCTGGAGCGAGTGAACGTAGTCGATGTGACAGTTAATCGAGCCAGAACGGAGTCGTATGATGAGCCTTACCGAAGCGAAAATCCGGAGAAGCCTATGGGCCCAGGTTATCCGGAGGAACGCCGAGGAAAGCAGCAAAGTACGATTGACCGGTTTGGATCGAAGATTAGTACAACGGCCAGTGTAGCGGAGCAGACGCTCAACCCACTTGCCGAACAGACCCTAAAACGACTATGGGAAGAAGTGCCAGCAGACATTTCGGAAGAAGAGCGAATCAGGTTACGAAAACTTGTGCTAACGTACAGCGCAACGTTTTCCCTTAACGAAAGTGATAACGGATTCACTTCGGTGATCCAACACGAGATCGATACGGGACAGGAGAAACCAGTTCGGCAACCTTTGAGACGTCAACCGCTTTCCATGTTACCGGAAGTTGATCGTCAGGTAGAAGACATGTTGAGACAAGGAGTCATTGAACCTTCGATATCGGAATGGGCATCCAATGTCGTAATGGTTAAGAAAAAGGATGGCAGTATGCGTTTCTGTATCGATTACAGGCAACTGAACCTGAAGACACGGAAAGATGCTCATCCGTTACCCCTTATCCGCGAGAGTTTAGATACCCTGGGTGGCGCCAGATGGTACAGTACGTTCGATTTGAGAGCAGGTTATCACCAGATGGCCTTGCACCCAAGAGACAAACACAAGACCGGGTTCGTTACGAGAAGGGGCAGCTTCCAATTCAAAGTGTTACCTTTCGGATTGTGCAATAGTCCGGCCTCGTTTTGTCGACTAATGAACTTAGTCTTGACAGGGCTAAACTATGACATCTGTCTGGTTTACTTGGATGACATAATTGTGTTCTCGAGGGACGTAGAGACGCACATGCAACGTCTAGAGATGATTTTCAGGAGATTACAAGAGTATAATCTCAAGCTGAAACCATCCAAATGTTACCTGTTACAACAGAGAGTATTGTTTCTTGGTCACGTTTTGAGTGAAGAAGGGGTCGCGACGGATCCGAGCAAGATCAAGGCCGTAGAAGAATGGTCTGCTCCTCGGAACTTGAGGCAAGTCAGATCCTTCGTTGGTCTTTGCTCCTATTACCGACGTTTCATACATGATTTCGCGGTGGTAGCTCAACCACTTCATTTTCTGACCAGGAAAAATGTACCGTTCCATTGGACTGACGAATGTCAGGGAGCTTTCGAAGAACTTAAACGAAAGTTGGTTTCCGCACCTATACTTGGGTTACCGAACGACGAGGGCCAGTACATCCTAGATACGGATGCCTCGGCATACGCCATTGGAGCGGTGTTATCGCAAGTACAAGAAGGAGAAGAGACAGTGATTTGTTACGCGAGTCGGCTCTTGTCGACGGCGGAACGGAACTATAACGTTACCAGGCGAGAGTTGTTAGCTGTGGTGTATTTCTTGAAAGAGTTTCGTCAGTACTTACTGGGCAGTAAATTCCTACTCAGAACAGACCACTCCGCACTTCAGTGGTTACGCAGAACACCGGAACCGATTGGCCAACAGGCTCGTTGGTTAGAGATGATAGAGGAGTTTGACATGGAGATATGTCACAGACCGGGAACAAAACACGGTAACGCAGACGCGATGTCTAGAGGTCCGGGTGAGGAACAACCTAAAGTGGTTACCATGAGAGTTACGAATGAAGACGTGATGTGGGCACGTCCGATCGGAGAAGTAACGCGCTCCGAGGTTACCAGTGAAGATACAGGCCAGGAAATCCGTTGGACAAAGGAGTTTCTTCGAAGAGAACAGCAGAGCGATTGCAATATTGGTACGGTCCTTGGTTGGAAGGAGTCGAAGCATCATCCAACACAGGCAGAACTATCACCTGCTAGTGGAGAGGTGAAAGTGTTGGTGAGCAACTGGAATCAGCTGGAAGTCCTGCAAGGAGTGTTACACAGAGGCTGGATTCAGGGTAACACAGGAAAAGCTGAGCGATCTCAGTTAGTTGTGCCCTTATCTCTACGGCAAGAGATGCTTCAGTTAACACACGCAAGCTTTGCCGGAGGACATTTCGGGATTCGGAAGAGTTTAACTCAGTTGCAACGCCGGGCGTATTGGCCGAGTTGGAAGGACGATGTTAGACGGTTCTGCCAAAGGTGCGATCGCTGTGCTCGTTATCGAAGGGAGAAACCTCCAAGACAGGGTTACATGCAGACTCCTGTGGTCGGTGAACCAATGGAGAGATTCGGAATTGATATAACTGGTCCGCATCCTGTATCAAGTAAAGGCAACAAATACATACTGACAGCGATAGATTACTTCTCGAGATGGGCTGAAGCTCTGCCTATCAGAAACCAAGAGGCCGTTACTGTGGCAGAATCGCTTATGGTACACGTGTTCTCGAGGTTTGGTATGCCACGCCAGATCCTGACGGATCAGGGACCGTGTTTTGAGTCGAAGTTATTCAAAGAGCTGTGTAAACGCATGGAGATTGACAAAGTATGTACAACTCCATATCGACCCTCTGGTAACGGAATGATCGAAAGGTTCCACAGAACACTGAACATGTTGATCGGAAAGGTAGTGTCGGAACGACAAAAGGATTGGGATGTTCATGTACCATATGTAATGGCGGCATATCGAGGTACTGAACATGAAGCGACCCAACGGACACCTAATTTCCTGTTCCTGGGAAGAGAGAACCATACGCCATTAGACTTGATTCTAGCCCAAGTTACAGAGTTCGAGAGACCGTCTTACAGTGACATGGAAGAGTACGTGGAGAAACAGAAAGAGAAAATGGAACGATCGTATCGGCTTGTACGAGAACAGTTAAAGAGAGTAGCAGAAAGAAGGAAAAAAGCCTACGATTTGAGAGTGAGACCTAGCAAGTTCGCTCAAGGAGATTGGGTTTACTATTACTACCCTCGGCTAAGAAGTGGAAGGAAGACAAAATGGGCTCGCTATTACACCGGCCCATTCTTGGTTATTCAAGTGCTCAGTCCGTGTCTGTACCGGATTCAGAAGAGTCCGAAATCCACGCTAATGGTTGTGCACGTGGATAAATTGAAGCCGTTTTACGGTAAACCTCCGAGTACCTGGTTACCGGAGAGGGACAGAAATCTTGAGTTACCTACAGTAGACTGGCCAGTCCTGGCTCAAGAACCTAATGCAGAACATGAACCAGAGGAACCTTCAGAGAATCCAGAAGAGACCGTTGATCCAGAATTGCCACCTGGACGACGGACGAGACGAAGACCTCGCTTGGATAGATGACTACGACTGTAGAAGTCCTTGTTAGTGACCTTCTGAAGCAGACGTGTATCTAGGACCAACTAGATGAACGCTTAATTGCGTTGGTTTTATTGACTATTCGAGACCCATGTTTCAGTTGCCCTTTTGATGAGAGTATTTCTTTTGAGCGGTATCTGGGAGCATACCGTACCTGTGCTACCAGCAACGCTTAATTGCGTTGGTTTTACAGATTGTCAGTGAATGACTGTTTAAGTTTCCTTTTGATGATATGTTTTCGGTTAAACATTGGATTAGTGGTTAGTACTGAAACGAGTAAAGATTCCAGTACTAGAACGCTTCGTTGCGTTGGTTCTACAAGCGAACTATGGGAGAACCATGTTTCCGTTTCCTGGTGATGACAGAGTTTCTTTTCGACAGTATAATGCTCGTAACAACGAGTGTTAAGGAAATTCGGGGCAACGCGATTTCCTTGGTTACCGTTTCATGATACTTTAGTGCGCTACCTTAGTGCGCACTTAGGATAGATCATCATGCGATAGAAGCATATGCTAGGACTTGGATCATGTGCGTAAATATGATAACTTGTACTAGTTATTTTGCTTTCACGATTTTGAAGTGGTACCGGGTGTGACTGATCGACGATGGTTACCAGATCGGGAGACAGTGGGCGACTTTTCTCTCCTTAAGTTCTCCTGGCCCTTGGGGTCCGGTAGAGCTCAGGTTCATGATAGAGGGCCTGTTAAGGTTGGCGATTTGTCAGGTACGACAGGTTGCCAGTAGGGTGGTGGTTCGGATCGAAAGCATCATTAAATAGGCTGTCGCTATCACGGTTCTCATCGTTGTTTGGCGTACGTGCAGGGTGCCGAGAGATCGAAAGCATCATTAAATAGGCTGTCGCTATCACGGTTCTCATCGTGTTTGGCGTACGTGCAGGGTGCTGAGATTGCTGATATACCGCCCTATAACCAAAGGTGCATTTGGTTCCTTGCTCTCTAAGTGGATCTGGGTTGGGGATGTTCCTGTCACGTTTGATTAAGGTCCCCGATTTTGGCAGAGATGCTCCGCATCTAAGTAAGGTCGGGAGAGTGTGGCGGTCAAGGCCACAGTGCGTAAGTGGGAGGATTTATTTTATGCGAATAGCATCGGTTTCTTTAAGTTTACATGCGAAGGGAACAGCATCGTTTATCTTAATTTTTCATGCGAAGGCCCAGCATCGATCATTTAATTTTTATTTAATTTCAATAGGCGACTGTCCGGCAACGACCGTGGCAGGGAAACCCGATCGACGGTCTGAAGCCAGCGCATAGCGAGCAGACGCGCTCATTCGGGATGCATAGAGCCTGCCTCACGGTGTGCTGCTTTATACGTGAAGAGTGGGTTCGACTCTTCATACATAGCAATACTGTTAAACAGCGTTGTTGGTTAGCGACTCAGTTACCGATTCAAATATACTGCACTCAGTGTGGTAGGCGAGTGATTTTGGTTACGACCGAGTCAGAGTTCGAGTTTCCGGTTAGTACAAATATATTTACGGACGAAAGGGGCGTCCGAATAATATAATCAGGCGATCCCGAGTACAGCTAAAGAAGTTCACTGTTGGGAGACGGGCCGACAGCGCCGATCCGGCGGGTTGGATCCCTCAGTTGATCGCGAAGCGGGCTAGATCCCGATCGTGGGAAATCTACGGCTGAGTAATACTCGGGGAAGGATACCGTTGATACACAGGAAAACCAATTCGGTGTGAGATCGAAAACCAGGGTGAATTTGGCGACGGGCAGGAAAGTCCCTCTTGGGTTTTGAAGAACTCCGCGATCGGAGCTGGTCCGGTTACCCATGGGAGTAGAGGTGACCTTCTTAAGGTAGCCATTTTCTGGAATTCTGAAATCCTTGAAACCAAGAGTAAATTTGGCGTCGGGCAAGGAAATCCCTCTTGGAGTTCGAAGAACTCCAAGATCCGACAGTGTTTGGTTTTATCCACTGAGAAGAGTTTTACGCGATTTCGGCGTACTCGACACAGGGGAAGTTCTACGCGCTTTCGGCGTACTCGGCCGGGAGAGTTTTACGCGACTTCGGCGTCTTCGGCTGGGAGAGTTTTACGCGACTTCGGCACTCGGTGAAGTGACCGTCGGGATACCTGAAAAAACCAATTTAGTACAAAAACGATAATAAGGGTAAATTTGGCGACAGGCAGGAAATTCCCTCTTGGGTTTTGAAGAACTCCGCGATTGGAGCTTGTCCGGTTACCTGTGGGAGTAAGCGTGACCCTCGTTAGGGAACCAAAATTCGGAAATTCTTGGGAACAAAATTCAGGACATTCTGGTAACCTTACGGGGTCGGCGTTACATTTGGATTGTGACACTTGGATGGCTGACACGCCGGTGGAGCGTTGGAGGGGCTCCATCGCCCGGTAACTAAAAATAGTTACTGGGAAAGACCACTGTTACCGAAAGACCGCAGTACGGGAAAAGACCGCCCGACAACTGATTACAGTGCGGTAAGACCAGGAAAAACGATAGAGTCAGGAAAATCTTGTATTCAAACCAATCGTTATTCAGAGCAAATAACTTGGTGATCGAAACACGTAGCTCCGAGAACTGACCGAAGTGCGAAGTAGGGCCCACCTCGTGCGCCGGTCGGAACCCAGTTCTGCGTGCGGTTAGGGAGGTTTTAGACCTAGAACCTGTCCTATCAGAAGAGAGTGTCGTGAGACCAGTATACCGCGTTAATATTACACGTGTATATATTATCGCAAGATGTTCGCGTGTTTGAGACGGCACGACGTGACGACTCGTCAGATGTACACCTTGTCCTCTCGGACAAGAGAACGTTCAGAGTTTTCCCCTATTGACGATAACTCGAGAGTCATGAGATGCAGAATGGTACGTGAGGGTTCGGTTAAGGTGGAGAAAAAGAGGAAGTCTTTGACTAAGAGATCTCACAGGAAGCTGAGGACTCCTGCCGGCAAGAGAGCGAACCCTGTTCTAAAGGACGGCCATCCTGAGGACGAGGACGTTGCCCACCCGGCGACCGCGGCAGTGGCAGAGTCCGAAAGTGAGATGGAGCTTGACAGCGACACTGTTCGCAAACAAGCGATACCCTCGGAACCTCCTCTTGGAGAAATGGGCACTGAGAGCGGGGACAGGGAACCGCTCGTCTACAGCAGAAGTAGACAGGATAGTGACCCGGGCGACTCCAGAAGGTCGGTTGGCTGGAGCCGAACCCAGCCCGACGACGAAGCAGCGTCTCGGGTAAGACCGACACAAATTGGTACCACGTCTGATGAAGGATTAGTTGATCTCGAGCGACGAACGTCACAATATCTATATTATATATTTTATGTTATGTATCTATATTACAAGTAAACAGAAGTATGGTAGTTTTCCTACTTTTCCAAACTCTTCCCATCTTCCTGCAGAGTCTTTCCAGTACCAGTGCCACTGTGTCAGGAATAACAAGTTGGATGCACGACCTTGACTCGATTTTGTGCTCAATCGCCTCACATTTCCACTATCTCCATTTGTCAAACAATACTTCATCGCTTCAAAGTTGATTCCAATCAGTCTGCAGACATCAACAGAAGCACAAACAATAACTTCTGCAGCAACTCAGTCTTCCATCCTCTTAGGGTCAACAAGTACCAACACAAGCTAGAAGATTAAAACCTCAATGTCATTCAGTTAACAGAACTGAAAGAATGAATAAATGAATGAATAGTAAAGGGATTCATACGCAGTGATGGGCAATAGTTAACTAAAAAGTTGCTAACTTTTAGTTTAACTAAAAAATTTTAGTTAAGGAAGAAGTTTAACTTTAAAAAAATAGTTTAGTTAAAACCATAGTTTAACTAAAAAATGTTAGTTGCTAACTAAAAAGTTTAACTAAAAAAATCAGCAATATGCAACTATTTTTCCATTGAACACTGTCAGCAAAAAAACATTTTAACACTGCATGGTTTTAGCATTAACAGCCTGTGTTTTCAAATTCATACACTACTTACAGTACACATGTAACTGTATGCCAGAAAAGCACACATTGCATAGTTTGAAGGTGAAATTGTCATTGACGCTTTGCATTATTACACTTCACTTAACGTCTTTTATTGTGAAAATGTTTGTCGTAAAAAAGTTGGAAAACAGTTGGAAAAAGTTTAACTACTTTTTTTTAGTTTAGTTAACTAAATTCCAAAATCAGTTGCCAACTTTAGTTAAAATATTTTTTTTAGTTGGAAAATAGTTTTAGTTTAACTAAAAAAAATAGTTTAGTGCCCATCACTGTTCATACGTATACTTTCAACTCTGATTCAACTTATTGACTTGATGTGAATAAGTTGAATCAGAAATACAGAGTTGAACTTGCCTCCAAAAACTATACTTAGCTAACTGGAACAAGTAACAAATCTTACACTGGCTGCCTTGTAGCTAGTTTAGAATGCACCACTACAAATCAGAATGTCCTACATATCAGAATGTACCACATATCAGAATGTACTACATATCAGAATGTACCACATATCAGAATGTACTACCCATCAGAATGTACCACATATCAGAGTGCACTACATATCAGAATGTACTACATATTTGAATGTACTACATATCAGAATGTACTACATATCAGAATGTACTACATAGCAGAATTACTTATTAGACTGCAAAATGGAATCAACTTCAGTACGGTTCTGGAAGACTGTTAGTGAAGCTCTCAGATTTGCTCACACCACTTCATATTCCAACACTCTGCAAATCAGAATGCATCTATATATTTGGAAGCAAGAATCCTTTTTAGAATGACAAATAAAATCAACCGCACAGTGTAGGCCTACCCTCTTGGAAGTTTAGTAGTGAAGTCCTCCGATTTGTCTGGATCACAAAAGTTCCGTTCAACATCAGAATTTGAAGGCTCTTCAAAGTCCTGCCACTCCCTGTCAACTTCAAACTGCCATAGGTAGGGCAGTTTATGCGATGGGTGCCTGTTAGCACATTCTTTGCCATAGCTGCACTTTGCACGGAGAAAGAAAGTGCAGATTTCAAGTGACTCCTTTGTTCCACTTCAGTTGGAGTCACTGGAACTTGACCTTCCATGGGACCTCGGCGGAGCAGGACCAACTGCTCCCAGATGTTCATCAGAATCTATAGAAATTTTAAGTAAAAGATGATCGATTAATTATGAAATATTTGATGTCACTCAGAAAGAAATTCAACACATGCACTCAGTACATAAAACAGCAGGACATAAAAAGTATTAAGGTGGAAAAATATTATGCAGCAAATAAATAGGGCACACCAATCGTTTATTAATTTAACTACAACACAACCATATTGAATATATGTTTGTGGCTATGTATGCACGCATGCATGCATGTGTGTAAAACTGTGTAAGAATGAAAGCATGCATGTATGTACGTATCTATGAATGTAAATTTCATATGTTGTTACACATGCCATATATTGTTACACGTGCGTAAACTAAACTTTTTTGGTCGATTGTTTTATGGAAGTCATAATAACAATGTCCTAAGTGTTTGTTTCAAAGGATATAGCTACAGAACTGAACTTGTACCACTTTGTGACGAGTATGATATTGATATATCCACGTTAGATCACAGAAGTGATCATCTCATGTATGCCAGTTTACCATCTGTTTTTACTTAATTTTTTGTTTTGTTTTTGTACTTTCATGGTGAATAAACGTATATATATATGTGTTGATCTACTCTGAATCTGCAGGTTTTTATCACCAGTTGTTGGTGTATGTTGTGTTTCTCTTCATGAGTTTCTGCTGGTTTTGTTTCTGCCTGACACATCATCTTGTTCACATATGAAAGTCATATTATTCATGTCAATAGCTTAGGAAATACGTTTTCACTAAATTCTGTTGTAATACTCCATATCTCTTAGGTAGCCTCTAGCATTATGCATATATGTATCAAAGCATTTATATAATGGACATCTAAATGAAGGGTTAATGTTTTACATACATAAATTACATCTTAAGGGTAGGGGTCAGCCGGGTAGATATTTTTCACTGAGTACCGAATCCGAGTATTTGCCGGATCCGGGTACGAACCGAGTATCATTTGTTCCATGTGCGAAGATTCACATTCTCATATAATGAAAAATTATCGAATAAATTTCTATACTTGCAATAACTGACTAATACATTTTGAATTTTAGAAATAAATAATCAGTGAAATGAACTTGACTTCCGTTGTGGGCTTCCAATGTTGTTGTTTTTTGTACTTTTCTTCTTCAAAATGAATATGCTATAGATGAAGCTCAAAGCTGATATTATGAGCCTACAAATTCCGGCATGTGAGGCAGACAACCAACTATTTGTGTGTACAGTATTTGCCGAGGCGAATACTTCCGAATAGTGCCGGAAAACGGGATATTCGGCCGAGGTAAATGTCCGAGGCGATTTCTGGCTGATCCGTACTTAAGGGGTCATAATTATGCTCTTGAATTACTAAACATTATACCTGAGATCTCACCATCGTCACTTCCATCCTTCTTCATCGCAGCCCTCAGCTCTTCAAGCACCTCCTTTGGACTTCTGTCAACTCGGATGCCATATTTCTTAGCGCTAAGGATGTTCTTCGGCTGTGCGTCGTATATATTATGTGACCGCTTGCAATTCTTTCCAAACTTGCAGTCGTCAAGCAGGTAGTGGCGACAAACGTGCATAGCACGACACTTCTCACCCTTTTCGCCATATTGACAGCCTCCATCAACGTTGTAGAACTTGCACACTTTTGGAAACACCTGAGATGCTTCTCCAGATTTAAGCGGAATGTTTTTGTTTTTGGTGCTGTGCATTTCTATTGCTATATTTTGCAAATAAATACAATTACAGATGTTCTGATGATAGTAGACTTAACAATCAAAGAGACAATAGGAAAATAACCAAATATAATTAGAAAATTAAAAAATCTACCGTACTCAGTTTACAATAAATGCCACTTTGAATGACTGATTAAAACAAGCAATTACTCAAACAGCCATCATCGCCACAATCATCAAACTGTTCCTTTTCAGAGCACTGCTATTTCTTTAAAGCATTTTTTGCACTGATTTCCAGGATGTATGTATACTTGTTCAGTTTCCAGAGGTCAGAAAGACTCAGACTCCACCATCTATGTATGCCTTAGATCCATGGGCGGCGATCCCGGGGGGGGGGGGGTCGAGGGGGACAAGACCCCCACCTTTAACAGTGGGGGGACACGCCATACATCGGACCCCCCCAAATTTTGAAGAAACACCAAAAAAAGGTCATCAAATTTGTCCGTACTGAGGTTATAAAATTCCGCGCGAAAATTTTTTTAGACCTCTTTTTTGACCAGATCAGTTCAAAACTCTTTTTTGACCAGATCAGTTCCCAAATGTCACCCCCCCCCACCTCTCAAACAAGATCGCCGCCACTGCTTAGATCAGTCTCTTTCCGTCCCTTGGAGGGCCAGCAGTTACAGCTCAATTTGGCACTGCCAAAGCTTGCTGAATGCAGTAAGTCCCAACATCTCAAGCCTATTAATTGTTTGGATTGCTGCCATTCGTGACGACAATCTTGAACGCTTTGGTAAGAAGAGCCACATCATAATCCAGATCAAACCCAACCCATGCACTTCCATGTCCTTCAGTTCCATGATTTGGCCCATAAGCAGCAAGTCTACAACTCTAGTCACACTATCAAGCAAGATCAACCATTCATTTAGGTATAAATTCAGTTCTTACTGTGCTCGTTTAACAACCTAAGCCTACCATCCATCCAAACAGCCAAATAATCAACTACTTAAGAAAGAAATAATTTCTTTAAATTCATAACAGTAATGTCAGTAATTAAATATTTAAGGCCTACATTAAATATTTAATTTTCATTCCCTTTGAGGACTTACCACATCTGTTTTTATTTTAAATGATTTCCAGTGTCGCTCTACTACAGGTAAAACCACACGGTTCACTTAGACTTATAACTAAACAAATTAGTTCGTACGCAGTCCAATAATTACATCTTACACACCTTGTGGCGTGATCACGAATTGATGAGTTCAGCTTAGGCCTAATTATCAAAAAACCAACTAGGCCTACAATCATCTGCGTAACAACTCAGCCGTTAATGCTCTAAACTGCTTCCTCGAGCCACAGATCGTCTATATAGGCTTATAGTCCCTATACAGTTTCGCCACATACATTTAATAAATTTTTAATCAGTACGGCGTATATTTGGTTTCGCTTTTGCAGAATACGATTTGCATAAAAATTATGATAAATTACGTAGCAAACCAACCGCGCACTTTACGAAAGCAGCTGTATCAATCATCGACTTCACAAACAAGGGCGCCCGCAGCGTGACGCACTGGAGCCACGTGTGCGTCAACCCACCAGAGGCGGCGCTACACCAGGGCGCGCCAGGGCAAATGCGGCAAGCGCGGTAGCGCGATCGTATACGGTCACCAGTTAAACTCGCGTTACTGCGCTCTCCATAAATCGCCCTCTGCACTGGTTACATGTAGGCCTATGACTGCTCTGGCTTTGCTCTGTTGCAAAAAATGTTTGGCACTGCACCCACCAAATCAAATCCGCACGAGGCATGGGCGGCGATCCTGGGGGTCGAGAGGGACAAGACCCCCACCTTTTAGAGTGGAGGGGCACACACCATACATCCCCCAAATTTTGAAGAAACACCAAAAAGTCATCAAATTTCGCGAAAAAATTTTACCTCTTTTTTGACCAGTTCAGGTCAGAACTCTTTTTTGACCAGATCATTTCTAAAGTGTCCCCCCCCCACCCACCTGTCAAACAAGATCGCCGCCACTGGCACAAGGAATAGGCATCGCACAGATATTTTGTTAAACGGCAACACGGCATGTTAAAGCATTAGATGTTACCTAAAATGAAATTTTTTATGAGTCACTCTGACTCGTTTCAGTGTATGACTGAGCGGCGGACAGGAGACGGGAGGGGTATGCGTTCAATTTTTTGAGCCTGCGGGCGCCCCTGTCAGAAACCGACATATTAAATCAACCTCGTTTTCCAAAAGCAGATCGCAAATCGGAAATAACAAGTAGCTATTTTCACAAAGTCTAACGACTGAAAGGGATATGAAACTGAAAGCTTAAAATTATAATATTGTGGCGGTTGCCACCGGTTACCACGTTTTGTTTCGACTCGCCCGTCTTCTCCTGCCTCGTCGACTCGTCGACGCTGCCTCGCCTTTCCCTTCTCCCTCGTCTCGCTGATTCGCCGACTTCTGACTCCTGCGTCGTCTCGCTGCCTCGCCGACTTCTGACTCGATCCTGCATCGCCTCCTGACTCTCGACTCCCGACTCTCGACTTCTGACTCTGCCTCTTGATTCTCGACACCCTGACTCGACTCCAGAGGCGGCGCTACACCAGGGCGAGCCAGGGCATATGCCCTGGTAAAAAAGTCGTTGCCCTGGTCCTTGCCCTGGTCGTTGCCCTGCCAGTATTTTTACCCTGTCCAGAATTTGTTCGGAGCGTATTTTTTATATTCTTAGAAAAATATTAAAATATGAGCGCTATAATTCGTTATATTGAGTGAGTTAATTAAATGTAAATGTAAAGACCTGCTTTGCCTCAACAGCATTACTTACTTACTGTTCCCTCCGCCCGAAGCAACGACTTCTTATCATAGACATCATAGACATCTTCTATTTACTAATAATAGATGTCTATGCTTCTTATACATATCGGGGTTCTAAGTCCGCGCTCTGAGTCTGCGCAGTCGAAAACGTCATAATATTCAACACAATGATGTCACTCAAAACGCGATCTATCCATTATCATCGATCATCGTAATTTTTAATTATTTTTTTATTCGATATCTTGATAATCTTACTACATAATTCTTAAAGTTTGAGTGATCGATACCGTTAGGATGGATCGGTATCTGAAGAAACCGAATCCGAAACGCCCGCGTTTACCTTCCGACGACGGTAAGTAATTTAAAGCAAAGCATAGAAATGCCAGCCTAACAAACAACGTCCTACACCCGGCGTCGCCGCCCGATTCTTTATTCGTTTAATCTGAATGTACCGTACGTGATTATGGCATCATATTGCGTGAAAATAGTCGCAAAATTGCTAAAGTAACGCAAATCTGCATTTTCAAATCTATTCATAAAATGAATGAATTAATTTCATTAATAAAAATATCATTTGAAACTTGAAAGAGCTACCAGTATCAACCTATAATATAGATTCCCCACCACAACGTGGCTGTCAGGACTTTGGCGTACTCGTAGGCCTATATATCTAACTGCAATTACTGGAGTGGAGAAGAAATACCATTTAGTTTAACTTATAATCAATGTTGTATCCGGAAAGTGTTACATTCCGATTGGTGCCTACTGTACTTTTGCATTGAATTCGGATCAATAAAGTCGAATTGAACTGAAGAAATTGAATTGAATGCAAATGCAATTATCAGTTAGGCTAATGATATGACCGCAAATTGCAAAGTTGCAAACACACAGTCATGAGGATTCTAACTGGAGAGAAACCATTAATCTGTAATCACTTCCATAAATAGTTCACACAGGATGGCAGCTTGCAAATGCACACGAGGATCCATACTGAAAAGTAGCCATTTAGTTGCAGTCACTGCAGTCACGGCAGCACATATAAATATGAATACATATGGTTCGAGCCCGTTCATCCCATCCATACATTCCACGCATATAAACTTATTACTGCATTAATTATCCATACAATAGGCCGGCCTATCTATGACAAATCGATATACTTTTGCGTTGGGCGGTTGTAGACACACAATACGTGGAGTTGACATGCGAAGGAGCCACAGATGAAGCTAGTCCTGTTGCCAACGCATCCTTTCAAACCTTGGACTCTCACATTGATTTTAATTTAAGTGAAAGTGACAAAGATAGCGAGCTTGGCGATGAACATGCTGATGACGCAGGCTACTAGGACCACCTATGCAAGTTCAGTCCTGTCATCCGGTTGCACCCGGTCCAAGTAATCTATCGCAATCAGTGGATGATGGCCCAAAGCAACTGTATATAAGAACCTATCCGAGTCACGTAATTGGGACGACACAGCGGCGATTTAATTACACATGGTTCATGCTGTACAGCTGGTTGGAATACTCAAAAGTGAATGATTCTGCTTATTGCTTCTATTGTCGTCATTTTGTCATGACTACCAGGCAAGAATCACAAGAACGACGCAAGGATCAAGACAAGTGTTTATTCACAGTGGTTTTCGTGCCTGGAACAGGTGCACTGGGTAGGATAACAAGTCAAACGCATTTCTCCAACACATGTACTCCGAAGAATATCGCTCCAGTGCTGAAAAATATACAACCTACAAAACAATGAATGTCTCAGGAAAAACAGCTACCACTCTCGCCATGAATCACCGCCCTCTGCCCTGGTTACTTGCATGACTGCCCTGGCTATGCCCTGGTTACAAAAAGTGTCTGGCGCCGCCTCTGCTCGACTCCTGACCCTGACTCTTGACTCCTAACTCTTCCCTCAACTCCTGTCTCGCGACTCCTGACTCTTGCCTCACCTCGATCCTGGCCCTTGACTCTTACCTCGCCTCCTGATTATCGACTCCTGATTCCTGATCGACTCTGCCTCGCTGACTTCTGACTCTGCCTCTCTTCCCCGCTGACTCTTGACTCCTGACTCTCGACTTCTGACTCTGCCTCTTGACTCTCGACCTCCGACTCTCGACTCCTGACCCTGCCTCTTGACTCCGGACTCTTGCCTCAACTCCTGTCTCTCGACTTCTGACTCTAATTGCTTCGCCTCCTGACTCTTACCTCCAGTGGCGGCGATCTTGTTTGACAGGTGGGGGGGACATTTTGGAACTGATCTGGTGAAAAAAGAGTTTTGAACTGATCTGGTGAAAAAAGAGGTCCAAAAATTTTTTCGCGCGTCTGATTACTTTTTGGGGGGTTTCCTCAAAATTTGGGTGGTCCGATGTATGGCGTGTCCCCCCACTCTTAAAGGTGGGGGAGTCTTGTCCCCCTCGACCCCCCCGGGATCGCCGCCCATGCTTACCTCGATCGCCTCCTGACTCTCGATCGACTCCTGACTCTGCCTCGCTGACTTCTGAATCTGCCCCGCTTTCTCGCTGACTCTCGACTCCTGACTCTGCCTCGCTGACTCCTGCCTCGCTGACTTCTGCCTCGCTGACTCCTGACAATGCCTTGCCTTCTGACTCCCGCCTCGCCTTCTGACTCGCGTCACTACTACTATACAAGAGAAGAGAGATACGATGAAAAGAGAGGCCTCGCAAGGGATACGCCGAGAAACACGGACAGTGTGCTTTGAGTGTTAACTGTGCGAAGTGCAATCTGCGGACACAAGACTACGACACGTCGACGGACTAGCGGTTTGGTCGTGAACTTATTTTATGGACTCGTAGCGCGCGGACCTTAGTAAGCATGGACTTTATTTGTATTCGGCGAGTCTTTTCTCTGTGAGTCTGTTACCGAAAGTACAGTGCAGACATTTCTTTAATAATATTATATTTGAGTTTCGAATAAAAGCTGTATAAACTGTTCTACTGAAGTCTCTAGCTGACCGCCGAGCCGAACACACACACACAGACTATAGTAACGGCGTTAGGCATCCTGGTAAGAACTTAACAGAATCCCGGATAACGCAACATTATCCATGCATATTCCGCATCATATGTTTCCGATTGCTGGATCACGTACGTCAGTCCAGATTACGTATTGAGGCAATCAACACTTCCTCAAACCTTTTTGTATAATATGCCTATACATAAGTCTGCTTTTTGCTTAATAATTATTTATGAGAATCGATTCTATATCGATATTACCTTGGAAGTAAACAGTTATTTTGAAACAATTTGGTTGCCACCTCTCCCTCTATAGTTGCAATAAATAACTGCCTAGGCCATGTGGTATATAAGGTGCCACGCTGGTTGGGAAATCATTTTTCTCCTTTTACCACAGTAATTATTTATAATGTGCTTTTACATCGGCTGTCTCTGTGGCCTGAAACGTACCCTCACCTATAAACTGACCTTAGCACTCTGGCTTTTTGCGAACTTGTGTTGTAGAGCGTCGTTTAATGAGCGGATATATACGTGCCTGCTTTTAGGCTACATCTGCATTATATTACAATCCCTTAATTTAACAATTTGGCTATCCCCGATTAGGACCTACTTCTTGGACCTATTTCTTGGGTTGAAATAGAGTGCAGCACAAAGTAATGTCCAACAAATAAGTAAGTAATCAGTGACAAACAAAACACAACAGTTGTGCACTATATCTGCCAGCATTTCCATGGTCATTAGAGGGAACCCATATGGGCTCTATATGGGTACCATCCCAGCCAGCATACCCAGATAGAACCTATTTTCCCAAATAGAGCCCACTTGGGTCCCATCTAATCATTCTAATGCTCATAGAAATGCTGGTAGGGATATGGGAATATATGTCCTATATGGGCACGGTGGCAGGGATGAGTTTATTGTGAATCACAGGAATAAGTTTGAGACAATATTTTCATGGTGATGTGCATTGTCAGTCTGCAGCTAGGCCTACACTAGAGACAAATCGTGAAAATTTGCCAAAACTGTCTTCAATTTGTGTCTGGAATGTATGCATCTACATATGTTCTCCATGCTTTTGTATGTACCTCTGCACTGTTCTGATTGACAGAGCTGTTTTGATGAATAACTATAGAATGCACGAGTATATCGTTCTTTAAGTTTCCAGATTTGAACACGCTTTCAATGCATTGCAAATATTATTGTTATTTATTATATCATCTTAAATGTAATTACGAACAGAAATTCACAATGCAGAGAAAACTGGAAGAGTTACTATAGTGGCAGGCTCCCAACGCAACAACTGAAGCCAGCGTTTTGGTTGTCAGAGGAGGGTGGTTGGGAGTTCAACCTCTAGCTATTCTTCTAACCCCACAGCTAAACAACTGAAAAGGTGCTGGGGAAGGTCAGGTCTTGACCCCCAGCTTCTTTCATTGCATAATGCTGATACATGGCTCCATATGTGCCAAATTGCAAAGGCAATTTAAAAAGCAGCTTGAAAAAGGCAATTAAAATGCTGAAGTACATTAGTTTTATTTCTAACGACATTCTTGAATATCACCTGGTCAAATAAAATTAACAGATAAACAATGGCAACCACTTCTCTACCTAACATTTTAATGAACAGCGACATTGGTTTCCCAGTAACTTTTAGTACGTGCCCACTGTTAAAGCATTAAACAAAATCTTAAAAATACTGTTTTAACCACAACAGTAAACACTGTCCATGTGAAAATAGTTTCACAAAAAGCACTGAAGAAACTTAAAGCAACAATACAGAAAAGCATAGATGTCATTTTAATTCTGTCCTTGACTTTCTTAAATGGTTTATTTTCTTTTACATTAGCTCTGCCAGACTTCTTAAATAATTAATCCAAAGGAAAATAGTTTTTTGATACAAGCATCGTAGTACCATATGCCACACAAAATGATCTAGCTACTGCAGGAACATGCCTTATCAGATTATCACAGCTGAAAACGGTGCATAAGGCACCAAACACATAGAAAGATATCAAACATACTGTAGAGTGTTCCATTACATCTCCTCAGAAGCCATGCAACATTCTACAGTGTTATGCAGACATAAGAAAACTTCCAGAAACTTCTAAAGGCATATGAAATTGAAATGGTATGTACATAAATAAACATTTATGGATAACTACCATATGTATGTATGTATTTGTGCATGTATACACACATGCATGCATGTATGTATGCAAGTATGAAAACATGTTCAATACACTTAATGCCTTCTGAGTATATCTCAGAAAGCCACACAGTGCAGATACTGCTATCTCATTGCTCTAATTAAGTGCATTTCATGCTAGTTTGAAATGTATGTTGAACGATCGATGGCAGTAGATGCCAATTCATGTTCTCAAGGAACATTAAGTTTTAGTAGCTTGAAGTTTTACAATAATTCTACTAAGTTCAAGATTGTAAAAAAGAGAATAAGTGCTATTAGAATTAAAATGTAATGAATGTTAAAGCCCAAATATCTTAAAGATATCTTAAACAAAGTTCCTCAAAAACAAATGTAATAAAGCAACTTCTATCAGAAATTTGTAAGACACCATAAAATTAAAAAGTATCAATAAATCTAATCTGGCACAGTGCAATTAAACACCAGATTCAACATCGTGCAATCAACAGAGATGCAATGCTACATGAGAAGCAGCAATACAATCGTATATATAGTTCATGATCCATTCAAAGTCTTGAATTATAACATATAACAACATTCCGTACTTTCCATCACATGGGTCTTGCCCATCAAATTGAAAGATGTTCCCTTCACATCTATACAAATAGGTTTCAAAGTGTGCACCAGACCATATAGGTCTGGTGCACACTTTAGTCAACTGCAAATAAGTAGATATTCTAGTATATCTTCTGCATGAAACTATTTAGTGCTACTGACACTATTCCAGACATTCAAAGAAGAGATCAGTACTCAATTAAGTACTCTGGATAGGCTTGCTCGTGAGTGAAGACAACAAATATCTTTGGATTCGAAGGATCGTTTACAACCGAGTCGTAAAGTTCTCCAAATGGTTGCCGGGCATCTTTCGGGGGAGGACGGACCATCTTTGCATCCCCTCGAGCAAACTCCCCAACCAGGACCTGCACGACAAACATCTTCCGACAGTCAGTATAACTGCTTGAGTAGCTGGCATCATGTGCAAAGTAACTTCCTTTTCCAAACTTTGTTCCAACGGATGACCCACTGATGCGCCAGTCAAAGCCCTGTTGGCAGATGGCATCTATGTAGAGTTCTCTCGTTCCATGGAAAAGGTTCATCACATTTAGCTTTCCACCTGGCTTCAGCTTCTTTTCCATCCAAGTTTTCTTTCTGCAAAAGTATCCAAAGTCTAAGACCCAAAGGCAGAGATGTTGTTGTTTTCTTTGAAAGTACTCAGTTAATTCTGTACCAACGTCAATGCTATGTATATAATAATATGCTTAGACATACACGTGTGTGTGTTCGTAAGTGGTCTGACTGTGGCAATGTCTGGCAGATAACATTAGAACAGTCTTGGCAATTGCTTCCAAAGGCTGTAGCTAATGACACAGAGAAGGAGAAGATGCAGAGAGGGACAAGAGAGAAGTCTTTTACAGGCACTATTAAGTGTCAGTTACAAATGTACTGTCACTGGGAAGTGCACTTGTCAGAATGCACACACCTAGAGACATAGTTGTAGACTCTGGGGGGCAGCCGGGGCATGTGCCCCCCAATAATTGAGATTTACTGTACATCCAATGCAACAAGTGTAGAATGAACAAACAAAGCCCCCAATATATTATTATTATTATTAAGGAGCTTTTATATAGTGCCCCTTCAAGGTTATCTACTCAGGAGCGCTCCTAGTCCAACCACGGCTAAAGAGAGTAGTTTTCAAGTTTGCAAGAAACAAGGTAGAGTGAGTCATACGGACCAGGTGAAGTGCAACAGGAAGGCCATTCCAGGTTGCGGGACCAGCGACCGAAAAGAATATATGGACACCGTCTTAACACCTTCATATGAAATGCCAGTCAGAGAGTGAAATTGTTTACTTAGAATGCTGCATTCGACTGTAATCATTCCAGTCCCTTTGTGCAACACACACCAGGAACGCTGAATGGGTCCCCTCTATGTGTTTGCAAGAGCCTGCCAGTGGTGACCTTTCAAGTGATATTTTATTGTTATTATTGCAGGGGCGGATTTAATAATCAGCTGCCCATAGGCCAAGATTTTTTGTCGTCCTAATATTTGTGTTCCAGAGTTTGAACATTAATTAATATCATTATAATTATATCTATTTACTGTCGTCTCACTCACTGTTTTAAATTAAATTTAAGGTTCAATTTAAATTTATAATTTTTTTATTTTTAAGTTTTGTCGCCCTCTGGAATGTGCCACTCGTGTCCTCGCTTGTTCCCATAGTAAATCTGTCACTCATTATTTCCTTACAGATAAACTTCTAGTTCTTAGCGAACTGTAAAATCATCTACGATGGCAAGGAGTGCCTTCAAGAGGTACTTATAGGGTATTATAAAAGTTGAGTTACATACATACATACATATGTACATGCATAAACTAGTGATGCAGTATAAATGCATAAATAATGATAAAAGTAATAGTTCACAAGGCCATGCTCATTGTACAACACGAGCGACATCTAATAATCGCACGACCTTTCACATGGATTACAATCAAGATCAAACTCTAATTTACACAATGACAGCTAACCATAATTTGCAGTCGAGTAATTGCCTTAATTACCAGAGGACGAGGTGGTGTAGTGGTACATTCTGTGCCTTGTAACCGGAACGTCGCAAGTTCGAATCTACCTCAAGCCACTGCATAGCGACCCAGCGCCATCAATGTTCTGTCAAATGGTCGTGCGTACTTCTGAACTTTGGAAGAAGGAAAATATCTTCTGTGCTGAGAAGGCATCTGAATAATTATTCTGCGACAGGCGCTTTATAAATTTCTAGACACAATACAATACAATACAATATCAAAATACAATTGTATTGCATTGTATTAATTCACGTCACATCAAAAATGCAGTTGTGATCAACAAATGCCTGAGATACTACATAGATGACTATCTGATAAATATCCAAAGGAAAGCATTGTACCGATAGAAGGCATCCCATAGCTCCGCATTCTGTATGCGTCTGACAGACTTCAGCAGCACACCTGGAATTGTAGCACTGAAAATTTGCTGGATGCTTTCAAATTCTTTCTGACCTCTTTGTACCTGAAAGCAATTGCAAACAATTCAACACAAGATTCTACAAATATATACATGAAAATCTGAAATGGAACACATGCCTTGAAATACTGTGGATCTGTGCACTTCATTTTTGTCTAGCACCATGCTGATTGATCTACTCAAAATTATGGGTTTGGTCTACACAGATTTTTAAAGCAAAAAGAAACAGCTGTAACAGAGAACCAGAACATTCAGCAATTGCTGTGGTGAAATGGTATTCAAGCGACTCATATGATGTTGTGGCATAGATATACTGGTCGAAGATGTTTTGGGTATTGAAATCATAAGACACAGTTTGTTTCTACCTATTCAGAAACCTTTAGCTAAAGTTATTGATCACACAGAGAAGGTGTAATATGATCACTTGAGATTACTTGACTTGATCAACTTAACTTTAAAGAATATGGAAAAAGCAACTTACTGGTACAATTTGGAAGTAGTCATTGTCACTTCTGAATTCCAGGTTCCATGTCTTTGGGTAAGTGGTACCGATGTTCAGTTGGGATAAAGTAGATGCTGGGCTGGAAGGTCGACTGGAATGGAAAAATAGATTACCATCCCTCAGCGTTAGATGTTAAGCAAGTTAGTATTTAAAGCATTTAGTAACCAATGACAGTTTACCAGAGTTCAGCTAACTATTTAAAACCTGTTTCTGCTTCGCTGTTGTAGAGAAGTTAAATATTGAAAGAAACTGAAGGAGAGTGAGTCAGTAGCATCAAACATCAGCAGCCTATGGCATAGCACAAAAAGTAAACAAGGATGCTTTCAAGGAAAGTTCTAACCCATAAGTGGTACTTGTACACACGTAATATCCAAGTACCATTTCAAGTACTTGTACTTGAAACCAATGTACTAGTACTTTCAGAAGCTGCTATAACATGGCTAACGTTTATCGGTTCATTTGAGAAGTTTCATTTTGACTGTGCTTATTAGAAACTTTCACTGCTTTCTGTTTGTAACTCGTTGTTATGTTTTGGCTTCTAACTCCTTTGATCAAGCTGGTTAACACATGCTGTTTTCTTTAAATTAAGAGCCTAATCACAATTCAGGACCTAGTTTTTACTTTTATGAGAAAGCAGTAAAGATTGTCAGTCGGTCATCAGTCTTTAGATCATAAAAAATTGCAATTTCGGGATTGTGTAACTATTCAGTCTAGACATCCTGGGTTCTTGGTAATGGCATAGAGCTATCTGTTGTCAGTTTGCATGTGGCTTTGACTGGATGGATCCACTCTGTACAGGCAGTTATGCAACCAAAAAATACAGTGCTGAACCGAGGTGCTGAGGTTGCACGGTCCATGGGTTGCATGGTCTATTGACAGAGTCAAGGAAAACAGATACTTAGAAAAGAAGAGCTAGCTAACCCTTAAGAAGCCATGGGTAATTAGGTATGAAGGGTTAGTGACTTCATTTTCATAGCCTCAGCATATGAGGGTGGGTGGCCAGTCCTCTCCTTCACCGCCTAATCTTTCCATTCACAGTGTAATAGTGTATGGTCAATTTACTCATTATAGCCGAGTTGGCTGGAGGGCGCAAGTGGAGTCCAAATCTCTAAAGACATTTCTGCCCTGGTAAGGATTTGAACCCAACCACTCAATTGACAGTCTAGCACGCTTACAATTCTTAAGTTAAAATATGTAAATGCAATGTGGTTTTCTTTTACTAAATTCCAGGTATAAAAGCATAACATCAACATTTCCCATGTAAATTATTATTCTAAGTTATAACTGAAAGATAAACAATCTTTTACATTACCGTTCTCTCCTGCGAATCGGTTTCTTAGTTTTGGAGTCAAACATGTCAGGTCGTCTACGGATGTCCGTAACGCTTCCAGATCTTCTGTTTTTCCTCTTCATGTTCTGAAGGTCCGCAACATACTCCAGGCCATCATCGGCCGAGTACAACAAGTGAGAGTTGGGATTTGAGGAAAATTCTTCTTCCAGATCATCGGATGTGATGCTCTTGTCATCGTGCTATAAAAGTTACATAATCAAGCATCTATATGTGCTATTCGCATATACATATGAATGTATATGTGTAATATTCACATACACATATACATGCGAATAGCAAACCATATATCACATGAATTAGAATTCATGTGAATTTGTATTACCTACCACAGGATAAATGACACCAATGGTGCAGGCAAATTTTACAGCTATGCAATTGAGTCAATTCAGTGTTGTTAATGAGTCTTCTAACTTAACCTAATTCTCGTACAAGGTAAATGTTAAGGTAAATGTTAAAGTATATGTTAAGGTAAATGTTAAGGTAAGAATCCTTCTTTCTTAACAAGAAACTTCTTCCAACAGACAATTTAATTGTGGGGTAAATAAAGCAAGCAACTCTTTGTTAAGCTGTGGTAATTCAGAGTAGAGCCTTGTAACATAATTTAATAGGATATATAAAAAAATATTATATATATAGATAGTGCCTAGACTGACTAATCGTTTGCACGTTCTTTTCTGCAATACTACAGTAAAAACTTCTTACACAATACAACATCCACCAGCACATTTATAAAATGCCACTTGCACCTTAAATAGTGACCAACAGCCCTTCACATAATCAATCAGAAAAAGCTAGGATTGTCTCTCTAAATCAGATACAATGACATGTTAACATAATGTCATATTAATTATATATTGTTATTATATTATATCTATATATTACAGTATATATATTAGGGTGGTCCACGAGACAATGGTAAAAATTCACCTTTAGCAGAACTAGTCTCCACAAGTTTAAATCTGTTCTACCTCACCTAAGTAAGATATAGTCCAAATCTGAAGAAGATTGAAGCACTTTTAGAGGTCGCTCAAGGCCCCCAGCATTTTCTTCATAATACCCCATACGGCCTAGTGGAAATTATTGACTGTTTTTTTACTAGTCCAGGCAATTTACAGTTAGAATTGCTTCAGAAGGTTTTTAAACGGTTTCCTGCTCAGGAACCACTGCTTAATAACATATCCAAAATTAGACAAAATTGGACCACGGGAACACTCCCAAAAGTGAATTTCAAAATGGCGGATTGGCTGTTTCCTAGGAAATACCAATAATAGTACCAATAATTTGCAGTTAGACCTAGCCTAAATTGCTTCAGAAGGTTTTTAAACGGTTTCCTGCTCAGGAACCACTGCTTAATAACATATAAAAAATTAGACAAAATTGGACCACGGGAACACTCCCAAAACTGAATTTCAAAATGGCGGATTGGCTGTTTCCTAGGAAATACCAATAATAGTACCAATAATTTGCAGTTAGACCTAGCCTAAATTGCTTCTGAAGGTTTTTAAACGGTTTCCTACTCAAAAACCATTGCTGAATAACATATCCAAAATCCGACAAAATTGGACCACGGGAACACCCCCAAAGTGAATTTCAAAATGGCGGATTTGCTGTTTCCTAGGAAATACCAATAATAGTACCAATAATTTGCAGTTAGACCTAGCCTAAATTGCTTCTGAAGGTTTTTAAACGGTTTCCTACTCAAAAACCATTGCTGAATAACATATCCAAAATCTGACAAAATTGGACCACGGGAACACCCCCAAAAGTGAATTTCAAAATGGCGGATTGGCTGCTTCCTAGGAAATACCAATAATAGTGCCAATAATTTGCAGTTAGACCTAGGCTAAATTGCTTCTGAAGCTTTTAAACCGGTTTCCTGCTCAGAAACCATTGCTGAATAACATATCCAAAATCTGACAAAATTGAACCACGGGAACACCCCCAAAAGTGAATTTCAAAATGACGGATTGGCGGTTTCCTAAGAAATACCAATAATAGTACCAATAATTTGCAGTTAGACCTAGGCTAAATTGCTTCTGAAGCGTTTAAAACGGTTTCCTGCTCAGAAACCATTGCTGAATAACATAACCAAAATCCGACAAAATCGGACCACGGGAACAACCCCAAAAGGAATTTAAAATATAGGCTCCTAGCAATTAAAAAAAGTAAAATGTCATTCGTTTTTTAATTTGTATTTGAAATTTATAAAATACTATTAAAAAAGCCAAAAAAGTACTCCACGGTAAAAAGTTCTAGTGCGTCCCTAGCAACATTGAACACTGTGGAACCTTCTCTTATTTTAATTGCTGCAATATATCTTTTAATTCAACTCAAATTCTGTTTTCTGTTCTACAATGCAGATTACCGATTTCATGCTCAAATGGTGAAAACAACCCTGACCTTGAGCGACCTCTAAATATTCTTCAATTTTCCTCAAATTTGGTAGAAGTAATAGTGGGCAGTCATAGAACAAAAAGAGGGTTGTGGAGCGCAACTCTGAGAAAGTTCATATTTCTGGACCACACTAATATATATATATATATATATATTATGTTATATAGTAAAAAGAAGTATGGTACTTTTCCTACTTTTCCAAACTCTTCCCATCTTCCAGCAGAGTCTTTCCAGTACCAGTGCCACTGTGTCAGGTATAAGAAATTGGATGCACGTCCTTGACTCGATTTCGTGCTCAGGCGCCTCACGTTTCCACTCTCTCTGCTTGTCAAACCATACTTCATCGCTTCAAAGTTGATTCCAATCATTCTGCAGACATCAACAGAAGCAACAACAACTGCTACAGCAACTCAGACCTCCATCCTCTCATGGTCATCAAGTACCAACATAAGCCAGAAGATTAAAACCTCAACGACATGGCATGCCAAGACATGCACTACCATATCTTCCTTGTTTTGTTTCCAAGTGTGTGAGATGAGACAAACAGTGTGTCATTGAATTAAGTAACTTTCGGAGTAAAGCCATTGAGTTTTCGGACTGCTGCAGTTTCTTTGTCATTCAGTTAACAGAACGAATGAAAGAATAAATAAAAAGAGATTAACTTGATGTCAATTCTTGAATCAGAGGCACAGAGTTGAACAAACTTGCCTCCAAAAACAAGTTAACTGGGACAAGTAATAAATCTTACACTGGCTGCCTTGTAGTTATATATGCAGTGGCGGCGATCTTGTCTGAGAGGTGGGGGGGGACAAAGTCGGCCACGATCTCGTCAACGACCGGTTTTGGAAAATCTTGTCCCAAAAAATTTTTTCATAAACTTCAGCTCCGAAAATTTTCACTTTCATCTCCGAAAAAAGTTGATGACCTTTTTTATTCATTCGCCATGTTTTACAACTTTTTCCCGTCTCACGGCAATAACCCTTTTTCTTATAATTTCTTCGTCTTACAAATTTTGACTTCTTGGACGAATTCCTTCTTCTTTCTCATAATTTTGGGGGTACACTTCTGCTCAAAAAATTTATTTTTACCTCGTCTGGTCAAAAATGCTGCCAAAACCCTCACACGCAATTACATTTCTCCGCCTTTTTTGGTGTTTCTTCAAAATGTGGGGAGGACAAACGCATGGCGTGTCCCCCCACTCTTAAAGGTGGGGGGATATGTCCCCCCCGTCCGCCCATGTATATATGAAAGCACTACTACATATCAGAGTGCATTACATATTTGAATGTACTACATATCAGAATGTTCTTCATATCAGAAAGTAGTTCAATGTAGTACATATCAGAATGTAAGTACTACATATTAGAATGTACTACACATCAGAATGTACTACATATGTACTACATATTAGAATGTACTACATATTAGAATTACTTATTAGACTGCAAAATGGAATCAACTTCAGTACGGTACTGGAAGATTATTAGTGAAGCTCTCAGATTTCCTCACACCATGCGTATTCCAATACTATGTAAATCAGAATGCACTAAATATTTGGATGTAAAAATACTTTTTAGTGAAAAATAAAATTTATCCACAATACCCTGTCGGATGATTATTAGTGAAGCACTCAGATTTGTCTGGATCACAGAAGTTCAGTTCAATCTCATCATTTGAAGACCTTTCAAAGTCCCGCCACTCCCTGCCTACTTCAAACTGCCACAGGTAGGGCAGACCATATGAAGGGTGCTTGTTAGCACATGCTTTGCCATAACTGCACTTTTCACGGAGAAAGAAAGTGCAGATATCAAGTGAATCCTTTGTTCCACTTGAGTTGGAGTCACAGGAACTCGACCTTCGACGGGATCTTGGTGGAGCAGGACCAACTGCTCCAGGAAGTTCTTCTTCAGAATCTGTAGAAATTAAGTACAAGATCGATTAATTACAGGACCACTCTAGCTCAAACTAGATCTTTTGCCAACATAGGGCCCTCCCTGTGGAATGCCCTTCCTTCCTCTCTAAGGGTAACCTTACCTTGCTGTCACTCAGAAAGAAATCCAACACATGCGCTCAGTGCATAAAATAGCAGGACATAAAAAGTAAGGTGGAAAAATATTATGCAGCAAATAAATAGGGCATACCAATAGTTTATTAATTAAACTACAAGACAACCATATTGAATGCATACTTGTGGCTACGTATGTATGTATGCAAGCATGCATGTATGTGTGTACATATGAAAGTATGTATGTATGTATTGTTGCATGTAGGCACATGACCTCTTACGTAGATGCAGGTGCTAGGCTAAGTCCGTGGGTTGGCGGGAATCTGATGCCATAGAAGGAGTGGCCTTGTCCATAAATAAGACTGTCGTCTTTGTTCTCGAGCTCATTGTCTTGTGTTGGTCAGACATGATGGTTTGACGTTAGTGGATCTCATTCTGTGTTTGAACTCATTCGTTGATGTTAGGTAGACAGCTCGGTTGATAGACCGCCTGTGGTCTACGTAGAAGTAGTTTCGTTGGTCGACCAGGTGTTGGCTGTTCGTTGGTTGTTTTCAACTCCGTACCTGACGGGTTTGTCGAGCTACAGACTGTCTTGACGAGCGGTGCTTTGGCTTCGTGTTCCATTTGAAGTGTCTTCTTTCATATGTATAGTTTATGTCGCATTTCCATTATATTAAAACCTATTTTATAGAATCTGGGCATGCATTCCTTTAGATAGCGAGAATCATCACTAGCAACATGCCATAGTATGTATGTATGTACATAATTATGTATGTTCGTGTGCATGTACGTACATGATATGTAAATATGTAAATATGTATGAATGTAACTTGTAAATAGTTGTTAGTTACACATGGCATCAAGGGGCAGGACTGCATTATATTGAGTTGTACCTTATATGCATTTTATGGGAAACCTACGCTACAGATGGACCTGTGTTTAAATTGTGTTGAGACTGGTTTATGGTTGCTTGTCCTGCGAGACTTTATGTAGCCAGTCTCTGGGCTACTTGTTTTTGTCTCCCTGTGTGGATGATGCGTTGATCCACTTTGAATCAGGTTTTTATCACCAATTGTTGGTGTATGTTGCATTTTTCTTAGTCAGTTTTCTGCTGGTTTTGTTGCTGCCTGACACTGACGTGTTTTGTTTACATATGCAAGTCATGTTATTCTTGTAAATAGCTTAGGAAATAAATATTCACTTAATTCTGTTGTAATGTACTCCATATCTCCTAGATAACCTTTAGCATTATGCAAATAATATGTATCAATGCTATTTATATAATTGGCAACTAAATGAAGGGTTAACGTTTTACATAGATAAATTACATCTTAAGAGCTCTTATGTTCTTGAATAACTGAATAAGATACCTGAGGATCTGATTTCTCCATCTGAATAGTCTTCACCATCCTCACTTCCATCCTTCGTCATCGCAGCCCTCAGCTCTTCAAGCACCTCCTTTGGACTTCTGTCAATTCGGATGCCATGTTTCTTAAGGATGTTCTTTGGCTGTGCATCGTATATATTATGTGACCGCTTGCAACGCTTTCCAAAGGTGCAGTCGTTAAGCACGTAGTGATGACAGACATGCATAGCACGGCACTTCTCACCCTTGTCGCCATTTCGACAGCCTTTATCGACATTGTAGAACTTGCACACACTTGGAAACACCTGAGATGCTTTTCCAGATTTAAGCAGAACACCAATCTCGGTTGGTGTGAGCGTGTCGAGGCGGTGTTTGGCCAGTAGCTGACGGTTGTGATTCTCAGTGAGATCGTGTCCAAAGTGGCAATTTTGCTTGAATTTGCATGTGCCATAGAGAAAGAACTTGCAGCAATGAAGGCCCTCGCAGATGAGTTGTTTGCAGCCGTCTTTGCTGCAGTGATTTTTGCATAGTTCGAGTGTCGTCTTCACTCTGAGGATTCTCCTAGGGTGGTACATCGGGTCTGGTTCACAGGAGAATATGTGTGGAAAGCGATGGAAAAACGCATCCATGTCACCAGAAGGCACTGACCCTATGACCTGCCTACAGAAAGGGTCCCATTGTTCTCTGTCAAGTTTCAGCTCTCCCCCTCTGCTGCATGCCCTTTTCACAAGCTCCTTTGCAAGATACACATCACGGTCTGCTTGTGAGTTGAAACCTCTGCCATGCATGTTCTTTGGGTTCTCAGACTGCAAGTTCAGAGGCCTAGAAGTGCTTTGAGTAGTGGTGTGTGATCTTTCAAAATTAGAAAAGCGTCTTACTGGCGCCTTTTCTGCTTGATAACTCTTGGGAGAAGATGGTCTCAAAAACCGATCCTCAGGCCTACCGCAAAAACTGACTTGATCTTCTCTGAATCGATTGGTCTCTTGCAAGAAGTAATTTCCACTTACAGAAGACCTTTGTTCTCTGCCTGGATGACCAAAGTCTTTACTGAAATTTTGTTCTCTATCAAATTGATGGTGGCGTTCCCTTCGAATACTGTCTCTTTCCGCATTCAAATTATCCCAATCATGTTCTATATATGATTCTCTTTCTCTCCTTAACTCAAAGTGGTGATCTCTGTGATTCAAACTTCTATCTCTGTATGGTTGGCTGAAATGTCTTTCTGACCTTCTGCTCTGTGTAGACAACTCACAATCTCTGGAAATCCTATCGCTTCCCCTTCGCTGGTAATTTCTTTCTGTGTCTATATCCCCACTTCCTTCTCCACAGTTACCTCTTGCAGTCCAATCCCTAACTGTCTGATCTCGATGATCCCTTCACGCTCGAAACTTCTCTCTCTGCTCAAGTATGTTCGATCATCCCTAGAGCTCCAACTTCTTTTTCTGGTCGGCGAACCCTGGTTCCTCCTGGACTCCAGAGTTTCAAATGATGAATTCAGAAATTACATATATAACAACAAGGGATCGAGAATCTCACCCCTGCAGACAAACAGAAAAATTGCTTGTATTGGTAGTTTTTGACAAGTTTTTATTTTTGGTGCTGTACATTTCTTTTGCATCTATATTTTGCAAATAAATTCAGTTGCAGATGTTCTGATGATAGTTAGTGGACTCGAAAAGAGAAAAGAGACAATAGGAAAACAACCAACTATAATTAGAAAATTAAAAATCTACTCAGTTTAAGCTAAATGCCTCTTTGAATGACTGATAAAAACAATCAATTACTGAAACAACCATCATCGCCACAATCATCAACCTGTTCTGTTTCAGAGCATTGCTATTTCTTTAATGCATTTTTGCACCTATTTCCAGGATGTATGTAATCTAAGGTTCAGCTGGCAGAGGTCAGACAGACTTAGGTTCCACCATTTATGCATGCCTCAGATCAGTCTCTTGCAGTCCCTTGGACAGCCAGCAGTTATGGCTCAATGTGGACCTGCCAAAGCCTGCTGTATGCAATGTCTCAACATCTCAAGCCTATTGTTTGGATTGTTGCCATTCGTGACGACAATCTTGAATGCTTTAGTAAGAAGATCCACATCATAATCCAAATCAAACCCAAGCCATGTAATGTAATGTAATGTAAATCTCCGAAATTTCTCAGCGCCACACAAAAGCCACGTCAGGGGGAGACCAGCTTATTCACCGGCGCTATATCAAATCAAGTCCACAATAGCCATATCCGCCTTATCCGTTCCGGTTCCAGGTCAGAGTCCGGGGAGGTCAAGCCATGCACTTCCATGTTCTTCAGTACCATGATTTGGCCAATATCAGCAAGTCTACAACCCTAGTCACACTACCAAGCAGTATCAACCATGTATTCATATCAATTCTCACTGCTCTCGTTTACCAACCAACCAACCAACTTAAGAAATAATTTCCTTAAATGCATAACAATAGAGAAATATTTAAGGCCTACACTAAATATTTAATTTTCATTCCTTACCAAAACTGTTTGATTTTAAATGATTTCCAGTGTCGCTCTACTACAGGTAAAACCGCACGGCTCACTTAGACTAATAACTAAACAAATTAGTTCGTACGCAGACCAAAAATCACATCCTACACACCTTGTGGCGAGATCACGAATTGATGAGGTCAGCTTAATTATCAAAAACCAACTACAACCATCTGCGCAACTGTTCAGCCTTTAATGCTCTAAACTGCTTCCTCGAGCCACATATCGTCGATAATTACAGTTATGCAACATATATTTAATAAATTTTTAATAAGTATATTTGGTTTCGCTTTTGCAGAATACGATTTGCACGTATAAATAAGTAGCAAATCAATCGCGCACTTTACCAAAGCAGTTGTGTCAGTCATCGACTTCAGAAACCGACATAAATCGACCTCGTTTTCCAAAAGCAGATCGCAACTCGTAAACAACATGTAGCTATTTTCACAAAGTTTAACGACCTCACATTATAGTTTAACTGAAACGGATACGAAACTGAAAGTATAAAATAATAATTATCCATATTTCGCATCGTATAATTTTCCGATTGCCGGATCACGTGAGCCCAGATTACGTATTGAGACATTCAACTAGGGTGACCACACGTCCCGGATTGCCCGGGACAGTCCCGGAATTTGAAAAAATGTCCCGCGTCCCGGACACGTCCTTTCCGGGACAATGAAACGTCCCGGAATGAATTTTTTTTAAATTAATTACATAGGATTTGCTATTTTAATATTACAATAATATTAGAAAGTAAAAAAGTTAAAATTAGAAAGTATAAAGAAAAATACCATCAACAAATATGTAGCGTCACACAACATTTACAAATCCGTGGCACAATGTAGGCCTAATCTTAAGAGTATGGCTAACTATAAGGGTCTCCACTAGAAGCTGATATGTCTACGACATCTAATCGTAATCGTAAACTCCAAACCTCTCAACCGCCACTTGAAGGCCAAGCGCAGGGCACCAGTCTTTTCACAAGCGCTATGTCAAATCAGAGGTTTTTTCCAGAGAGTTATCCAAAGGAGGTACGAGTCCAGTTTCCAGAGAGTGGTAAAACAGCTATTAAGGCAGGTGTCGTTTATATGGAGTGAAGAATTTGAAGGCGGAGGATCAGAAGAGTCATAGTCCAGGCAATTTACAGTTATACCTGGGCAAAATTGCTTCAGGAAAAGGTGAGACTTCACTTTTGAGTAAAAGCCCGAGAGGTGATAGATAGAAGAACATGATGAGGAGGATGGAGGACGGGTTGCAATGATGATGGAGGAACCGAGAATCTGCGAAGTTCAGAGGGGAGATCGCTCCAAAGGTGGGGTGCTGTGTTGGATATGGCTTGGTTGGAGAACTTAAGATGAGTAGGCCTAGTGACTATGGGAGCGGGTTGCCTGGATGGTGAAGAGATCAAGAAGGTAATTAGGCTAGGAATATTGTAGGGGGTTGTAGGTTATAATGATAGGACTTTGAGGTGGATTGACTGGATTCGCTCTGGGATTTTTAGCCAATGGCGTGATTTGAGGATGGGAGTGATATGATGATGTTTGGGTGTTCTAGTGACAGCCCTAGGCAGTGTGTTTTGTATAAATTGCAGATGCTTGATTTGAGTGGATTCAAGGTTGAGGAAGAGGGAATTGCAGTAATCGAGCTTTGAATGAACAATGGAGGTAGCAGTGATGGAGGCAGTTTTTAGTCGAGCATAGGCCGGATGCGTCGGAGGTCACGAATTTCCATTAAGCAGGAGCACGAGAGGTTGGAGATGTGGTTAGAGGAGAGCTGTGGATCAAAAGTAATACCAAGATTGCGGACGGAGAGTCAGAGGTGAAGGTAAGAGACAATGAGTTAGTCGATAGGTATTATGGAAAGGTCAGGGATTTTCTTGATCTGATTAGGAAGGCCTATGATAATGAATTCTGTTTTCGAAGGTTTAAGGGAGAGGAGATTGGATGACATTTACTGTGAGATTAGGTTAATCACGTTGAGTAATTGTGTGATGGAGGTCGAAAAAGACCTTGGGAGAAGGATGTGTAGAGTTGGGTGTCTTCTGCATAGAGATGGTGGTCAACAGAGGAGGAATTTATGTGATGGCTTAAAGGTGCGGTATACAGGATAAAGAGGATTGGACCCAGGACGGAGCCTAGAGGGACACCACAGGAGAGGGAGGGGTTGCGAGCAGTGGCTGTAAGAGGCTTTAACAGAGAAGGATCGGGAAAACGAAGTAGCGTGTTGTGCATCATCGGCTCAAACATGGCCCCGTAGTCACTTTATCAAGTCTATATATATATATATATATATATATATATATATATATATATATATATATATATACATATATACACATATATATATACATATATATAGCGCTTTTCCTAATGAGCTCATTTCTTAACTTAATTTGACTTAGATTGGAAGTACTGTGGTGTCCCGGAATGGCAGAAAAGAAATGTGGTCACCCTACATTCAACACTTCCTCGAACTTTTTTGTATAATAATAGATCCTTATTATATTAGGCATGATAATTTGAGAATCTATTGGATATCGATGTTACATTGGAAGTAAACAATTGTTTTGGAACAATTTGGTCGCCACGATTCCCGCTATAGTTGTAATAAATAACTGCCTAGGTCACATAATCCACATTGGTAGGGTGCCGCGTCGGTAGAGTAGGCCTAATCATTTTTCCCTTCTTTTACATAGGCTTTCTCTCTGGCCTGATACGTAGGCCTACCCTCACACACTGGCGTAAACTTGTCCAAAATATTGGGGGCATTTGGTTATTCATTCTACACTTGTTGCATTTGATGTACAGTCCATCTCAATTATTGGGGGGGGGCACACACCCAGGCTGCCCCCACCCTCAGAGTCTATGCCTATGCCCTCACCCAGAAACTCTGCGAACTTGTTTCTGTAGTGCGTCGTTAAATGAGCGGATATCCGTGACTCTGCTTTTATATTTACATTACAAATAATCCCTTAAGAACATGGTGCTCCACGATTATGTTGAAATAAAGTTCAGCAAAGGTCTTACAGTCTAGACCTGAGATCTTTGAGTGCAGCACACAGCAATGTCCAAAAAATAAGTAAGTAATCAATAAGTGACAAAGTAACACAACAGTTGTGCTCTAGGCCTATTTCTGCCAGCATATCATGGTTATTAGAGCCTAGAGGGGACCTATATGGACTCTATATGGGTCCCACTCCAGCCACCATACCCACATGGAGGCCACATAGAACTTATATTCCCTTATAGGATCCATATAGAGCCCACATGTGTCCTATCTAATCATTCTAATGCCCACAGAAATGCTGGCAGGGATGAAAGTATTTTGTAAATCACAGGGTTAAGTTTTAGAAAATATTTTCGTGGTGATGTGCATTGCCCATCTGCAGCTAGGCCAACACTGGTTACAAATCGTGAGTTTTGCCATTCTGCCTTCAATTTGTGTCTGGAATGTATGCATCCGTCTGGAACGTATGCACACACAATGTTCTCCATGCTTTTGTGTCTACCTCTGCAATGTTCTGATTGACAAAGTGTTTTGATGAACAACTATAGAACAATGCATTGCAAATAATATTTGTTGTTATTATTTATTAACAATATTCTTGTTTATTGACAAGCTCACAAACTGCAGAAAGTAACATTGAAACATATGACAGTACAATTATCAAGATCTCATAGACAGTATAATTATGACAGTACAATTATCAAGATCTTACAGAACAGACCTTGGCAGCCTGTTTGGTGCCCTTTTTTACAGCTGCCCCCAGGGAGTGGAAGGCCGAGTCGACCTATAAGCAACTTACAGGTATCAAACCGCGTCTTTCGTGATCTACATTCTTCGAGCAAACGTGTTACCATTCTTCTATCCTCTCCCCAGGAAATTAAGGTAATTCACATAACGCCATTTCATAATCAGAGGTGTTCTCTGTGCTAGTCTAGAAGATGTTAAATGCCATTTAGAATAGAAATTCACACTGCACAGAAAACTGGAAGTCCATTGTCCATGCACACACTTTAAGCCTGTGTTTTAGTTGAGGGTTAGGGGTTCAACCCCCCCCCAGCTCTTCTTCTAACCCCTCAGCTAAATAACTGAAAGGATGCTGGGGAAGATCAGCCTTGACCCTCAGCTCCTTTATGGCATCAATAGTCTGCCTCTTACAGCATGGGATATAGAAAATTATGTTACTTTTGGCTTCAAGATGGCAGTCACTGGACGACTACCAATGAAAAGCAGTTACAAATCATAGTCAAAATCATTTTTGTAATCTAAAGTGTAACAGTTCTGTAAATTATGTTTTCTGTTCTTTTGCATACAGCTATTTAGTTGTTTGATTGTTTTAATTTTTGTTTGTTGTGTAAATAAATTTAGAGGAAACTAATATATCTCAAGAGTCGTTAGTTGTTTCATGTGCAACATATCAACATTAAATTTTGACCTGCATTAGTTTATTTTGGTAACCTGTAAGATTGTTGACCCCAAGGTCTCTTTTGACAACTAAAACACTGCTTGAAGCCCAACCAACAATTGGTGACTCGACTTTGCTTTGTTGAATGCAAACATTATATTATAAAGAATATTTTCCAGACTGATTTCACATACTCAATTCCTTCACAAACATCCAGTCTGAATTTGCTCAAAATTTCATAGTAAATTCTTCAAGATGCACTGGCTTCCAAGGCCCTGCCCCTAACCTCGTTCAGGTCGACACTCAGACAAAATCTAGTCAGGAACTACACACCTCTGGCATTCAATGTCACAGAACCCGCAATTTCACCTATGTACTGTTTCCCTGGCTTAAAAGGCTTCCCGAGCCACTACAGCCTGCAGAGTTAGTGTGGATTTGTACAAGTATGCAGTCTGCCTAAAGCTGACAAGGCAGAGTTGTCCTGCATGTAGCTTCAGTAACATTATGAAATCTGGAGTTAATCCTAACATATATTTCACAGAAACGTTTTCTTGGCCAATAAAAGCTTGTCAGTGATTATTCTGCAGTCAAAAATAAAAACTTTAATATGTAATCTAGGCATTTTACCATATTTATATAACATGCATCACTCACAAAAAGAGAAACTCACAATGCACAGAAGAGTCATTAGTGTTTTCAGTTTTTTTATAATTCATACACATTACAAGTGACTGACAATCAACTGATTTTAGTTTTTTGCTACTAAATTCTAGGTCACAGATGTCAAAGCACAATTGACAATTCTGATCAAGGTCTATGTACCAGGTATCAGAGGCAAAGGCAAAGATGACTGAAAAACTACTATAACATAGCACATCTTAATATCAATTTACCGTAGGCTACAATTTAAATTTACTTAAGATTGTTATGGTGCACTAAAGAAAAAATCAGGCACTCATTCGGGCTAACACGGTCTGTATATGGGTGCCTTAAATGGGGTGGAACCCATTCAAATGAGCATCAGTGGCGACAGACCTCACCCAATCAAGGTCCCTTGCATTCACTGCAAAATGAGCAGGGTCAAAGCAAAAGTCACTATATAAAAACATTTACATTGTTACATTGATTGAAATTGTCTTCCTAGCATTCAACGATTTGGTCCAAAGTACCCATACCGCTACATTTTACTCAAATCTTAAGACTGTTCTTTTCAGCCAGGGCTGGGTCAGGAGTGCTTCTGAGTAGATAACCTTGAAGGGGCGCTATATGAATGAATGAATGAATGAGTGCTTTTTTCAGCGGGAACGTGCCGGAACGGCATTCCGGCACCTTTTTTTAGTGACTACAAATTATCAGTCTTGTTGTCAAGACCTTAAACCTCAAGACCAAGACCAAGACCAAGACCTTGAACCTCAAGACCAAGACCAAGACCTTGAACCTCGAGACCAAGACCAAGACCTTGAACCTCGAGACCAAGACCAAGACCAAGACCTTGAACCTCAAGACCAAGACCAAGACCTAAAAAATCGCAATCAGGTCAAGACTTCTAAAATTGTCAAGTCGGAATATTCGCTATTTTAATGAAAACATGAGTCTTTTATTTTATTCAAGCAAATTAACTTTAAATGCAAACTGCAGAGAATTCCGAATTTGTATTCAAAAGTCCTTCATGCAAACTATTATTCCAAATGCCTTTTGTATTTTATAAAAACCAATTCGCTCAGAATTTTCTGACCAAGATGTGCCTGGTGGGCCTCATAAAAATTCCGCCATGTGAAAAAATAGGTTCTACAGGTGCTGAAGTCGCTGACACACACACACAGAAGCTTTCCAAGCACTGGATGTAAATGTACAGATAGTGAGCCCTTTTGAAGGTTTATCATACCGTCTGATGCAGAATAACTGTTGCTGCTGCCAATGGGTTTTCCTGACCAACATCCATAGATATTGGTCGTATGATGCAAGCAGGCTTGATACAGAATTCTTGAGTTCTGTTAAATGACTGTTCATATTGACAGCCGGTCTTGGTCTTGGTCTTGCGAGACCAAGACCAAGACTTTGAACCTCAAGACCAAGACCAAGACCAAGACCTTGAACCTCAAGACCAAGACCAAGACCAAGACCTTGAACCTCAAGACCAAGACCAAGACCAAGACTTTTAAAAACGAACTCGAGTGCACTCGAGACCAAGACCATGGTCTCGAGGACAACAAGACTGCAAATTATTTATTTATTTTAATAATAAAAACAATAATTTAGTTATTTTAATTTAATTTAAGTGTTTTTGAACTGTTTTCAGTGTTTATTGAGACCCCTACTAACCCCCAATCCCGTTTTTATCGTGATTTTATCCCGCCCATAATTGTTGCGTTCCGGAACCTATTGTTCGGTTCCGGAACCTTTTTTTCTAGAAAAAAAGCACTGGAATGAATTAAACGTAGGCTTATGAAACAATCGATGAACCAAAGGAATCTGAATTTCCACCTGAAAATTACATTAGTTCACTGGCTGAACAATGCAGTTTAAATAGCAACAAAAATATAATGATGACAGCTTGACCAAACTCATAATGTGTTTGTATATTCCATTGGCTGAACTGCACGTTCAGCCAATGGAATATACTGCCAATCTTCGCCATGCAGTTATCTTGGATAACTGCATGCCCAGAGACCACCGCGAGGAGGTGATTGGCAACGGTCTCCGTAATTCGTTCATCGCTTGCATTGAGGCAAATAATTTCAGCATAATTTCCACGAGCAAGCACCCGAAATTCCCAATTTCATGAAGTTCTAATTTTGAATTAAAATTTTTTTTTGCTATTGCAAAAGACAAACAGCGAAAGTGACAGAAGTTATGACACAGAATACCAGGACGCAGAAAAGAAGACTAGGCTCTGGACAGAGATAAATGGAAATGTTGGATATGTTGACCAGCAACAAGGCAAGCATCGAAAGAAGAATATCCAAGCAGCTACAAAGACATACGAGACAGAGAGAAAGAAACCAATATGGAAAGAAAGAAGAAACCGAGGGAGAGAAATGAAGAGATGGCAGAAGCAGAAACCAATATGGAAAGAAAGAAGAAACCGAGGGAGAGATATGAAGAGATGGCAGAAGCAGAAACCAATATGGAAAGAAAGATTAAACTGAGGGAGAGAAATGAAGAGATGGCAGAAGCAGAAACCAATATGGAAAGAAAGAAGAAACCGAGGGAGAGAAATGAAGAGATGGCAGAAGCAGAAACCAATATGGAAAGAAAGATCAAACTGACGGAGAGAAATGAAGAGATGGCAGAAGCAGAAACCAATAAGGAAAGAAAGATTAAACTGAGGGAGAGAAATCAAGAGATGGCAGAAGCAGAAACCAATATGGAAAGAAAGATTAAACTGAGGGAGAGAAATGAAGAGATGGCAGAAGCAGAAACCAATATTGAAAGAAAGATTAAACTGAGGGAGAGAAATGAAGAGATGGCAGAAGCAGAAACCAATATGGAAAGAAAGATTAAACTGAGGGAGAGAAATGAAGAGATGGCAGAAGCAGAAACCAATATGGAAAGAAAGATTAAACAGAGGGAGAGAAATGAAGAGATGACAGAAGCAGACAACTGGGCAAAAGGTAACTGGATACAGAACAAGTAAAACAAGGGAGCAGATGTGGAGAAACAAGCCAGTAACAGAGAAAAGGTAAGGCTCAGTTAGCACAAAGCATGGACAGGTTGCAAGGACATAGCAGACCAATCCCCTTGAAAACTAAATCAATTTAAAATAAATAAAATGGCCTCAAGCTGCAGACAAAGGAATTACCCAAATGCAACTAGATATACAAGGAGAAAGAGTGATGCATTTGGTCATCCCCTTTCTCAAAAAAACATTTAACAAGCATAAACAGATTCAACATCTCAAGTGAGTCTGGAGTCAATATCTCAAATTAGTCTAAACTATATTCAACATCTCAAGTGAGTCTGGAGTCAATATCTCAAATTAGTCTAAAACTATATTCAACATCTCAAGTGAGTCTCTAGTCTAGAAAAGCCTAGTAAACGCAAAATACTTACTAAGTAAACTCACTGCTTAAAAACAGTCCACAAATCAGCAACTCGCATCAACACACTCTCAACCAAACTCCTACAAACCTGACCAACTCACTGTACTCACTTGAAAACCTGGACCAGGATGAAAGCAGCCAAACAGCCAAGAGGTAACACAAGTCAACAGCAAACCACACTAACGCAGGTTCAAATCCAAGTGGTAACACCGCTGTTACTTGGTGACCTTGGGGAGGATGAGAACCTGCAGGAGACAATAGAATGAGACAAGAGGACGGAGAAGGCTACGGGTATGACAAGAGAAGTGGAAAGATAAAAGTAAGCAAAAACCACTACATAAGTCAGTGGCAGTATAAAAGTTACTGAAACTATACAAGTCCTTAAATCAATCAATCATCTAAGCATTTATATTTATATGAATATAAGCACTGATACTATACAAGTCATAGATACTATACATGCATGCATACATACATACATACATGCATACATACTTGCATGCATACATACATACATACATGCATACATACATGCATACATACATACATACATACTTGCATACATACATACATACATACATACATACATGCATACATACATACGTACGTACATAAATATGTACGTACATACATCCATCCATCCATACATACATACATGCCGCACAAAGGATTAAAATGCTGTCGCAGTAAAAAGGTTAACTGATATAACTTATGACAACGGCACAATAGAAGTTACAGGATTACCAAAACACTATCAGTTAAAGTGAATCTAAGCTGACAGATTCATCTGTCATGACAATGGCACAATAGAAGTTACAGGATTACCAAAACACTATCAGCTAAAGTGAATCTAAGCAGAGATTTTGCGAAAAGGTTCTCAGCAACATAGAATTCTAACCCAGTGTTGAAAAGCACTGCTAACTGAAATACCACAGAAGAGGAACAGAGGGTGAAATAAAATCAGCATGGCAATGAGGTCCTAACCAAAAATGCCAAAGAAAAAAATAATCCCCTCACATAAAGCAATCCACATCTCGAACCAAAAATGCCAAAGAAAAAATAATCCCCTCACATAAAGCAATCCACATCTCAAACCAAAAATGCCAAAGAAAAAATAATGCCTTACATAAAGTAAATCACACCTCAAACCAAAAATGCCAGAGAAAAGATTATGCCTTACACAAAGTAAACCACATCTCAAACCAAAAATGCCAAAGAAAAAATAATCCCCTACATAAAGTAAACCACATATCAAACCAAAAATGCCAAAGAAAAAATAATGCCTTATATAAAGTAAACCACATCTCAAACCAAAAATGCCAAAGAAAAAATAATGCCCTACATAAAGTAAACCACATCTCAAACCAAAAATGCCAAAGAAAAAATAATGCCCTACATAAAGTAAACCACATCTCAAACCAAAAATGCCAAAGAAAAAACAATCCCCTATGTAAAGCAATCCACATCTCAAATCAAAAATGCCAAAGAGAAAATATTCCCCTACATACAGCAATCGAACATCCCACGGATCCCAGTAATCGGTGCATTTGCATCAAATGATCAAGCCTCCCAACTTCTGCACCACAGTTGTTCTCTCTTCATCTTCTTCCCCTTTCACAGAACCCAAATCTTTCACATGATATCTCTTCTTCCCTTTCCATCCAGTCTCCTTTCCATCTTCTTTCCCTTTCAAACAACCCAAATCTTTCAAATGACTTCAAATCTCTTCTTCCCTTTCCATCCAATCTCCACTCCACATTCTTTCCATTTCACACAATCTATATGTGTGAAAGTGAAAGAACATGGAGAGGAGATTGGTCAGAAGAGGATTATGTGAAAGAGAATGAAGATGGGAGGGAACTGATTTGGAAAGGAAGAACAGATAAGAAATCATGTGAAAATGAAAGAAGTGGGTTGCATGAAAGGGAAATAATGTGGAGAGGAAACTGTATTTGTCCCTTTCCAAATCCAGTATCCTCTCCGCATTATTTCCCTTTCACACAATACACTTCTTTCACATTCACATGACTTCTCACCTGTTCTCCCTTTCCAACCAGTCTCCTCTCCATCTACTTTCCCTTTCACACAACCCAAATCTTTCACATGATGTTTCATCTCTTCTTCCCTTTCCATCCAGTCTCCTTTCCATCTTTTCTCCCTTTCAAACAACCCAAATCTTTCACAGGACTTCAAATCTCTTCTTCCCTCTCCATCCAATCTCCTCTCCACATTCTTTCCATTTCACACAATCCATCCGTGTGAAACAGAAAGAAAATGAAGAGGAGATTGGTCAGAGGAGGATTGTGTGAAAGAGAATGAAGATGGGAGGAAACGGGTTTGGAAATGGAAGAACAGATAAGAAATCATGTGAAAATGAAAGAAGTGGGTTGCATGAAATGGAAATAATGTGGAGAGGAAACTGTATTTGTCCTTTTCCAAATCCAGTATCCTCTCCGCATTATTTCCCTTTCACACAATCCACTTCTTTCACCTTCACATGACTTCTCACCTGTTCTCCCTTTCCAACCAATCTCCTTTCCATCTTCTTTCCCTTTCACAGAACCCAAATCCTTCACTTTCAGATGACTTCAAACCTCTTCTTTCCTTTCCATCCAAGCTCCTCTCCACATTCTTTCCATTTCACACAATCCATCCGTGTGAAAGAGAAACAAAATGAAGAGGAGATTGGTCAGAAGAGGATTGTGTGAAAGAGAATGAAGATGGGAGGGAACGGGTTTGGAAAGGAAGAACAGGCAAGAAATCATGTGAAAATGAAAGAAGTGGGTTGCATGACAGGGAAATAATGTGGAGAGGAAACTGTATTTGTCCCTTTCCAAATCCAGTATCCTCTCCACATTATTTCCCTTTCACACAATACACTTCTTTCACATTCACCAGACTTCTCACCTGTTCTTCCTTTCCAACCAGTCTCCTCTCCATCTACTTTCCCTTTCACACAACCCAATTCTTCCTTCACTTTCACACGATCTGTTCCTATCTGTTCTTTAACACACTCTCTTAATCTTCTATCCATTTCACATATTCATACACTCTCTAGAGTCTTCTAATCATAGCACTTAAAAATTTGACACAAATGCACTGCAGGTCTCCAAGTCTCTGTGGAATGCAATGTTCGTTGATCGATGTTGATCTTTTTGATCCTCGCAAAACTTGCAGTTGTACACAGTTGCAATGAGTCACAAGACCAACGAACCGGCAACAGAAACAAACAACAGACAGAAATTAAGAAGAAGCCTCACTGTAACCCTTGAATTCTCTTAACCCCTTCGCTGCGACGGCCTTGTAATCCCATGTGCGTCATGTATGTATGCTTGTATGTATGTATGCAGGTATGTATGTATGTATGGATGGATGTATGTATGTACGTATGTATATATTTATGTATGTATATATGTATATATGTAACTATGTATGTATATATGTATGTGTGTATATATGTATGTATGTATATATGTATGTATATATATGTATGTATATATGTATATATGCATGTATATATGTAGGTATATATGTATATTATGCATGTATGTATATATGTTTGTATGTATATATGTATATTATGCATGTATGTATATATGTGTATGCATGTATGTATGAATGTATGTATGTATGTATGTGTATATGTATGCATGAAGGTATGTATGTTTGCGTGTGTGTATGTATGTAAGTATGTATGTATGTATATATTTATGTATGTATATATGTATATATGTATATATGTAACTATGTATGTATATATGTATGTGTGTATATATGTATGTATGTATATATGTATGTATATATATATATATGTATGTATATATGTATATATGCATGTATATATGTATATATGTAGGTATATATGTATATATGTATATTATGCATGTATGTATGAATGTATGTATGTATGTGTATATGTATGCATGTATGTATGTTTGCGTGTATGTATGTAAGTATGTATGCATGTATGTATATATGTATATATGCATGTATATATGTATATATGTAGGTATATATGTATATATGTATATTATGCATGTATGTATATGTGTGTATGCATGTATGTATGAATGTATGTATGTATGTGTATATGTATGCATGTATGTATGTATGTATGTTTGCGTGTATGTATGTAAGTATGTATGTATGTATGCATGTATGTATGTATGTATGTATGTATGTATGTATCTATGTGTGGTATATGACCAGGGCATCAAATGGGTAAGTAAAATTTCTATGACGAGACATACTCGTCCTTCGCGTATGGGAATAGGAGACAAACTCGTCATCCGCAGTGAAGAGGTTAATAAAACAACCTAGTACAGGGAAAGAATGTAGATATAAGACTGGATGGAAAGTCCTAGTACATACAGAAACCTAGTATATGGAAAGAATGCAGAGAGGAAACTGGATGGAAAGAGTCCTAGTACATACAGAAACCTAGTGAAAGAATGCATAGAGGAGACTGGATGGAAAGAGTTTTAGTACATACTGAGTACTGGTACATAATACATACAGTACTTCGTACAGAAACCTATTTCCAAACTGTTATCTATGAAAGAAACATAGTGCCCATTTGTCTTAGGTTCAAATCATAGTGCACAAGAGGACAATTAAACAGGCTTACAATGAAAGACAAGTGAGCAGTTTTAATGGATGCACTTCTCTGTATAAGCCGCTGTCATGCATGAACTAACTCTAACTGCACTAAATTAAAAAATGTGGGAGCAAAAGGAGCATCACAAATGTTTGGTAATCCCAACTTACTTCAGCATTACAGAAGCCAGTAGGTTATTGAAACCAACTGGCCTTGGTGGGTGTGAGGACCCGCAGTTGATACCCAGAATACATTACAAACAGGATAATAATCACAAGCACACAAAATATATTACAAACTATCTACCTACATGTACACCTGAGCTTAAAGCATTCAGTTTAACAGCACCACAGATCTTAACCTGTGCCCGATGGCATGGCAGCCCTTGGCAAGCTGCAAACGTGTCGGGATGCCGATGAAGCAAAGTGGTCAGAAGTGCCACTGACTGAAGCCTTTGCTCTTACACATTGAAAGCAACTGGCCTTGGTGGGTGTCAGGACCCGCGGTTGATACCCAGAATACATTACAAACAGGATAATAATCACAAGCACACAAAATATATTACAAACTATCTACCTACATGTACACCTGAGCTTAAAGCATTCAGTTTAACAGCACCACAGATCTTAACCTGTGCCCGATGGCATGGCAGCCCTTGGCAAGCTGCAAACGTGTCGGGGTCCCGATGAAGCAAAGTGGTCAGAAGCGCCACTGACTGAAGCCTTTTCTCTTACACATTGACAAACAAAACCTACAGTTAAGAGATAAATCACAATCACTAAGTGCAATGTAAGGAAAGTGTCAGAGCACTTAACTGGCTCTGCAGGAATGAAGGAAAGAGGTAGAAAGATCGTAGCAGGTTCTCAGCTCCAAGAAAAGACGGTGTCACCACTTCACACGAAACCACGTCTGATGTTCATCGGAAAGTAGAACGCGGAATGTCGTCCAGTAGCTAAACCAACACTCATCGATCGATGTTTCAGGTGTATGGCTCTTGGAACGAATGGCTGATGGTCCACATGCCAGGTTCTCCGAGCACAGTGTAGTTGGCTTTCTCTAACAGCAGACACCACCAACGCACTTCGCAAGTCCAAAATCGGTAATAGTTCAATTGTCCAAGTCTTGGCCCTGTGATGTTGAAGGCTCAAGACTACGAGGGAAGACGTAGAAACGACTTCTTTCCATCATCGGTTCCACCAGACATCTGTCGAAGTCTGCCACAGCTTGACGAAAACGGGCGCTGGATGCTCGGAATTTCTCACGAGCGGCAGCGAACTTGGCTTCCCAATCACAGACATCTGGCTCAGTTGACACAATCGAGGAAGGAAGGCACTGGATGATGGGGTGAATCTTCTCAAGAGGCTCGGAGGGCAGGAACTCCTCTGGATCCAGCTGCTCGTAGCACACATGCAGATCCTGGTTCTGCTGCTGCTCCACCTCAGACGATGTGGCCCATTGAAGACTGCTGACTGTTGGCCCGATCCAACAAACATCGTAGGCATCAGGTTCATTCAAGACTTCTGCAGAGATCACGCGTGTGACCATCTTCCGCAGAACAGGGATGTCGATCTGTTTGTGTAAGTGTGACTCCACACGACGCAGGAACATCTGGAATTTCTCGTCGTTGTCATCGACCTCTGCATTCCAGTTGATAGCGAAATGCTCGGCACGAAGAGCAGGACAGCACACTTGGTCGATCACCTCCAGAGACTCTGTCGGCAACGACACATCGGCATGCAGCTGTTCCTGGTTCACCACCTCAGTCGACTCAGATTTCCGACGGCAGACACCCCAGAGTTCTCCAGACTGACGCTTCTGCAGACTGCAATGATAAACAATCACACAATGCCAATTATGTACAAATTAACACCTACATTTCCAGCATTTCTCACTGCTTCTACAACACGCAGCTAGCAATTTCATAGCACAATCTAATTCTATAAGAAATGTGTGGTAACATATGGACATAGAGCTACAAAAACACAAAGAATACCAACTCATAATCATAAAGCAGACCTCTGCACAATACACTTAGGTTGAGGAATGGCAAACATTCCCATACTTTTGCTCCAGTTCCAATCTATAACACTGAGGAATCAAAGTGATATGACATGCACCTGCAGAAATGTCCAGACTCTACACCAGGCATTTGTGGTTTTTAGTGGCACTTTAAGTAATGCCTCTGTGTATTAATTTATAAGCCAAATGGAACCCACTCAGATCAGATTAGTAGCACAAAAGTCATTAGCATTGGGCTAAATGTGAACAGTCGCCTTTTATCACATAAACAGTATCTCCCTTTCCAGTCTGCCTGTCAGAAATACCATTGCCATAAACTGCAATACTTGCCCTTCACAGTCACGTAATCAGCTCCAAGATTCTCCTGGATACTCTTTCACTATTTCAAACACTGGTTTGGCCTTTCTAGTCCTGCTCTCAGCTGGTTTGCATCTTACCTCCGACCTCAAACTCAATCACCTTACCTACGACCTCAAACTCAATCACTGGTTTGGCCTTTCTAGTCCTCCTCCCAGCTGGTTTGCACCTTATTTCCAACCTCAAACTCAATCACCTTACCTCCGACCTCAAACTCAATCACTGGTTTGGCCTTTGTAGTCCTGCTCTCAGCTGGTTTGCATCTTACCTCCGACCTCAAACTCAATCACCTTACCTCCGACCTCAAACTCAATCACTGGTTTGATCTTTCTAGTCCTCCTCTCAGCTGGTTTGCACCTAACCTCCGACCTCAAACTCAATCACTCCATATCAGTCAATTGACTTTGATGCCGACTGTCTTGAACTGTTGGGTTGCACAAGGTTCTGTGCTGGGACTGCTCCTATTTACATTACATACCACTCCACTCGGCTAACTTCTCACAGAAAGTTCTCTACATTCTAGACTCTCATTTCTATGCTGACGATGCACAGTTCTTTCTTTCATTTGATGGCTCTTCATCTACTGCAGCTCTGTAATTACTTGCTTCTCTCTTTGATGATGTTCAGTCATGGTGTTGAGTAACAAGTTTCTCCTGGATCCTTCTAAGACTGAATTCCTCATCTCAGGCACAAGTCAACAACTCCAAAATTTGATTGGCCAACATCTGTTGAGTTAGGAGGATCGAGTGTTGATCGTTCCAAAAGTATATGCTTTGAGCATATCGTTGACTCCACCATATCTTTCTCTTACCATGTTGAAACCATATGCGAATCAGCCCACTTTCCCATTCAGGATATTTTTAGAACCAGATCTTCGATGCCTCATCCTGTCTTAGTCTCACTTGCAACTGACCTGTTTTCTTGAAAAACTCAACTACTGCAGCTCAATTCTCACTGGCAGAGGCGTAGCTAGGATATTTTGTGTCTGGGGACGAACTATGAAATTGGCGCCCTCCTTGTATTATTTACTTCACATTTTCCAAATACATCGAATGGTAATTAAAATTTTAATGAAATAAAATATGAAAAACAGAGATAGTATATGGTGCCCCTTAGCGCTCAATGGGGTGCCAAAATCATACCAGACAACTGGTTTGAAAGTAATGAGGATATTTTTTGGGCACCAAAATTCAATCTTACAAATTTATTTGTGACAAATTAGTTAAAACTGCATCAAAATTAGGAGTAAAATTATTAATATGAACCCTCATTTTGGATCCCCCTTCATTGAGCCCCTGGGGACACATGTCCCACTGCACTTCTCTTGCTATTGCTCTGCTCACTGGTATGCAGTCTTGTTGTCAAGACTTTAAACCTCAAGACCAAGACCAAGACTTTGGAACTCAAGACCAAGACTTTGAATCTCAAGACCAAGACCAAGACTTTAAACCTCAAGACCAAGACCAAGACTTTGAAACTCAAGACCAAGACCTAAAATATCACAATCATATCCAGACTGCTATTGCTTACTAAAAAATTGTCAAGTCGGACTACTCGCTATTTTAATGAAAACATGAGTCTTTTATTTTATTCATCAAAACAACTCTAAATGCAGATTGCAGAGAATTCTGAATTAGTATCTACAAAAGTTCTTCATGCGAAATATTATTCCAAATGCCTGTTGCATTTCATAAAAACCAATTCGCTGAGAAATTTCTGACCAAGACTGTGGGGCCTCATAAAAATTCTGCCACGTGAAAAAATACGTTCTACAGTAGCAGAAATCGCTGGCAAACACAACAGCTTTCAAGCACTGGATGTAAATTATGTACAAATCGTGAGTCTGTTTTGAAATCATTCCATGGTAAATAACCGGAAGTCAAAAATAATTGTCCAAAACAACAGTAAAGCCTCATTCACACCGTGTAAATACTAAAGCAATTGTATTAGTAATAACTGGACGAATTTTAAAAATTCTTGCATTTCGTTAAATGACTGTTCATATTGACAAAAGTCTTGGTCTTGGTCTTGAAAGACCAAGACCAAGACTTTGAACCTGAAGACCAAGACCAAGACCAAGACTTTGAACCTCAAGACCAAGACCAAGACTTTTGGTCTCAAGACCATGACTTTTAAAAACGAACTCGAGTGCACTAGAGACCAAGACCTTGGTCTTGAGGATAACAAGACTTCTGGTATGCTAAAAGAGATTTGCATAAATTGCAAATGGTTAAAAATTCTCTGGCATTAGCCATAACAAACACTCAACTTTGTATCAACATAGCATTCACAACATTGGCAGCCCATTGATTATATATTTCACATTAAAATCTGTCTTATAGTTAACTTAATCTGATTCAGAGCTAAACTTAAAACTCATTTCTTTCAGCTTGCTTGCTCTCTGCAGCTTGACCTCTGGTTCATCGGACTTATCGAACTTTGATCTGGCTTCTCTAATGAACGGACTCTGACTCTGACAAAGGTTTAACTTGAAGCAACCAACAACTGATGAATTGTGCATAATAACGGTGCTTTAGAAGTCATTAGATTAGATTCTCAATTTGAGAATGTCCACTCTTCCTATTCCATTGATCCAAATACTTTAAAGGGACATGCATTTGCTGGATGGGGATCATACTTCGTTAAGTCAAAAGCCCACTTTGTGTTCGGAGTTCAAGCACCGAGATCGCAGGGTACGATGACTTAACAAATGTTCTGTTTCAGTTATGTATATGTGTGACAGTGTGAAGAATATTTATGAAAACTTTATATATATGGGCCTGTTGACCATAGGTAAAATGTAGGTTAGGCAACTGGGATTGTCTTCTCGCTTGCCCTCCCATTCCTCATTTCCAATGAGTAGTAGTTCCAGAGTTTAACGACTTCTTATGGTTACCAGGGTCGTTTACGTCGAACCCTCCCTCACCTTCATTAACAGATTGTAAGTAAGTAGACTGTCGGTACATTCATTTCCTAATAATCACCCTACCTACAGCATACTGAATTCTCTCAAAAAAGTGTGCACTTGACTCCATTCAATAACGAATGACTGTATATATGTTCCCATCATCACTCAAACGATTCTGCCCGATCTACAATTTTTCTCTTCCAAATACCCGTTAGTTAATCCCCCTAAACACTTCTGAAACAATCAACAGTAGAACGAAAATGATTGGCGTCTTCATGTCTTTGGCGCGCAAGAACTGTACAAATGAAGTTTATCAGCAATTAAAATAAGAACAATCGCAATTACGACTGTTTTCGATGAATATAGAACCTTATACCAAAATGGTTTGCACAAATTCCCTTTTTATTCTTACCCTGTACAAAATAAACACAACTTTGCAAAACATAGACTACATATTTAGCCACATGTTCCACGATTCTAATCATAGACATCTTCTATTTACAGTAAACCAAGGACCTACTATCCAAGTTTTCTTAAGAGTGAACATGAACAGAGCGCCATCGTGCGAATACTGCGTGATCCTCTTGATGGTCTTCGTCATTATGTGAAATCATCTCTCCACTTCTTATTTCAGTCAGTTTGCTAAACTAAATTAAGAACACAAAGTGAATGACCAGTAGACCACTTACTTTCTATCGTAAAGGTCCTCGTCCAGTTGAGCGGACCTCACGACCTTCTCCCGACGCTTCCTGAAACAGCCGCCGAAAGTCGAATTCGAAGCGGAACGAGCGTCTCCTTCATCCACTCTTCCAACAGTCTTTCGTCTCCGACCGAAACGTCCTCGGCGCTCTCCCTACACAAATGCAGCCACACAGATTAATTAGCCTTTTAGCCTATCTCTGCAGCTGTCATTAACCAAACGCATGAAATACACAAGCAGGAAAGTTCACTTTTAAATAGTTCATTTGAATAAAGTCGACTTTATCAAGTTTCGAATTGAAATTTACGCTTGATCACTTACAAGGCGACGTTCGCTATTTGCAAGCGAGAACGATGAGGTTGGTTATTTCGATATAAAAATCTAGTTAACTGACGAGTATTTAAGCTCACCTGATTGTCCACAGCGCGGAGCGGGTCCGGCGGCGAACGGGTCCCAAGACACGAGAGCAAAGACCGAAGCATTTCGACAATTAAGTATAAGAAATTATCAGATTTCGAAATTACAGCTATCCAAGGCGCAAACAAGAGCACGAATGCGGATTTCGAACGCTAAAGACAATAGGCCGGCGATTATTTGATGACGTCGACAATAGTATGACGTCATCAAGAGGATTTCGTTAAACTCTGCGCTCAGCGCTCATTACATTTAGGCTTATACATGCAGGGCCTTTTCGAAATACACGAACATAATGCCTAAGTCTAGGGCAGGGGCATAGTTCGAGAATTCGCATTTTACGAATTTTAAGAATTTTTAAAATTCACGAATTTTAACGAATTTTAAAACTTCAGTTTTAAAATTCGTAAAAATTCGTGAAATAATAAAATAATAGAATTCTTTGCCATGGCAATGAATTTTATTATTTGTTTACTTTTCAACTTCATAGTCAAGCAGATGTCAATGTCATAGACAATCAATCAATCAGCCGTAAAAGATGGCTGACTAGCAACACAATAGTACCGATATTCAGTTACTGTTCTACTTTGAGTCTTGAACTTCGATTTCTATCATAGTTGGGGTGCGTGACTGGGAGAGTCAGTCAGCAGATCGCAAAACCACCAGTGCCCCAGCTCCAGTGTGACCAGTCAGTCAGTAACACAGCTTGCAACCAAACATGGTTAAAAATAGTTGGCAACGTTCACTGAGCTGTGTCTTCTACTTCCCCGTCCTCTGATTCTGAGTCAGGAACAGCCCACTGCTACCACTCGACTCTGGGTTCTGTATTATCGCCATGCAAATGCTCCCGAATTCGGGCAGAACAATTAAACAAATTCCATGTCACAGAAATCACTGTATTTTTGGATAACCCTTTCCTTCTCCTCCAACCATAGGCGTAGGGGATATTTCAGCGGCGGGGGGGCAAGATTTTATTTCTGCCCGAAAAAAATTTCCGAGTAATTGCCATGACGTCGTGCATCACTGACAGTAGACATTTTGGGCTGTTCTAGAGAGTGACTACTCTCTAGAACAGCCCAAAATGTCGCCGGGCCCCTGGGAATTTGCCTCCTCTGCCCCCCTCTCGGCGGGCCTGCTCTTGAACCATTCAGGATTAAAATCCCTTCGACTTCTACACGTCCATTCGTTTTGGACAATACTCTTTGAGCATTGGTTGGTTTGGGCAAGGCTGGCCATCCTTCATTACATCATCGCTAGAGAATAATAATAAATAATAATAATAATATTTTTTCTTTAATTAAGCGCCTGCAAACGCACTGCGCTGTACAAGTACATGTTATGCGATAAATCTTAACTACTAACAGAACAGACAGCAGTGTATTTTACACGGCGCAAATTGCAGCCTACAAAGCTGTCCGCCTACGGGACTCGATCTCTGTACCTCTCGCACTCTACGCCAGATCTAAACCAATGCGCTACCGGGCCCCCCTAGAGGGAGTGTTGAAGTTCTCATTCTCAGAGTCAGGTTGGTCAGCATCCTCTTCATCAAAACTTGAACTTACCCTAGGGTCGTTTTCACCAAACAGCTGGTTTGACACAAGTTGCACAACTATCGTCTGTCAGTAAGCTTACACCAGATGCGTCCGGTGCTGAGAATAGGTCTATCTGAGGCAGATTGTGAGACTGCGTTTGCTTTGGTTGCACGAAAAAATTTCGGTGCTTTTGGGACTTTTCACACACAGCGTTGAACTTAGCGTTTTTACTCTGGTGATTTTTACCATGCTGATCTGCGTAGTCTGAATCCTTACCACATTCACTGCACGTAACACGCCGTCGATACCTTCGTTTCCGCGAAGGTTCATCCATTACAGAGTTATAATTCTTACTTGCTAACTGATGCTAACAATTAACACTTGGTTTCGAGTCACAAATTCACAACTAAGTAAATATCAAACATGAGAGAAATTTCTGCACACAACGCTGACCTGGAACTGCACGCCGAAAAGTGGATTGCAACAGAACTTGAATTATTTTATTTCTTTTCTGAAGTCGGTATCCAGCCCACATGTTGGATGTTATAAGTAGGTAAGTAAGTAAGTAATTAATTATTTAGTACATCATTGAATAAAGCTGTAAATGCTGTCGCGTCTCTCTAAACCCTGTCCTGGCCTATAATTGAGAGCGCGACGTATTCAATCTCGGACCAAAGGAGGTTTTTAGAGTTATAATGTAACAACCTACATAATACAGGTTACATATATAAATACGTACCAATCACTATCGTTTCTATCTATCCCAGTTACTCTTCGCCGTTCGCCTTCCAAGTCAGTCTGACCTCTGTTCCCTGTTCCACAACCTATGTGTTCCTCTCCCCCCTCCACGATCCCTTGTACTGAGCCGACTAAAAGCCGGTAGGGTGGAACGCAGGCAGAAAGGCAGGCAAACAGAGGGCAGGCAACTGCCCAGCGTATACAGACCAGTCGGGCGATGTCAGATTCCTCACCTCTGGGGTGATTACGGCGAGGGGGTGGATGGAGGGCACTCTTCGGTTGATGTGGCCTCCTGCGAAATGTGATATAGGCCTAGTTTGAGGCATCTGCTGTTCTTCCATCACCATGATGCGCTGGGAGTTTCTGTTATAGGCCAAGTCGGAAGACGAAGCCGTGACAAATGCTATGGTGTTTGCGAGCTAGTAGCTACTAACAGTCTAATACTATTCCGATTCGGGCAAATTGTTCAGCATTTTTCCCGGTGCCAACTTGCCCGAAAAACAGGAACGCCCGAAATTTGGGGGGGCGCTTGCCCCCCCTGACCCCCCGCCTCCTACGCCTATGCCTCCAACATTACTACATACTTCCACTCCGGTCCATGTTCTTTCATCTTTAAGAAATTACATTTTAACAAAATTAACTCGTTACGTAATAGGTGCCTAAATTTTTATATGAATTTTACATTAAATTCAAAGCAGAAGCTTAACATAACAAATCATGACGTCATCAAATTTGTTTCTGTTGCTTACGCTGTTTTTGCAAAACGCTTCTGTCAATGTAAAACAGGCCCAAGAATGGCCCAACGAATTTTTACGAATTTTTACGAATTTTAAAATAGACCAAAAATTCGCGAATTTTAACGAATTTTAAAACCGAAAGTCACGAATTCTCGAACTATGGGCAGGGGGTTGGGAGAGCGAACCCCACGGTTGCCAGAAAAATGGGGGTTTGCAACGCATGATGGCCAGAAGTGATGGTTACCATGCATGATGCTGATGCATACAATAACCAGACTTATCCTCAGGGCTCATTACATGTAGGCTTATACATGCAGGGCCTTTTCGAAAAACCCATCGGCGCAGCAGCTAAGTAGCCTACATGTAAGTTATGCTGTGTCTGGAAGCCCTGCCGAGACTTTTCCTGAAGCCAGACGGTCTGATAAACCATGTGAGGATAATGATTTAAAAAGGCTCACGATTATCCCCCCCCTAAGTGATTGGAGCAACGTCCTTTTTCCCCCTCTTCTTCCCCCTCCCCGTTCCTTCCTCTCCCCCCCCCCAAAAAAATGGTGGCACACACACTGACAAATCCCCCTATTTCTTGGATGGAGCATTTGCTCCAAGGTTTCTATGGTGTAGACGCCCCTGGTTGTCCTCGAGACCAAGGTCTTGGTCTCGAGTGCACTCGACTTCGTTTTTACAAGTCTTGGTCTTGGTTTTGGTCTTGAGACTAAAGTCTTGGTCTTGGTCTTGGCCTTGAGGTTCAAAGTCTTGGTCTTCAAGACCGACTGTCAATATGAACAGTCATTTAACAAAACTCAAGAATTTAAAAATTTATCAAGCCTGTTTGCATCATAGCCTACGACAAATACCTACGGGACGCTTCTTGGTCAGGAAAACCCATCGGCGGCAGCAGCTAAGTAGCCTAAGTTGTGCTGTGTCTGGAAGCCCTGCCGAGACTTTTCCTGAAGCAGCAGGATAAACCATGTGAGGATAATGATTTCAAAAGGCTCGCGATTTGTACATTTACATCCAGTGCTTGAAAAGCTACTGCGTGTACCAGCGACTTCAGAAACAGTCCTGTATAGGCCTAGAACGTATTTTTTCACATGGCGGAATTTTTATTAGGCCCCACAAGGCACATCTTGGTCAGAAGATTCTGAGCGAATTGGTTTGTATAAATACAAAAGGCATTTGGAATGACATTTAGCATGAAGAACTTTTTTAATTACGAATTCGGAATTGTCTGCAGTCTGCATTTAAAGTTAATTTGCCTGAATGAAATAAAAGACTCACGTAGGCCCCCAGAAACCTTGCTCCATCCAAAAAATAGGGAGGGGGGTGGAGATCTGTCAGTGTGTGCCACCATTTTAGGGGAAGGAGGAGGAAGGGGAAGAAGAGGGGGAAATGGGAAGTTGCTCCAATGATTTAGGGGGATAGACGCCCTGTAGGCCCTTATTCGTTAAAATAGCGAGTAGTACGACTTGACAATATTTTTGTAAGGAAAAGAAGTATTGGGCTGAATGTGATTTTTAGGTCTTGGTCTTGGTCGTGGTCTTGAGGTTCAAAGTCTTGATTTTAGTCTTGGTGTCGAGGTTCAAAGTCTTGGTCTTGGTCTTTGTCTCGAAGTTCAAAGTCTTGGTCTTGGTCTTGAGGTTTAAGGTCTTGACAACAAGACTGACAATAACTCAATTTACAGTTCTGAGTGACTTCTGAGCCTCCAATATATAAGTCGGCCAGAGTGTGGAGATTTTTTTTCTCCCAATTCCAGGTGAGGGGGGAGGGGGGTAGATGCAACGGGTCTAGAAGCAGCTTATAGGGGTATTGGCATTGTTGATGCTGTTGTTGCTATTATTGTTATTATAATTATTGCTAATGCTATTATATTTTTATTGTTAGTAATATTGTTGTTGTTATTGTTGTTGTTGTTATTATTATTATTATTATTATTTTTTTTTTTTGCCAGGGTATAGTAGGCTATACAATTCACATGGTCATAAATCTCTCAATAAACCCAGAGCATTGCTTTATTAGTAACCCACAAAGCGATTTGTGAAAGAAAATGCTAAAATATATGCACAATATAATCACACTAGCACAAGTGAGGAGTCTAAACGACCGCCTGGGTGTGCAATGAAGACTTAACCGGGGTTCCTAAGAAAGACTAGGGGTTGATCCCTCCAGCCCCAACCCCAACAATTCTCACCCTTCTACAACTACTATTACTACTACTACTACTACTACTACTACTACTACTACTACTACTACTACTACTACTACTACTACTACTACTACTACTACTACTACTACTACTACTACTACTACTACTACTACTAATGTGTGTGTGAGTGTGTGTGTATAGGTGTGTGTGTGTGTGTGTGTGTATAGGTGTGTGTGTGTGTGTGTGTGTGTGTGTGTGTGTGTGTGTGTGTGTGTGTGTGTGTGTGTGTGTGTGTGTGTGTGTGTGTGTGTGTGTGTGTGTGTGTGTGTGTGTGTGTGTGTGTGTGTGTGTGTGTGTGTGTGTGTGTGTGTGTGTGTGTGTGTGTGAGCCCGCGTGTGTGCTTGGGCCTACCACTGGTGACTCTCTTCTAGTTCGTTTTGTACGCTGTATATGCCTACTGTACTGATTTCTGTTCGACGTAAAGCCAATCATTCAGGTAACTTCCTCAAAGTGTCTGGAAAATTTACATCGGTGAACAGTTGAATGAGTTGATGACAGTTAGCATGTCACGTAGGCTTTGCTAGCGCAGAGAGTTCCCTAATTAGTTTTTTCCTGAGATGACGCTATATAAATCCGTAACTGAAATGGAAATTGTTTGCTTATAGTTTAACTGTTTGTTCCTAATGAACTTTAGTACTGACTGTAACACTTGGGCCAACCTCTGCCGACAGGCCCACATGGAGTCATATATAGGACCAGTATTCCCATATTGAAACTCGTATCGATCCCATATGCATGGGTTCAAAACAATGCCCATGAAATGCTTGGACATAACATTTCAATCATACTGCAAATCCGTGCCTGCATTGGTTGAAGATGTTACAATTCGACATAAAGTCAATCACTCGAGTAACTTCTTCAGAGTCTTTAGGAAATTTACATCGTTGAGCAGTTTGATGTGAGGAGAGCACGCGGCTCGTGTTTCAGTAAAGCCTTAATTAAAGCAACACTGACATTTTGTCACGAATATGTGACTCTTTGCTCAAACGGTGTCATTAAACTGTTACCTTGATATCCTCAATTCAGGTATTGTCATATTGTCTGAGCTACTAACTATCACACATGTCTTAACGATAGATATATAATTATGTCCTGCAGAAACGAGTTGTACATACAATATGCGGGCTGCATTCAATAGCTTCATTCAGACTGGCTTTTAGCACTCTAGGCATTATGACCTTTGACTTAATTACAAGTTTGCATATACCTATATAAAAAAATAACCTGCTAATAATGTGTTTTAGAAGTAATTTAGAATTGCAAAGCGTAGAATGAAAACTTGGCTAAGGAACCGAAGTCCGAAGGCGATCAGGTATATCGAGTGCTCCGCTATAAGTCAAAGCGGTTTCACGTGATATTTGTCAATCGTTACTAATTATTCCTTCATTTGTGATAAAGTGACAACATGGATTGATAACCAATTGCTCAATCTGATGACTTCTAGAGCGCCTAGATGCACAGGACAAGACTCGATGGTCGTTTCAAGTGAAAGCTTCATCACTGCTGCGATGTCTAAATTGCTTTTGGTGGTGTTAAGCAAAAATTGTGCGGTGTTAATTAAGAGACATATGGCTCAGGGTCGTTGCAATTCCGTGTCGATCGGCGATCAGAAGGTGGTAGAACTTGATGATAATACTGTAGCATTCTGTAGGCCTGTATACAGTGCTTCATTTAATATTATAATGCATACGTGTTGCATTTTTTATTTATTTTATTTATTTCGGATATTTCTATAGCGCCTATCGAAGTCAACTATACTACTCAGAGGCGCTCCCAACTACAGCATTTGATACTGTGCCGGAATTTTCACGCCGAAGCGCCACGAGCAATTGTGAGTGAAGGACTTGCCCAAGGTCCGTGCGCAGCGGCTAGAGTGGGATTCGAACCTGCAACCCTCCGGTCACAAGGCGTCGAACTTACCACTGCATTCCACTGCAGTAATTTGTATTGCAGGCCCTGATGCCTATGTATTGTGTATTTGTGTTGTGTATTGTATTGTGTATTTTTACTGTATTGCTGTATCGCTGTGCTGTATATTGTATTGCGTCGTAATGTATTGTAAATTGTATTGTGCATTGTATTGTAATTTATCAGGTATTGCGTATTAAGTGATGTGTATTGTGTATTGTACATTGTTCTGTGCTTTGTGTTGTGTTGCATCGTGTTGCATTGTATTGTATTATGTATTGTATTATGTACTGTATTGCATTGTTTCTTGTTGTCTTGTGTTGTGTTGTATGGTATTTTATATTGAATGTGTTGAATCGACATGCAACAGTCTAGTGAGATATCTGTGTGTCATTGGCAAAAATGAAATCGTTCACGCGACGACTCTTATCGCTCAGCGAAATTCAGATGAATAGTCCTATTGTTGTTGCAACTTGCTTCAAATACGTTTCAAGGCCAATAACTTCAGACTTAGGCCTTAAAAAGCCTCGAAGGCAAGGACTTGTCCTTGAAGGCTACATCCCTTAAATGCAGTAGCATTTACGGTGTAAAAACACGGCGCTATAGAAATATCGCTTGCGCCTATAAGACTCGAGCGTTGACATATGATGTTCTTCGTAGTAACGTAACTGTAGCGTAATAGTATTGCTATTCTTATTCCGAAAGTTCTTCTAACTCCGATTCTTCTTCTTTTTAATTTCTAAAGACTTTCATCTAAGACAAATTAGGATTTTATTCGATCTTTCAGGTGCTGTTGATGTCATTAGCAAATCTTTGTAATACGAGAGGTTGATCAAATTCTGAAGTGGCAGAGTTAGGTCTAATTTCAAGATCAAAGATGGCCATAAAATTGTCACAGTTGTCCCTCCGTTTAATAATTCCTGCTAGAATGTTGTATTGAGAAGAGGGTGGAACTGGAGATCAGA
>OY744616.1:35535465-35795465 GCA_963556255.1 Allolobophora icterica
AAGATGTCCTATTCGCTGGAAGACTTTAATCCGCTAACATTTAACAGATAAGCCTCAGTCTCCCCGAAAAGATATATCCCGACGCCCCAACGTTTCTATCTCGGGAGCTGTAGATGCATTTGCAGAAATATTTTTCTCTATTGTTGTGCAGCTTCTTATATCTTCTCGTCGCTAATGAGGAGTAAAGTAAACTTGTGTCTATTTATATAAATCTAGTGCTATATAGGTTTGTTTTACAGCCATGTACTCGCGGTTGGCATTGAATCAGCCCACGTTACAAAGACCAACTGTAAATGCGCAACATAATGACTCAGTGCGCAAAATTACACATTGCTAATTGATACAAAGGCGATCATTTAGAACTCATATTGTTAACACAGTTAATCCTTAATATCTCTGTCCGTCGTTCTGTCCATCTGTCTGTCTGTCTGTCTGTCTGTCTGTCTGTCTGTCTGTCTGTCTGTCTGTCTGTCTGTCTGTCTATCTGTCTGTCTGTCTGTCTGTCTGTCTGTCTGTCTGTCTGTCTGTCTGTCTGCCTGTCTTACCTGCAATCATTAAGTTACTCTTTAGCCTAAGCTTAGCCTAAACTTATGTTCAGTAGGGTTTAGAAGTCTTGTGACTGACTAAAACGCCGCACAGATCGTCAAACTAGCACATGCATAAACTCTTATAAGGTAGCTAAGTTTAAGCCAATACCAGCTAGACCACCTATAGGCCTACAACTGCATCCTGTGCTCCACTAGATGGAGTATTCAATTTCCAGGGATGATCGTTTACTCTGGAGATGACTGATTATCGAACTGATTGACTGACAGCAGATCAATTGATTCGCTTATCGATGGTGGCTAATGTAAGAGATTTCAATCACGTACTAGCACGGTCCGCACACGAGGACCTTACAATTTAATGGCGTGGCCCTCATTCAAGCGGGCAGCGTTGGTTAAAGATTTCACCCCATCAGTTCATTGAAATATGGGCACGGCAGAGGCCATCAGACTTGTTATCCTCGAGACCAAGGTCTTGGTCTTGAGTGCACTCGAGTTCGTTTTAAAAAGTCTTGGTCCTGGTCTTGGTCTTGAGGTTCAAAGTCTTGGTCTTGATCTTGGTCTTGAGGTTCAAAATCTTGGTCTTGGTCTCGCAAGACCAAGACCAAGACCGGCTGTCAATATGAACAGTCATTTAGCAAAACTCAAGAATTTAAAAATTTATCAAGCCTGTTTGCATCATAGCCTACGACAAAATTTAATACCCACGGACGGATGCAAGTCTTGGTGGTCAGGAAAACCCATCGGCAGCAGCAACTACGTTATGCTGTGTCTGGAAGCCCTGCCGAGACTTTTTCTGATAAACCATGGGAGGATTTCAAAAAGGCTCACGATTTGTACATTTACATCCAATGCTTGAAAAGCTACTGTGTGTGCCAGCGACTTCAGCACCTATGGAAAGTATTTTTCACAGGGCGGATTTTTTATGAGGCCCTACAAGGCACGTCTTGGTCAGAAAATTCTGAGCGAATTGGTTTTTACAAAATACAAAAGGCACATGGAATAACATTTTGCATGAAGGACTTTTGTAAATACGAATTCGGAATTCTTTGCAGTCTGCATTTAAAGTTAATTTGCCTGAATAAAATAAAAGACTCGCGTTTTCATTAAAATAACGAGTATAGTCCGACTTGACAATTATTTAAAGGAAAAGAAGTCTTGGGCTGAATGTGATTTTTTGGGTCTTGGTCTCGGTCTTGGTTTTGAGGTTCAAAGTCTTGGTCTTGGTCTTGAGGTTCAAAGTCTTGGTCTTGGTCTTGGTCTCGAGGTTCAAAGTCTTGGTCTTAGTCTCGAGGTTCAAGGTCTTGGTCTTGGTCTTGAGGTTTGAGGTCTTGACAACAAGACTGGAGGCCATACGGTCGCTATAGAAAATGTATATATTTACATTTAACATTTATTGCTAAAACATCGGAAATTATTGTATGATGGAGTAAATATAAACTTAATTGTTGGTTGACGGAGACAAGCGTCACTTGCAGCAGTGAGCAGTCCGACTGAAGTGGATTCTGATAGACAGCAAACAAATCAGACGAATTCAGTTGGACGTAAACGTAGAGGGAGGGGGAGGAATACACGAACGAAGGAGTGGCACGTAGACAGTGCAAGATAGAGTTGCAGAGACAGACACAGTGAAAACAGAAAGAGACAGAGAGTGAGACAGCGTGTGGTGTTTACTTCTCGTGACCTGAATGGACAACGACAATGACCCAGATGTAAGTGGCGCCTCCAGGGGATCAACAAATACACTCGGGTTTCAAACCCCAGGTCCTATAACCGGAAGTACAGGCAGACAGACTTCAACAGGGAGTGGGAGGGGCAGAACTGAGACCGGAAGTGCGTGAATCACAGATGGCGGCAGCGTATGATGTCGAGACGTGCGCGGACTTAGTAACTGCGCGGAGGAAGACAAGTCCGATAGCCGCAGAACGAGCATAGTCATTCGAGACACGCTCCGATGTAATGAGGGGACCATTCTTTGCAGACACCGGGCAACAGAAATGGTAGGAAAGTGTCACGAACAAGGCACATCCATTTGGACTCAGACCGAGGACAAACATCTATAATATGACCCCTTATGCAGTGCTTTTTTTCAGCCGGAACGCGCCGGAACAGCGTTCCGGCACCTTTTTTCAGGTACTACAAAATAATTTATTTATTTTAATAATAAATGCAATAATTTAGTTATTTTAATTTAATTTAAGTGTTTTGAACTGTTTTCAGTGTTTATTGCGACCCCTCCCAAGCCCCAAGCCCGTCTCCTCGGGATTTTAGCCCGCCCATAATTATTCCGTTCCGGAACCTATTGTTTCGTTCCGGAACCTTTTTTCCAGAAAAAAAGCACAGCCCTTATGTCACGTGTAAATCAGATGGAAGACCTAACTTGTAAATTCGGTGTAAAATGGTTGAAAAATTGATAGTGCATAGTAAAAAGTTAAGCCCTTACTTTTCTGATCAGTGCTACGTAATATATTCTACCAATTGTAATCGTAATCTCCAAATTTCTAAAGCGCCACTCGAAGGCCAATTGCAGGGCACCAGTCTATTCACGAGCGCTGTATGTGAGCAACTTGTCCAAAGTCGCTACGCAGTGGCTTGAGGTATTCGAACCTACGACTCTCCGGTTGTAATGCACAGAACATACCGCTATGCCACCGCTAAAGTCATATGAAACCAAGACTTTGATAGTTCACAGTCTCAATTAACTCTCTGGTCATAGGCCTATAGCCTACGTGTGCATTAAAGCTACCCTAACAAAGGCATTTAAAAACTAATCAGTTGTAAATGACTTAACAAAAATGTAGTTAATTACAGTAGAGGATAAACATGCTGCAGAACAGCGCATCACTCGTGGTAGACACACAAGGTAGGCCTAACGCATATTCAAGCGGCCCATACATTCTTCTCATCTTCTGCATGATTATCCATCTATATAATAATGCACAGGGCCAGCATTTTGGAGATGGCGCGTTACTCAGAGATTGTGTGGCTTAATCAGACAAGGCGCCTGATTAAGCCACACAATAAGTCCGACCAATTTCGTAGCACCTCGCTTAAAAGAAAGGCCGTCCATAAGTCATGTACTGTGGTCTTTTGTTCGGCCTCCTCCTTATACTTCTTCCAAAGCATCCCTCCTCTCATTCTTCTACTTCTCTTATTTCAATTACTCCCATCAATTTTCCTTCTCCCTCTTGTCGTCCGGCTCTTCCTCATCGCGTTCTTCTTCCTCGTCCTTTATCTACAACTCATGCCTCTTGCTTTATCTGTCATCTTCTCCCCCCCCCCATCTCCACCTTCTTCTAATCATCTTCATTTGCTTTTTTATTCCCGCTGTTCATTGTCAGCATCATTAACAGCATCACTTTTTCTTCCCAATACTGTTCCTAATTTTGCAACTTTTTCTCCATTTAATCGCAGTCGGCATTAGTCTTCCTTCTTCGGATCGTGCTTCCTCCTGCCTTTGCGTCTCTTCCTTCTAGATACTCGTTCCTGCATCTGTGCTGGATGCTCCCATCTCAGATGCACGAATTCTTCTCATCTACCTGTGGAATTTTGATGTTGTGAAAATGGCTGCGATTATACTGACGATCAGGTGAAAGATTTCATATTGACCATCTGCGCATCCAATCGCAATTCGAGTCAGAATCGAATCTACTCACGCATCCTTAAAATAATAAGGAATAACGAGTTTCTCGTGACAAACAGACAATGCAAGGGAAGCTGAGGCACAGGTGGTTTAGGTCGTGTCATATTAATCAGGGCAATTCAGACCAGATGAACAATGTTATAGACAGCTATTATTAAGCAAGGACAATTTTACTACTTTATACCAAGAGTTCTGTTCCGACACGTTCTAGGAACTAAATAGTTTTCTACTCTCCGTTTACATTCTCCAGTAAAGACTAATGCTTTTATATGTAGTACACTCTTTCTGTAAGAATTTGCGATTTGTTAACCTTGATTCATTAAAAAAAAGAAATAATAATAATATTAATATTAATAATAATAATAATAATAATAATAATAATAATAATAATAATAATATAAAAAAAATAAAAAATAAAAATAATAATAATAATAGTAATAATAATAATAGTAATAATAATAATAATAATAATAATAATAATAATAATAATAATAATAATAATAATAATAATAATAATGCATAGTAAAGTCCTTTCTACATTTAGACATCGGATTCAATTAAAGAACTGATGTAATCCTCAGGCCTCTAGTTAAACTAACTAACACAATATATTAACACTGTAACGACGAGCTGCATTGGTTTCCCAGTCACTTTTAGTACAAGTCTCTCGTCGTTAAAGCCGCGAATCTTTATAACAAACCCTCTGCGACACAGAAAACGTTATAGGTGATGATATGGTCGCTGGTTGGTTTGAGCGCTAGTCTGGTATAATGCGGAATGTGCTGGTTCAAAGCTGTCTCTGAGAGTAGGAACCTGGGACTTGTTCTTCAGGAACCATTGTTCATCAGCGCCATCGATTGATGCTTTGTCATTAGAGATTGGCGATGAGTAATTACAGAAAACACAAGAGAATTAAATGTTTGACACAGAGAAAGGAAACTGCTTGCGCGTTACGCTCAATGTAAAAATGATAGTGAATAATTTTGAAAAGACAGTGAATACGAAAAACAGACATATAGCGCCATGAAGAGGTTTTAACTTAGAGGTATACTAAGACGTACTTAAAGATACTTAAAGGTATTATATTCCGTGAATAGTCATAATATGTCATTTCACGATTATGTTTTTTTATAATTTCGATTCTACCGTTAGAGTTACATGGCCTTAGATAGAATAAGTCATAACTTGTCTTACATCTCTAGTTTATATCTGTTGATTAATTATTTAAACTAATTACTTAACCGACATTACCGGCATAAAGCCTCTATAATGTGAAAGTTCAAGGGTATACGTTTAAAACCGCGCGCAGAAAACAGCGTCGTTTAAAACCGCGCGCACAAAACCGCGCCGTTTAAAATCGCGCGCGGTCGTAATAGCGCGCGTTCATGATAGCGCGCCGTCAATGCAGTCATAACAAAGTTTTCGAAAAATGTCCAATGTCAATAATGCTGAAAGAGAGCAAACATATTCACTTCAAAGATTAGGTAAAGTTCCGTGTCTTACAAAGTTTTCGCAGCTGAAGACAATTCCTTTCAACTTATATTTCAAAGCTAACATGTTCGTTTTCTTAACCTTTCATTCTTCGCTGTAGAACATTATCAACATTATGCAAAATTTACTGTATCGTGTGGAAAAATAAATACAACGCGATTATGACCGCGCGCTATTATGACCGCGCGCGGTTTAAACGTAAACAAAGTTCAAGTAGGTACGGACAGGCCCGCCGAGAGGGGGGTTCAGAGGGGCAAATGCCCAGGGGCCCGGCGACTTTTTAGGGGCCCGGACCGCAGGGATTGTTTTAACGTGCAATGATACACAAAATGTGCAGTGATGAAAGGCTGTTACCCGCTCTTTGTGCATGAAAAGAATTGTAATTTCAAAATTAGTTATGATTTTTATGCGCTGTATCGCTCGCCATGTGCAGTGATGAATTTTGCTTAAAACATGCCCTGCCGGACCGGGGTCCGCAATTAACTTATGAAAAAATATAATAATCAGTTATACAAAGTTAATGATTTATGCCTTTTAAACTATATTTTCTGATATAGGCCTATATATATATAATATCGTACGGTCGTACACGCACTTTTATTATTTCAATTTGTGTTTTTTTTTCGTACGACCGTACGATATTATATTTATATAAAGCCTAAAGATAGTTTAGAGGCCCGTAACTGCTCTGTCTATAGGGGCCCGCGACTGCTCTGCCTAGGGGCCCGGAATTTCTGTCGGCGGCCCTGGGTACGGATTTCAAGTTGCTCATGCTATAAGCTTTATAGTCGACTGCTTCACTGTGGGCAACAGCTGTTACTTTTACACCTGGAAAGGTAAAGCTAATAAATTGATCAGGAGCTCACAGCTATTCATGAATCTCGTCGTTCAATCTTATTTACACGGCGCACAAAAAATGAAGTGCAGTTTTGTATTGATAATATGTATTCACGTATACCTGCATTTGTTTCATTTTGTTTTCCGTCCGTCCGACAGTAAACATGATGCAGTTAAAAGCGTTATTCCCAGCTCCTCTTCGCTTCAGTGTTTGCTGAATGCTGACGCTTGAAAACGCTATTCTCCATTCACATTTTACCGTTAATTGTGTGGACCATAAATATCAAAGGGAGTAGAATAACTCGCTGGTTCCCAGCTTTAGTTTGTAAAAAGCAGAGCCCGATTTAAATTTTTGCGGAGCAATAAATTGCAGGCAGAGTTGTTGTCGGGGGCGTAACTTTGGTCTAAAAAGTGGAGGATACCAATTTCTTACATACACGAAGCAAAGCGGAGACAGTAATCTCTGGGAAGGCACAATAATAAAATATTGATTGACATTGTTCAAAAAGTGGGGGTACGGTACCCCAAGTACCCCTACATATAATATATATATATATATATATATATATATATATAAGCAATATGGTTTAAATAACCGTTATCATATCTTTCACGCGTCCTTATGACTTTTCACTCAAAATCTAGCCTAACACTCATTCTTAGGCGTCGTGCGTCGATATAGCATCGCAATTTCTTTGGAATTAAATGGAAAAGTTAACATGTGTGCGCGCGTGTGTGTTCAAAGATTTAAACCTCATTGCAAATTGGATAGCTTGAACAATGTTCATTACATTCAAAACACGTCGTCATCGTAATCTCGAAATTTATGAAGCGCTGCTACAGGCAAAATTTGATCAATTCCTGCAGCCTACCATCGCAAAGCGACGACGGTGAAATGACATGACTTAAATGACATGACATGACTTAAAGCTAAGCGATGGGCAACAGTTCATTCACGAGCACTGCGTCGTGTCAGAGGGGTTGTCGAGAGATGCCACGATGAGATCCAAGTCCGGTAACCAGGATACCAGAGAGGGGGAACACAGTTTGAAAAGGTCTGTATCGTAATCGTAAACTCCAAATATCTAAAGAGCCACTCGAAAGCCAAGCGCAGGGCACCTGTTTATTCACAAGTGCTGCGAAAATTGTCGGAGGGGTTTTCCAAAGGGTAGTCAAGAGGAGGGTCGAGTCCGTTATCCAGAGGGTCCAGATCAAGGAAGGCGGTAGGTTCGTTTAGGTCGAGAAAAATTGAAAGGTTGAAGAACAGGTGAGTCAGAATAGGGATTCTTGACAAGTGAGATTTTTGTTTTGAGTGGAAAGCCTGGGGTGATAGACAGAGCAGCGTGAGGCGGATGACGATGGGTTACTGGTAATAATGATGGAAAACTGTAAAGAAACAACGGTTGGTTTCTGAGAATAAAAACGTTGAAATCTCATCATCATCTGATTGGCTTTATGCTGTCACGTGCGCTCAGGCATAGGATATATGCAGAAAGTCAACGTACACATTTTTATAAAGCGACCTACGGTCGCCGTATAAAAAATACATAGGGCCTATGGCAGCTGAACAATTCCCCAGGTGTCTGCAATTATTGCAGACAGCTGGGGATTACGCTTAGCCATGTAGGCTTGTCTCAATTAAATTTCTGCTACCTGCGTATAGATTCAAATTTTAGTCTACGTTTTAGGTTCTTTTGATTTAAGAAGAGACTACTTCTGACTTAAGAAGGTAGTGTTATCTGTAAAGCACACCCCGGAGCGTTATGAGCGCGTACTAGTGGGAGGGTATTACATATAGTAGCGCATGAAAAGTCCACTAACTTTAATTCAAACTGCTTTTTGCGTTCTGGAAGAAAAGCGACGCAAACCGTCAGACAGAATTCTGGATCTCTCTTTAAACCAGAAGAGATCTTTGATCAAGTGAGAATACAACGAGAAGATATCAAAATGCATGAACATTGTAGCACTGTATCATCTGTATGTATATATATATATAGGCCTAGGCCTAAGGAGAAAATCAACATAGCAAAGCGTGTTTAAACGCGCGACTGTTTGTTAATTGTAAGCAACAATTGAAAAACTTCTATGACGCCTGTTTAATCCTATCTTACCGAGATGTCATTTCCAGCGGATGCATCCGGCGTTTCCACCACTCCATCTATTGGTAGGACGTTGGCGAAGACCGAACCGACAATCAGGGACAGAAAAAACGCAACGTTTACTGGACTCATTTCGCTGTCGCTCTTCGGTTATCAACTTCCCGGCGAAAGTCTTAGAATACACTGAACGAGGATGCTGGAGCCTTCGAAGAATGTCGTCTTCGTTTCTGTCGTCTTGTAGGTATGCGAAAAGACGCGCTTCGTCATTTTATAGCCATGGACGCGTCCTATGACAAGTCATGGACGTGTATGGCTGCCAGCGTTAGGTGTCCGGAGGCGGTGGACTGCGGGCCGACCAGCCGGCCTCTCCGTCACCTACAGCAGACACCATGCAGCATGGATCACACTGCTGTTGATGCTCACAATTAGATCCTTTTGGGTGCGATCCATCCATGTCTCCGCTCCGATAACGCACCAAGTGATTGGAGTCTGTTCCATATGGCTTTACCCGTGTTCGTCAGTTGCTCCCAATGTAATACTCGGTGCGTAGTCGGAATGTTGTGGACCTATTCCTAGTATAGGCCTAATGTGTGGTCGAAAAGTTGACGACCGACTCGGTCTGGTTAATACGGTCTGCATTTGTGAATTTCTATCTTGCAGTGGTATTAAGACGGTTTAAGAGTCTCCGCAACCACTTTAACCCTTCTTATCAGTGCTCGAAATGGACCGGAACGCACCGGAACGCCGTTCCGGTTCGTCAAATGAATTAGCGTTTCCGTTCCGGTTCGTCAAATGAATTATTGTGGAAAATACTATGAAATTAACGTGAATGCTCCCATATCTTTGACTAGCGTTCCGTTTCGTAAAATTTTCCATTTCGAGCACTGCTTCTTATGTTATGTTGTGTTATAATTTGCGTAGGTCTATAGGTCCCGGGTGCTGTGAAGAATCAGTGCCGTATTTAGAATTGGTGAGGCCCTAAGCTATATGAAGCTTAGAGACCCATTTAAAAAAATTATACCAGAAGGTCTCACAAAGCTTGAAACATGTGCCTTTTAATTATTTTAATAGCGAGGTGTTTAAAGTGAAAAAATTCAAGGTATTTTCAAATGAATGCATTTACTCAGGCGAGATGGAATTTGCTACATCAACCGTTTAAAAAGGTTCTACATAATATATATATATATATATATGTATATATATATATTATAGTACACATAGCACTTGGTCTACATACATATAGGCCTAGATATAGACCAACGCAAGCGAAGAGGTCACGCTGCTCAGAGTGAGTAACTGAGTAACAGTATGATTGTAATTGTAATCATGACAATTTATGTAGCATCCTCAGTAGCAAGCTACTTCTAGGATACTTTACGCTGTCAAAGTCTGTCAGCGCAAGTGCTACGAGTTACACAGAGAGTAGGTTTTCAACTGGTTTACAAAAACATGAAAATTAACAGCGGCCAGCCAATGAAAATTGTAGCGAAGATGAAGCACCGAATAAGCTAAATTTCTTCTGCCGCCCTGTTCTGGTGCACCATGCATGTCTTGCAAAGTGCGATCATACTTTACTTACCGGAATAACGTACGCGTACCGTACGTATACGTTATCAAAAAGAATAACGTACGCTTACCGTACGCGTACGTTAAGAATGATCAGCTTTGCTCTACAGTATTAGTCTCCCCATACGCAAGCCTAATTATTTACGAACTGGACCGATATTTAGTATTACCAATTGAATGACCACTGACACTGACCATTCTATAAAGTGTGCCCTAAAATCTTAATTTTCTTCATATAATATATTAGACAGAATATTAGCAATTTGCAATTTTAAATTTTAAAAGTAGAGATCATTGTAAAGCCACATCTGACTGATGTAATGGTTAAAATTGTTTACCAACGTCAATCACCAACTATTATTGACTTTTGTTGTGAATAATGTTATGTATTTTATTTTCGCCATGAACTTATATAAACGTACGCCAACGTACGGCATAATAACGTACCCGACCGTACGTTATAGAAAAAATAACGTACGGTCGCACACTGATGTCTTGTGTATCAGACATCGCTGCGATATGGAAGCCACTAATTGACAAGTAAGAATAACCGTGAACCTGAAGCGTTGCGTCGTGTCAGGCGGGTTGTCAAGAGATGTCAAGTGAAGATCCTAGTTCGGTTGTCAAAGAAACCGGAGAGTAGAGGTGATGATCCATTTGATGATCAATTAAGCTTCAGTTATATTGAAGTAAGTAAGTTAGTATGCATGTATGTATGCACATATTTATGTATGTATGTATGTATGTATGTATGTATGTATGTATGTATGTATGTATGTATGTATGTATGTATGTATGTATGTATGTATGTATGTATGTATGTATGTATGTATGTATTGTTGGGAGTTGGCCTTCAGCCATCCCGCCATGATCATCCTCACGTGCACTTTCTAACCTTAGTTAAGACGCACCTCGTTTGAAGCTAGAAGTAGGATGGTCTCGTTGGCTATATATAGCAGTGTTCTTGTGTCTACAGGGAGACCGGTTTTAGTTAAGTAAGGCGTAAGACGTGCACTGGTTGTGTCACGCATTGTAAGTACCCTTTTGTGGTCGTTTTCCGAGAGTGTACCCTACGTGGTCGCTACTCATGTTTAATTGCCGGTTCTCGAGTTGTATCTTCCTTTGTGGAGTTTGTGCAGGCGTCTTCTCGGAGAGTCTGTCTTTTGACGTTTCGTTTGTCTTGTATGTGTGAGTATCGTTTCAATTATGTACATAGTGTAAATATACGTTTTATCAATATTGCGAAAGTCTTCGTTTTTTCTTGTCATTTCTCATATCATTCTAACTCACATTTCACCTCTAGACTAACAAGCTAACATATGGGGGCTCGTCCTTAAAATTCACTGTTTTCCGTTTTGTTAAATTGGAAATTTCAAAATTGGAAATTGGGTCTGCGTATTTGCGTATTTGACGGTTTCTTTAGAAGTTGTACACGTTTTTGTGCATACGACTTTGTATCATGGCTACATTTGGGTCTGATACATCGGCAACCGCTTCTCCGGTTGGGAGTGTCCTTCACTCTCCGGTGACTAAGCCTTTGAGTTTGGACGACGTCTTAGATATGTCGGCTGACGAATTAAGGCTTGAATTAGAGAAATTAGATCAGGACACTAGGGGCATGAGTAAGAGGCAAATGCTGAAAATTCTTGCTAAATTTGTAACGCAGGAAAAGGAAGTGTTCGATTTTGGAGTTAGACCGCTAGAGATTGGGTCTCGGGAAGCGGTAGAAAAGACTGAATTGAGGAAGTTAGACAGTGACAGGGAATTTCAATTGCAGAAATTGAGAATAGAGAGTGAAGACAGAAGGCGAGAACGAGAGGCTGAGGACAGAAAGGCTGAAATGCAGGAAAAATTGAAGATGGAGGAAAGAGAACGAGTGAGGAGAGCAGAGGGCGAAGACAAAGAGAGGCAGAGACAATATGAGTTAGAGCTAAAGCGCATCGAGGCTAAGGTTTTGAACCCAGGTCCCGAACAGGACAAAGATGTGTTTCGCATGGCTTCTGCCATCAAATTGGTCCCTAAATTTGACGAGACGAATATAGAACATTATTTTGTTTCCTTTGAGAAGGCTATGACCATTCATAAATTTCCAAGAGATAAATGGACTGCTTTGTTACACCCTCAATTAACTGGTAAAGCTCAACAGGTTTTTTCGGAGTTATCTCTTGAGGACTGTAAGAATTATGACACCCTGAAACAGGCTTTGTTAACTGCATTCGCTAGGGTGCCTGAGTTTTATAGGAAGAGTTTTAGAACTTTGGTTAAGGGTGCTCAGGAGACTTACTCTGCTTTCGCTTTCCGCTTAGCGTTGCCTTTTCAAAGGTGGCTGGAAGGTGAAGATGCGTTTAATGACTTGACTAAGGCCTTTGAAGTCTTTAAACTTGAACAATTTGTGACTTGCTTGCCTGTTGAAATCCATAGATGGATAATTGACAAGAAGCCCGCGACAGTTTCAGCCGCCGCGAAGTTGGCAGACGAATTTGCTATTCTATATAAGCCCTTCCCTGTGCATGCTTCTGTCTTGCATTCGAATGATGAAAAATGGGAAAATTTTGGATTTGGTAGTGATTCGGGTCGTGGAGCTAAAACTCATTGGTCGCCGAAAAATTTTCGTAAAGAGGGCCAATTTCACAAGTCATGGGAGTCCCAGATTGTTTGTACTTACTGCGGTAAATCTAATCATGGGGTTTCTTCATGTTACAAATTACATCCAGAGTTGAGGCCAAAACGGGATTTCGCTGCTCAGCAGAACGCCAGTCCTAAGAATGTAGAATTAGTCATGGGCGTAGATATGTCTGTACAAGTGAAGGATGGGCCGACTAAAATGGTCGACGCTGGCTACTTGTCATTCTGTTCGTCTGGCTATGTGTATACGCCCACTGGACTTTCTCGCAATGTTGTTGTGTTAAGAGATACTGGTTCTTTGCAAAGCTTGGCTAGCAAGGAATTATTGCATGCTAATGAGTTCTGTTACACCGGTGAGGTTTGCCTTATTAGAGGTATTTCGGGTGTCACGCTTCGTGTTCCTTTGGTTGAAATTCGAGTTGAGTCTAAATTTGCTAACGGCACTATCTTATGTGGGTTGGTAGACCATTTGCCACCTGGCATTCACGTTCTAATTGGTAACGACTTGGTTAGTCCACAAGATGAGATAAATGTGGGAGTGCCGACGCGCGCTCAAGTTAAATTGACCGATTCTGGCTCTTTACCTGTGTCGCATACTCAATCTGTAGAAGATAAGTCTGCTGATCTAAATGTGCAGTTAGACGTAGACTTGAGTGGCTTATTCAAAGAGTCTACTGCAGTGCATGCTGATTTAACCAATGTAGAGTCGCGTGTTGATTGTACGCCTACACTTGATGTCGGTTTGGTTGTGCCTGCAAGTGTGAATGTGCCTGAGTCGCCTAAACTAGAAGAGGTGGTCGCAAATAGTCCTTTGGATTTTGTGCAACGGGATGAATTGCTGGGCATGCCTAGTACGTTTAAGGGTGTGTTTAGCGACGTACCTGGCAAGACTTCACTTATTGCACACCGTATTGAGTTGATACCTGGTGCACGACCAGTACGGCAGACAGCCTATCGGTTGCATCCTGAACGTATGGCACAGGTAGACAAAGAGATTAAAGGCCTAATTGAAGAAGGCATTGTAGAGGAATCCGAAAGTGCGTGGGCTTCGCCTATTGTACTTGTACCTAAATCGGATGGGTCTCTGCGGCTGTGCACAGACTTTCGTAAGTTGAATGCGCTTACGGTAGCCGATCCTGAAAATAAGAAGCAGGTTCAATCTTTTCTGGGTTTGGCTGGTTATTACCGCAAGTTTCTGCCGCATTACTCTCAGTTAACGTTACCTCTTACTTTGTTACTTAAGAAAGGTCACCGGTTTACTTGGTCTCCTGAGGCTGAGAATGCATTCATTGATTTGAAGTCTAGGATGGTTTCGCGGCCTATACTTAAACCGCCAGATTTTGACAAACCCTTTTATTTGGCTGTAGATGCTTCGTACTTTTGTTTGGGAGGTTGTCTATTTCAGATAACGGACGAGATTGAACATCCGGTCTGCTACCTGAGTCGGAAGTTGAGTTCGGCGGAAGTACGCTATTCGACCATTGAGAAGGAGGCACTTGCGCTGGTGGTCGGTGTACGCGCGTTCAGCGTGTATTTTGGTTCCGCTCCAGTGGTTGTCTATACGGACCATAGCCCACTTCAGTTCATAAATCGCATGGCTCCTTCGAATGCGAAACTTTTGCGATGGAGTCTTGAACTCCAACAATACTCCTTGAACATTAAGCATCGGCGTGGTCGAGACAATGTGTTACCAGACATATTAAGTCGCCCCTCAGTTTAAATGTGCGAACTTTCCATTGATTTCTACGGACTGTCAGTCTCTTGCATTAAGCCTACATAGATGATTCTCTTTTTGTGTAGTAAACGTTTCTAGTGTTGTTGAACTTTCGATATAGTTTAAATTCATGTACATTTGTAGCTTTGCATGGTCGGAAACACTTTTAATGTTTCCTCTTTTTCGTAGTGGGGGGGTCTGTTGGGAGTTGGCCTTCAGCCATCCCGCCATGATCATCCTCACGTGCACTTTCTAACCTTAGTTAAGACGCACCTCGTTTGAAGCTAGAAGTAGGATGGTCTCGTTGGCTATATATAGCAGTGTTCTTGTGTCTACAGGGAGACCGGTTTTAGTTAAGTAAGGCGTAAGACGTGCACTGGTTGTGTCACGCATTGTAAGTACCCTTTTGTGGTCGTTTTCCGAGAGTGTACCCTACGTGGTCGCTACTCATGTTTAATTGCCGGTTCTCGAGTTGTATCTTCCTTTGTGGAGTTTGTGCAGGCGTCTTCTCGGAGAGTCTGTCTTTTGACGTTTCGTTTGTCTTGTATGTGTGAGTATCGTTTCAATTATGTACATAGTGTAAATATACGTTTTATCAATATTGCGAAAGTCTTCGTTTTTTTCTTGTCATTTCTCATATCATTCTAACTCACATTTCACCTCTAGACTAACAAGCTAACAGTATGTATGTATACATATATGTATGCATGCATGCATGTATGCATGTACGCCTGTATGTATGCATGTATGTACGTATGCATATATGTGTGCATGTATGTATGTATGTACGTATGCATATATATATATATCATGTATGTATGTATGTATGTATGCGTACATGTACGTATGTATGCATGTATATCTGTATATATGTATCTGTATATATGTATGTATGTATATATGCATGATCTCAGAACACCACTGGGTCTTCAAGCAAAATCTCAACAGGCCCGCAATAGCACCAAGCAATCAATCAATCAATCAATCAATCAATCAATCAATCAATCAATTTCGTTTATTCTCAAAAGCAAGTTGACAAAATCGCCAAGAAACCAGAAGTTTTCTTCCACATCGGGACCAGTTAAATTAATATTAATCAGTAACTTCCATCGCACCTGTGTCTGATGCACAAGGCAGCAAACGGTGGTGCAAGAAAATAGAATTCGGTTACTATATAGGCCTACTCCCTCTTTGGTATAGTATATTTATATGTGAAAGTACCTCACTGCACAGAAATACGAATCTATATGCACTTTAGTCCTCACTGCACAACAAGGGGAAATATAACACATATCATAATCGTAATCTTCAAATTCTGCAGCGCAACTCTAAAGCTAAGCGCAGGGCACAACCTTAACCACGAGCGCTAAATATACATATTTGTTGACGTCTGACGATAATCAACCCTCGACTCTAACAACACAATTAGCGGAACCAGATGCTTCCTGTTCCGTCTCAACGCTCCGTTTTTGACACATAAATTGCGTCTATGATTGTATGGCTTTTGTCATTAATGGGTGCTCAATAATGTTGTTTCAATTGGGCTTCAGTTATATTTAAGTAAGGAAGTAAGCATCTAAGCAAGTATATAAGTATGTATCTATGCATCTATGTATGCATGTGTGGATGTACGTAGGCCTATGTATGTACGTATGTATGTATGTATTTGTGTATGTATGTAGTCCTATGCAACCAACTAAGTATTATAGTTCCATATATTAATTACCTGGAGGCAGAGCTGAACTGCTACCCAGCGCATCCACAGGTGGCGGATAGTGGAAGGGTAGCTGCGAAATAAGCAGGGGTTCATCTCCTGACGAATAAGCAGTCGCGGACCAACAGCGGCAGTAACATCAGGGTGCATTGGGAAGGCGAGTGGCGTCGCCATCCCCAAGAAAAGCTGCATAACCCAATTGATGAAACTGTGACAAGGCGAATACAGCCTTATACAGGTCGCCTTAAAATAAACCTGGCCCCTGCTGCCCAGCAGGTACCTCGGGATAAGGACAGGGCTGAGAGAGAGAGAGAACTCTGAGGACAAACTGCATCTTATCTATGGAAGATCCAGAGCTAGTCCCTAAAAAGGAGGGTCGGATGAATGGGTGCAGATACTTCGCCGTAAAGAAAAAGACGATAGAAATCCACTACGCATCTTGAACAAGCAGGGAGTCCTGGAAGAATCAATGCGCAGTGGACACCTACGGGCTGTCAGCCATGGACTGGAGGAGGAGGAGGAGGAGGAGGAGGAGGACGACGACGACGACGACGACGACGACGAGGAGGACGAGGACGAGGAGGACGACGACAAGGAGGAGGAGGAGGAGGAGGAGGAGAAGAAGAAGAAGAAGAAGAAGAAGAAGAAGAAGAAGAAGAAGAAGAAGAAGGAGAAGGAGGAGGAGGAGGAGGAGAAGAAGGAGAAGATATTAATTACATCTTGATGATCGCAAATAAACCGGCCACACTTTACAAGCAAACAAAGAGGAGAGTAAAAAAAGTTTAGCCACAGGTTCTGAAGAATTCAGAACCGGAAGCAAAGAGTAAATATTTGAAGCGGAGGCGTCAATTGCAAATTCTGTTTTCTACGGTGGCGTAGAGGAATCTGTCACCGGGAGGCAGCAGGTGAGGTCATTTCCCTAACTTCCGGAGTCCGTCATATTTTGTCATAGCCACATGAAGAATGACGTTTGCTGAGAGGTCAGTGCACTTCATAACTGCTGGACATGACAGCATATACGGTGACATCGCCGACACTAAGAAACAGTGTTAATTTCGTGAACGAAACAAAAACGAGAACTAGAAGAAAACAATGTAAACTAAAACTAATTAAAGACAAAAAAGAATTGATTTATAACGAAATAAAACGAGAAAGATATTGAAATTTGGAACGAAAACTATAGATAATATTCAAAATTCTATTTTGTTAGAACTTTCGGCGGCGACGCAGTTGAGCGGCGCACATGTCGTAAACATCCTCTGTTGAGTTGGATTTTCTGTGAGTCTCGTCAGCTTCTCTCACATTATTGCTTTCCTTCAACAACAAATGTCGTCGCTCTTCTGTTGTCCCTTTAGCTGTCGTAACATTGTTTGTGATTCTCAATTTCTCCACATGTTAGGCCAGTGGCGGCGATTTTGTCTGAGAGGTGTGGGGGACAAGTCGGCCGTGGTGTCTGGTTGATGACCTTTTTTAGGAATTCATTTCCCCAAAAACAATTTTTACCAAAAGTGTCAGACTTTTTGGCGATTTCATCTCCCAAAAAAGTTGATGACTTTTTTTTAGTCATTCGCCTGTTGTCAACCCAATCCTTCTGTTGACAATCCTTCTGATTAAATCCTTGTTCTCTTCGTACTTAACGCCTATTTAACGTTCACCTTTTGAACACTAATTCTACGTATAAGTATAACCTGAATTAATCAGCAACACAGTTTAATATCTTTTCGTTTAATAAGAAACAAACAGACAGAACTCAATTCGATTACAACTCAACTAGTCAGCCACACTACTACAGCGAACACCTTCGAATTCAAACTTCTCTAGTCAGCATAATTCTTCGCGCCTCTTGACACACCTGTCTTCTGTGCGCATAAACGAACTCTAATAATATACATATAGCGCGCCGCTGCCGATATCGGCCGGCCGCGCGTGTCACTAAGACTAAACGTTATACATCTATCATATATACATATACACGTGAAACTAAAGTAAGCGCACTAAATATATACGCTAATATCTCGCACTGCAAGACTGTACACAAAACTCAGTTCACATTACCTCCTTCCTTTTTCTGGAATTGAGCAAATTAAATTTCAAAATTTGCGAAATTACCAAAATACATGAAACAAATATATATATATATATCTAACTAATCAATAAACAGTCTTACGATTACTTATAACCTTGACAAACAATCAGCAATAACATTCAATCTGCCCTTCTTGTACTTCACCTCAACATCAAAAGTTTGTAAGGCTAACGCCCAACGCACAAGTTTAGCAGACTTAGACATTGACTCAGTCAAATATGTAAGAGGATTGTGATCAGTAAAAATGAAAATTTTTGATCCAATTATAATTTCTTTTAACTTGTTTAGAGCCCAAACAATAGCATAGGCTTCCTTTTCCACAGTAGCCCATCTCTTCTGGGTATCAGTTAACTTCTGACTGATAAATGACACAGGGCGTTCTATTCCCTTGTCGTCCATCTGTGTTAAAACAGCACCGACTGCAAAGTCACTACTATCGCAGTACAAATTGAATGGTTTTCCCACTTCAAAAACATATAACACTACTTTGGATCGCACAGCCTCTTTAAGTAAATCAAATGCTTGCTGATGTTCAACAGTCCAATCAATCTTATCAGAAACACGTTTACTAGTTAAATCAGATAAAGGTTTCGCAATCTGTGCAAAGTCCTTAATAAACTGTCTGTAATAATTAAAAAATCCAAGCAGTTGTTTAACTTGCTTCTTAGTTTCTGGGATCTTCAAATTAGTCAAACTTTCAATTCTGTCTGGATTCATCTTTATCTTACCAGACCCAACCACATGACCGATAAACCTTACCTCACTCTTACCAAATATGCATTTTTTCAAATTCAAAGTAACGTTATGCAATCTCATTTGCATCAAAAATGCATCTAGATGCTGCAAGTGAACTTTCCAATTGTCAGAATGCACAGCAATGTCATCAACATACGGTTCTGCAAAGTCACTTATAGGCTGTAAAACTAAATTTATCGCCTTAACAAAAGTTCGGCCTGAATTTATCATTCCAAAAGGAACACGAGTAAATTCATACAGTCCATTATGTGTTACAAAAGCTGTCTTCCATTGATCAGATTGTTTTACAGGACAAGTCCAATAAGCACTTCGACAGTCCAAAATAGAAATCACATTAGACTTTCCAACTTTGTTTAAAACGTCTCTGACAATCGGCATCGGATATTTACAATCCACTGTGAATGAGTTAATGTATCTGTAGTCACAGGCAAGTCTTAAAGATCCGTCTTTCTTTTTAACAATAACCAAAGGGCTTGCCATTCTGCTCGATGATGGTTTAATAATGTTTGTTTTTAACATTTCTTTGATCTGACGTTCCACTTCTGATCGATAAATCAAAGGAATTCGGTATGCTGCAAATTCCTTTTCACGAAATCCTGGTTTTAGTTCAATTTCATGTTCAACCAATGTACATAATCCGGGTTTTTCTGAAAATCTGTCACAGTATTTGTTCAAAACTTTCAACAACTGTTCTTGCTGAGTTACTGTCAAATGGCTAATTTGTTCAGGATCGAGGTTAAGTGAATTCTTGTCATCTTGAACCTCATTCCTCATTGGTAATTCAACCACTGAACCAAAATCTTCATCTTCTTCAACGATTAGACCACAACTTAATGCTCGAGTAACATATTTTCTGATCTTGTTGGCGTGAATTATTTTTCGACCATTTTCACCCATATCGACTAAATAAGAGTACTTTGATCTTCGATGTATGATCGTACATGGACCATGCCATCGAGAAATAAGTTTGTTTGTTGACGTTGGATACAAAACTATGACTTTCTCACCAGCTTCAAATTCTTTGTGCTTTGCTCTCTTGTTATACTGATTCGTGTATTGTAATTGCTTTTCTCGAGAGTAAGATTCTGCAAACAATAATGCTTTCTCCATATTTTCTTTGAGTTCTTTCAAATACTTTTCTGGTTTAACTCCAACATGAGGTGGTAAGTTTATTTCTCTAGTCCAACTCTCTTTTAATATTGCCAATGGTCCTCTCGGAATTTTCCCATAGACAAGCATATATGGTGATACTCCAGTAGTTGCATTCGGCACTTCTCGTAATGCCCACACTGTGAAAGGAATTATCTTGTGCCATTTCCTCGGGTTGTCTATTATCACATGATGGATCATCTTTTTAAATGTCTGATTCCATCTTTCTACTAATCCAGCAGCCTCTGGGTGTCCTGGCGTGTCGAATCGTGGACTACAGCCCATTAAATCGAGAAATTCTCTTGTCAAACTGGCTGTGAAGTTCGTTCCTTGGTCACTTGTAATCACGGACGGCACACCAACGTTCATGAATAGTTCCATCAACGCTTCACACACAGCCTTCGCTGTCAGCGATTTCAATAAAAAGATTGTAGGCCATCTGGTGCACGAGTCCACAATGCATAAACAATACTTGTGACCTGCAGCAGATACTGGATCGATCGGGCCAACGAGGTCCATCGTCATTCTCTTGAAGGCGACCTCTTCTCTTGAGACTGGAGTGATAGGCACTCTATCCATCACCAGACTCCTTGCCTTTAGTTGACACTTCTCGCAAGACTTACAAAATTTCACAATGTCTCTTCTCATCTTTGGCCATACAAAAGACAACTTTATTCGTTCTCTTGTTTTCTCTTCTCCTAGATGTCCTCCAAATACCGATTCATGCGCCAATTCCATCACTTTAATTCGTCTCTCTTTTGGTAACACTAGTTGATATATCGTCTGGTCTAATATCTGATACTTCTTATGTAATAAACCGTTGATCACACAGAATTCAGATTCTTTCTCTTGTGCTAACTTCCACCATGGCTTCAACGATTCATCCTTTCTCTGTTGCTCTTCGAACTTCTTCGAATCGGCAATCTGCACCTTTTGTTCTTCGTCCATCTCTTCATCTCTATACAAGTCTCCTATCCCCACATCACATTCATTGTCTTCTTCAGTTTCATTTAATGTGCCATTCTCGCATGCAGCCATCTCTTGCTCGTTTATCTCTGATGTTACACCATCTCGCAATAAGCTTCGTTGCTCATTACTTTCGTTTTCCTCATCACTGGAACTTTCAGTTTCACTCTTCTCATCAACATCTACCATTTCCTGTTTCCGACTCTGCGCTCTCGTCATTACATTTGCTCGTACACTCACATCTCCTTGTATCGTTTTAACTTTCATCTGTGGTACGGCTTTTAATTCGGCAATTATCTCTGGATGCAACAAGAATCTTTCTGTACTGCCCATCTTTGCAATACTAGCACACATCAAGGTGACATAAGGTGTAAGTGAACACTGGATTTTACGCGGAAATCCCTCTTCTTCCACGTCACTATCACACAGTCTAACATCGACTTTCACTAACTTCGCAGGAATGGCATCTCCTGCCACACATTGCAAATTCACTTTTCCAATTTGTTCCACCTTCATGCCTTCCAGTAATTCTTCACTAATCACCGGAATTTCTGCACCCGAGTCGCTCAGTGCTTTGACTTTCACTGGCTCTTTACCGTCTACTCCACGAATTTCAACCTCGACATATTGCAAGAACGATTTCTTCAATATTCGACTGTCATCTTTTCCTATGACTTCTCTCTGAATTTCAGCATCCAATAGAATTCCTTTTTGAATACCACATTTCATTACTGACTTTACTTCAGTCTCTTGGTTTTCTTGACTCGCGGTTTGATTATCTGTATCACTAACCACTTGAATCAAATTCACCCTTGTGTGTTCTTGATTTCTGCTAGAACTAGCTGCTGCCACTGGAACTGGACAAAATTTAACCAAATGTTTGTCTGAACCACAGTTGTGACAACGCTTCACAACCATGCCTCGTTGTTCATTTCCTTCATATCTCTTATACTGCGTAAACGATGTGTTGCCTTCCCTCTTGGCAAACGGCGCTGACGATTTGTTAAATCCCTGACGACCAAACGTCACTTCTCTGGTTTCATTGGGTACAGGGACATTAGCCTTGACTTCTTTACCTTTAAACTGATTCCCTGTTTCTGGATTACTTTTCCACTTTCCACTCTGGCTTTGGTTTACGGAACGTTGAGAAGGATAACTGTTTATATTTGGGATCGCAAACCCAATTCGATTGTTTACATGAATGTCTGCTAAGTCTGCCACTGCACTAGCTTGAAGACAGTCAGTTCCTTCCTTCGACAATACAAACTGTAGTGGACCTGGCGGTAAACATTCTTTTAGCTTATCCGCTACCAGCAAATCAAAGAGCGTATCATACTCTCTGTTCACGTTTCGACTTCTCACGTAATAGTTTAGCAAGTTCTTCAGTCTTGCCGTAAACATCGTATAAGTCTCTTCTGTCGTCTTCTTAGCATCCACAAATCTGGCTCTGTATTCTCTCGAAGTCAACTTAAATTCTTTTAATAAGTGCTGCTTGACTTTATCGTAATTGTCTAGATCATCGAATGACAATCTATTCAGAACAGTTCGAGCTTTCGGCGTCATCAATGGTAGTAATAATTTAACCCAAAACGGCTTCTCCACAGCAAAGCTACGAAACGCGTTCTCGACTGTTTCAAAATATAATGGTACCTCCATCATATCAGTTGGCATTTGAGGCAATACATGCTTCATTGCATCACCTATTTTCTTAATTTTTGACACCAAAGTTTCACTTTCTTGCTGTTTCCTTCTTTCTGCTTCCCGTTCTTCTCTCATTTGCGTTTCTTTCAATGTCAATTTTGATTTTTCTAGTTTCAGACGTTCTTGTCTTTCTGTCTCTGCCTTTTCCAAACTTTCTTTCTGAAATTTGAGTTCTTCTTGTCTTATCTGTTCTGCGCGTTCTAACTCTAACGTTCGCGCTTTTTCTTTTTCTTCTTCACGCATTCTCTTTGCTTCAATCTGTTGCTGACGAACCTCTTCATCACTTTTTCTAGCTCTTTCAAATTCAATCATCTGCTCCAGTCTTCTTCTTTCAGCATCTTCCCTATCTCTTTTCAACTGTTCTAATTGAATCTCAAACTGATGCTTTTGCAATTCAAGTTCTGCCTTACGCACTTGTTCTGCTTTATCTTCTCTCTCTCTTTGCAGACGCAATTCCTCTTGCCTTGCAAGTTCCGCTTTCTCTTCTTTCTCTCTCTGCAGACGTTCTGCTTTCTCTTCTTTCTCTCTCTGCAGACGTTCTGCTTTCTCTTCTTTCTCTCTCTGCAAGCGCAATTCGTCTTGTCTTACACGTTCTGCTTCTTGTCTCAGCTCTTTCTCTTCCTGTCTACGTTTCTCCTCTCTATCTTCTTTCATCATCATCCACTGCATCAACATCTCCATAGACATAGGCGTAGGTGGTTTTTCAATAGCCTTTTCTACGGCACCGCCAACGGCACCTTCTTCTTCGACTTCTTCTTTCACCCACACTTCAGCGAGTTCCTGTATCATGTCACCACGTGACATACCTTCTAATTGTTCTTCTTTAAAACCGGCTTTCAACAAACGCTGTTTCAGCCTTTCCGTAGACATCTTCTTAATATCTGCTTGTCTTTCAGCACTTAGTTTCTCCATCTTACTTGTTTACTTTGGTGATTTCCCTTTTCAAAGAAGTCACAGTTTTTCTTGGTGTGTGAATCGATAAACAAACGGGATTTCTTTTGTATTTGTTCGTGGAAAACAACGAAATTTTTATACCGTTTCTCGTGTTCCACCGTCGTTGATATCGTAAACTCGTCACACAGCAACAACGCGTAGATTCTTCTAACACCGTCGTAGATTCTTCTAACACCGTTGTAAATTCTTTTATCACCGTCGTAGATTCTTCTATCCGCCGAAGGAGGTGATAACGTGAATTTTAATCCACCGTGAGTTTATATCCACCGTGAGTATTTATCCACCGTGAGTATTTATCCACCGTGAGTTCTTATCCACCGTGAGTTCTTATCCACACCGTCACTGCCACCAATAATGTCAACCCAATCCTTCTGTTGACAATCCTTCTGATTAAATCCTTGTTCTCTTCGTACTTAACGCCTATTTAACGTTCACCTTTTGAACACTAATTCTACGTATAAGTATAACCTGAATTAATCAGCAACACCGTTGTAATATCTTTTCAGTTTAATAAGAAACAAACAGACAGAACTCAATTCGATTACAACTCAACTAGTCAGCCACACTACTACAGCGAACACACTCGAATTCAAACTTCTCTAGTCAGCATAATTCTTCGCGCCTCTTGACACACCTGTCTTCTGTGCGCATAAACGAACTCTAATAATATACATATAGCGCGCCGCTGCCGATATCGGCCGGCCGCGCGTGTCACTAAGACTAAACGTTATACATCTATCATATATACATATACACGTGAAACTAAAGTAAGCGCACTAAATATATACGCTAATATCTCGCACTGCAAGACTGTACACAAAACTCAGTTCACACCTGTTTTTTTACTTTTTTTTACAGCGATCTTCTCTGAGAGTGGAGGCACAAAGTAGGTCTTCGTCTGCTTTATGACTTTTTTAAAGAAAATTTCTCTTTGAAAACTTCTTCACTTTTCCGCGAATTCACCTGATGACTTTTTTTTAAGTCCTTCACCTCTTTTTCCAGCATTTTTCAGGGTCGCACCATATAACCATATACCACTATGATCATATTATCACTTGTATCAGAATGCCATGTCATCGCTCTCTCTAAATCTTTCTTTTTACTTTTTACAATTTCTTCTCCTAACAAAATTTCTTTATTACAAATTTCTTCTTGCTTTCTACTTTCTCCTTTCTCATAATTTTTTCGGGGGGGGGGGCACTTCTCCTTATACATTTCATTTTTACCTCATCTCGTCAAAAATGCTGTCAAAACTATCACACGCAATTACATTTGTTGGCCTTTTTTGGAGTTTTATCAAGATGTGGGGGGGGGGACAAATGTATGGCGTGCCCCCCCCCACTCTTAAAGGTGGGGGACTTGGGATTTGGTTGTTTATTCTACACTTGTTGCATTGGGTGTACAGTCCATCTCGGTTATTGGGGGGGCACGTGCCCCGGCTGCCCCCCCCCCCCCGAGTCTACGCCTCTGCTAACGAATAACTTTTAACTGTCTAGAGTCTGTGAATTATTGACGAATCCTTCGCCAAGCACCGTATAATAGAGGTCACGGAAGAAACAAAAGCAGACTTTATAATAATTGTGCTTAAGACGCATAATCTTTATTTTGTGTGTGAAAATCGGTTGCTTCAAGACGGTTTGCAGTCGACGAGGCGCCGCGGCCGTTTTAAATTCCGCATTAAAACTGAATGCTTCTCGCTCGCCAAGCGCCGTCTTGGCAGGGAGGGAGGGATTGTGGGAGGGAGGGAGGGAGAGAGGGAGGGAGGGAGGGAGGGAGGGAGGGAGGGAGGGAGGGAGGGAGGGAGGGAGGGAGGGAGGGAGGGAGGGAGGGAGGGAGGGAGGGAGGGAGGGAGGGCAGGCGTGCTGGAGGGCTGGCGGGCAGAGGGACGAATGCTCGGACGACGTGTCCAAAGCGACGTATTCGCTGCATCGTTTGTAGCATTATTTATAAGCAACGCTTTGAACGTCGCCGCCTCTGCTGTTGCAGCCGCTGATGTTGCTGCTGCTGATGATGATGATGATGGTGATGATGATGCAGAGATTACATCAGGCGCTGGGACCCGACGAATGACTGCCTATTATCGTCATTGATCACAGTAAATACGCCTCATTAGGCGCCACTGGCGACAGTTTTTCGAACTATTGAATACTAATTGAGGACGGACGCAGTGAGGTTCTATATGTGCCGCAGAGGCTCCTCGTTCGAAAGAGGCGCGAAAGACGAAACGCTGCATATACTCAGAGTCACTTGCAACCAAGGAGTAACGTAATGCAAATTAGATGTCACTGTCAATCCTTTCAGTGGCTTCTATCCCCCCTCAATCCCTCTCCTTCCCCTCTTTCAAAGAACTGTGAGCGAAGACTCTGCAACTTGTAGGGAATGTGAGAAAAATTGAAAAGAAACACGTACTCTCCCTGTTCTTCACTGGGCTAAACTTGCGCCCGCCCTGAACAGGGATAGAACCCTCTCAGTCCTTTATTAACGGCTTTACGCGGGCTAACCACAGTCCGTCTTCAAACACATTCATTTAGGCCTAGTGGTTTTTGTTGATTTTGTCGTAATTAACAATAGGAAACTTAGTTTAGGCCTATACGTAGCTTATTTCGTTTATTCTTCAGTACAGGTTGTCACAGACGTTACATGTTCACAATGATCCGTACGTTATTACTTGGACTGTGTGTGGTGGTATTGGCTTAAGACCTTCCTCTGGTCGGGGTAAGCGGGAGTTAATATATGGACGGCGAGGAATTCAGCTTCTGCTTGAGGCACAGATAGGGTCCTGGGACGAAATCCTCTGTGGGGTTCAAAGGCAAAGCCTCTCAAGCTGATAGCACGTTTAGGTCTGTTACTGTACAGTGAACAGCTAATAGTTACATTATTATTGTTGTTATTATCAGAGGCGTAACTTTAGTCTAAAAAATGGAGGGGGTACCAATTTCTTACATACACGAAAAGCAAGGCGGAGACTGCGGTCTCTGGGAAGGCTCAATATAGTAAAATATTGATTGGCATTGTTTAAAAGTGGGGTATAATACCCCTCAGTCCAAAAAGTGGGGGGGGGGGGTACGGTACCCCCAGTCCAAAAAGTGGGGTACCCATCTACCCCCACAAATTACGCCTATGGTTATTATTACGCATTTATTGAGCGATGGCTTCGAGTATTTGTAAACTAAGTGAAGGACTTGCTCAAGGTCCTTACAAAGTAACCGTCTTAGGGAGATTCGAACCCGTATACTTAGCCCTGGATTAACCACGGTTCCAGTGGGTCCACAGACTCAGGGCTACTAAACATGTCACAAATAAGGGCCTACCATAAGTATGCTACCTTAAAAATGTTAAATATTATTTTAGTTTTCAAATGTTACGTCGTTGACATGCAATAAACGAATTCAGTAAATAAATTACTTCAAACTGAAACTGTGGATCTCTGTACTGCAGTAGCACTGCTAAAGTCATTGACAGAGGAACAAATTTGATCAACACTACCAAGACTCTGCCAAATTTTGTAGCGAGGCATTTGAAGAAAAGCGTGAACGTCGTACAAAGCGCGGCAGAGCTGTTGACAGTGAAGCAGCTGTTATACTGACTGGCGAAAGCAAGTTTAAAATTGACATAGGGCCTTTTTTATGTTATTGTTGATGCTGTCGTTGCTGATCCCACACGCAGAGTTGAAGCATACGCAGAAGTTGATCAAAGCTGTCATTTCTATGGGCCTATGTTGACGAAGTAGGCTAAATAAGGCTTCCAGAGAATCTTTAGTCTTTTGTAAGTTTTTATTCGAAAGATGTTAATAATTGTAGAACTATGTGACGTATGGATTCAATGGCGAGCATTTTTGAGTCAGTGCAGAGGCGTAACTTTGGTCTAGAAAGTGGGGGGTACCAAATTTCGCATCGTTGAGACTGTCAAATAATTATAATGGCGCCCAATGAATCTATATTTGGCGCCATTTATGCGCAATGCCGAATAATAATGATAATGATCATATGCGTAGACTCTGGGGGCAGCCAGGACACATGCCCTCCCCCTCCCCAATAATTGAGATGGACTGTACACCCAATACAACAAGTGAAGAATGAATAACCAAATCCCCCCCCCCAATATTTTTGGAGAAGTTTACGCCAGTGATGATGATAATAATAATACCAATAAAAATATGTATTAAAATAATGATAAAAAGCCTAATAATAAATTATACAATAACAGTAATAACTATATAATAATAATGAAAATAAAAAAAATAAAAATACTAACAATAGACGTGTTTCATTATTGAATAAACGTGAGTCGATCATAATTGAAGTGACGTAACAATAGTGACGTAACAAATTCTCAAGATTTAAATCTAATAACAAGACTTTTTCATAATCGAAGTGAAATAAGAAAGGCCTTTTTTCTCTAAATCTAAAATTACAAACAATGGACGTGTTTCACAATTGAAATGACGTGAAAATAGGTCTTTATTCTCTAAATTTAAACTTAGTAACATTAATAGACTTTCTTCATAATTGAAGTGACGTAACAAAGGCTTTTATTCTCTACATCTAAAATTAATAATTATAGGCGTCTTCCGTAATCGAAATGACGTGCGTAACAATTGCTAGTCTTTTATTCTGTAACAAACTTAATAGATTTTTTCATAATTTAAGTAATGTAACCAAGGCCTTTATTCTTTACATCCGAGATTAGAAATAATAGACGTTTTAACAATTGGAATGGCGTAACAATAAACCTTTATTTTCTAAATTTAAACTTAATGACAGTAGACTTTTATAACTGAATGCCAATACACTTTTCCATAATTGAGATGACGTAACAAAGGCTTTTCTTCTATAAATCTAAAAATTGCTAAATAATGTGTTTTATAGAGCCTATAACGGTAACGGCATCGTTTGTATCACAAGCATAATAATACTTATAGGCTTAATGATGATGATGATGATGATGATGATGATGATGATAATAATAATAGCAACAATAATAATAATAATCAGGGCCGTAGCCAGGATTTTGTTTCGGGGGGGGGGGGTGTTTTCTCGTCCTTAAGCAAGCCGACATGCAACTGAATCAACCGACCAAGGGGTTTGTAGTTAGTAAATGCATTATTTCATTTTTACATTATTTAATTTCAGGGGGTGTTTAACAGGGACGTAACTAGCGTTGGGCTTGGGGGGGCTTAAGCCCCCCCAAACGAAGTTGAAGCCCCCCCAAACAAGTCAAGCCGTTGTATGCTTACGGCTAAAATTCGTATGAACACTGTATAAATGTTGCCATGTCCAAGGTTTAAGCCCCCCCAAACGAAAAATCCTAGTTACGTGCCTGGTGTTTAAACACCAAAAACACAACCTAGCTACGGCCTTGATAATAATAATAATAATAATAATAATAATAATAATAATAATAATAATAATAATAATAATAATAATAATAGCGAAAATAATAATAATAACATTAAGAGTGATAATATAATATCTTCGTTTATTAATTCAAACTGACAAGTACGCAGCAAGATTACATATTATATCTTGTGCTTAAATCTCAGCTGGGTTTTGCTCCACAGTACTTACGTGATCTGTTTCAACGGCCTCATTCTGCTGCTTCGTTGCGTCGTCTCCGATCTTTTGAGCGTCTTGACCTCTTAGTTCCTCGTGTCAGGACAACTATGGCTCAGTCCAGGTCCTTTGCCTGCATAGGTCCCTCACTTTGGAACCGACTTCCTCCTTCTGTCCGCACCACCATTCTCTCTGGTAGCGTTGCTTCTTCCTTTTCTCACCTTAAATCCTGCTTTTTCTCTCGGGGTCTCGCGCACTGGGAGCGCCTCTGAATGGTATATACCGCGAGAGGCGCTTTATAAATGCCCATATACAATACAATACAATGATAATGATATAGTAGTAACAGACGAAAACAAGTTCAACAAGAGTCGAATGTAACTGTGCGGCAGCTATGCAAGGTGCTCATCTGTACTACTGCTCATTTTACAATCACCACCTAGGGAATGAATTAAGGCTGTGTTAACCTTGTGGGGGTAGCGGGTATCGAACCTACGTCCTTCTGATCTTCGTGTCAGCGTGTTACCATTCAACCATCTCCGCCCCGGCAATGGTTGATGACAGAGCCGTAGCAACATAGAACGTGGCCCCCTCCGAACATACGTCCGGGGCCCCTTACAATGCGGAAACTGGAAAGCGGTAATATACAATATACAGGTTCATATATGTGTACATAGGCCTACGCTCTACAGCGTACATGTATTCCATTTCCGTATTTGAGCAGAGCGCTTCTTTCGAGCCTTCTTCTCCGCAAATTGATTATCAATGCGTCATAAACGTTATTTTTTTCCACTTTTAGGGCCCCCTTCCAGTAAGGGGCCCCCTCCGGTCGGAGGGTACGGAGGGCGGTCGCTACGCCTCTGGTTGATGATGATCACACTGATGATAATGCTCGGTAATTATTTTGAATCTTGAGGGCTTTCATCAGATAAAATAATAATGGGCAAAAACAATGGGCATGAAAAGTGGGGTACGGTACCCTCCAGTCCAAACGGTGGGGTACAGGTACCACCCGTACCCCCCCCCCCATAAATTACGCATATGAGTCAGTGCCAACCAAACCATCGCCTCTCCAAATGTTGCAAATAATCAAGGAATACAATTTGCAATCAGGATTTCCGAATATTTACATTGCTCTGAGTATACATCTTAAACTTCCTGTGTCTAACTGCAGCGGTGAAAGATTGTTCAGTCACCGACAGAAATTCCGGTCCCCTAGGCAAAGCAGTCACGGGCCCCTGAACTATCATTAGGCTTTATAAAAAAAAGTTGATTGCAGGCCCGGCTCCCTAAAAATCGCCGTTTACTTTAATTTCCATAGCTCCATTCGACAGAGGGTGCTAGTAGAATGTCAATCTTGAAGCGTACAATTTGTCCTGCTGGATTTGAGCCTCTGACGGTCTTATATCTTACCGAAACGTTGATTGTTCAGCGCGCTATAATCACTATGCCGTCGCACTAGATAGAAGAGCAGCCACGGGTATGGTGTTGGCGACTTAATTTCTAAGCCTCGGCACGAGTGTGGGTGGCCACTCCTCTCCCTCGCCGTCTCATCTTCCCGCCGACAGTGTACGGTCGGTGTACTCATTATGGCCAAGTTTGAAAGGGAATGCAGGTGGAGCAGAAATCTCGAAAAAAATTCTACTCTGGCGGGATTTGAACCCCCGATCTCTCGATTGAGTCTAGCGCACTAACCACCACCCTATCGAGCACCTCTGTCGCACTAGATAACTACAGTGTAGGAGCTAATTGCAATGTTAGAGTTGTAAACCCTTTTCTCGACAATCACATAGGAAATAAACGTCTGAAAACGTACCAAACAACCCCTAGTTAATGTGCCAACATTGCTATTTTATATTTTACTTCTCTTAGACATGGAATTGTTCAGTACATGCAATGTATGAATGTGCACATGAATGTATACATATATATGCATGTAAGCCCAAGTATTCATACATACAGGCACATACAGGTAACTGAACATACCGCATATGATTGAATGAGTTCGTGTGTTTAGTGCTATATAAATTTCTTGAATAAAATGTATACTTACATGTAAGAATGTTTGACTGTATGTGTAGGTACATAAATGTATTTTTAATGAATTATGCATAAATGTATGCAATCACACCAAATTGGCAATACCAGTTTTGGCCAACTTAATATGCAAAACTAAATAAACGCAGATCTAATTTAAACTCCTTTGTACATTTAGGTGGATACATGTACATATTCACTCCCACACATCAAAGACATTAACTGGAAGGTCCAAAGCTTAGTAAAATTGACTTAAAACAGGTGTACCTACAGATTGTCGTGGAGGACTGCTCATGCCTCAGGGCGAGAATTATCGGGGGTTCAACCCCCACCCGTCTTTCTTAAGACCCCCAAGTTAAGACTTCATTGCACACCCCAAGGGGTCATTTCCAACCCCTCAGTTGTGCTAGTGTATTATATTGTGGATATATTTTAGCATTTTCTTTCACAACTCACTTTGTGGGCAACTAATAAAGTAAAGCTCTGGTTCATGGTGAGCTTTGCAATCAAGTGAATTGTATACTAATGAATTTAGTCTAGTCATCAATTTAAGCTTTCTATTGCATTTTTTTATTTTCTCAGTTTGCAAAAATGGATAAAATATTCAACTCTACATGGATCAAACTCATCAAAGTCTAACCCACCCCAGTCTTTTTTCTACAATTCTCACACTGGGACGGTCAACAGAGACAAGGATAAACCCAACACATAGCATTCCATTTTAAAAGAACAGTCTCCTCACTTAGCCCTGTCAGGCAGCCATAGGAATGAAAAATGTCATCAATTTCACTTTGTTAGCAGCGTGAAGGTGAGTAGCCAGTACTCTTCTTCAGTCTGAGCTAATCACTGAGACTATATGCATCATCAATTTACACATTTAGCCAATTTCACTACAGAATGCAAGTGGAGGAAAAATCAGAAACACCTTTTCACCAAACTATAAACATGCCACCATTAGAGCCCTTTTAAATTAAAACTTTACCAAATAATTTTGATTTTAAATTCAGCAGTTTTTTGTGATGACATTTACAATATTAGGACATTTTAGTGTTTTGAAGCCTTCAGCCACTTGCTTTAGAATCTAAATGCTACACGCAAAATTTGTCACCTATGTCACAGAATTCAATTTCAAAACTTGCCCAACACCACATATTGAAAAGTTGCTATCTGTGGTCAGCTATGTCAGATACAGTAGTCTTTAGAATCTGTTCTCTCAAAAACATTTACATCTGTAGAACTGTAGAATGGCCTTTTAAAAAATGCAAATTAAGAACAGGATTTTAAAGTGTTTTCATCATTTATTGGTGAAATGACAGCAAAATGTCACACAAGTCCATTTAATGTCGGTTTCATTCCAATACTGCCAGCTTTTACTTGAGTGGAATGAACCTGGAAGAGTGGGTGGCACCAATACCAGGGCGACCGTGCTTGACTGGTTTGTACGTGATGCTGAACTCTCCCAAGTAGTGTCCAATCATTTCAGGCTGAAATTAAAAGCAGTACAAATGTAAATACAAACATTCAAATGGATTATCAACAACGACAAATTCGCAAGCAAGTAGGTATTATGTATTACCACAAGATGCTGAAAAGGTGCTCTTTTACTGAACACTACAAATGATAAGAACAATTACACGAAGAAGAAGAGCAGTCCCTCAAGCTAGCCCTGAGGCAGCCATGGGTATGAAGTATTAGCAACTTCATTTTCTTAACATCAGCATAAGGGTGGGTGGCCAGTCCTCTCCCTCGCAGTCTCATATTCCCAGACAGTGTACAGTCAGTGTACTCATTACAACGGAGTTGGCTAGGGGTGCAGGAGGAGCAGAAATCTCGAACCCAATTTCTGCCCTTGTGGGCAGATGACCTGTTTCAAAATGTTGATCATAAAAAGTAAATAAATTGATGCTTACTCTTGCCATTGGGTATGAGTTCCTTAAAATGTAAGAAATAAGAAAAATGTTAACAAAACACAATGTTGGTGTGTGAAAATTATCTGATAACCAAAACCATGGAAATGGGTGCAAATTATCAGATAACAACCAAAACCATGAAAATTAAGTTCACAACTCACCTTGATTTCAACCTGGTTAAAGGTTTTGCCGTTGTAGATACCAATAATGGATCCAATCATTTCAGGGATGATGATCATGTTCCGCAAGTGAGTCTTGATGCACTGAAAACAGGAAAACAATACTGTTAAATCTACCAGTTCAGATAACTAGGTATCAATACAGGCTGACAAATTTTTATTTATAAGAAAACTAAAACATATTTTGTAACAACATAGATGAAATTATCGTAGTTCGTTTGCACTTCAACACAATATGGAAAATTAAGAAAGTTTGCATTAAAATCTAAGCTACAGATAAACAGCAGATAGTAAAGCTGTCAAACTGTATTATAGAAATTTGTTTCAATACATTTATATATAAACATTTATTCAAAATACACACATTGAAATATTAATACTACGTACACACACATGTGTATATATATATATATATATATATACATACATACATACGAAAATCTGGGGTATAGTACAGATAAGAAAGGGTCTTATGACTTCACAGGCTGAAAAAGGTATCTTGAACTAAGTCTTATTCTGAAAACAGAAGCCCTTGGTATATACATGGGTTAACTCTAATGACGACTTTCGTCACAAGATAACCCGGGGTTTTACAGAGGCGAAAGTAGGAAGATTTCAAGGAACAGTGGAACACCATCAACCACTTCACCGCCACATACCAAGTATATCTGGCACACAACAGAAAATGTCAGCACCTTGCCTTCGGATTATTCCGGCGCAAGCACAGCGACTGAGAGACAGTGCTGGCATGCTTTGTGGCATATATTACAATAATAATATAGTTTTTGAGTGGCGCAAGGAATTTTCTCTGGCCACCAAGTGGTTAGTCAAAGTGAGCTTTGAACATGACGACAAGGATATTGTTTGAACTCTAGGCACGAAGGAAGACAATTGTGTGACGAGTTAATTTTATATGTAACATAAATTCACCTCTGGCTTCTCAAGTGCTGGGGCCTCTTTCTTGGCCTTTCTCAGCCTCTTCAAAAGGGCCATGTGCTTACGCTTAAGGCCTCGGGCAAATCGTCGTCTAACTCGGCAAGGAAACAAAGCCATGAGAGAGTCACTACAAAGCACAAAATTAACAACTTCTAAATCACACTGATTGAAACAAACTATTCACGTGTTTTCTTCTGACTTCAGAGAATTATTCCAATTAAGGCACTGTTTTGTTAAAGCTTTTAGAGAAAAAAGTTATTTAAAATGCTGTTGTGTATTTACCAGATATTGAATGTTTAGAACTGAATAACCATTGCATTACCATTAAGTAACTTTGAATTACAAAGCAACCAGTCAGGTCCCAAGATTCTGAGCTAATCAACAGACTAATAACTTACTTGCTCATATCCAAGAGCCGATCCAGATCAACGCCACGGTAGGTGTACTTCCTGAAGGTCCTCTTCTTCTTCTTCTCCAGGAGGTCTGCAGTGTCGGCTGATTCCGCCTGTAAACATTATACAAATGAGTTAGCCAGTTTACACATCACACGTGTTTATAAACTATGCTCGATTCAACCGACTAACATTTTCATTCCTACACTTTTAGCAGAAGTACCCGCGATGAAAGAGGCATATCATGAGCATCTGCTGAAGTTTGAATCACAAAAGCATAAAAATGATACCAGAAATTTGCAAGTGCTAGAAATCGCATTTCTCAATAAGGGGGTCACCTGTAAACTGTGTTCGTAAAAAGGGGCAGGGAAGTGTCGACAAGGTGGGAGATGGTCTGGCCAATGAGGGTGCCTGCATCCAAATTCTATACAGAAAACTATTTCTGTGCAGCCTGTACAACACCCACCTTTGAAGAAACACACTCCAGTTTGCAAAACACAGACAATTTTTTAACATTTTAATTTCTATTAATGGAAATGAATATGTTCATGTACTTCGGACACCAAATTCTGCCTATTTCATCAATCGTGCACATTTTATTAACTGCACATTCAGGATTAAAACTTCTAACAAAGACTCTGTTTTATTGTGAATACTTTTTGCGATTTGGATCATGATCTAGAAACATGAACAGCAGTTTAATATTTTTATTGTTCTGAAAAATATAAAGCTCTTAAACGAACGCATCAAGCAGAAGCTAGACTTTTCTAGATGTTTTATTCATATAACCACTTGTTTTAGATTTAAAATGCTTGGATATATAACGCTACCCACTGAGTATTAGCCATAAGACTCCGCCACTACCCGTAATCTGGTAGTGCAAGCCCGTCAGGATAAAGGAAGAGGGCGACGCTAATCAACGTTTTAAAACTCAGCATCTTTAAACAGCAACCAACCAATTAGCCATGCCGACCGATTCCGCGTTTATCTAGAAATTGGGGTGTGATCATTGGACATGTTGGTATCCCCATTTTTACGCAAAATTTACGTCAATAACGCGTAAATATACAACATACGGGGTTACTTTTTTACTGGAAAGTCTGCTTATGCAAAATAAACAATCGGATGGTAAATTCAAATGTGAGAAATACTAAGATTAAAACTGGAATACCTACCATCTTGATAATCTGCGCACGCTACAGCCTAGGCAAATCTAGAAAAAGACAGCACGATGGAAAGGAAGTTGCAAGTATGTAAAAGACACCAAATAACCAAACATAACACAGAGAAAACCATGAATAGTGAGTAAGTCAGTGAGACGGCTAGCGGTTATGAAAGAAGTATATAAACGAAAAGGTCCCTCCGAATGATTATTGAATACAAACGCAAGGCATTCTACACGTTGCATTCAAGCATTTCAATTGAAGAAACGTCACACGCGTTTATGCATTCCTTACGGTCAGGTTCCAAGGATCTATATATATGTGCTATAGCCAGTTTACTAGTTTATTCTAAAATTTTCTAATGAACTTTATTTTCTATTATCACTCATGTAGGCCTAAGCATTTCTGCGTTTTTGTCAGATTGTTTCTTTCTTCTCAATAAACGAATATACTCTCTGGCAAATTGCGGCATATATTATGCTACATTTGTGACATCACGTTTGCAAATTGTTGAATTGTGTGTTACCTTCGTGGTCACAGGCATCAATTTCGAAGATTTACAGTTACACTTACGTTTGTTTACTTGACTCTCCACGAATCTAATAGGCCTACGCACACGCCAATCTTTGTGGGACGCGGTGGTGTAGCGGTATGTTCGGTGCCTTGCAACCGGAGGGTCGCAGGTTCGAATCTACTTTGTAATCGTAATCGTAATCTTCAACTTCTAAAGCGCCACTTTTGAGCTAAGCGCAAAGCATAAGCTTATTCAGGAGCGCTGCGTTGTGTCCGAGGGTCGCGGTCGATTACTATTGGAGGTCCGAATCCGATTGCCACAGAGACTTCAGAAAGTTGAAGATTACCAGAGATCGAGGTAAGTCTCGCGCGAGCAGCTGTTACGGCGGGTTTCGTTGAGGTCGAGAAGGCTTGAAAGCAAATGATCAGATGGATTAATAATAGCAGGAATTCTTGAAGAGGTGAATCTTTAAATTTGTATTGGAAAGCCTGTTGGATGATGAGTAGAGGAGCTCAGGGGCGTCTATCCCCCCTAAGTCACTGGAGCAACTTCCCATTTCCCCCTCTTCTTCCTTTCCCCCTTCCTTCCCCCTAAAATGTTGGCATACACACTGACAGATCTCCTTCCCCCCCCTATTTCTTGGATGGAGCATTTGCTCCAAGGTTTCTACGGTGTAGAGTTGTAGACTCCCCTGGAGGAGCCTGAGGCAGCCTAGACGACGATGAGTTAGTGGCGGTAGCCTATTGGTGGAGGAATTGGTCTCGAGAAACCTCAAAGCCACTGCAGAGTAGCAACTTTGGATAAGTTGCTCACCTACAATAATGTTGTCCAACGCTCGTGATCAATAGGTTTGTACGCTGCGATTGGCCTTCGAGTGGCACTTTAGAAGTTTGGAGATTACGAATACGATCGTGCCTTTTTGTGAGTAAGTAAGTTGTAGCCTTATGTAAGGCTAATGTAAGGCAAATGCTAAATAGGCCTAAAGAGTTAAAGAGTTACTGTCATCTAGTAAAAGCTCACAACGGCATATACACTGGCGTAAACTTGTCCAAAGTTTGGGGGATTTGCTTATTCATTCTACACTTAATAACATAATATATAATATCTTTTCTTTAATTAAGCGCCTGCTAACCGCAATGCGCTGTACAGTGAACATACATATAGTAGAAACGGCAGCCACGCAGGGCGCCTTATATACATGTATAGTTGTATCCAGTAGAAGCACGATAGCAGTTTTACAGGAGTCGAATACAACTGTTTTTTTAATGGCAGCCACGCAGGGCGCCAGTCACGGCCTAACACTCACTTAACTACCGCCGCCATCTAGCGAGTAGAAGGCTGAGTTAACCTTATGGATGGCTACTGGATTCGATCTTGGTACCTTCTGCACTTCACGCCAGTGTGTTATCCATTACTCTACGGGCATCTTGTTGCATTGGGTGTACAGTCCATCTCAATTATTGGGGGGGACGTGCCCCGGCTCCCCCAGAGTCTACGCCTATGGGTATATATGGCTCTAGCAGCTGGGCTTCAGTGCCATACCGCATGTAAGACATAATTATGAAGCCCATAACTTTATGAATATTGTCACGTTGACACCATGTATCCTACATAACTTACGTTACTGTTGGTATACGTTTAAACATTTCAAAGGCGGTGAGTTTGGTAGCTGATTGATGCCTGCAACAATGACTAAATTGAAGTAGGCTATTAGGCTATGTTTGATATCGATATTAAGAATCGGTCAGTGATAATCTTTGCCACAGATGGCGTACGTTGCTGGAATAATTATTAGCTGTCCAAATCTGTAGGCTTACGAGTGAAGCATGTACGAGAATCGATACAACTCCAGAGATAATAACTATATTCATTGTACACAGATTGAAAAAAATGACACGACTAGGCCCTAGACATAAATGAAATCGTTCAAAACCAATTAAATCTACGCGATTGACTCATTAAGCGGTACAGAAGCAAATTGCGAATAAACGAGATAAGCAGCTTAAATCTCAACAAAAGCAGGCCTATATAGGCCTATTGCTTCTGAATTGAAACATTAAATTTGACCTAGCTTATGCTATGAGGTACGTGCATATGTTGGCTAATTAATAGAGCATCGTGCCCAACCAAACGGGCAGCATTCATGGGCGGCGATCCTGAGTGGTCGACGGGAACAAGACCCCTCCTTAAACAGTGGGGGGGGGGGGATAGTATACAGCCCCCAAATTCTGAAGAAACACCAAAAAGGTTAAAACGTTTTCACCTCTTTTTTGACCAGATGAGTTCTGTAAACAAGATCGCCACCAGTGGCAGCATTAGCGAAGATCCGTACAAAGTGGAACGGTGAGATAGTTGAACGGTAACAAGTACGTTGGTACGAAGATCAGGAGGACGCAGGTTCGATATGCACTAGCCCCATAAAGGTTGACTCAGCCTTTTCACTCCCTACACTCCCTAGGGGACGACTTAAAATGAGCAATCGGACAGATGGGCGCCTAGCAGGCTGCCGTAAGTTAAATTCGACTCCTGCGAGTCCTGTTAAATTTGTTATCATCTGTCACCACTATATCATGCGTACCTGTCAATTTGAATTTAATAAACGAAGATTATTATTATTATATTATAACTCCACACGATAAAATCATCAAAAGTATGACCCTGCTACGGATACGATCGCTACTCAATAGTGTCTACTCTATTCATTTCCGGTGAAGAGTGATGTATGCCCAGCGCTAAGACAGAGCACCTGAAGAAGGTGAACTGACGTCATTAAACAGCATGTTGAACCTATTTGTAGTATATCATCTCAGATCCACACATAATAACAATATGGCGATTGTTTAGTGCATTAACGGCTTTAGGTTTCTACGTTTAAGAAGGTTATTCGAGATAAAGATTTACAGTAAGTCTACGCTGACCATTAATTTTGAGTTTCGTTAGATAACCAAATAAGGAGCTAAGTGACGTTCTCTAAAATCGAGGCTGCGTTAACTAATTGCGAATGATTGTCCGTAGCTGTGAGCCTAAGGTCCGGTGTGAGCGAGTGCGGTATGGATAGCGTCGAGGGATTTGCAAATTGGGTGGATGAAACAGGCTACAGCTTGAACAGATACTTCTTGAATAGCTAGAAAAACATGTCGAATAATACTGGTAAAAAGCAAGCGCGTATATATGTAAAATTTCGACAGATTGCATTATAATTGGCTCGGGTAGCGGTTGTAGGTGACACTGACCATTGTGGATTCCGATACTCATTCGACGATTTCTGCAGCGCTGGTTAAACTTAGCGTAAACGTCGGGCACTTAGATGTAAAGTGGAATCCAGCCAGACACTATATTATCTCTGACTACCATAGTCTCTGATGCATAAAATAAAGTAACATCAGGACCACTTTACATCGCCGCAGGTAACATGTTCAAGTAGTGATTAAGAACGACTTGCAGTAACGCGAGCAGTTGAGTAAAAATTAATCAGTCGTTACACATTGAAACAGGATTTGATTTCTGAAGTTGCATGCATATATATATATATGACTGTATATATATATTTTCGTGTGTACATATTCATTTGTGTATATTTCTGCAAATATTAATAGCACCATAAATAGTATGAATCTCAAAGCTTAGGTTCCTGGATAGTTTCCAGGAGAATTGGTAACAAGAACGTGCAGATTAGTGACAAATTATTAGTGACATCGAATGTTAGTGTACAGGAATTAATAATTAAATAAATGAAAAATTATAGTAAATATGTCAGTAATACGTAAAATAATGAGCACCTTATTATGCCCGAAGGCAGAAAGAAACAAATCAAACGTCTCAGCAGTACAACTTACATGTGCATTGTTGTATAAACCTAATGTCAAGCGCACAAACTGCAAAAATGTTCATGTAATTTATGAAACTAGATTTACTATTCAAGGTGATGATGATGAGTTTGGTATCACAAAGAATGCTCACCAAAGTAACACCATAAAACATTCTTGGATTAAATTAGATGTTGAGTGAACTAGTTGCCAAAACATCATGTGACGCTTCTTAATAATGTGATGTAAGTCCAGTCTGCAAAGGCCACAGACAACCACTGGAAACAACTGTCGGGATCGCTTATTTCGCTTTAAAGTTTGACTGAATCACTACTTTGCTTGTAACCTGCTGTGTTTTGTCAGCTGTAGTTTCTATTAAACGAGTATACAAAATTACTGTATACAGTATACAATGCAATACAATGTCTGTAGGTACTCTCAGGCATCCAGTTCATGGTAGAAAATTCAAACGTTAAGCATTTTATGAAACATAGTCTACCACATGATTTCCTTGTGACTACAACAGTTCTACAATATAGCCATGCCACAGTGGTATATATATATGGCAATTATATGAAAATAAGGGCAATTACATGAGTCAAGATTTGAGACTTTCTCATGTAATTATGTACTAATTTCTTAATTTCTTGTTCTTCCTGTATCGGTACTATTTGCAGATGCAGTGCTCTATTTTAACGAAATGGTATTCTTGTTACCAGTTCCTTTGGAGACCCTGAGGTTGTTTCTAAACTCAGAGATTACCTAAACCTCCATTCTATTGGAAATGCACTAGTTACATAATGTTAAATAGGTTACAAGAATGTTCAGGTTGTTTTTGATCAAGTTGTGCAGTGGAATGTTTTAACAATAAAATATATTTCAAGCCTCTAAATAGAATACAAATATTAAGAATTTATTCTGACACACCATGTAGGATACAAGCTGTCTGAATGTTCTAGGTTTATCTAACAGACTTAGATAAAGAAAATTTAAATGTCTGTATCGAACAAGTTTACATCTATCATTAAGCACTTTGTTGTTATTGTTGTTATAGTTATTTTTATTGTTTACAAGAAATACTATGCTAGGCTAGTGCATATTATTATGATGTTAATGGGAATTGGGAAAACTAGACCATATCCTCTGCAACGTCTGTTTGACAGTAATTATTATTTCTACTACTATAACTACCAGTATTCCAGTAATATGTAATGGTACTGTTAATGCTGTTGTTTCAGAACTTTTTTCAAAGTTCTAATTTACGCACCTGTTTCATTGCTAAACTAGTGTCTACAGTTCTGTTAAGCATTGGATTAGGTATGTTTATGTATGCATATTGACAGTCATATTAAACCAATCACAGGAACTTGCAGTAGGTTAACAAGGAAACAAAGAATATATACATGTGACCTGTTCTCATAAACTGAGTCTTAACACTTTAATGATGAGAACGTACTAAAAGTTAATGGGAAACCAATGTAGCTTGTCATTGAAGTGTTATGTTGAACTGTGATGCTCACGGCCATTTTGAAGGAACGTATTTCATTCGTGTCGTTTTTAATACAGCCTGTAGTGTCTGTACAGTGTCTCTGAGTGACATTTCTTGTCAGTCACTCAATAAATTCATATTATCTTTTCTTAGCTAAATGGTGTCTTTATGATTTGCAGGTTAAGGAAAGTATCGCCAACCTGAAAATGAAACTTCGGCAACAGGAAGTGGACAGCGTGCAAGATAGCATAAGAGAGACAATTATGCTTCTGTCCAAGTCTCACCTCAAGTTTAAGACAGAGATTTCAGTCGAAGGGCTTATCGCCATAACACTCGACCAAGACGAGGTGGTTGTCATCAAAATTGGGGAATCGTTTCAGCTGTCTGGCAAGCATAGTCTGCGCGATTCGATATCTAGAAGCATCTACGATGAAGGTCTGAGCGAAGCCGAGGATGCAGGGAGCACAGGTAACAACACAGCGGCTGAGTCGGAAGGCGCTGTTGAGCAGCAACAGAAATTAGACTGTTCCAACGCGAGTCCTCTAGAGCCGAAGAAGGCAGGACGTGTGATTGGAGAGCCGGCTAACAGCGGTGACGGCAGCGTATCCGAAGAGCCATCTCAGGAGTATGCAGAACAGCTTCTTGATTTCTCTCGCGATGGCTACCCACCTGACGTAAAGCCAGCCTTAAGCCCGCCTGTAGAGACAGACGACAATTCACAGGTGTTTTCGTCGTCAGCCGAATCCTATCAGGTTGGCTTCTCTTCCAAGAACGACTCTGCAAGAAACAATTCGGACTATTCACCGCACATATCCAGCAATCATTCCAGCCAGCCTGCCGTCTCAGCCCGGCCCGTTCTCAACATTCCAAATGCCCCGAGGCGCCTGCTGTACCCACACTCACAAAAGCGCCATGAGAAGCAGAAGCAGAAATGCAGCGAGCAACGGCAGAGACTGCACTGCTCGGAAAACAGCCGCAATCATCTGAACAGCGAGCATAGCGATCGAGTTGTCGACGACAGCAGGATGAGTCATGAAGACGGAGCAGACAGCCCTCTAAACCTGGAATTCAACCCTAGGAGCGAGCGCTCGTTGGAAACCCACCTTCCTTCTGTCAGCCAGATAAAAGTCGAGCCGGGTTGCTTCCCCGATGACCAGGAGATGGGCGAACATTCAGACGTCGCTGAGACAACATTTCAAAACAACATGTTGGTCAATCAGCAGCGAGCCATGGCAGCTGCGTACCAGGCCGCTGCCTTTGTGGATCCAGGTTTCCTATCGCAGTCATCTGCTGGGCACGTTCTCTTTCCTTCTCATCCGGCATTCATGTTCGGAAACATGGATGTGACTTCTAACTGGGCACACGGCCTTGCCTCTTACTCACAAGCGCTGCCCGATCTGTCGCCGTTGACTCAGCTGCGAGCAGGAAACCCTAAGGTAGCTTCTTCTGTAAGTTCATTTGAGTTCATTTCATAAGTCATTTGATCTCGTGAAATTAAATATGTTACTTTTAGAGACAGACAACAATTTTCAGATTTTAAAAATTAGTTCTTTGTTGTCTTTGATTTTTTATTATATTCTAACCAGTTTTTTTTTACATATATTTCTTCAGTTGGTTATCAGATTAGAAATGGAGTCAGTGCAACCATGCAACAGCATGCATACTCTGTTGCCGGTCCCACTATCAGGAACGGGCTTCCTCTGGAATTGCGGTGTCTCCCTCGAGACTCATCCACCTCTTTCTTTTCTGCTCTTAAGGCTGTTTTCTTTTGCCTAGTCTGGGCTGGGAGCACCGATGAATAGTGCACCTTGAAGAGTGCACTATATAAATGTCTAGCTGATTGATTGATTGACAGTGTGTTTACAGGTTGCTGGATCTGACCCAAGACAAAAGGTATAGGTCTAGGCAAGCTGTAACAAACAGGTTTTTTGAGGATATCAGCTTCTGCTTAGGTTACACTGATTCAAACCTTTGCTTATGTCAGCACTTTTGAGAGGGTCTTACAAATGCGCTCTATAAACCTCCAGATACAAACATACATTACTTTTTAAATTAAATGTTAAATGTTTATTCGCATTTCAGTGTGACTTTGTGCGTGTTAAAAATGTTTGTAATATTATTAATAATAATAATAATGTGTGCATATATGGGTTTGCAACTTTGCAGTATATTATTTAGCATGCCGTTTGCTCGTTGATATGTAATGGTTTATCTGGTTTTAAGAACTGTTTTATATCGCTTTGAGAAAGCTGTTGTTGTAGTTACCACTGTGACCACAGATTTACATAACTCATTGATCAGAGCTGCCCTGACTAGGCAATATAAAACCACAATCGAACAGTCCTAATTCTTTTCTTGCGCTTGCAGAAAGTAGTTAAAGAATGGCCAGAGAGCTCACATCTCAGGTTGCTAAGCAACTTTTCCCTGAAAGTTGAGCTAGCAGTAGCAAAGCCTTTGTGCTGTGCTGTGCAAGTTTGGGCTAATAGGACAACCAGGTCACCTGACAATCTTATTTTTTTAATACAATGATTTCTATGAGTGCCTTTGTCATAATGGCCAAGAAATCGATGTTTGTTTCATGTGAGATCACAGTAAAGATCGCAATCCATTGGAAAAACCAGGTTGATATCCCATAGATTAGAGAAACCAGAAGCCTGGCTTCCGTAGGTGAGTGAGTTGAAAGAGATGAGTCTTGAGTATAGACTGGACTGATATAAATGAATTGACAGAATGGACTGAACTGGGCAGCAAACTGCAAAACTTTTGGACTGAGTCATCAGGAAACCCTGAGAACCCAATAGTGGTGAGATTCAGGCACAGTGTGAGTCACAGTGTCATTGATTGAGTGCAGTATCTATTGGTGTGAGAATGGATGTGAAAAATCTGTGAGGCAAAAGAGACCTGAGCATTCTATGAAAACCGTGTATGTGTTATGACCTGATCTGCATAATGTTCAAACATGATTAGAAAATGATGTGGTGGAGCTTAACACCTTGCCCAAACTTTGTGCACATTAAACACAGTTAACAAGTCTCAGTGCATTTGGCATAGGTTACCAATGTAGTTTCTCTCACGGAAAACTAGATACATTGCCAAACCTAGGTACATCACTGATCAGCTGAGAGCCTCAGCATACGGGATGGATGCGACTCATGAGAGTGATTGGGATTTAGAGATTTGAAAGTATAAAAAAGGCTTTTCAATTTGGACAAATTAAGAAATTTTTAATCAATCAGAAACACCGGGTGTAGTAAAATGTTTGGTGTCATGGCAACCCGAATTAAGTTGCAAGTTAACAATTGACTCAGATCATTGTTTAGAGCTAAATTGCCTTCGTTTCATAGACCATTAGTGAATTCCGCTTACACATTTGCCTGAGTGAAAAACGTTTTTCGTGAGATAAATTTTATACTTTCTGTAAAATTGATATTTTGCAACACCTCTCCAAGATATTTCTTATGGATACATAGGTGTTTTACCTTTTGTCTGTGGAGGTATTGGGATCTTAGAATCTGCCTTTATGGACATTTTTTAATATGCAGTTTGTTTTGCTGTTAAGCTTAAAAATTGCCAAATTTTGTTGGTTAATGCTTGGATTTGACTTGACTTGTGTGGCAAATTTACTAGTGCAATGTTGTTCCCAACCTGGGGTGCCTGCACCCCCAGGGGGTGCGAGATGGCATTTCAGGAGGTGTGATCAAAATGGAAAGTATAAGCTAAAAATATATGTACAGGACAGTAGTAACTGTATATATATTTTTTCTAATTGCTCAATTTGTATTTGCATTTTATGCACTGAGTTAAAAGCTTACTTTTTTTTAGTTCAGTTTGTTCACCTGCAGTACTGTATTTTGTGTATGTGGTTCAAAAAATAGAAATTTGACTTATTCATCTTAAAATTTGACTTATTCATCTTAAAATTCATATTACTTTTATACCCTTCATGTTTGAGAAACTGCACTGGCTTCCTCTCTATGCACGTATTAAGTTCAAAATCCTTATTCTGGTGTCAAAGACACAGCGGGGTCTCGCCCCCAAATATTTAATTGATGTAATTCACCGGCCTCTTTCTGTCTCCTCGCATCGTCCACTTCGCTCCTCAGAGAGATTTGATCTCTCAGTTCCTCATACTAGAACAGCTATGGCTCAGTCCCGATCTTTTGCCTCAATTGGTCCATCTCTCTGGAATACACTGTCTCCTTCTACTCGCTCTCAAATTTTAATAAGTAACCCTTCATCTTCTTTTGCTTTCCTCAAGACTTTTTTTTCTCTCTTGCGCACTGGGAGCGCCTGTGAACGGTTACCCTACTAGGGGTGCTTTATAAATGTTTAAATACAATTACAATTATAAGGGGTTGAAAATTAATCAAACATTTCCTAGGGATGCAGGGCATAGAAAAGGTTGGGAACCTCTGCATTACATTGATGACCTTATGTTTGATCTATTATTTCAGAGATCATCAGGTAAAAGTCGAAGATCCTTATTGTCGATGGACTCAACAAGGAGAGGAAATGACATACATACAACTCAACCAAACGGTGTTTTAGCGATCGAAGGCAGTCTGCCGGTTAGTCTTTTCTCATTGCTTCTGGTTAGGTGCACTGACACATGTTGACACATGTTGACACTTCAACACATGTTGAAGTTTGTGAGGCATAATGTAGTGACAATTTGTGATGATGATGATGATGATGACGACGACGACGATGATGATGATGATAAAAACAGAATTTCCTGTACTGAAATCTGCTCATAATACCACATTCATGGTAAGTTGTTTTTAAGATGTGGTTGCTTTGTAGCAGTGTTTATAACAATGTTTTGCTCTACAACATTATGTCAGAATTTTTTACAATGCTAAAAGGTATCCTTTTTCGCAACGCATTGTATACCGGGTTGCTTCTATTGTCTGGCAGTGTCAGCTTGGCCGCGCTCCTTTCTATCTACGTGAGCTTTGTTTTCCAGCGTCCGCACTTCTTGGTCGCCGTTCACTCCGTTCCACCGCCCGCGGTGACTTACATGTTCCTTTCGCTCGCACTGCAACCATGCAACAGCGAGCATTCTCCGTTGCCGGTCCCACTATCTGGAATGGCCTTCCTGTTGGACTGCGGTCTCTCCCTCGAGACTCATCCACCTCTTTCTTCTCTGCTCTTAAGGCTGTTCTCTTTCGTCGAGGTTGGGCTGGGAGCGCCTCTGAATAGTTGCCTTGAAGAGCGCGCTATATAAATGTCTAATTGATTGATTGATTGATTGATTGAGCAATACACATGCGATACCAACAAAATAAAACTATTGCGATATTCGCTGTGATAATGAAAAAGTATCAGCTATACCAAGTTATTGTGATACTATATTGCAATACTAACAGCCATGCCCTCTATGTTTAATTTTAGATCTATGTTATGATCTTAGATGAATTTGTAGGTCGATTAAATTGTAGATTGGTTATCAGTAAAGCACTGGTTTATGAACGTAGACATTTAACCAGACCTGGTATATTCTTCAATCGATTACTGCATAGCAACCATAGACTTGTTTTCAAGTAGTGGTCTGAAGTCAGGTATTTGGCAGTGACTGTAGCCCAGTTATTGGGCAAAAATCTTAGATAATTACCGGATTTTTAAACCAGTTGTATATATGCTGTGTACATATCAAAGTATTTATATAGTATTTATGTTTTAGGATATATATACTCGCTGTGTGTATATGGCTTAGTTATGGTTTGGTGATCACGGATGAGTGATTGAGTGATGTCTTTGTTTATTCTTTGTTCAGTCTGGTGGAAAGACAAATCGACACTCACAGCCTTGTGCCAACTGTGGCACTCGTTCGACCACCATGTGGAGACGGAATGAGGATGGAGATCCTGTCTGTAACGCATGTGGTCTTTACTACAAACTACACAAGGTGATTCTGTCTAGATCTAATCCATTCCAACTCCTAAATCACTGATTTCCCATGTATAATGTAGTCTCCCGTATCCTGTAGTGCAGGGCTACTCAAACTGCAGACCTTGGTCCGAATCCGGATTGCCACGCCCTTTGTTGTAGATCTCATAAGTGTCTGGAAAATTGAAAATTTCTTATACTTGCCACTCAACTTCATTATCATATTGTACTAGAAAATCTTTAAATAGGTCATTGGTAGGCTATTTCCAGAAAGAAATCTCTGGGGAAACCAAATATAGCCTGCCACTCAGTTGCATTTGAACCTCAGGAATAACTACTAGTTTAATATAGTTTCTACTGTTGGATGGCTAAACCAAACAAACACCATACAATCAGGTCTTTAGCCAGAAATACAGAGTAGCCCATCCAAAAGCATTCGAAGTCGTGACCATCCGACGCCGTGAGCGTACGAAGGCGTGACCGCCTGAAGTCCCGCCACCGTATGAGTCCGACTGCAGTGCCCTATGCTGTTTACAGAGCCTAATATCAACCCCTGCTCCTTACAGAACCGTCATCTGAACGCTCACAGTGGCTCTAGAGAAGAAACTGGATGGTGGTGGAGGAGAATCATGCACAATTTATGCTCGTCCAAAATAAAAAAGGATGGTGGGTGGCTAAGGGCCTGCATACAATCGATATTGCAAAGTCATGCTTTCCATTAATCAGGAACAGAGGACTACTTCGTTAGTTGTGTGGCACAGTTTCACATGACACCCTTTTGTTTGACTTGCTTGAACTTACTTATTCTTATGCCTAAGTTGCTTTCAAGTTTCAGGATGTTAGTATTGCAGATTTATGGTCAAGTTTATCAATGAAAGTCAATATCCAGACATTAGACAACTTGCAGTTGCTTTCTTGATCCTGTTTGTAACAACATACACTTGTGACTACAATGTTCCCAGCAATTAATGTAATTAGATCATGATGCAGAAGTTCCCTTACAAATGAATATTTGAATAAAGAATACTCTTTAGATTACGAAATATACTAAGTGTAAGACCCGGGGATACAAGTCATCTTGTGTCAACTTAGCCCTCCATTCCCAGTATTAGTGAGTGAGTATGAACAGGTTGGTTCATTTGAGTGGCTGAATAGGTATCCATTTCTTTAGTTTATTTTAAGTAATTCTTGTGCTACTATAATCATCAAAATCTGAATGTGAACAAGTCCCAATCAACAGCTGCAGAACAGCACTGAAATCTCCTAGAATGCAGGTTATTTTTAATGTATGGGATAAGATTTTAAAGCATTTATTGCTCGCAGTAAATAGGTCTAAATCTGAGGAGCAGATGTATGTTCAGTAAGGGTCCAAGACGCTTTCATACGTATGCCAGAGTACTGAGTTTTGACAAGTAATTTAAAAGATGTTACTGAGTTACCAGTTGGGCCTTTTTGTGGGTAGACGATTTCAAATACAGTGAGCATATCAACAAGCCAGTATCAGAAAACGCGACACTAGAGTCTTGGAAGATGATATGGAGTTTGCATTGTATTAAGATATGATGGAAAGCTGGTACTCTGTCCCTTAAACGTCTGGTGTTTGAAGCCAAGTGAAGCTCACAAAGAGTAATGCATTTGATGAAGAAGAAGCGCTGTAACCACCATAGAAAGAGAGTTTTGAACCACTTGGAGCTGTCAGATTAAAAGAGGATATGTGTATAACACTGAGCCTGTTGCTTGGTTTCTCGGACTGTGTTAACACTTTAACGATGAACGTGTACTAAAAGCGACTGGGAACCAGTGCAGCTCATCGTTAAAGTATTAAACTCAGCTTGGGACCAGACTTCCGATGCATTGCTTTTGAGGCATTTTATGAAGTGTGACCTGTTTTCCTTGAAATAAATCCAGACAAACATGTTCTCTGTGTATTAGCATCTTAGCATCATAATTAACTGCAGCACCTCTCTGCACTGAAAATATACCTAGTCTGGTATTCTGCACGAACAAACCTGTTGTTGTCGATCTTTTATGGTAATATTGGTACTTACACAGTTATATTTGTAAATATTTATGCTCTTACATTTGCAGATATTTATATTGCAGTTATATTTGAACCATTTCATGCAGGTATGAGGCAGCTTTAACTTTGATTTTTGTGTGTTTCCTTTCTAAAGGTCAACCGGCCAATGTCAATGGTACGTGGTGAAATCCACAGCCGACGTAGGCGGCAAAAATCAGAAGCGCAGTTGCACAACGCATTGGCGTTTGCGTCCGTTGTGGCGCCACCAATGCCTGACTTACAATCAAATGACACAAGCGCTGAGGAGGCAGCGCTTAAGTGCACAACAACGCTTCAGCAGCAGTGACAGACAACGAAGACAGTCTAGCTTAGCGAGAAATTATTAGCAACAACTTCCGAAGACTATTCATGCTCTTTTCATGCTTTTCTTTGCTTCATTGTACTTATAAGATGAAACGGGGCAACCAGTGCAGATTGATGGCAAAACTACGCCAGGTCTGGCTGACTGTTAGTATTTATTTTCGTTAAGGAACGATTGTTGTGGGAGAGAAATTCTGCTGTGTATGCCCGTAGAGAGAACGAGGTCGCGTAAAAGTAGTACTTGGGAAGATCCCATTTAACGCAACATTCCTGCCTTAAAGTGAAGTACGTGTCACACAAGCTAAGATATTTCGACGGTTTGTTGACGTGTTCATATGTAGCGGCTTGAACCCTAACTCATTTCGTAGCGCCAGTAAAGGGATTGCCCTTGTGCTGTATGTTAGTGGTGTAGGATCGAGTGCTGCTAGGTTGCTTGGAACGTTGCCTTGGTTGCATCTGCTGTTGCATCTGTTATACTCAAGCGAAGTTAGGATGAGGTTCCACTTTGTGGTTTGAGAAATTGTCTGCCATTTATTTATTGAGAATGTTGACGATTAATCTGGGCAGGTAGAGTGTATATGTTGGGAGAGATGGTGTATATGTCCAGACGTGTTGCTGAAATAATTGTTCTCGCTTTGAATGAAATTCTATTTGCAAGGAGGTGAAGTACTACTTGGCTATGATGTGTATATTTCTGAAATATGTTTTCTAGAGGAATAGTAATAAGGAATTAGTGATGATCAGGATGATACGAGTGTTGCTTTGGATGGATAATGCTTTAACTATCAAATGTTACCCACAACGTCTTCATGGAGATGCACTGATCTGTCTGCATTTGTCTAGTATCCCATGCATTGACCTATAATGCCACAGCAGTTTGGTTATGTGTGTGACTATTGTGGATTCTCTTTTGCGAGGTTCTAATCAGGCACATCAGTTATGTCTAGATTTTGTTTATATGTATATATATACAATATATATACAATATATATATATTGTATATATATTTATATATAAGCTTATATATCTTTACATATCTGATGGTTGCCTTTGTTTGGATACATGAGTAGATTTAACCATTTCAGTTTGAACTGCTGAGCTGTAAGCAATAATTATGTTCTGGTGGAATTAAACCAAATATTACCAAAGCTGCCGTTTTCAGATTCTTCCGTGTGGCATCATTTTTTCTTCAGGCAGATGTTTGTCTTTGTTGTACGAGAGTATTTTCAAATTTACACAGCAAATTTTAAAGAGAGGTTTCATGTATATAATATGTGGAGAATTCTTTGGCCAATTTTCAATTTTGGGTGCCTGTTAACAGTGTCAGTTGAAAATTGGAAAAATATGTGCAGCTGAATCATGTAGCTGTAAAATAACTGTTGTGCATACTTCCTTACATTACTTTAACCCTTTATCGACGAGAGGGATTAGTTTTCCATGCATTTCAGTACACAATCGTCAAAAAGTGTTAAAGAGGTTATTAATTTACATGATCAGATACATGCCTTGTAGAGATCCATACGCTTTTGTGAGTATTGTTTAGTTTTGTGTCATTTTGATGGCTGTACTATGATTTCTGTGGGTTGTGTTCTCTTGCAGCCAATTTTCTTTTCCAAGGTAGTGACACAGTGGATGAATAAAATAGTCCTAGTTGGGGCTTTGCATCTGGGACTTGATCATGTCTGCCCCAAATTCTTCAGCTTAGTGACTATGACAAATGTATGGTAAGAAATTGACTCACTGGGTTGACTCTAACATCCAGTTGTTGGAGTACTTACCAAGAGGGTTACAAACAGACCACGTATTGTAATTGTAAATTTATATAGCACCACGTCGAGAGCAAACTAATCTCTGCATTACCCTGTATGATGTTAAAATATGTCATTATAGCTGGAATTTCAAACAGTGCACAGAAGGCTAGAATAATATATCACACTTCTCACCCGTGGACAGCAAAAACTGACATTTTACCCTTGATAGAGGAGGATGGCTGTGTTCAGCATGTGTATTGTTTAAATATGTCAGTGAACAATGAGTCATATTACGTGTGATTTAGTGGTGAAATATAAATGGCATCCATCGACGGTAAACTACTCAGAGTTGCTCATTGAATGCTTTATCATTTATTATTTTTAGAAATGTGAAGTAAAAGATTTTGCATGCTAACCCCATCAGCAATCATACAACTTAGTGAAACTGTCAATCATATTCAATTCATAAGCCAACCACTTAACCCAGTCTGTCTGCTGACTCCTTCTTTGGCATTGAAGTCCACAGAGACAGGTTAGATACATGTAAATTAGAGTGTGGACTCATAATGTGAAATTGCTGGGGGACAATCCGTGTGATTCAGCATGTGACCCAGGCCACACATAAAAAGAGATAATAATAAGGTAAATATTGAGCGCTGAACTGGAGTTCTTACACTGCATGTTAACTAATACGATGTGTTAAGTTAATAGCTTTGTGGATATAGCAGCACTTCACGTTAAACAGAATGGCACGCAAACGAGAAGTGCATGAACGAGTCCTTACTGTACTTAGATAAGTCATGTAGTTGTCTGGTGCTTTTCATGGTGTCTGTATGTTCAGCGCTTAGAGCCAGTCTCTTTGCTGGCTGAGTTTAGTTGTTTGTGAATTTGCAATGCCACATTGTTTCACAGAATGAAGGCATCTCGTGGTTGAAAGCGACTCCCACCGTCTAAGAAAGCCTGAATTTTTATTGAATTAGTTTATTCCACAGCATTCTGACAGTACAATTTAGCGATTGGATGCTAGCTACATCCAAATGGGTTTGTTATGTTACTGACTGGGTTGCCCTGATCATGATACAAAGTTTGAACGGCAGCTTTAAAGACTGATGATTGTTTAATGTATTAGTTGATATGCAACTGTGTCAGACCAGAGAATATGAAGCAGGAATTCTAACCCACTACAATAGATTTTATTTTGAAATACTTTATCATGTGTGCATTTCTTTCCTCTTACAATACAACATATGATACAGCTGCATTTGATTTTGCCCTATTTCCAAAGTTCTGAAGGGCACACATGACCATGCAAAAGAACATTGATGGCACTGAGCAATTGTGAGTGAAGGACTTGCTCTATGTCCCCATGCCAGTGCGTTCCAACCTGGTTGCCACTGAACCCGATGGTGTCCTGAACCTGCTCCTGACTGCAGTGCCTGGATGGCAGAATATAAATATTTGTGCAGCTTTTTCTGTCAGGAAACTACTAATAATGTAGGCCTATAACTATTTTTTAATTAAAGGAGTATAGAAATAGTCACAACACTTTGGTTGAACACAAGGAACGTTGTTTGTCATTAAAATAAAGAACTTCCTGGAAGAAAAATAAATGGGGTTACGGCTAGGTGCCATTGACCGGCTTTTGCCGTTAGTAAGTGTGCCTTGCTCTGAAAAAGATTTGGAACCACTGCCGTACATAGTGACCATCTCGGTGAAAGCTCGAACCCGTGCTGTCCACATTACAGCCGAGCAACTGGAAGTCCAGATCATGGATTCAAGACCCTACCAGGAGAGAAAGTAAATTCAATGTGTCTCTTCCACTAATCTGTTTCAGCAACTCCTCGACAATAGTAATACAACATTAATACTCATTTTGAGATCAGGTGTGTAGGATGAATGACTGGCAACCCACCGTGAATCTTACAAATTTATTTTAATTATACACATTGTGTCCACAGCTGTCTGTGAGGTTGGCTGCTTGCCTTCCTCAGTAACTGACCTCGGAGAAGACGGCTTTAATTTACGTGTTTATTTACGTGTATATCCTGACAGAAATGGCAATGACTAATTTTCAATCTTTGCAAGTTAAAGCACATTGGACAGTTTGTTTTGTATGGTCGGATGTCTTATCAGTTTCTTGATTCAACGAAATAATAATATTGCATCACAAATCATGTGATTTAGCGTTTTTGAAATGTAATTGTACAATTACATGCAACATTTGAAGAGAAGTATAGAGCGATCTATAGCTATAGCATTTATTATGGTCAAACTGGTTGTTCCGTGTAAAACTCGTGAACCCTAATAGAAATTATTTGTTGACCCCTTATATCTTGAGAATTAGCTTTAAGAACATTTGCCATTTGCTTATCTACTGACATAGTGCTCCTCTGTCACAGAGCAAATTTTCAGAAATGGTTTTCCATAGTATTTTCACCATCTTCCACCTGATATATTTAATGCATTTGTTTATTTACCTTCTGCCTAGCATATTTAACATACTCATTTAATTAGCACTATTTATGAAATCTACAATGACACTATATAATTTATAACCTTAAAATAAAATCTTAAGAAAGCTTGTAACTGTAGGATAAACATTGTGCTTTTCCATATAAACGAGTTCATGAAACTGGATATTAGTGAATTCACTTGAAGGTGTTTCTGTTATAAAGAGTAGGACACAGATTAGAAAATGATAAATAAATAATATAAATGAAGTTACTAGTACGCATAGAAATACAGATTTGTAAGGCATCGTAGTAGCTTTGTATGCACGCATGTTACAGTGAGACAATTGAAGTTGGCTTGGTGGCTTTTGAAAAGCTTCTTGGTGGAAGTGATATTATTATGAATTGTGAGTAAAAATTGAGTTTGAGTGTGTTTATTTTGTTTTCCTGACAGTATACTTCTGCAATGGAAGTGGAAGTATTTCTGAAGAATTTGTATCTAATGAGAAAAATAAAAATGGCAAAAAAATAAAAGAAATGACGCATGATGTTTACTCATGTTTTCTGCAGATAGTGCTATATAAATGTTTTCTTACATCACACATTTATATTTTGTCAGTTACTTTACCTTCTAACCAACCAATTTCAATTCATTTTCCTTTGGAAGCTGTTGCTGCCTTTGTACAACAGGTTTTAAAAAACCAATGATGGGCACTAAACTAATATTTTTTAGTTAAACTTAAACTATTTTTCAACTGAAATAAAATAGTTTAACTAAAGTTGGCAACTGATTTTGGAATAAGTTAACTAAACTAAAAATAGTTAAACTATTTCCAACTTTTTTCCAACTTTTTATGACAAACATTTTCACAATAACAGAGTGAACTGTAATAATAATGTACTTTCAGAGTACACATTTAATGTTTACTATGTAATATCCTACTACAGTTCTACCAGAAAATAATTAAGACAGTTGCTTATGCAAGCAATGATACATCATGCAATGCAGTTCACTTGACTTGAGTAATAAAACCAGTTACTCATGACAATAATGATCAACAACAGCAAGACCACTGTAAAATTTATATCTGGATCGTAAGAAAAGAAGGTGATGAGTGTTTCGTCAGACCTTGATGTGGTTAAAAAAATTGGTTGTAGACGTAATATTTCCAGAGATCCTTTTATTCACACAAAATGGACATTTTGCACTGAAGTTCTTACACTTGCTTTTGTCTTCTTTCAGTTTTACCTCAATGAAGCAAGTAGTGACTAATAATAAACTATCATAGGTGTAGACTCTGGGGGCAACCGGGGTATGTGCCCCCAATAATTGAGATGGACCCAATGCAACAAGTGTAGAATAAATAACCAAATGTCCCCCCCCTAATATTTGGACAAGTTTACGCCAGTGTAAACTATTCAGTTTTACTGATGTGGCCTTTAATTCAAATCTTTGCTACAGTCAACTCATAATATGAAGAATCGTAAAGATAAAGACCAATGTCGTTATTTACATTGTGCCTACCACATACTGTATTCTATGCAGAGGCAGCACCAGTGTTAATAAGTAAGTAAACGTTGCGTTGAGTTGTTGACAGTGTTCATTGCGAAAAATAGTTGAGTAGTTGCTGATTTTGTTAGTTAAACCTTTTAGTTAGTAACTAAAAAATATTAGTTAAATTTTGGTTTTAACTAAACTATTTTTTCTAGTTAAACTTCCTTAACTAAAGAAATTAAGTATAACTAACTGGGGGAGGGAAGGGGTTAGCAACTTTTTAGTTAACTATTGCCCATCACTGAAAAAAGCTGCATAGTTTAGAGGTTAGTGTGTTGGATTATCAATTAGCAGTTAAATCGGGGATCCAAATGATCCCACCTAGGCAGAAAAGATATTTCAAAATTCACTTTCCCTACACCAAAGTCAGCTATAGAATTAGTGAATCTGTTGTTGGTTGGAAAATCTGACAGTGTACTACTGAGGTACAGTACATTAGCATATTGACCTCTGTATGCCAAAACTAAGAAAGAATTTGTCAATACTTCATGCCTCATGTTTCAGGGACGTAAACCTTTTGGCATACGTCATTAGTTTTAATTATGTTTGGGGTCGTCCATTAATTATGTGAACAAAATGGGGGAGGGAAGGGGTTTGAAAGAGTTTGACAATTCTTGACAAGGGGGAGGGTTAGGGTTATCGGTTCAAGACAAATTGACGTCAATAATAACTTAATCAAAACGCAGCCATAGATTCGGAAAGTCTTTATGAGTGATCTATAACTTTTTTGTCTGTAATTTAATCAAAAGCGATATTTTCTTCATTTTAAATTATCTTGTTCATTGTTGGAAGATTAAAGAGAAAATGCAGTGCATAATCTCTTAAATGTAATATCCTGGGTTCTTTTTGAAAATCTAATATTTCGAATTTCTTTTTCGATGGAAACGATAATTTGTTTTGTCGGGGTATGGGGTAAATTTTTTTGACATAATTTTATTAGGGGGTCCCTGAATGTTTGACAGTTGTTGACAAGGGGATGGAGGGGGTCGAAAACTGCCTAAATTTGTTGACATAATTAATGGATGACCCCTTTTATTAATGTGCAATGTGTGTGCTCATTATGGAGCTTTTGAATTTAGAATTCTTGATTCGAGCATATTCTAAATGTTGCAGGCAGTATCGATATTGGTGACAGAGGAAAATATATTAACATTTAAAAAGCAGTTTAATCAGGCACAAAACTAGCTAAAATTCCAAACTTTGTCTGTCTGTCTGTCCGTCTCTCTGTCTTGTCTGTCTGTCTGTCTGTCTGTCTCTCTCTGTCTGGCTCTCTCTGCATCTTGTTTATATATATATCCTTTCTGTAATACACACACACACACACACACACACACACACACACACACACACACACACACACACACACACACACACACACACACACACACACACACACACACACACACACACACACACATATATAAAATTCAAGATGACCGAAATTCATCCCTGGCCCGGTGAGCTACATTGGTTAGGGCGCACATCTTGGCTCATCTTTGGGTGACGGTGCCCGTTCGCATACCGATCGTGGCTTCTTTTTTATCTTTCTACTGTTACTTATACCACAGTATAAATAATTATTTATACTGTACTTATACCTACAGTTCTCCATAATTTTATTGTCTGAAGGTTAGGCGCTAAACAAAAAAGTTAAGCGCTATAGAATTGTTTTTAAATATAAGAACAAACTGAACAGTCGCTTAGGTTTTCTCTGTTTACCATTGTTTCGTTTGACTGTGATGTAGTTGTGAAATCGTTTTCGTTTCCTATTTAACTTATACAACGGGATTAGAGTAGTAGTTAGTTTTTCAGTTTGTCAGATAGGATTTTTACATTTTGTTGTTACTAATTTAGTGTTGCTTATAATCAAAGTGCGCTGTGATCCTTTTCTTTTTCGGCACGAAGCAGAGAGGTAGAGGCAGTACTTTCGTGTGTACATAAGATCATTCTTCCTGTTAATTTTATTCACAAGGGCGTGTTGAATTTGGTTAAGTGGAATTTTATGCTGTAGGTTTTCTTATTAAATAAATGATGTGCATTACCTACTTGAGAGTGTGGACTTTTTACTAACTGGATATGATGTTTCAGCATCCTGCAGCATTTAGCTCCGCATTTTGGTAATCCGTTTCGTGAGGATTAGCCTGTATTTTACTTGACATGGCCCAACAGTGCTATTTCTTTCGCCCTTTAATCACTTCTTAGTTTTATCAGAAGGCAGGTCGATTTGCTTACTGGAGAAAAATTAGCCAGGAATTGAGATTTCAATGGAAGAGGAATGGGTTAAATCGTAGTTTACGTTGCTAAATTAATACTATATTTTCAGACAGCTATTTCCCTCCTATCTGAAGGAAGTCGAGTTTCGTCAAATGGCTGGAGGTGGAAACGTGTTTTCACATTTCCACACAGATATCATGGACAGTTATCTACTTTAAAAGCAAGAAGAACATGGAAACTTTGTGATATAACAGTTACCATTGGTCTTTATTAAACATTGTGGTAGAACTTCAAATACGTTTAATGTTCATCGAGAAAGAATTTAGCAGCGTAAACTACGGATGTGCTTGCAGAAAGAATTTAGCAGTGTAAACTACGGTTTAACTGGCTGACTTGCAGAAACCGAGTTTACTTTTTATTTGACTCTTCCTCCTCCAGAAGAGGGCATGAACTCTTCTTCAATCAAGTTGGAAGAGGACTTTGAGTAGCTGAAATTTGTTTACAGTTGATCAGAGTTTGTACAGTTGGCTAGAAACCACATTGACTGTTCAGACCATTTTATTGGAACAAGCTCTTTTCAATTTAGAAGAAGTCTGTATGGGTTTTTGAAGAGGCCCACAAAATATCGGTTCAGGTTATGTTTTCAGTCTGTTCTGAAACCAAAAAGTGACCTATAGATTCTAGATTCAGAAAAAATTTAGCTCAGTTTGCTATTCCTGCCCTGATTAGTCTTGTGACATGTTCTTAATGAAGTAAGTAAAGGATGCTCAAACTGAGTAAGTAGGAAAGCCATAAAGTAACATGAGTTACTTGCTGTATTTGTTTAGATTGACTAGTTGTCAGCTGTGAATGCCCCCCAAGGACCGTGCAAATCGACAATCATATTTAAAGCCTACAAAATCGCAGAAGCTCAACACAATGGCCAGAAAGAAGGACGAACGTGCTATTCGTGCTGCCCATAAGAAGGAGAAACAGGCACAGAAGTATCTGCCAAACGACGTCAGTGTGGCAAGCTTCTTAATCCAGCTGCACAAACTTGGTCTTCAGCTACGGAATATACCAGGTGATGGGTAGGTAGATGGACACAGCTGTGATTCCTGTTTGAACTTTTTAACCTTTCTTCCAGTGAGTGCGTTTTGAAATTGACTGTCCAACATTTGCATTTGCATCGTATGTAGAAAATATGTGATTTTCTTTACTGTTTCACTATAATTGAATTAGATGAGAATGGATGTTGTATTTGATATTAGCTGCATATCCATAAAACCCAAGTTTGATCAAATTGGCATGTCTGATGTGTGTGATAGAATGAGGTTGGTTGAAACCTGATTGACTGGATGAGGTGAGTTTTTATCCATAGATACAAGATGGACCACTTGAGTCTGGGTGGCATGCTTAAGGCAGATCAGAGGTCTACAAACTGTAGCCCTGGGGAATAAAAATTAGACGAGCAAACTGCTGTTCTTTAAACATGGTATATGGGTTTAGGAACTGTCTGTTTCGTGCCCTGGGTGACCAGTTGGATGGACATGGAAGGGGACATCGCAAACATCGACACGATGTCGTAAAGTTTATGTCCGAACATCGGGGAGACTTTGAACCGTTTGTAGAAGATGACGTTCCTTTTGAGAGACATGGTAGGTTCTGATGCCAGCGACGTCCATCATTTCACACTTTATATGCAACTAACAGAGTGAAATTCTGGTTGTTATCTTACTATGTAACGTATTACCTATGCATCACTTTTTGTATGAAATTTCATATTTGCCACAAGAAGAATACACGTTGAGTTGTGGAGAGAAGGTGACTCCCATTTTAAGGTGGTCTTAAAAGGTGCTATTTTTCCTTCCTGATTTAGCTTGCATGTTGGATTTTGACTGTATTAACCAGACTTTTGTCTTTTTTACAAGTTTTACTTTTCATGAATGGGTCTGTTATGTTATTATTATTATTATTATTATTATTATTATAACCAACAAACTCATATGCAGACGAATTGCTAACTGTATCTATGGATTCTAAGCTATAGACCGACATTCAGTCCTGGCTGCACGGTCTCCTTGTTGTTCAAATCCGAGGTGCCTAGAACAGAGAGAGAGTTTCCAGTTTGCAAGGCAACCGACAGACGCTGGAGCAGATGGCTGGTCTCGCGCTGATCACCTGTAGCCGCTTTTATCTTGGCACCAAGTTCTTGGACAAACTCCAGCGACTCGGCATGCCAGCTTCCTGTGGTTTCGACTGCAACAGGGACGAAATGATGCGATTGTGAGATGGCAGCATATTTGTTTTCCTTATTGTGGGCTGCTTTTTCCGCTGCGGCACCTGCATTTTGCGATGTTATATGCTGATATGATGCTGCGAATGTATCTGGCACCGTGACATCCCAGGCTAAGCATCGACCTCTGGCCCAAGGTATTATTATTATTATTATTATTATTATTATTATTATTATTATTATTATAACACTACAGAATTGTTTAGAACAGATTAAAAATGTCCAGTTTCTAATCTGCAGGAATAAGTGAGACTTATGTATAAAGGAGTTTCATTTACTCCAGAACCTCCTTATGACCTGCTTTATTCTAACACAAATTCTGATATTGTGTGGTTGAAGACACATCCAACATTTAAAAATTCAACTTCAAAAACTGACTTCATTGTAACATATCCTCACTGTAAGTTGATGGTAGATACAACTGCCAAAGGTAGTGTTATATGGAGTCTGCAGTTAATTGTCTTGGAAAGGAAGTAATATAGAGTTGGTCTTGTTGCAGTTGAATGTCTGAGTTGTCCAGGAACTTATGCGGGTAACGATGCAATTGTGGCCTTCGCTCGCCTACATCAGCTGACGGTTGTCATCCACCAACTCAATTCACCAATCTGGGAGGTATGCAGAAGCGCCATTTCTATACTGAAATATTTGTTCATTGTTATTACTCTTCTGATATTTTCTAATAGCACAATTATTAGTGGGTCAGTGCGTGCGCTTACTTGTCTTGTGTTTCATGACAACAGATTCATGGCTCTGATAAGCCAAACAGCAAGCAGGTTCATATCTCATACCACAACGGTGATCACTATTCGAGTGTTCGACGATTGGGAGATGACTCTGAGCTTCCGGCCAACATCAGATTTGTGGTAAGTAAGTCTGCTTAATAGCAGTTTTATTGCAACTTGCCTCTGCTGTTCTGGTTGTTGTATAATTAATCTTTCATGAATCTTAATGCTTCATAAGGTAAATTTTTCTGGCAATGTACCTCTGTTGGTATGATTGCTGCCTAACAGGCAGTTTATAGAGCAAAAAGGAAAGGCTCAATTTTGTACTTTAATGCCAATGGGAATACATAAAAAATTTTGTAATGATTATAGTATTAATAAAGTTCCTAAGAGCCTGTACCATACCAAGGTGAATTTTAAAAGCTGAATTAGGTACATTTTGAATCCATGTGCCAAAACTCATGCTATGGTGAAGATCTGGTATGGAAGGGCCATCTTTCTGGAGCAGTCTTCCTCTGAAAAGCAAGACTGTTCCTGGTGTAGCTTAAGAAAGTTTTCAGGTATTTTAAAACACATCTTTAAAGATCTGTTCGATAAATGAATAGGTTTGGTGCCTGTGTGTAAACACGAAGCGTGGCTCTACATGTCTAGTGCAGTCATGAGGTTCTTGCATGATGCTATATAAATGGCCATATACATAAATAAACATACAACCATGTTCCAGTGCCTTTGAGATGTTCTTGAAAGGTGCTGTGCAAATGTTTAGATACATAAGACCAGTTCATTTCAGTACATACGTAGATAGTAGATACCAGTACTAACATACATAAACACATGATAACACACAAATACATAAATACATGGCCAGTGCATGCATTAATACATACATGCATGCATTGCACTGCCAGTTGAATCACAAGATCGTGGTTTTGTTTTCATAAGAATGGAGCAGTCCTTCAGAACGAGAAGGTTGTGATGCCGGGCACCAAACAGAATGGACAGAAATATTCCAGCACATCGCCAGAGAACGGTTACGACGTCAATGGTTATGATGACGACTTCGCTGGCAGTGACTTAGATGACACGCTTGTCAGTAAAAAAATCACGGATCCGGAATTGCTGACTGTTATAGAAAACATTAGACTCGTTACAAAATGCTCCGTAAGTCCGTTGAAGCATTTCTGTTAATATTCTGGCTAATTTCTACTTCTGTCTTTCCCAACCTGCACACGTGCTTTATTTCTGAATTTCATAACTCTTTTATACATGCAAATGTATTTGATATAGCCCTACTTCCGAAGTTCAGAAGTGCACACACGACCACGTGATAGCATATCGATGGCACTAAGCAACTGTGAGTGAATGACTTGCTCAAGGTATTTACACAGTGACCGCCTGAGTGGAGGCTCAGAACCGCACTCTCTGCGTTATCCATTCAGTTTTGTTTAAGTGTGCTATGGAGACTTATTTTACTGGTTTCGTCCATCCGTTAACAGATGTTTTTGCAACTAATTAAGAACAGTTGCCTCTTGAGATCATTACATAGATGTTGCTGTGAATAAAATAACTATCACTGAATTTTGTTACCAGACTTCTTTACTCAAATTATCATATTTCTGTGGATTAGCTCATCTGGCTTATTTACTGTTGAGAGCTAATTGCCTACTTGACTTCTGCCATGCTTTTCTTACTTATGGATGTTTCAGGACACCAAATTGATAACGGATCTTCTGGAAGACCATGCATTTGACTACGAATCAACGGTTACATCTATATTACAGATTATGTCTGGTACTTATCTACATCTTCCAATTTATGAACTCCGTATAACACGGAACACCTGTTTTACAGTCTTAGGGATTGTGCCCTTTATTCAAGAGTGAGCTTCATACTTAGCTTAGACATTGCAATCAGTTTTAATTCTCTCAATGATGTTACAAGAGTGCTCAAGTCATTAAGAGAAGGTACAGAGAAATTCATGTCGAACCAGTGTTTCATGGGCATTTATATAACTAGTGCCATTATGACAGTCTGGAAAGGCACTCTATAAATATCCAGACACTTAGATACAGTATGCGCATTGGTATCAATTAACACAAGTAATTTCAAACCTTGCAGATCTTTACCCCGTTTTCTCCTAATGGAGATTATGCTTTTGGAATGTGGCTTTGCTAATTGCTTATAGGAGCAACCTTTGGCTTATGCCTTGGGCATTAAGGTACTGGCACAATAGAAGTTTCAAGGGCATACTGAGCACCAGTGGGTGTCGACCATTCTGGTTGGTGTTGTTTTGAAGTGGCACATTTCTGTCGAATCCGTTAAACCGATCCAAGTGCAGAGATTAAGTCTCCTGTTAGAAACATTAATCTTAGCACGAAACGTTGTTAACATTATAAATACATACATATCTACCAACATAATTTCCAATGTCCCATCCCGGAACTTTTCGGCTATAGACAAATATCTCTCTCTCTGTGTCTCTCTCTGTTTCTGTCTGTCTCTCTGTTTCTGTCTGTCTGTTTGTCTGTCTCTCTCTCTCCGAGGGAAGTTGTACATTGACAATAAGTTTCTAAACTAAATTTACATACCGTGATTTTTTACGGGTTACAGCTAGTTTACTATAAAGGTTGATCTTTGAATAAACATTAAACAGTTGTTAACATTATGACAATTAATGTTTACAGAGCAGTGTAGAACTGTAGATGTTGGTGTTTGTGTTTGTAAAAGGTTCGTCAGGCAACAGTTCCGGTCACCAGACGTCGTCCGACAGCGACACGCCCTCGACCCCAGCAGATGCTTCTCTTGTCTACATGAATGGTGAAGGGGGCGATGAGGCTGTCAATGGCTGTGATGGTTTTGCCCCAAAGAACCACATGGCGACTGCCTGTGACCATGCAGCCATCGGTGCCATACCCAAATCTAAACAGGTAAATTTTAATTGTTTTTGGTTTATTAACAGATTGGACATCTGTTGAGACTTGACTTGTTACATGCATTGATAAGTGTATTTTTCAATTTTTCCTTGTTCAGAAGTGCACACTCGACCATATGACAAAAACATCGATGGCGCTGAGCCATTTTAAGTGAAAGATTTGCTCAAAGTCCTTACACAGCGACCGCCTGAGTGGGAGCTCGAAACCATACTCTCCGCATTACCGCCTGAGCACTCTAACCAGATCATGTTAATTTCTCAGTTATTTGCTAAACGTGAGGCACAATTATCAGTCGGAAAGATGAGTTTTTCTTAACTTTTAAGACTCTGGTCATTTGAAGTTTAAAACTAACCTGGTGTCGCTTATGTACATAACTGATAGTTGCTTACAGAGATGGATCTACTCAAGTTAAACAAAAGCATTGTCGTTTATAGAGCGCTGATTCAGCTTTTTTACAAGTGTGACTTTCACATATATAACCAGGACCTTTGTGAGATCCTGAGACAGTCAATCTTCTGCCACACTAGTGTTCAGTTACATACATACATGACATATATACTCCAACAATGACCAGTAGAGATACTTGTCCAAGTCCAGTGGGAGGCTGGGATGAAGAAGGATTTTGACTATGCCACTCAGGCGAATGAAGGAGGCAGAGGAGGGTATGTAAGATAAGTCGGGAGGGAGAGGGCATAAGAGGGAGACAGTCAATCTTCTATCTGGCTTTCAAAGTCTTGTTAGATTCAGTTTAAAGTCTGCTGTTGTGCTGTGTTGCAGAGGACAGTTCGTAAGAAGATCAAGAGGGAGCGTAAGCAGGAGAAGAAAGCGAGAGCGGAGGAGCGACATCGACAGAAGTTTGTCGGGCCAAACGCTGACCCATCCAAGGTGATTAGCAGTGACGATGACGATATTCACACTGTGATAAATGAAACGCTGAAAGTCCTGCAGATTTAAGAAGATCGCGGATCCGTTCAAATGGTCCACTTAGCAGTTAATTGTTGGCGACTTTAGGAGAGGTTGAAATTTTCTGAGTGCGATTACTAGCTTGTCTTGATGTCCAAGGTTTTTTGCCTTGGCTATATTACGGATTAGATAATGTTGGGTACGAGGTTTCACTGGTCAGTACGTCACATCTAAGAAATTTCTTTACAAGTTCTGTCAGGTTCTGATGATAAATCTGAATAATTTGGATAGTCGATGGTTAGGATGTTTGATTGCAGTTTGTTATCATTACGGATTTGCACTGGTTAGATTAAAATAGTTATGTTCAGTTCTGATAATGATTCAAAGAAATTAGCCACAAAATTGGTGTAAAATTTTCTTCGTGGCATTATGTTAGGTCTTGATTTTAAATTAGTAGTTTAGGATGAACCTTGCACTCAGGGCTACAAGAACAGTTTTTCTTAGGCTATGCTGAATTTCAGGCCAGCAACTGACTCTTGTTAATTTGCTAAAACCAGTCGCTGTAGCGACTCCTCTGTTCACTTATAAGCGCTTAAAACTGAAGATTTGTATTGCACCTTTCAAAAGACTGTTGTCAGCAATTGCGTCCATGGCATTCAACTTACATGGCATGCGATTTGCAACTTACTGATGCGATTGTCAAAATTGTCTTATGGTTTGCCGTTGAGCCACTGATGCTGGCTGTGGCAGTGCAGACTGGCACACACTTTGTCTGTTGGCTCTCATCTCATGCATGGTGATGCTTGCAACTGGCTGGGCACAGACCTTGTGCGCTAAATAGATTTTACTATCGGCTGCACATCAAATTTCACATCTTAAAATTGGGATTGTCACTTTGAAAGATTTGCAGAAGAGCCTGTATCACAATTACTGTTCATATTTTGTATCGTATTTGGAGATTTATATAGCACAGCTCAGAGCTGAGGCCACTCAGCAGCGCTCCCAGTGCGAAAGCTCTGAGAGAAGAAAAGGTTTTAAGCATGGAAAGGGATGTAGGAAGAGAACCGGAAAGTAAGGTTACCCATAGAGAGGAAGGAAGTGCATTCCACAGCGAAGCCCCTATGTTGGCAAAGGATCTAGTTTGAGCTTGAGTGGTCCTGGAATGCGGAACAAAGAGGACATGCCGGTCGTTATGACCCAACGGATGGAAAAGTGACTGTTGAAACTTTATACTGCTTTGGAACAGGTTTGGTGCTTAGACTTTGTACTTTGAGATGAAATATGGCACAGTACCAGTGTTCTGTTGTATTGTTTTGCAATGCGCATTTCTTGCGATGCTACCTTAAAGTCAGGGGCTGAACAGGGCAGAAGGTTCTCAAGATTGGTCAGGCTGTGAACACTTAACAAACCAGTGTGCCATCCCAGAATAGACCCATTTTATGACTTTATTATTATTTTTATTTTTATTGCTGACATTATTAAGTAGTAATTTCAATTTTATCTTGTTTAATTTTTCTGCTGGTATGCATTTCTTAGTTTTGTTGAGAGATTTCTTTACTTCTCCTGTAAGAACTCTGTTGTGATCACAGATACTTTTGACAGTCAGCTTATTACTGTAGGTGTTTTGTCTGTGAATTGTTCTAGTAAGAACTGTTAATTTTTGTAAGGTTTGATTCTGTTAAATGGCCTCTTCAAATATAGAACTGGCAGTTTTCTGTCAAATGATCACTTTTTGTGCTATTGTTAAATAAGACGTTTTCTCTCTTTTTGATTACTTAAATTGATGGCCTATTGTTTTTCAGAAACTGAATTACATTATTAGTATTTTTATTATTATGTTGCATTTGTTGTGCACACACAAGGTCAATAAATCTACTTTGGAGGTGCAAAAGCAATTGTGAGTGAAAGACTTGCTCAACATTTGTACACAGTAATTGTCTCAGAGGAAGCTTGAACCCACGCTGTTGACGTTATTAGCTTTTCGTTATAAGGTGAGCTCTCTAGCCACCTGGCTACCATGTCCATGAAAACATCATAAATATATGGCTATGCAGTGGTTAAATTCAGCTGGACCTGAGATCCAGCACCTTTGGTTTGAGATCTGCCACCTGAACTATGAGATCCGCCACCTAAAAGTGTCGACCCATCGCCTAAAAGTGGAGACCCGTCACATAAATATATCTTGGTTGCAGTAATCTATAATACGCATCATATTTCATGCATTTTTAGTTTTATCAGAATAGCGAAAGTGAATATCAGTTATAGATTAGCCAGATTATGTTTGTGCTTTACAAATATTTGGAGATCTGCCACCTCTGGATGACCAGTTTAACCACTGTAGCTATGTATTATAAGTTTCACGTGCATTACATTTCTTGACTTGGCAGTGTATTACAATGCTTTTGTTCCCATGGCCTTGTGTTACAATTATCACATTCTGTAGACATGGCAATGTATTACATCATTCGTATTACATGTGTGGATATGACCATGAAACATGATTTCACTTGTATTATGGGTATGTGGCCTGTCAACAAATGCTGCTGTTGCCACTAAGGCAGTAGGAATTTGACAGCTGTGTAGTTCTTTGCCAGCTGTATAGGTTTACGGATGTAAGTGGAAGACAGTGTAAGTTGCTTGACAGGTGCAGTCAAATGGGCAGCGCCACAAATTTTAGAATTTAAAATTTTCAGCCAGACAATACAGTTATACAGTATGTACACAGCACTGTTGAGAAATTATTATTATGCATTTATTAAGCGCCACTGTCTAATGGCCAAGCTGAGCCATGGCGCTGAGCAGTTTAAAGTGAAGGACTTGCTCAAGGTATCTACACAGAACCAGAAACTCATGTAGGGTACTGTTAAACATTTTGTGGTTACATTACATCTATTGGGAAACTGTTTTCTTTTGCCAAGTGCTGGAAGTGCTTCTGCATAGTCATATTGAGGAGGTGCTATATAAATTTACAGTAGTTGTGGCCTGCTGCCAGACAGTTTTGTCAAACTGCACTAGGAAAAACTGCCTTTCTGCACAGCAGTCAGTTTTGACCGGCAACTGATATCTTAGCCACAGTAATGTAAGCTGCTACCGGCCAAAACATCCAAGCATGTAGTTGTGATTGATAAATTTATATAGCACCACTCACGGAAACTCCTCAGAGGCGCTTTTGACGTGACAACTCAAAACTGCATCTACTGAGTGATTGTGTTAAGTGAAGGATGAAGTTTACACCAAAGTCACCAGCAACCACCACTAACAAACTTCAAAAACTTTTCTTTGGTTCTTAATCTCAAATGAGATGATAAAAACTGGGATAATGAAAACTGATGGATAAGTGAATATGCAGTTATCATGAAGAGGTGCTGAATAAATGCCATTACATTGAAAGGGCTGTTAACTTGAATTATTTAGTTTGTAAAGCATTGTTTTGTATTGCTTAGCACTTTAACGATGAGCAGCATTGCTTTCCCAGTTGCTTTTAGTACACTCTCATTGTTAAAGTGTTAAGTTTGGCTACCTGCTGTTTACATGTCAAGTGCCACACCAGAACGAGTGTGTATGTGTGTGTGTGTGTCTTAAGATTTAAGCAATTATTGATGCCTTATGCATTATTATAATTGTATTGTATTGTAAAATTTTGGGCATTTATAAAGCATGTCATGGTATAGACCATTCAGAGGCGCTCCCAATGCACGAGACCCTGAGAAAAAAGGCATGATTTAAGGTGAGAAAAGGAGGAAGCGACGCTACCAGAGAGAATGGTGTTGTGGACAGGAGGAGGAAGTCGGTTCCAAAGCGAGGGACCTATGCAGGCAAAGGACCTGGATTGAGCCATAGTAGTCCTGACATGGGGAACTAAGAGGTCAAGACGATCAGAAGATCAGAGAGGACGCAGTGAAGCAGCAGAATGAGGCCGAAAAATCAGGTCACGTATATACAGTGAAGCAAGACCAAGTTGAGACTTAAGCACAAGAACAAGCACTTTGAATTGAATACAGGCAGAGAGAGGGAGCCAATGCAGTTGTTCAACCACGAAGGTGGAGATATGAGAGAACCGAGGGAGATGGACAATTAGTCTAGCAGCAGCATTGAGTACTGACTGGAGAGGAGAAAGGTGGATCTTGGGGAGCCGATAAGGATAGAATTTCAATGGTCAATTTGACAGCAGATGAATGCGTGAACAATTGAAGTGAAGGTCGAGGATGAGACAGACCGCTGAATAGCCCGAAGACGCCTTAAGTGGAACTAAGAGGCGCGGGTTAGATTGGAAATGTGCTCAGCAAAACTAATGAAGCTATTTAAAAATCTTTGGATTAGATTAGGAGGTTAATTACGCTTTTAAAACTAATGGAGAGCATCCATGGACTGGGTTTTGGTGAAGAGAATCATTTGATTAAGCTGCGTATAATGGGGGCTAATTAAATGAAAATAAATGCTGCTGGTAATAGGGAGCTTTATGTCCATACACATGTTTTCTATGAATTCACTGGATGAAAGAATCTTTATCTTCTCCTTGTTTGAATGGCCCCATATAATTTAGCCCCAGTGTTAACTCAAAGCACAACTCTAAAAATCCTATTTCTAATCTCCGGATTTCTTCAGCCTCCCCCCACCCCATATGCATTGGGAGCTGCTAACTTCCCACACAGGGTCCAAACTGCAACAGACTGAAAACTCTAGAGCAGTCTCTGGGTATCCCTACAGACCGTATTCACTTAGCTGAGCATAATTCAACTACAAATGAAGAGGAAATTCCTGCTCAATTCAACATGAAGCACAGAGATTTTGACAGGCTAACACGGCTTTTGTGTGCGTGCGTGTGTGTGTGTGTGTGTAACCTCCCCACCTGGAATGGGAGAACAAATCCACTACTCTGGCCGACTTATATATTATTATTATTACTTCGTTTATGGACAATAATGGTGAGTTGTCAAGCCGCAACTCATTACATACATGGGTGAGAAAATAGTTTTCACTTGGACTGATAGGTTAAACAGTTTTGCTCTTAGAAACTATACTATCAAGTACTCGTGGAATAAAGTTTTTATTGTCCTTTTTTGATCGTATAATGGGCACAGAACTGTAAATTAATTTATTACATACATCAGCATCATGTATGGTCCATAACAAAAGTTACTACAAGCTAAAACTGAAATAAAAGTTATTTTACTCTAAATGTTCATCAAAGTGTGTTCTGACCAGTAATGTTACCCCCACCCCACTTCTGTGTGTGTGTGTGTGTGTGTGTGTGTGTGTGTGTGTGAGTGTGAGTGTGAGTGTGTGTAGGTGTGTGTAAGGTGTGTGTGTAAGGTGTGTGTGTGTGTGTAAGGTGTGTGTGTGTAAGGTGTGTGTGTGTGTAAGGTGTGTGTGTAAGGTGTGTGTAAGGTGTGTGTGTGTAAGGTGTGTGTAAGGTGTGTGTGTGTAAGGTGTGTGTAAGGTGTGTATGTGTGTCAGGTGTGTATGTGTGTCAGGTGTGTATGTGTGTCAGATGTGTGTAGGTGTGTGTGTTTTTTTTATTTTTGCATCAGGCAAGTTGCTTAATTACACTGACATGGATTCTTCTCGTCTTGTGCCTTTTTCATGAACACTTCATTCAAATAAAAAAAACGATCTTATATGAAATGTTACCTCACTTACTACTAATACTTAATACTACCACCCTGTTAATTACATGACACAACGTTTCCCATTTTAGTACCTAGCAGCTCTCTTGACTTGACTTGCATGGCGCTGAAAGTGAACTACCAACAAGGAGTGGTCAATGCCAACTGCCCTGGCAGCCATAACATATTCAACTCTGAGTGCTCACCCAACAACCTGGCTTGTGGAAATTTGCTTTGACTAAGTGCCACCTGTTCTTTGATTCTGCGATTTCGTTACAGTTACAGGATATTACATTACAGATCCATTATAGAACAATTGTTTATTATTTGTGTTATAGGAATTAAAATTATTGATTATTATTATTGTGTATTTATAAAAAAAATTGTCCCAGTAGTCAAAATACAATATTATTATTATTAATTATTGGTAGTATAGTCATTTCAATGCAGACTGTCAACTGATTTTTAAATTAAATTCTATTTAATCTATTATCTACTCTGCCTGAACCCTTCCAAAACAGAATTAATCATTCTAGGCCTTCCTGATGAAATCAAGAAACCTCTGACCCTTCCACACACCTATCGACAAACCAGGGCATATTTTAACTGTATAACTAGTGGGACAAATGTCCCAGTAGTGTTAGGATTTGTCCCAGTAGTTAGGCTGATTTGTCCCAGGCAATGTATGGTAAAAGTATAAGTAGTGAGACAAAATGTTGGAAGAGTTTTAAGATTTGCCCCAGTAGTAAATTCCCAAAAAGGTCATGAACTTTTTCGGGAGATGAATTCCTAAGGAAAGGTCATCAACTGTTTTCGGGAGGTGACGTTTTCGGGAGATGACTTCCTAAAAAAGGTCATCAACTTTTTTTCGGGGAGATGAATTCCCAGAAAAAGGTCATCAAAGTTTTTCAGAGACGAGTTAAAAAATGTTGTCCCAGTAGTCAAAATTCCTTAAAATATGCACTGCAACAAACTCATCGTCTCTTACCTTCACCTCTGACTCCCCCGTCCGCAATCTTGGTATTCCTTTTGATACACACCTCCTTCTCTAACCACATCTCCAACCTCTCACGCTCCTGCTTCATGTACATTCGTGAGTCGTGACCACCGACGACCTTAAACCTGCATTCACCATTGCTTCGAATGGCACTTTAGAGGTTTGGATATTACGAATTTACGATACTCAAGACGGTTACTGGATGGCACACAGCGATTATTTATCGCGCAGTGTCCGACAAACTACTTACTTACTGTTGTAGTTTATGGATGGCAATCGTTCGTCTTCCCGACATATTGCCCCAAACGTAGAAAACTGTGTTTCGTGTAATTTTCCTAGATTTCGTCTCGGAAAATGCCAGATCATCTGGGAAAAGATCAGAGAAAGACGAAGGATGACGTTAAAGAGGAAGACAAGCCTATTCAGGGTAAGTGTTGTTGTGTACTCTAACTGTCCAGGCCTCTCAACTGCTGCCCTACTTTCTTCGTAAACACCGCGGAGCATCTTTCGATTAACGATGCATGCTGCTTGACGATCTCATTTATTGCTGCCAGTATAAAAATGACTGATCCATTATTAATACTAACAATACAACGGCGATATTAACGAAACAACTACTGATGAGACAGAGCTAGAACTCGCATGCACGAAACCAGTACCAGCAAGCTTGAGACTCACAAGGGCAGACGAAGGTGCACTAATCTAATCTGATATCTTCTGCAATGTCGGTGTGATAACGCATAGAAGCATCACGTGATGGTTGCTTCAAGTGAAATTATAGTGAAAATCATAGTCCATAGAGAAGCCAGGTCGAAATCCGAAAAGTCTGAGAAACCAGAAGTCAAGCTATGGAGAAACTGCAGAGAGTAAGCAAGACAGTGCACACAAAACTGGAGAATGGATCCCAATGCTTGAGACCATCTAGTGGCACAGAGAACGTACGAGAACCAACGACTGTTTGATGTGAGGCACAGCAAGAGTCGGGTTATCTGTTGATTGAGTGTTGTTGTATTTGATGTCACGAGGAGTGAGCAAGGAGCAGAGAGAGGTCACCAGATTTCAATGAGATGTTTTGTCAACTATAAGACATTGTAAGTATTTCAGTAAATGGAATACATTCAGAGGACTAAGCCAATAAGTAAATAAACACATTCAGAGTCCGCAAAGTTGTTCGCTGCGTTGATTTCCTTACCAGTGACAACCTGTGCTTAGTGCAAATTTTAAAGCATTCAATGGATAAATAGTTGCATGCCTATGCTTGATTGTTGCCAGCTTTATCTCTCAGTCAGTCAAATAAGAGATATTTGGGTTCAAACGACGAAAGTTATGAATTTGTCAAAAAGATGCTGAGCATGATATTAATCAGTTAGTAGATAGCAGTTATAACCCGGAGAATAACGGAATTGGGGGTTAGGAGGGGTCTCAATAAACACTGAAAACAGTTAACAACACTGAAATTAAATTTAAATAACTAAATTATTGTTTTATTATTAAAATAAATAAATTATTTTTTTAGTAGCTGAGAAAGGTGCCGGAACGCCGTTCCAGCGCATTCCGGATGAAAAAAGCACTGGCTTTTATATCATATGAAAGTCATTTGACTATCCTGCTTGTGAAGACAAGTTTTCTTGAATATACAAGTTGCATATTCATGGGCGCCATGTCGTGTGGCATTTGGATCAGTAAATAACTTTGCTATTTGCAGTAAACATTCTTTATGTGTGGTAGACAGATTTCTTAAGTGAACTGCAATCTATACAGTATTGATGTTATTATTTTAGCTCTGGATGAGGGTGACATTGCTTTGCTGAAGACTTATGTAAGTTGTGTACTGTAAAACATGGCTTGCTTAAATTCTGAGTTGTTAATACGATGAACACATAAAATAAATTGGGTAATAATATAGCAAAAAAGAATTGGCCTTACTTGTGCCTTCACTTTAACAGCCAGTGAAGCCATGATCTTATGGTGATCTTTTATCTCTTTTAAAAAGACTGAGTTACTGTCTCATATGATGTTTTGCTAAATTCAGAAACTATTAGACCTTTGGAGGACTTGTAATGAGAGTTACTGATAGCTTTTATTGTGTGCTTCAGTACCTTTTTTTACTTTAAACCTTTAAGTGTAAATTAAAAATTACTGATAGCTTTTATTGTGTGCTTCAGTACCTTTTTTTACTTTAAACCTTTAAGTGTAAATTAAAAATTACTGATAGCTTTTATTGTGTGCTTCAGTACCTTTTTTTACTTTAAACCTTTAAGTGTAAATTAAAAATTACTATTTTTTCAAATTATTCGTAGTAATAATTTCTATTTGGAAAGCGATTGGGTATATTGTTGTTTCTTAATTTCTCAGGGAGTTGGCATGTACCACCGTTCTATCAAGATAACAGAGGAAGACATCCAGAGTGTGTTGAAGAGAGTCAATGAGTTGACTGGAATTAAAGAGTCTGATACTGGACTGGCTCCACCAGCACACTGGGATCTTGCGGCCGACAAACAAACTCTCCAAAGTAATTTGTTTATTTATCTAACACTAATCATTCTAGTCCTCTGCATATCGGCACCAGACAGAGATCTCCCAATATAATCTAATCCAGTATGATTCAGTATAAATTTGTAATCTAATGTAATTATGCCTAGTCTATTTTTGAAAGTGTTCTAGGCTGCTGGGTAAGCAGCCTAGAACACTTTAGCTTCTTAAGCTTGTAAAAATCTTATGAACAATTTATGAATCCAATTCAGTTATCATTTCATTCAGTTTTTGTATTTCAATGTATTCCAGTGCATTCTGATGAGCTGTTAAACATTGTGGTAATCCTGCAGCAGGGTAATGCACAATGTCTTGACAGTGAATTGCTATTCTCCCCGACACTAGAGTTCGAATCAGAGATGCAGCAGTGAAAGGACAGAGCATTGTCATTCAGCTATCATGCCCCACCCATGGCACAGCTATGTGAGTAAAAGTCATGTGGTTGATTCAGCATTATGGTGACTGCCAGAACTTGAGGAGGCACGGCCAATTGTGGATGTTAGTATAATCCCAGTTATGTGTACCGTACTAACTTAATAAGTCCTGTGATAGCTACTTACACAGGTTAATACAATTAGTGTAATGTCACTAGAAAGTTATATAGACCCTGATATCACTGTGTATGTCAGCATCCGCGTCGCTGTTGTATTGCCTTCTGCGTCAATTTGGTAGATTATGTGTCTTGACATGAAACTTATTATGGAATTTATTATGGAACTTACGTGATAATTTCTTACATCTTTTGATATTTGCTGTTGTCAAGTTTGCTTGTTGGAATTAAAACATTTGGACGGTTTTTGTGTGTGAGCTTGCATATGCGACTGCCTGGGGAGGCATTAGCTTTCTAGTGTGTGTTCAGCCTCATATCCACTGACTTTACGTACTCCATCTACAGCTAGGTAATTTTGGTTTCGGCAGAGGAAGGGCATTAGGGATCTTTGCAATAACCTTGACCGTCAGTCACGGTTGACTGTTCAACCTACCAACAGGCACGTGATGAATAACTGTCATCATGATCGATCGTGGGGCGTGGTGGCTCAGTGGTAAGTTCGGCGCCTTGTGACCGAAGGGTTGCAGGTTCGAATCCCACTCTAGCCACTGCGTACGGACCTTGGGCAAGTCCTTCACTCGCAATTGCTCGTGGCGCTTCGGCGTGAAAATTCCGGCACAGTATCAAATGCTGTAGTCGGGAGCGCCTCTGAGTAGTAGTTGACTTTGAGAGGCGCTATAGAAATATCCGGAATAAATAAATAAATTTATAAAAGTGCCACTCAACGATTCAAATCCAGCAGTTCAAGGAAGTTCATACTCTACATCATCTCCCATCACTGAGGAACTGCTGTGCTATGTTGTTATTGTGCTGCCAAATGCTGCCACCTGTCATTGCTCAACGCTATCAGCACTTGGTCCAGGAACGCTGAACACATCTGTCAACTCTGCATAGGACTCCTGTAGTTGGACTCTGTGTGTCTGATTGAGGCCACATCTGGTTATCTTCTAGTTATCTGTGCATTGTTTTGCTTACTCACTTACATCTTTTATTCTAAGGCTAGTCTTATTGGTGCTTTTGTGAAGTGGTTAAAAGGTGCAACATTAAATGTTGAAATAACTAACTAAAGCTTTCAGTAACACTGTAAATGTGCAGAATGATCCTCTGCAAATATCTTTATTTATATTATTTACATTATCTAATCTCTTGTTCCTGGTTGCGGTGTGCCAACCAGTTTTGCTTACTTAACAAATATACATCCTAGTGGCTAGTTACAATATCCAGTTTGTTTTCTTGAAGTGACAGTCTGTTGAGATCCAGAAGGTAAGGGGAAATGAGCAAGTTAGTTCCCATGTGAAAGCCTTTCCTAGGGTATGGTCAGAAGTGTCTGTGCCATGTATGAATGATGGAGTATAGTTCCATCAGCAAAACATTTGCAAAATACAGCACACTTTTCAGAATATATCTTAACTGGAGATTTGTCTACCACAGTTAGATAACTCTTCAGCAATGGTCAAGTTATGCAGTGGAGGTTTCTATATTTGATGCAAAACACATTCATTCATAATTACTGGTTCACAACCACTGAATCATAATTGCCTTTATGTGTGTTCAAACAGGTGAACAACCGTTGCAAGTTGCTCGTTGCACAAAAATCATCAATGCAGATACAGACGATCCGAAGTATATTATCAATGTTAAGCAGTTTGCGAAATTTGTTGTGGATCTGAGCGATCAGGTGGCACCGACTGACATCGAGGAAGGCATGCGTGTTGGGTCAGTATGATCTCTTCTTTGAGAACTGAATTTAGAATAAATGCAAGGTCAGGTATGTTAATTACAAGTTCAAAAAGGTGATGAGATAGCCTAATTTAAAAATGTATCCTAGATACCAGAAGATATCAAACAGGTATCCTAGATGTGGCATGTACAGATGCACACATGTTTTTATTTAGAGATGTTGTAATACACATAGCACTGCACACATGTCTGATATAAACAAGGTGTTTAAGGCAGTTTGGTGATGTTTGATGATAAGAGTTCAATGAAGCAGAATCTTCTGTGAGGACAGTCCAGTACATGAGGTGACACAGTGGACTTAAAGTGTGGCACCTGCATATTCTCATGGGCTGCAGAGTGTGAGGATCAGTGACCTAGCTGGAAGATGGAGCTCCCTCATTTATGCCAGGGCAGTGGTGGCAAATGAGGCACTTGCCAGGAGGATGGTTTTAAGGAAGTTTACTCAGCAACAGGAGACCAATGTAGCTTTTCACATATTTTAAACACTCTTTAACACTGTGGTAATTGGAAATTGTGCTTAACAATCAGCTGATGAATAGTTTTCTTTTAATTTTTGGAAATTTTTATAATTTTATTTTTGGAAAAGTTAAATTTGTATTTTTTTACTTGAGGCATAAAATTGCAAGTCAGTAAGCAATTTATTAAGTTTCTATTGTGACTTCACTTATGTCTAGAAACCTCTATGAAATTTTCTATTCATCTGTGTTTTGAAGCCTGTATTGAATTTTCTGTTGTACTTGTATCTATGTTTAGAAATGCTGCTAACTACAGCTATTGAGTGCCCCTGATGAGTTTTTCTTGAAGTGGTGCTATATAAATTTGCAATTACAAATTGCATTATGTTCTTGGACAGTTTGTATCAGCACAACTTCCATGATCACCCAACATCATAATTTCAATTTTGTCAATCTAGCTGAACTAGATTGAGAAGAGTCATTTAGTGCTACATTCAGAACTTGCCTGAATAGGCGCTTTCTCCTTCCTCCTTCCGAGGTTGAGAGGTAAAAGTTAGTAGGACTATCCCTAAAGTTATGGCATACCATTTTTTGCTAGTTCCATGTATCTCTTCAGTCTGCTCTTATTGTCATTAAGTATTTGTTTATTTTACAGAGTTGATCGTAACAAATATCAGATTCATATACCACTGCCTCCCAAAATCGATCCTACTGTGACTATGATGCAGGTTAGCATCGGTTAATTAACGTTGTTTTTGTCGTTATTGTTATTTTGATTATTAGTCAGACATCTGTATTGTATCAATTCAACTCAAGAGCTTGGATAGCTGGATAAGATGAGTCATCAGTTAGACCGGTGGTAGAAAAGGATAACCAATGTAATGTATAAAAACATCAAGTCTGTGATTGGAGACCCTATTGAGAGTGTCTGGTCTCCTCATCTTTTGGGTCTGGTCTCCTCATCTTTTGGGTCTCTCTCTTGCAACTGGACTCTGATCTCCAATGGACATCTGTGGACAATCCCTCTGACATTACACAGCGCTCGTGAATAAGCTTTCGAGTAGCGCTTTAGAAATTACCTGTATTTATTTTCTTGAAACTAATTCCTGATTTCTCTAAGTCTTTGATTACCAGGGGATAATGGCTTATTGTCATATTGCCTTAGAAAATCTGAGAAAGCATTCTGAATCTCATGGTCCAGTATTTTGCTTCTTGACTGTTTTTTACAAGAAGCAGCTCAAGAAACATTCTAGGCTGAAATCTTATCTTGATAGATCTGTTACACAGATGTGTGTAGTGCCTTTGAGATGTTTCTAAGAGATGCTGTATAAAAACTGAACGTAGCGTATGTATTTTTTATATGCTGTGAAGCTGACATTTCTTGTTGGTACATTAGGTGGAAGAGAAACCTGATGTGACATACAGCGATGTTGGTGGTTGCAAGGAACAGATTGAGAAGCTCAGAGAAGTCGTCGAAGTTCCTCTCCTCCATGTACGTGTTTCTTCACAACTATTTTAAAACTATATCATGGCTGTGTGGAAATTATTCCACAGAATTAGCTTTTCTAATCTTGTCTCTTCCAGTCTCTTTGCAGTTCGTGGTCTGTCTTTTGCCCAACTTCAAAGGGCTCCTCTGAGGTACTGTGTGGAAGGCATTATCATATATGAGTTGTATTGTATTGTATTGTAAATTATGACAAGCTTCAATGAATTACCAGTGCAGTGATGACTTTTAACAACTTTGTTAATCACAGATTAATGGCTAATTAATAACCATGATTTATATTTATGAATTATAGAATTATTTCTTAAATAATGGAAATGATGTTTGCTCTATGATGACATTAGTAACAGTATTGATTGTTAACTTCAGCCGGAGAGGTTTGTAAACCTCGGAATTGAGCCGCCGAAGGGAGTGCTTCTGTTTGGTCCTCCAGGAACTGGAAAGACCCTTTGTGCTCGTGCAGTTGCCAACAGAACGGATGCGTGCTTCATCCGTGTCATTGGATCTGAACTTGTCCAGAAGTACGTCGGTGAGGTATGTCGTCTTAACAAATTTAGTGCAGTCCAATCGCAATATTTACCAGGTACATGTGGCATTACTAGGATTCTCTCAGAGCTTACTGTTTGTGCTTGATGCAGCATGAGACACATTTCCAGCGCGGATGCGTCGTTTAGATCTGTCACATAGCCATATTCCAGCATCTTTGAAAGGTTTTCAGTAGTGCTATGCAGAAATGCAATGCAGTACATTATGTTCAAGGTTTGAAGGAAAGAGAAACAAAGACAGACCAAGACTGTGCCGGATAGACTATATAAATAAGCAGATAAGAAGACTTGGACTGACATTGTGATGAGCACTGGGCTTGACAAATGAAAAAGTACAATGGAGATCATGTTTTGCACCCATCGCCATCTAGTGGCTGATGTCAGGAACTGAGTATGATACAGAAATTCAGGGAACACATGCCATGATTACTTGACTGCATGTTGTACAAATTTCTATTTGTTCTTGTGAAGTCGAGTCAGAAGATTAAGTCATTCACCACTTGCCTATACAATGCATAGTACCTGGCATGCCATTATGTCAAAATGTTCCTGCTGAGGAAATTTATCCTTCTCTTCTCCCATTCTGTCCTGCTTCTCCCGTCCAGTTGGCTATGTTCTCATATTTTTGGCACTACTGCTGGACATGTACTTGCACGTCAAAGCATATTACTGTATAGATTTTTACTATTAACATATAGTATATGTCACATTATGTAGCCTGTTTTAGTACATTAAGTTGTGTTGAAGAATATTTTTTCTAAGTGGAAATATGACAGTGGTTTTGTCAATTTCACTCAGTGTGCTGCTGTTTGAATCTTAGACTTGTAGATGAAATTCAAATGCATTAGCAATTGGGTGGCTAGTTCGTTCATTCATTCATTCTAGTATTTATATAGCACCTCTTCAAGGAGGCTACTCAAAGGTGCTCCCAACTACATCCCAGCCAACTAGGACAGTTTTCAATCTAGTGTAGAACATATCAGAGGGAGTTCTGGGTAGCCGGTGCAGCTGTAAATCCTATAACTATTCTCGATTTGCTCTAACATCTGTTTGTTATACAAATTAAGAAAATGTTATGAAATTTGAGTATATCATTACTTCCTGCTATACACTAGATGCACTGTAATGGGGAATTTTCATAATGGGTAATTCTCTTAATGGAGCAGCTGGTAATATTCTGCTGTACCGATGCATATGTTTGTTTGATTTGATAGGGTGCTCGAATGGTGAGGGAGCTGTTTGAAATGGCACGTACAAAGAAAGCGTGCATTGTCTTCTTTGATGAGATTGATGCAATAGGTGGAGCCAGGTTCGACGATGGAGCCGGAGGTGATAACGAGGTTCAGAGGACAATGTTGGAACTCATCAACCAGCTGGATGGTTTTGATCCTCGTGGCAACATCAAAGTTCTCATGGCAACGAACCGACCTGATACTCTTGACCCTGCATTGACCCGACCTGGAAGGTTGGATCGTAAAGTTGAGTTCGGTCTTCCTGACTTGGAGGTTAGTCTAAAAACTGAGTATATTATTACTTTCTGATATTATTCTGTAATAGTACTATTACATTCACTGGCTGTTTTGTTATTAAATAAACAGCAGATTGCTGTCAAGTTAAATCTCCAACCTGTAGTATTTACAGGTCTCAGTGTTTCAACTATTAGCTGGAAGCCTTGCATCGAGAGGAGTGGTGGACGTTTGAACCTGCCTAAAGACAGAGAACTTGAAGAAGAAGAGAAGATACATACATGCACACACACATTAGTATTAGTAAATGCTATAAGAAAGTTTTTATTATGAATATGAAATTGAATTCAGTTCTCATTTTCTGTTCAGTTTAAGTTTTATGTTAAGGGTTTAGTGATTAAAGTATTTTGTATTTAAATGCAGACTGGAGGCAAGCTGTTCTTTTAAATTGTTGTAGGGTCGAACAAATATATTCAAGATTCATGCGAGGTCAATGAGTGTGGAGAAAGATATTCGTTATGAACTGCTGGCACGTCTCTGTCCTAATAGCACAGGTATGTCCAACTGGGACAGTTATGTCCAAGTAGCAGATTTATCGAAATAGTACAGGAACACCCAAATTGCACTTATGGGTTCAGTTAGTGCATAGAACAGGTACATAGTGATACCGTCCATGATCACCCAAGGGCACCAGCGGCTCACACACCGACGTTGGCGATCTTCTGGGGCAACGAATGTGACAAAGATGAAGAGTGGTTCCGTAAGCTAGCTTCAACAGGGAGCATTGGGTACGAAGTTCTAACGACTTCATATTTCTTAGCCTTGGCTTATCAGGGCAAGTGGCCTGTTCTCTTCCTCACAGTCTGATCTTCCCACAGACCAGGCCACTGTCAGTGTACATATACACATTCTACAGCTGAGTTCGCAAGAGGCATAAGTGGAGCAGAAATCTTGTAGCGTCTTTCTGCTGTGGCACGAATTTGAAGCCAAACCTCTGGGTTGACTGTCCAGCATGGTTTACCTCTATACCAAGTTATACCCCAGTGCTTGGAAGTGCTGTATCAATCGAGGCCTGAAAGAATTACAAGAATTTGTGGGACTTGTCAGCTAGCTCCGAGAATCTGTGATGGGCCCGATAGTTTCTTTTGCAGTGGAGTTTGCATAGGTTCTGTTTATCTGTCATGGAAGGGAATGAAAACTCTGACCACAGAAATTTGCAGTCCAGCACTCTAGCTAGTAGACTACTGCATTATCAGTTTATAGAAGATTGCATCATAGTTGCCTTCATCATCATCATCATCATCTGTGGCATGCCCTTCTCCAGAGTGTTGAAGTTTCCATGACTCTGCTAACTGTTCTGGTCAGCCTTGGCTCATGGCATTGGGTGCCAATTGGCATGCACCGGCTGGATTCAACTGTGCTTTTGGTGAATGGTCTCTTCCAGCTCTTCAGGGTTGGAAATCAAGGCTTAGGAGTGCCCTAGCATGATGTTGTCTGGCATGGCACCATTTTTGTAATTGTAATTGTAATTGTAACCGAAAACTTATATAGCGCCACTCAAATCAGCGGCGCTTTCAACCCGCATCAATGCTGGCACCGGCAAAAAGGAAAGTTTTCAGGCGTCTACGGAACTGGAGAGGGGAGAGGGCAAGAAGCTCTTGGCGGAGAAACAAGGGGAGACAGTTCCAAGCAGAGGGGCCAACATAGGCGAAACTTCTGGATTGTGCCGTGGAAGATCGCATGCGAGGGACAACCATAAGGCCGCGAGCCGAAGATCGCAAGGAAGCCCTCGCAGGCAAGGAAGAAACTGGGTTGCAAAAATTCATTAGGTAAGACGGAGCAGAGGCAGTAAGGCAGTTGCACATGAGAGTGAGGGTTTTAAACTGAATTCGCTGTTGAGCAGGGAGCCAGTGGAGGGAATCACGGATAAAGGCAGAAATGTGGGCAAACTTAGGAATGTCACCTATAAGCCGAGCAGCAGCATTAAGGATAGTCTGGAGTTTGTGCATATTGGAGGAGGAAAGGCCAATGTACACAGCATTGCCAAAGTCTACCCTAGTGCAGATCAGAGCATGGACCAGTGTAGTAACGGCATGAAATGAAAGAGACTTGCGGATGGATCGGAGCTGGCGTAGATGATAAAAGCAAGATCTGGATACAAGGTTAACTTGATCAGTAAAGGAGAGGGTAAGTTCTCACTTGTTGAGTTATCTTGTTTCAGTTGTCTCTGACATGCACTCGTCTGTTCTTGATGGGTAGTTTATGCAGAATATGACATTCATTTGATTCTTTTAACGCTTTAACGATGAGTTGCATTGGTTTCCTAGTCACTTTTACTACACTCTCATCGTTAACGTGTGAAGCACCACTGTTGTTAAGCAATTTCTTCCTTTCTGGGCGATTGAGCCAGGATCCAGGTTTCAACCCCAGGTAATGTGTATGATGTAAAATGTATCTCCAGTATTTACATTTACTTTACATTACTTTATCTTCCTCACTGATATTTTGATGTGCAGGAGCTGAAATTCGCAGTGTCTGCACTGAAGCGGGTATGTTTGCCATCCGTGCGAGACGTAAGATGGCAACAGAGAAAGACTTCCTAGAGGCCGTCAACAAGGTCATTAAAGCCTATGCCAAGTTCAGCGCTACTCCACGCTACATGACCTACAACTAACGCAGTCGACGTAGTCTGTGTTTCAGCAACCGTTAATCTTAAATTTTTCTATCAACACTCTTCAAGAACTGCGGCTGGACGAGAAATTGTAAATTTGTATTGCAGTAATTGGAGTGGATAGGTTTGGTGAGCGGTGAAGGAAAGTGTTGAAGCAGTATTGTCAAGATCAGATAATTAATCATGAGTTAATATTTAATTCGGAGCAGTTCCAATCAGGGTCATAATGCAGGATGAAACATTTAAACGAGTCTGGCCAGGGTTACCATGTTCTTGCTGCAGAAGTTATAAAATGAAGTTGCTAAACCTCCTTGCCCATTGTCCTTCTGGGCTGGCAATTACATGCTGTAAAAGGATCCTTTCTTATTACTGTACATCTCTGCCTATTTGGTATGGACAAGTATGGCAATTTGCGTTTTCTGTTTTACAGCAACACTTTTTAGTGGCAGTGTTTTTTTGAGATAACTAAATCGAATTTATTTCCAGATTTTAATGTTCTAACTGTACAATTTTTTCTGTATTTCGGACAAGTTATCGTATAATGTTATATCGGAGAGGAAATCGAGATTTGTTTCAAGGCATAATGTCATCAGGTGCATCTTGTGGACGTAAGCAGTGTTCATTTTCTACGACGGGGCTTACACCTAGAGCTTCTGAAGCCACATTCAAGTTACAAAATTATTGTAATTAAGCATAATCATTTGCAATCTAATGTAATCTGCTTACTGCAATAAAAGAGCAAAACTGAGCGACTTTCTTTTATATACCATTAATGTTGTTCAAAACCACAGTATCGTATAAAAAGTTCCAAGATGTTTATCACAACAGCATTGATATAAAAAGTTCTCGATAGTTCCAAGATGCTTTACGAGTTGTACAATTGCAGAGGTCCACCATGATGGCACGCTTGCAATTCCAATAGCACCAGTTGTCCCTTTTACAGGGTTTGTATTCGGCCACGGAGATTCACATTTCAACATGAAATAATGTCCCAGTGGGACAATCAAAATCCAAAACTGAGGTACGTGCATGTGTATATGAGCATTCAATACGATATTGTAGAGATTGGTTATCAGTATTGCTCAGCTTGAAACCCAGCAATGCAAAGCGATTGAAAATAAGTCTACAGATAATCAGAACATTAGTCAGTGAAAGCACTGTAAATAGAGTACAAAGGCCGAACTAGGAGTTACACTTTGTACCCAAGACTTCGTTTCTGGTAACCCTTCAAGTTCTCTGGACATCAAAATTACCAAAGGATTAAATACATGTATGTACAATTCCACAGCATATAATACTAGAAACTACCTAACACTTGATGCTTGTGTATGCCTGGATCAAGGGCTCAGCTGGCTAGTGTCTCAACACTGTTGGAGAGTTATGCAAAATATCGATTTTAGCAAACAGTATACTATCTCGGCAAGACTAAAATCTATCCTATATTGAACTCCGCAAAAAAATTCACAACAAAAAAACAAGAAATAATCATTTCAGATCAAATTAAAAAATAGCAATCATGATATGAAGAACGTATACACGTAACTTCTCAGAATGTCCTACAAAATCTAAGCTACACAAACACTTCTCCCAACATAAAGTCAAATTCTCACAAAACTCTATAAATCTTTTTTCTCCCCAAAAGCCCTCATTTATAGATGGCAATTTTACCCACTTTTCCCATGTTGTACCTGTGCTTTAACGTGTACATAAACTTCCAGCCTGGAAAACAACAGAAGTACAAAACATAAACCAATAGAAATTCGAAGTATAAAATAGAAACCAATAGAAATTCGGAAGTATAAAATAGAAACCAATAGAAACTCGGAAGTAGAAAATAGAAACCATTAAATGATCCATTACAATCTAAAAAAATAAACCACAAAGTGTGGTTACGTAGTAGAACACAGTACAACAAATCCCAGTGTAGATTACTATTTCCTTGCCTCATGGACACTTTCTTCTATGCTAAAATTTGTTTTATATATGACTACCAGCAATTAGCTTCTAAACATTTTGGCTGTTGTACGGATTCTGTGAATCTAAGTGCCAGAATTTTTAAGCCTCCGCACCCAAAATAAAACTAATATTTTTCAAAAGAGTTGAAAATAATTTTCTGTCCAGGTTTATTAATGGACGATTGGACGTGTTTTCTCCAGGGTCTGGCCTGTTTATCACAATATATTTATAATATAAATTGCCCATAAACCTATATTTTATTTTCTCATCTATACTTGAATGCTGGGCAGAATTTCAAGGCCAGCTGTAAAATTTTGCAACAAGTGTAATACTTGTTTTTGTTCTGTCTAATATTCCTTCACATGTCACAAATCATTTTCTCTATATCATAGCATCTGAAGAGCATTGTTTTATTTTTTTAAATCAATAAATTTAGTAAAATCAATCAACTAACAACAATTTGTTACATGTTCTCAAAGAGTTCCACAAAAACCTTGGTCCTGAGTTGAAAGATTGTTTGGTTGAAGAAAAAGTACAATAGCAAGAAAAACTTTGGTGGTTGCATAGCTGAACAATATCACATGTACGGTAATTCAGACTGAAAGTACACATAAATAAATGCACACATTCTATAGCGACGCTATGGCCTCAACCACGCTCATTTTTCAGTGAATTGATCAGGTGAGATCCTTCACAAACACTACCTGTTTGAACAAAAGCGGCCAACATGCTTCAGTGCGCCATACATCACGACAACTCAGAACCCACGAAGCAACCTAACTCAGATTAACAAACAAATGAACAAAAACAAATATGCTATGCCACAAACTACAATAAAAAAAACAACACAACTTAAACTGCAAGCAAATGTACTGTCTAATATTCCTTCACATGCCACCAAAAGAAGTGCTCAAAGAATAAGAAAAATCAAACTCTACACCAATAACGAAGCATCTCAACAGTCAACAGAATTTCTACATTAATTAAATTGCTATAAATTCTAAGCAAACTCAACACAACACAAAGTGTCTCTGAACTTAACAAAAACAAACACACCGACAAAAAACAACTGAAAAATTACACTGCTTGTTAAGTTCATACTACAAAATTGCTTGAAACATCAAGATCATTAAATCCTTGTAATAATTTTCAACAGCTCAACAAGTATCAGTTAACAAAAGCTACCTGAACTATCACTATGGTTTAATTCATAATACAGGAATATCACGATTATTAAATGTTCAAAAATCCAAGAATCTAAACAAGGCACATATCACAACAAAATAGAGTTACTCAGTAATTAAAATGAAGCTGCTAGACAGTTATGTAAAGCAGTACAAAGAAGCAAAATCCACATCTTACACCTACCTGCAAACTAATTAAACAACAAACCCCACTCCTAACCAGTTCTATTCACGAATTGCCAAATATCATGTGCCAAGATCATTTGCAAGCACTTATTCTTCACGATAAATGGTATTTTATGGTGACGGCATGCACTTGAGACGTTCAAAGGTTGCTTTCTCAAGATCCTCACGATGATCAGGGTGTGCAATTTTGATCAGTTCATAAGCCCTCTGTCGCAGGTTCTTGCCAAACAGGTAAGCAATTCCGTGTTCCGTTACTATGTAGTGAACATGCGCACGCGTTGTTACAACTCCTGCCCCTGAAAACGGACATTAATTTTTACAGAAGTTAAGTCTTGCAAGTGAAAATTTTATTACTGCCACATTCATGCGGTCCACTCAACTATACTGTCAGGAGTACAGGCATGCATCAAAGCAAGAGAGAAGCCAAGCTAACATTGTCAAGCTAACATTGCCAAGGCAATTACAGGAAATCTGGTCTGTTATTCTGTGTGATTTCACAATTGAAATATGGACTTAAACATATTTTTTAATACATGCAGGTATTGTCATCAACAGATATTTACATTTTTATGCCTACAACAGATAGGACTGGTTATGACCATTACTGGTAGCATCTAGAACAGAACCATTCTAGTAACCTGAAAAAGACCTGTTCTAAAGAAAGCAATGGCTTCACGGTAGAGTTAAAGTCGTGGATGCATCATACACATACAAGTGTGTGCATTCTTGTACATATGCATATATCTGGGCTTTTACTAAGCACATTTTAGGAACTGCCCAAAAGTGCTAACATTCATGCATGCCACAAACACATGAAATCCAAATGGCCAAAACATCTGCACAGCTATGGCATGGACCATCCCACTTGGAGATCGTGCATAAAGTTGTGACCACAAAGAGTATTTCTCCAGCAGGAGCTAAGAAGCTGCATAATTTACTAATAAAATACAATGTCAAACTTACTCCCTCTTGTCTACACAGTGAGTAACATCTTGTATGACCAGCATTTCATTTGACCATGGTGCCATGCATTACTGTGGCCACCTGGTGATAAACCCAAGATCATCTATTACGAGCACATTGTTTACCAACATTCCAACAGACACACAAAGACTTCTGACCCACAACCAAAGTAAGTACCAAATTTTACTGCTTGGTGCTTGAGGCAATCGAGTGTGAATAACTTGCCCAGAGTCACATTGCAGAGTAAGCTCAGCAGACTCAAACTCACAGTTGCTATATGATCAGGTGAGTGCATCACTGGTTGGACTTCCACATCACCAAATCAGTTAGTAGATGAAGGCCACAGTACATTCAGAAGGAGATCATGGATAAAGGTTTACTCCCACTGAAAGAACTTGGAAGTCTGTCAGGCTAAGCTGCTGAAAATCAAGAACTGATCAAATACAAATCTCAGCAACACTTTTAGCTGTGCACAGAGGTATGACCAGCCATACAACATACTGTTATGTCCACGGACAGGTTATCCTGAAGTCAGGAAACGGCTGTAAAACAACATCACCTTGCTTTATGAATGGCACAATCTTTGACTCATTCCTTGCCGTAACAGACGGCATTGCCAGAATTGGCTTGCCAAGGCCATCCGTTCCTAGTGCAGCTCCTCTCATGAAATCAATCTGGCCACCAACACCTTAAAAAATCAGCAACCATCTTCTTCAGCAAGATCACATAATCTAACATTTACTACAGGAAAAATAAGGTAACAACTTAATGTTTGACAATTTTCTCTAATTTTATTGTGCAGACTGTAGTTGCAAATCACTCAAAACCTTTCATATATCGCACAGTCTTCTAAAAAATTACCAAAAGTCTTACATCATGCTCCAAGCTTGCTATTTTAAATAAAACTGTTCTCATATAGGCATGCCACTGACTCAATTTTTAACCTAGTCCAGTTTACTGCCTCACATTACTTCTATGTTAAGTAATCAAATCACCTGAAAAGAGTCTTGTTCCAATGGAGTCTGAAACCACTTGACCAGTCAGATCCACCTCAATGCACGAGTTGATTGCCGTTACCTTTGGATTTTGTGCAATGATTGACACTTGGTTGACAAATCCAATGTCACACATCACTACAAGACAGAAGGAACACAGAAAGCGACTAACTTCACTGTTCCCTTTCCATTAAACATAACAAATGACGACTAGCTGTTTGGAAGCACATTTACTTTTAGAACTCCTGACATTGGCATAACTATCAATCAGGGTTTAATGTATATGTCAAGGATTGCGAAATAAATACAGCAGAATTTGAGAAAGCTAATCACTCTTGCTGAAGCTAAACAATCATTAATGCTTGACTGACTGACTGATGTCATTAATAACCCTTTTACAACGCAATAAAATTAAAGTTTGCATAATTTCAACACAAAGACAATTCATATAAAATTATCTTTTATATGAAGGTTAACTACATGCTATGCTGTTACTAACTCCTCAGACACATGGCCCAAGATGCAGAACTTCCGGACTACTGCATAGACAAGACCAGTAATCTAAAACTAGAAGAAACTTTCCACATGGATTCACATAAAGGATCACCCAGTTGCAAGGGGCAATGTGTGAACAGTACAAACTAGAAGCTTAATGCAGCCTAAGCTTGGTATGCATTCCTTACCCACAAACGGATTGTTGTCCATGAAGCTGTATAATTCCTTTGATCCATATGCAAAACCCCCAACAATTTTTCCCGGTTGGATTACTTTTCGTGCGTTGGTGATGGCACCACAGTCGACCAGCGGCATGATTCCATCGCTGAACATCTCCGAGTGAATTCCAAGGTCACGATGGCCCTCCAGCTTCGCAAGAACCGCATCGGGTATAGACCCAATTCCTGGTACAAAGAAAGAAACAGTAGATAAGCCTACAGAAATAGAATATAGGCTGATGTACTCAAACACTTGATACAAGGTACAGCATGATATAACATATAAAACCACAATTCTAATGCTCTCTTCACATTGAAAGTGACCAATGGCACAAAATTATACAATACAATTGTAATATGACGATGCCCTTCTTCAAAAGTACAGAAGCACAGAAATTGTCACTGAGCTGCAACTTGAACAATTGGTCCTCTTCTACAGGCTGCAGATACAGCACTTCAGATAGCTTAGCATACGAGATCAGCTGCAACAGAAAATATTACCGGATCTCAGTGATGGGCACTTTTAACTACTGTAGTTACTAACTAGTAGTTATAACTACTCTAATGGTAGTTGTCCAGTAGTTATAACTACTTTTAAAGAAGTAGTTTAAAAAATAGTTATAACTTTTTTTATCAAGTAGTTTGTAGTTAACTATATTTCGTTTTAACTACATTTTTTCCTATTTAGTATACATTTGCTAACCCTGTCTTACAAGAACTTTTGCAGTTTGGACGTTGTCAATAAATATTTTAAGTAATAATGCTACATAATTTTGCTATTTCCAATTTGGGTTTCCTTTCTTGAAATGCATGTGTCTTTGGTTTGTGTGACAATGCCCAGTAATCTCTAATTAAAAGTTACTGCATAGCTAATGGGCTGTGAAAGTTCGGATTATCGCTCAGTTAAGGCAAACCATGGGCCAAATAGAGCAGGTGACGGAAGACTTGTTGAAGTCATTTTTAAAACTATTTAATTATCTAAAATACTTTAATCCAGAAATCCATTCTAATTCAATTTTAGAAATATCGTAAAATATAAAGAATTATATAATTTCGCTGCTTACTTATATGTAAACAAAGACTTTCTGCTCTAATACCTGTTTTGCCGTCGCCCATAGGCCAATGGCTAAAGCTTTATTCATCCAGTAGTATTAATACATATTACATTCATTCGTTCTAAGGATTTGATATACATGTAGCGCCTCTTGAAGATACCTGATACCTACTCAGAGGCGCTCCCTGCTCAGCCACAACTAAAGAAATGAGTAGAAATATTAGTGAGAATGCCAGTAATAACGGTTTAGATTCACCTTAACAAGCTAAGACAATCAACGCCATTCCAGAAAGCCAATTCAACGCTGCCGAGCAGCGCCACAGTTGAACATCTTTTTTAGCGTTTATGGCATGATACCCCAAGAAGATGCAGAATGTCGGACAAACTCTTCGACAAGATGGTCTTTTTGAAGAGCTGTTCTAGCGGTATACCATATATGTCCTCTTAAATGTGCCGTACTAAGAGTGTTAACAGTTGCAGACTTTGTAAGTTAGACATAGTAGTTATAACAATTTGGCATATGTTACTGTTGAGACAATGAACACATCAGGTTGCCTTGTTGATTGTTCTAGCAGTTCCTGTCCCTTGTTAGTTTGTTTGATATATGCAGTAATTCGTTACAACTAGATTTTTCACTTGCCACTTGGTTTTGTTTTTAACATTTCTTTATTACTTGTGTTGAATATCAGTAACTAATAAAACAGTAAATTCTCGTGTAACTTGTTGAATATCAGTGCACCGTAACATAACTATAGAAAAGTAGTTTGAAAAGTAGTTTGAAAAGTAGTTAACTACTAAGCTGGTAGTTAGCAAACTAGTTATAACTACTTGTCATCTAAAGTAGTTAAACAGTAGTTATAACTACTTATTTTGAAAGTAGTTAGGAAGTAGTTATAACTACTAGGTATGTAGTTGGTGCCCATCACTGCCGGATCTAGACCTTGTAGCCAAGCTGCAGACACACCAAGACCAATAAAACACTGCATGACAACAATAAATTTAACAGCATCTGATCTAGCTTTCAAGTTATTACTATTATTATGCATTTACTGAGCGCCGCAATTTATTTAACTAAGTATCAATTGATGGTGCCGAGTGAAGAAGTTGCTAAAGGTTCCTAGAAGTTCCAATCTCCAGGAGGCTCAAACTCCTACTCTCTACATTACAAGGCCAGCGCTCAAACCAATCGGCTACCATGTCCCATCAATTCTTCATCATCTGCCAAAATATTTTTACAGAATGCATTTCATGGATTTCTTGCTTCAGAAGGAAGACCCTGAAACGTTAGACTAAATTTCGGATGACTGTGTTAACAGACAAATATAGTACATGTATGTGTTAAAATAGTTTACAGCATCTTCTACAGACTTTGGTTCACGAACAGCAACAAGTTCATGTGTGCTTGGTCAAACTGCTCCAGAAGGCATCAATGGCAGGCTCTTCCAGACATTTGGTCAACAGCCTGTGTCATCCATAAGCATTATCTTACATTAGCACCTATGTCCTATAAACTGGTTTAATCCCTTAATGAAGAGTATTGTTTTTACAGTAGCTTTAAGTGTCTCTTCGTCTGTAAAGAGTTAAACCAAGAAGCACCCTACCCATCTGAAGAGTAGCACCATCCTGAACAAGGTTTTCGGCAATCAGTGATCCTATTTTGTTTTCAGTGTCCGAAGCTACCGCCTTCTTTGGCTCTGGAAGAGGCCGCGTTCCCTCAACCATTGCATCCAGATGGGACATGTGGATAAGACCGTCTCCAAACGTACGAGGCTGGTTCTTGTTTACCTGACCTGCCACCAAACAATCAACAGAACAGTAGAGTCAAGACTCAAACATAAGAACAGCATACATGATAAAATGTAATGCAGATAAAACTTGTATCATGAATAACCAATCAATAACAAGATACAGCACTAGCGGCATTAGATAGCTGCTCCCAGAGCCTACAACCAATGAAAAAACAGATCACACTAACAGCTTAATATAAATCTCTAAACTACTGCTACAGATCTAGCTGGATCTTATAGCTAAAGAGTAGACATGTTGAACAGCACTCCAACAATATGAATGTAATGATGTTTGCATCTAGCTATGCAATTAGATGCTTAACATAGCACTTTAACCCTTTAATGACGAGAGGGATTAGTTTTGAATACATTTTAGTGCACGCTCGTCGTTAAAGTGTTAAAGTACTTCTCGAAAGCACTGCAGGTAGAACTGCAGCAGTAGTGAGCTACTAACCACCAAACTTTTATCACACAGAGAGAAAACAACTAACCCAGAAGTCATCTGATTCTATCACTTGTTTTAACTCATTTAATACATCAACAACGTTTTCTAATACGTACCAATAATGTACTTGGCATTCTGGATAGCTGCTCGAGCACAGTCAACACTTGGACCAAGAGAACAGAACCCGTGATTATCTGGAGGACTGACTTGAATCAAGGCAACATCCAGTTGCAAGATCTTACGTCGAAACAGGAGTGGCACCTCGCCCAGAAAAATCGGAGTGTAATCTGCCCGGCCATCACTGATGGCTTGGCGACAGTTGGCGCCAATGAACAACGAGTTGTCACGAAAAATTCCTAAAATGTAGTTGGAGACACAAAAGAGCTACAGTAGTTTAAGATTTTTTACACGCTAAATTTATCATGATGATCATTAACACCTTGAATCCATTTTTGCTACTAGTTTTCTAGGGTGTAAGATTAGTGTGACAGAAAGAATGAGTAACAACAGAAAAATATAAATGCAAAAACTTACGACTTAGCTCAAACCATAACTTCTAAAACTTAGCCAATCATGATAGTTCAATGGTTTTCACTTGGTCACTGCTCAAGTTGAACGAAGAAAGTCACTTGAATACTGGCAGTTAACAAAATCATCGAAAAGGGTCATCAAAATTGAAAAGCGAAGACCAACAGTCAACGTTCAATAAATTGAACTTCCCAGTATCCTTTCAGACTCTGCCTATCACTTAATCAAACAAAATACCTCACCATACAATGCACAGAAGCAGAAATCATACACGTAGGCTTACGTGTAGCAAAGCTGTTCTGTCATGCGGGCCAGAGAAGAACGTTTGTCTTCAAAGGTTCTGGTATAATGAGGCTCAAGTATGAGCAAGATTAGAGCACATGTAACCTCAACTGACTGATCCTTTCCCAGTGACCCCGGTGCATTATTCTTTGTCTCAAGGAGGAAGCCATTTGGGAACTGAAGCACTAATAAGCAGTGGTGGCGCCAGACATTTTTTGTAACCAGGGCATAGCCAGGACAGTCGTACAAGTAACCAGTGCAGAGGGCGATTTATGCCCGATCAAAAACTGGACATGTCAGAAATTCTGGCAGGGCAACGACCAGGGCAAAGGCTTTTTCACCAGGGCATTTGCCCTGGCTCGCCCTGGTGTAGCGTCGCCCCTACTAATAAGCAAAGACTAGGCCAAGAGCACTGAACTGCAGAGTGGACCTATAACTTCGATATACCTGCAATAGTTCAACAAGGACTTAAAATTGCCCTTGCAATAAGCAGAGCTGATACATACGAGTTTCACAAAACAAGTTAGGTTTGCATATGTTTGCATTGGTTGTGGTCGAGCCATCAACTATTATTTGACATAAGTTCAATAAAATGAAGTATTACCTACATCAATGGCATTTGTCTGGACACTAACCTTCGTACTCTGGCTCTGTGTGTATAGCTGGTCCTTCTGTGTGGATATGAATCACCTCAATGTCTTTCAAGTTGGACTTCTTGCCATGTTTAGCCATTGCCTCCAACAGCACCAGTGGTGTGGCTGCACAGCCATGGATGAATATTCGCATACCTGTCACACAGCGAAAGTACACAACCAATTCATCATTCACAAGTTTATTGGCAGTACCATATTCAAATGCTGCTACTACCGAATATCAAAACCCATTTCCTATGCAAATTTTGTGAATATTTAAATGTTAAATCTTTATGGTGACCTAGTGCACAACTAACAGCACACCTTATAATTAATTTTAACATTTCTTGTATGTGTCTGCTGTGTAACTAAGACGTGATTCATAAGTTAACCTTCAATCACAAACTTCTTTATTCTGGCATCCAAACAACCCCATATCATTTCAGATTTGAGATACAGATGAAAAATGTCACCGAAGTAGACAAGTCTGTGGTCAATAAAAGAAAGTTAAACATAAAAAGCAAGTATGTGACTCAATCATTTAATGGCCCCATTTAATCTTGGACTGACACACCTTTTAGAGGAGGTGTCAACAACTCACACAAGTTTGACATGGTTATGAATTCCCAAATTCACATAAAGCAATATGTTATTTGAACATACACACACACAACACATTCGGATAGTTAATAAAAACTTTGCACCAAAAGCCCAATAATGAAACCAAGTCAAATAACTATAACCTACAATAAGATACATATAAGATAGCCTAGAAATACAATTGTAAGATAGCCATGTAACGAAGATATCACAACAGTCCAGTATATGAAAACACAGGTCTATCGATTATGCAATTGATATAATTCACATGACAAAAATCCATTTTAAGATCTTCTAGCAAGTTCAGCTGATATAACCACAAGACAATTTACACTGGAAATAAAAACTTGTTTCTCATTCTGTTTGCTTGGTTTTTGACCTTATCACCTTTAAGTACACCATAAGCAGTCTTTTGCACATTATTTTCGAGTGTAGACATAAAGCCCACTGAAGTGCTGACCCAAATTTGCATCACGTGCCCATTCATAGTATTAACCAGACCAGAGGTCAACGTTCATACAACCATCAGGTATAAACAAAAACACATTTCATATGTACCATCTACAAGTTCTATATCCCACACATGCAGCATTCACACACTGCTTAATTAGTCAACTAGCAGCTGATACTAATGTTGCTTGCATGTTTAAAGATGTCATACACTCAGTGATGATCACAATCAACTAGTTAACTGAAATTTACCACGAACTTCTGTTGACTAATACTTGGTCCACTTCTCTTCACCCGTACCTCATGCATATCTGACTCTTCACTTCAGAGTAAACAACCAGAAATGCTTGCATTAATCGCTAAGTAAAAGCTAAAAGCAAAAGCTTTATGTGCACAAGTATTTCTGGTTACATCCCATTCCATTCACTTTTTTACATTTACATTTGGCCTTTATCCATATTTTAATTTCAATTTCATACACAACCACCCATGCAGTGCTTTTGTGAGGGACTTAAATTTCGCTATATCAATTGTCTTGATACAAACATATAATTTTCACAAAACTGACAACTCGGTCATTGTTATAATCCCAAATCGAAGGATAACAGAACTTGGACCAACATTACTGTACAAAATCACATATACATTAGATACTGGTACCTCTCTTTTTCTATTGCAAGTATTTCGAACGGGACAGTACTCAATGTCGTCAAAAAGTCTCGTGATGACCGTTTTGATGCGCTCAACTACACCTATGTCAAGGACGATGCCGTCAAAACAAACCTACACGTTATACTGCCCGAATTGACGCAAACCGTTCAGCCATACTGAAAAGTCACATGACGTTCATATCTCCTGGATTAAACCTGTATTAACTACAGCAAAAATGCACGCAATGACCAATGATAGTCGAAACAAATGACAAATCGAAGTAACAAAACCATCTCCAGGCACAACATCGAAACGCGTTCAGCTAAATCTGACTTCTGACCATGACATTCACAACCGAATGCCAAGGTCAAGTTCTTACCAGATGTAATAGCAGAGACGGCCTCATCAGCCGACATCCGCGCTGGCTCCTTCTTTGGAATAGGGTGGAACGGCTCCGGTGAGTACATGTAAAAGGGTCGTTTCGTTAAGTTTTCCACCCGGGTCAGACCATACCCGACCCTTGTCAGCGCGGATTTCACCCGTCCCAAGGTTAAGGTCGACATTTTCCACGTTACGCTTTCAAAGCGGATAGTATAATGATGGACGGACAGATGGGCGGCGCTTCTCAAGGTATCAAAGCCAGGCAAGCACAGATTACATATATATAAGGCCCACAGACGCTAGCACCACTGATGATGAAATTGCGTTGCTCCACAACATTTGTTAGGTTGTTATAAAATTAACTTGTATGTTAAAGTAGTACAGAAAGATTAAAATTACATGTCTTTTGTTTCTGGATATCTGAACTTATTATTACTGAACTTATTACTTACTTGCTTGCAACATTTTACATTACTTTTACTACTTACTTGTTAACCGCTAGATGACGCAAAAAAGCATCGAATACACTACTTTAGTGTCTGTAAATAAAGTGTAATCTATTGTATATTCGAAGAAGCGTGGCGCTTGCATAAATAAAAAGTTTTGTACGAAAATGCATCGCAGGCCGCTCGATAGAGGGGTAAGGTGAACGCTTAAATTATTTTGTTAATATTTGAGCCATTTAGCAAATCTTATGTGGAAAAGAATCGTTTTGACTACGCATTGCATTTATGCTGCGCCTTGAAGTGTAGCTCCAAGTGCTCCCACCTCAGATAATTCATTCCTTCGTTCATTTAAAAAATTTAATATAGGGCGCTCCCTCAAGTTACCTACTCAGAAGCGCTCCCAGCACAACCACGGCAATATAAACTGGACTTGAGTAACTTATTTTAAAAAACAAGCGAACTATTCTTAGGCAACAGGCGTATCTGCAATGGGAGTTGATTCCTGATGGCCATCCCAGGTGAAGATACTTTAAAACTATTGTTTAAGTCGTAAAGATTGGTTGGTAAATTGACTGAACATTATAGTTTCTAGTGCTTTAAATTTACTTTTACCGTATTGATAAGTGGAGCCCAGTTTTGAAATATTTTACCAGTGTGAATGAAAATTTGAGCAAAGCCACATGCAGAAAGTGCAAGGTGGCAACATCAGTTGGCGTAGGTCATTCTAAGAATTTCATATTAATTCGGTCATTCTAAGAATTTCATATTAACTCGGTCATAGGTTGATTTTGGTTTGATGTACAAACATCCCTGTGACTAGGGGAGAACCTCAGGTTTAACTGTCATATCATATCTTGCTGGTAAGTACCTTTTAAAACTTTTCTTTGTAGAGTCGACTGGTATCAGCGATACAGGTAATCGTGGGTGGCCATGTAGTAGCAGCTGGAATAGCCACTTACCGAGGCCATGATGGATGGTACAAGAAGTACCTAATGCCAGCTTTACGGTCTGTGACTGATGGAGAAATGGCACACAACATGACGATAAAAGCCGCAAAGTATGGTTTGATGCCACGACTAAAGCATACAGAACATCCTGAATTGGTTTGTTGACAGAAATCATTTTTAATTATGATATGTGCATTGGCTGAAGGAAGTATTCTTGTATCATACTTATGAATGGTGAGAAAGATGGCCTTGTGCTTTGACAATGGGCTGTATCTAGGTGTAGCATTTGAAGCGGAATATTCTTTGTTGAAATATGGGACTTGCATGGAATGAGTGTATGATGCATTGATGCTTGGATTTAAATTCTTATTTCAATCAAAAATATCCTTCAACACCATGATCCACTAGTGCTCCAGCAGTGATGGGGTCTCGAGACCGTGCTGTTGGTCTCGAGACCGTCTCGAGACTGAAAACATGCGGTCTTGGTATTGAATGTGCCAGTCTTGTTCTTAAAGAACTTTGCAGTCTTGGTCTTGGGCATCTGGTCTCGGTCATTTGCCTATGGTCTCGGCCTTGGGTGGGATTGAGAGTGGAGTGTCGAGTATTTGTTAAATGTTGTCGATATTTGCCGGTCTTTGCGATTGTTAGTTTTTTGCATCCCAGCAATATCTGCACCTGTTGAGAGGGTGTTTAGCCATAGTGGACTCTTCGTGAGACCTCACAGGGCACGACTTGGGGACAACAAAACCTTGTGTGATTTAATTAGTTCTTATAAAATGAAGCATCTGATTTGAATGATGGGATTATGTAACACTTTAAACGTCTTAAATCAAGAATGGCATTTACGGTATTGGTCTTGAGGCTTAGGTCTTGGTCTTGGACCATATGGTCTTGGACCATGCGGTCTTGGACTATATGGTCTTGGACCATGCGGTCTTGGTCTCGGTCTTAGATTTTTGGTCTTGAGCACAGCACTGTGCTCTAGGTGTTGTTGATATTTCTTTTTATTTATTTATTTATTTCAACCACTTGTTGCATACAGTCTGTGATTCTGAGGCATGGATGTACCGGTATGTTAGCTGGGGCTAAGGCAGAGTCATGCAAAGACCTGATGTACTATTTGTCAAAGTGCTACTGACGTCTGAAACTATTTATTGCTGGGCTTAAGGATAATAAACTTTTTGTTGACTGAATTCTAATTTATTTTTAATTCAATTGAGCATAAGTTTTCCTGGTAATGACCATCGGGACATTGAATTTAATTTGGCTGTTTTAGGTAAGAAACTGAATTGTAGAAACCAAAAGTTATTTCAGTTCCTTCCTATCTAACTTAAACGATTTAAAAAAAATTGGTTTCTGGTAATAATGTGGTGTGAGAAATAACATGTTAATTTTTTTCTACTATTCTCTTTTTTATAGAAAACTCAGCTGTGGGGTTTAAATTTTGCCAGTCCTGTAGGTCTTGCTGCTGGGTTTGACAAACACGGTGAGGCAGTGGATGGCTTGCTTCGGTTGGGGTTTTCATTTGTTGAGGTCGGTTCTGTTACACCAAAACCACAGGAAGGAAATCCAAAGCCTAGAGTCTTCCGACTTCCAAAGGACCTAGCCGTCATTAACAGGTTAGAGATTATAATCTCTAGATTTGAATTATATAGATTTGGATTATAATCAGTCTAAAATTTAGCTGAGAATGTTTTAGCTGCTCTGAAGACACCCTTTTGTGAACTGTAGGTAGCCATGTTGTAGTGCTTTTCAGAGGTGCACAGAAGGCACAATATTAAATTTCAGATAAATGGATCATTCTATTAACATGTTAAGGAGTATGATTAAAAGGTTTGACAAATAAATTAATCCTTTTACTTGTTATAGCGTGTGATTTTACCACACCATTATTGGGTTAGAAGATTGGGTCTTATGTTTAACAGGTTAGAATATTAGAGTACCAGGTACATATGCTGTCTAGTATGGGAAAAGTGTAATCAGCCAACTTGCACAACCTTCAGTATATAAATATATCTTTGAGGTGTTTAAGAGAACTAGGATAAAGAACAAAGAACTGACTAGCTGGCTGAGTATTTCAGAAGCCTCTGTTAATAGTTATTTTAGCAGAATATATGTAGTTAATATCTTGAGTGTGAAAGAAATAAGGTGGCATTCATGGCATTGAATCCACAAGAATATAATAATTGTTGAACGGCAGTGGAAAATGTGAAATTTTTTATAATGCGTGCGTTTGTTAGGAAAATCTGGTCATGCAATAATGAAGTTAAAGTACTACCTTGATATTAGAGTAAGTATTAACTCTTTGCATGCCACAGGTGAAAAATCGCAACATTTAAAAACTTTGCACAAGCGCCATAGGCACAAAATTGTGACAGTATAGGTTTACATACTAAAGCGGTTGACAAACAAAGTATTTTCTAGAAATGATCGAGCATTGAATTGGTGGGTCAGGTACCCACCTTTGCATTTGTGCCCAGGCCTCCAGGTTCCCATTGATAGGTTAATTATATTTATTCGTAACATATAGTTATTTCAATGTGATGAAATGTGTAAGCCTTATCTTATTTTGCCCATCATATCTTAATATCAGTATTACATACAGTTGACATAAGCTTGTTCAAAATTCATATATAAAAAATGTCTTGTTTACACTTTAACTGTATCTTAAGTGGTTCTAATATTTTTACCTGCAAGGGTTGAAATGGACCAAAACCCCAAAAATAACTGGTTCGAGACAGATCAAGGTAAAAAAATGTCAGTGCAAAGGGATGAGAAGAAAACATATTCGTTACAACTAGGGCTGCTCAACGATTAAAATTTTTAATCGCGATTAATCTTGCGATTAAAAAAAATAATCGCGATTAATCTTGCGATTAATCGCACCTTGAACATTATTGTCGTTGTTTACAGATAGTAAACAGCAATGAATTTAAAGAAGAAAACTTGTCAATGTTTGTCCATTTGTTCTTAACATATGTGTAGAATTACGTTCATCCACTTTCTGTTTTTCATAAATCCTGTTTCAGTCAGTTAAGACAAACTAACATGATCGCATTGTCAGATGAGAGTGCTGAACGTTTCTTATTAAGAATGTTTCCAGCAGCAGAAAACAATCTTTCGCGTGGAACACTAGTTGCTGGCGACCCTAGGTATTTCTGTGCCACCTTTGCAAGTGTCTTAGGTGCACCTTCGTAGGCCCTATCTGCCGTTTTAAAATTAATCTGACCGTTCATTATAGATCGTTCGACTTCTTTCTCGCTCCTTTTCTCCGACATTTTATAGATGATTAATAACCCGCTGTAGAAGATATAATACGAACGAAGAGTAAACTACATGCACAGAAGCTTTCAAAGAAAGGACGAATTTGGATTACTAGTCTACACCGCCATTAACAGGAAATTGTTTTGGTTGCCTACGAATTCGCCCAATACAACTGAATGAATTAAGCCCAATCTCGGCCAAAGACTTCTGGCTTCGGCATTTCAGTGTTCGGTAAAGTCCTATCCAAGACTGTCTGTTTGCGATTAAAATTTAATCGCGATTAAATTTTTTAATCGCGTTAATCGTCCAAAAAATTTAACGCGTTAATCGCGCGCGTTAACTGCGATTAATCAACAGCCTTAGTTACAACATCTACACAGAATTAAGCTGAAATTCAGGCATACTGAACAGCTTTTAAAAATTGTGCAATTTTTCTGATTGTTTTTACTTGTGATTGTCTAAAGGTAGCTTGGTGTATTTTATCTTTTAATATTGTGTTCTATTTTGTACCACAGAAATTAAAATTTTTCAGGTATGGCTTCAACAGTGACGGACATGAAGTGGTTCTAAAGCGATTAGAAGCTCGCGAAAAGGATAAAATAGGTGAGCTATCAATGTCTGTAAATGCAGAAATTATACTGAGATGTTTGATCGAGACAGGATTATTTTTGGACAAGAGAGTTCCACTTATTTGTCAGCTTATCATCAGCATGTTGCCTTTCTCTGTCTGAGATCGTTTTGTGTCAAAGCTTAACTCATTCATCTCAACAAATTTATAAACTGGTTGTGAAATTTTTTAGTTTTAATTTAGGAAAAAATTATTGGTTTTATGACTAAACATTGCATAGAAGAAGGCTCAGGAAGAATGATTTGGCAAATGTTGCATAATGGATATGGGCTGTAATGAACAGTTATTAAAAATTGTGCAGCTTTCGTGGCTGTTTTCGTTAGTGATTGTCTAATGGTAGCATTGTGAATTGTCAACTCAGAGGTGATGGGTTCAAATCCCAGACAGAATGATTACTCAAGCTTTCTGTATCTACTACTGCCCTCTATTGAACTTGGCTATAAAATGAGTATAACCTTAGTGAACTCAGCTCTCTCTCTTAGTGGACCGATCTTTATATATTGCCTTATTACAGCATGGTTTTGGTTCACCATCAGTTGATGCCTTGTGCGTCAGACATTGGCACAATAGAAGTTATTAATTATAAAATTATTTTGCATTATAAAATGAGTATATCTGTCTTGCACTATTAATGAGTCAGGTGTCAAAAGATGGAACTTGACCACATGTCTTCATATTTCAGGGTTCAGAAAATGCAGTTACTTATACTTCTTGCCATAGTTGCCTCTTGGGCTTAGCGTAAAGATACTAATTGTCTTATTATTTGATTTGATGTCGTTTACTGTTTCCTGGTTAGGATCTTTGTCTTTTCTTAATTTTTGCTAAATTCTTTGATTGGCTGGTTATGCTAGGACCAGAAATCCCTGATGACCGTAACATGTTAAACGAGAACCTCTGGAGCCCAGACCGGCCCAAGTTCCATGGTGTCAGGCATAAAGGTATCTTGGTAGGATTAATTTGAATACATAGCTCTTGAAAATGAGACAAAGTCTTCTCAATTTCACACTAGGCTATTGGGGCTGCCACCAAATTCTCTTAAGTATTCATGTATTTGAAGTTTTTGCAAATTGGTTGTGTGGCAGAGATTTACTAATTTGAAATGATGTATGAAAATCTAAAGCCCCGATGAAAGTCTTACATACATTGCAGGGCCATCTGTGTTAAATCTGATCTATTGCAATAAGGCACTAAGTTAAAAATCAACTTTATAGAGGTTTTTGTTTGTTTTAATTATTATATTTTATTCCTTATGTGTTGTTTTCATTCTTGTTATAATTGTATTCCAAAACTTACTTATAATGCCTGTTTTAAGGTAAAGTTTGGCCCAGACAGTCTTTACAGAAAGAGAAATATCATTGGTCATGAATTCAATTAAGTTCTGTCCTCACCACTGTCTCTCAGAGGTTTGTGTTTTGCTAGAAATTGATTAACTGGTGGCCACCAGTGCTGAACAAAATCTCTAGTTTTAGTATTGCCAGGTTCAAGTAAAAGGTTGGGGATGATTAATGATTAATACAGCATGTCAGTCGAATATTCGACCCTGTCATTTGATAAGCAACACGTTGAATTATAACTTCTAATAAATTTTGAAGAGGTCTTGTGAATAGGCTCACACTTCATTTTTCTGTTTATATTTAATGTGTAATGCTGAAGGCTTTTGTATTATAGTACATTCCATTTGTGAATTGTTGAATTAGCAAGTGGGATTCTGGGAGTGAATCTCGGCAAAAACAAGACATCGACCGATGCAGCCGCTGACTACGTTGAAGGCGTCAAGAAGTTTGGCCATTTGGCCGATTATCTTGTCATCAACATCTCAAGTCCTAACACGCCTGGTTTAAGAGCCTTACAGAATAAAGATGAACTGGAGAAGCTTCTGGAAAAGGTACCAAACAACAACTGTTAGTTAAGCTCATGGATGTAGCTTTCTTAGGCATGGTAGATCTTAAGTGCAGACAAATCAACAGTTTACGGCAGAACAACCCTTCTTCCATGTGCTTGGTTTTATTACAGAGGCCAGTTTCGTATGACCTTTGAACCGTAGATGTAATTCATCAAGACCTGAACTCTTAAAAATTGTGCCTCTGTTTTGAGTACAAGAAAAGGCTGTAGGATTTCATTTGAGAAAACACCAAATTTAGAGCAAACAAATAGTTTTCTCCTGTTTCTATAAATTATGTTATGCTTTTGTTTCTGTGCAGTATTGTGTAATGCATCATAACGCATCACAGTACGATAAACTGTAGTCTCGCTATTAAACACAGTGATATAACATCAATTCGGGGAAATACTCGTGTAGTGCATACATTTTCACTGCACTGATTGCCAAGCTGATTGCTACTACTACTACTACTACTACTAATAATAATAATAATAATAATAATAATGATAATAATAATAATAATAATAATAATAATAATAATAATAATAATAGCAACAATAATTAATTCACCATTAATTCAGCAACTACCCAACCTACAATCGTTTAAGCAAAAGCTATGGTCTTCCATGTTTGAGGGACTCTAATTAACACCTCCCACAGTTTAATCAACTGAAATACAGTGAGTGTTCACAGTTAGCCTTATAGCCTCAAGATGTGAGCAATCGAGTGTTTAGTTAATATACTGTTACCATTACATATCTAATGATGTTAGATTGAATGCTTTTCATCAAATTGTATGCCCTATTGCTACCCAGGTGGCCCTGGTAGCGGGGTCTACGACCCTTTTGAATCTCGTGTGTAGCCAGATTATGTTAATTGATTATAAGCATTTTATGTTATGTTTATCCTTGCAATGGTTGGTTACTGAGCTAAAAATACAATACAATACAATTGCTACCGCTAGGAATAATTTTGCACTACTTCACAGAAGATATTGCTTACTACCGCTAGGAATAATATAGCATTGTGATTTCATAGAGGATATATTGACTTGGCAACCTCTTCTAACATCTCAGAGTAATTGCATTGTGATTTCATAGAGGACGTGTTGCATTGTGATTTCACACAGTATTATGTTTCCATAGCAACCTCTTGTAATAATTGCATTGTGATTTCATAGAGAACATATTGCTGTAGCAATGATTGTCTAAGCTCTGTCTAATAATTGCTCTGGGATTTCATTGAGGATATATTGCCTTAGCAACATCTTGTAAAAAATTCTTTGTGATTTCATAGAGGATATTTCTGTAGCAAACATGTTGCAATAAGTGCATTGTAATTTCATAGAGGGCATGTTGCCCTAGCAACTTCTTTTAACTTCTGGGAATTATTGCATTGTGCAGATAGACGGAGAGGAAATAGAGGTGGTAGAAAGCTTCACATTCCTAGGATCACTGGTTGGAAAGGAGGGAAAGTGTGATCCAGAAATAAAACGAAGGATTGCTATAGGGAAAGCTGCAATGACCGGACTGGAAAAGATATGGAAAGACAAACATGTGAGCATAGAAACCAAAAAAAGGCTCGTGAGAGCACTAATCTTTCCTACGGTACTGTACGGTTGCGAGACGTGGACAATGACAAAGAACATGGAAAATAAGGTTAACGCTTGTGAAATGTGGATATGGAGGAAGATGCTGAGAATATCTTGGACTGAGAAAAGAACGAACGAATCAATACGAGAGGAGATTGGAGTTGAGAATGAAGAGTCGTTAAAACAAACTGCGACAAGAATGAAGCTAAGGTTCTTTGGACATGTTATGCGATCTGATGGTCTGGAGAAGGAAATGATGCTGGCGTGCAGTGAGGGGAGGAGAAGACTGGGTCGCCCAAGGAGGAGATGGATGGATGAGATACAAGATGTAACTGGCATGAATTTGGCGGAATTTAGAGACTTGTCATCGAATAGGAGACGGTGGAGTGTGTTCACCAGGACGATCGCTAGAGCTCCACGAGCTGACAGCACAAGGTGACAAGGTGATTACATTTTCAGAGGATGTATTGCAGTAGCAGCCTCTTGTAATAATTGCATTATGATTTCATACAGGATATATTGTCATAGCAATCTCTTATAATAATTGCATTGTGATTTCATACAGGGTATATTTCCATAGCAACATCTTGTAATAATTGCATTATTATTTCACAGATAATATATTTCCACCTCTTTTAGTAAAAACTAATAACAATGACAGTGATGATGATGATTATGGTGATCACACTGGTGATAATGCTTGGTAATTGTTTTCAATCTCGAGGGCTTCTTCAGATAAAATAGTAATGGCCGAAAACAGTGGGTATGAAAGTGGGGGTATGGCACCCTCCAGTCCAAAAAGTGGGGGTACGAGTACCCCTCATACCCCCTGTAACGTACTCCTATGCAGTTGAACTCTGTGACAGTTAACCCTTTAACAACGAAATTGTACTAAAATGCATGGAAAACTAATCCCTTTTGTCATTAAATGGTTCAAAGAGTTCTAGCTCAAGTAGTAACTGCTTTTCCAGACATTACAGTTGAGCTCGAAACACAGGTTTGCTCACATTCCAGTGAAGCCAGTGCCTTGTGTCTAATTGACTGGTTTTCGTGACCATACTGAGTTCGAATACTTTTATAAGCCTGTTACAACCTGCAAAAATATACAGGTGCATAGAAATGTACATGGTTGAAAAATTCACAGCCCATGCCATAATGTATAATGGATCTTGTGTTGTAGTGAGGGCCCCGAGTATACTGTTTCGTATTGTAGAAACTGTTGTGTCTTACTTCTCGTTGTGTAATGCTGTTTATAGTACAACATTGTTGCTTTGTGTGATATTATTAGGTAATTAAAGCAAGGGATGAGTTGTCGGGTAAAAAGCCTCCACTGTTGATCAAACTCTCACCCGACCTCAGCCAAGAGGATAAGGCTGATATTGCTGCTGTAATAAAAAAAAACAAGGTTTGATTTCTATAAATTGACATTTCTGCTTAATCACATTTATGCATGTAAACTAAAAAAAGTTGGCAATATTGAATCGTGCGTTAATTTTCACCTGCTAAGTTATCTTGAAGAGTTTCTCTCATAGATGAATCTAAAACATCAGTCTTTGTCAGTGGTGGTACCAGTTATACCATTTCAGCATGTCGCATCAGAGTTATGGGTGTTATTCAGCAGATCGAAGAAATTAATGCTGGAGTTTGACGCATCAAGCAGCATGACCTCAACATAACCAGCATTACTTAGTTATGTAAAACGAAGAAATTTTTTTTAGAATGCTTATTGTTCAAATGTAGCTTGTTCGAATTTGAAACAAATCAGCAATTAAAATGTTAAACTTTGGCTACTTTACTATTGATTAAAGGTCAAGAGTAAAATAGGCAGGTCATAAGGCAGGTCAAGAGTAAAATAGGCAGGTCATAAGGCAGGTCAAGAGTAAAACAGGCAGGTCAAATGACCTGCCGCAACCCATGGTAGCGCCACCACTGGTCTTTGTGGACTGATACCCTATCATGGCTTGGTTATGATGCCTTGTGCATTAGACCCTGGCACGGTAGAAGTTGCTATTTAGTAATTATAATCTGTTATAAAAAATGGCAGTTTTACTGGGTATTTTAGTAGGGTATTTTAGTAGTTTATTTCAGTGCCTGTCAATAGAAGTATTGTGCTATGAATATTTCTGGCTGCCCTATGGCAACGGTTCTCAACCTATGGTCCATGGACCTCCAGTGGTCCGCAAGCAAGGCCTACAATTTATATTTTTTTGCAATGAAAAAGATGCAAATGGACAAATTTTGTCAATTTTTGTTTTATTTCGAACGCTAGAATCAGCTAGATGGCAGCATGAAACTAATAATTTGTGGTTTTATGGCAAAAAATTTCTTTTTTAATAATTTGGTTTTGGCACGATTTTTAGTGGTGGTCTGTAACCGAGACACAAATTTATAAGTGGTCGTTGAGTCTCGAAAGGTTGAGAACCATTGCCCTATGGGATATTATGTTGCATTTCATTGGAGTAAAGGAGGACAGAGTAAGGCTGTAGAGGGCAGTTTGGCCAAACATTAACCCCTTTCTAGCGATGTGTAATGTGTTTACCTGTGTCTATAGGTTATTCCTAATATTCTGGACATGCTGTAAATTTCAAAGTGCTTCTGAGTAATTTATTTTATATATTCAGTGATTATGCAAATGTTTCATTGAATCATGTAAATGGTAATTTTACAACACTACATGTATATTACTATATGTTTAAAAGTTGCCGTTTTCAGTTTCATGTGGATGGCCTCGTCATTAGCAATACAACAATCACTCGCCCACCTACTCTTAAAAGTTTAAAGAAGGAAGAGGCTGGGGGACTTAGTGGTCCTCCTCTCAAAGACTTGGCCTCAGAAGCCACACGCGACATGTACCGACTAACACAAGGTGCAGTGTGGCCTCTTAGTAATAGCATACATTTTTTAGTATGATTATGGATGTTATCTGTAAAAATGGATAGTTGAGCAATGTGGACTCTTACAGTGCTTTTACAACTTGAGAAAGAAATCTGTGCAAAATAAACAAGCAACTTGAAACTGTGTTATTTCTGATACTTCTTGATTACAGCTGATGTTCCAGTTTTTGGCAGTGAAATAGGATTATTTTGTGCTACATGTTACGATAAGAAACCAGATTACAGGTGTGGAAGTTTATGAATGTAGAACACTGATTTACATATGCTTTTTAACCATTTAACAAATGGTGCTCAGGTCTAAATCTTTACCAGGAGTTTTTGGGTCTGCCATGTTGTGTACTTGTAAGAGGTTGATTTGTCACCAGTGGGATGCATCCAATGCAGGTCTGTGGGAGGATCAGCAGATGGCAGAAGCACCTTAAATTATTAAACATATAGATTGAGGTGTTTATAAAGAAACTACTGGATTATAGAAAAATCCAGAGATGTTGTGCTTGGCTTGCATTGCTCATGGTTAATGTTTGTGCTGTAACAGGCAAAGTACCAATCATTGGAGTGGGCGGGATCAGCAGTGGCAAGGATGCGTACGAGAGAGTAAGATCTGGAGCATCTCTCGTTCAGGTCTACACCGTCTTGGCCTATGATGGTCCTCCTGCAGTCAAAAAGATTTCCGATGAATTGGCTGATTTACTCAAGTAGGTGGAATTTAAATTAATTGATCACACTGCAGATTTCTGTTCAGATTTCTGCAGAATGTAAGTCTTGCTCATTTGAAAATTTGTACAAGGAAATATTTTCTCGGATGTAAAACACTGCAGATCTGATTGAACATAGTATGTGTTGCTATTTGGTATTACACGGATTGACTGTTTACATCCAAACAAAGCAGATTGTTTATGTGTTAGGTGCTCGTTTTGATTCTTCATTATTCAACGTCGACTTTCTGGGAAATGAACATACTCTAGTCATTTGAGTTGGCACATGTCAGATGGCTTAGTTGCCAAAGTGGTAACACATCAGCATTTTAGTGCAGCTTCTTGGATTTGAATTCCAGTGCATCATATTATGATGATCATATGAAATTCCAGTGCAGCATAAGACCTTCCAAAAGACATAACTTCTGGATTGTAAACTTGGGGAGACCTATAAATGCATGAATTGACCACAGCAAGTCGTGCGCTGAGCTATTCAACCAGTTGCTGAAGGAGACAAGGGACAGAATATAGGTGGTAAAAATTTCCATAGTAGACCAGACCCTGAACTCAACAATGGTTGAATATAAGACAAACATCATATAAAATTTGCATTTTATTATTGGGTAAATTTTTTAGTATTTTGTTCAATGTAACAGTTTTGATTTAGTTTGATATAACAGGACATTGATTTAAGTTTGAGCTATTTTTTTCACTTAGTTACTTAATGTGCTGTTTGTGTGTTTGTAGGAAAGATGGTTTCCATAGTATTTCCGATGCTGTTGGGATTGATGTTAAAAGATGAAGACAATGATCTCTGTATTTTGCATCTTAATTGAAACAATGAATGATTCTGATGGATTTAGAATTTGTCTTTAGTGTTCAGAAATGACTCTTCATCGTGACATCTCACTTTAGTTGTAATTATGTTGCAACGTCTTGTAGACACATGCTTCAGATTAGTGACTTTAGTAATTATCATAGTTTGGACATTTTATATTAAATTATTTTTATTTGATATTTGAGCCAAAGTTAATCTTGAAAATCAACAAAGTTAATCTTGAAAATCAACAATGAACAATGAGTGGTAACTACTTAACTGGGAGAAACAAATCTCTTTCTGGTGAAGATGAGATGAGTGAATTTGGAATGAATAAGGAAGGACTTGATACTTGGAGAGTTTTGTATTGGAACAGGCATTTCTTACATTTTACAAATAAAAGATGCTTATTCTTCAAATGATTGCAAAACAAATCATGCCATCTGGGGCCTTGTCTTGCTTCGATATAAAGATCTATAGATTGTGGATTGTGTCAACTCTCAGCATGCCCTCTTTTTAACAATTACACCATATTGGTCATTCATCAGAATTTTTTGCATAATGCTGCCGCAAACTTAATTCATTCCTTCATCTTAATAGGCTACTCTTGGACTGTTGCAATGCAGTCCTTGCAGGCCTGAAAAAGTTTTGAATGTATTATTATTGTTTTTGTGCACTTATTAAGCACCACTTTCTAATGACCAAGCATCGGCCTATGCACTGAGCAACTGTGAGTGAAGGACTTGGCCAAGATTCCTGCACATTAGTCGTCTCGGGGAGGCTTGAACCCACACTCTCCAGGTTTAACAAGACGAGTGCTCTAACTCGTCGCTGTGTCCATTTTCCAGCTTCAGTCCTGTAGCTATGCTGTGCGGATCGTGGCCAACACCAAAGTTATGGCATATGTCTCAAACTAGACTTCATTGTGAATGGCCTAGCATTTGCTATGGGTCGAATATAGAATAAATTCAAAATCTTACTCTTCGGTCGAGCATCTATAGTTGATTTGGCTCCAGTATTCATCAGCGAGCTCTGTTTGCCAGTGTTGAGCCAATTGGGTTGACAAATGCTGCATACATGGATTTGAATATTTGTTCTTTCAGTTGCACCATCCAGTTCCAACTTTGTCCTCCATAAGAAAGATGACAAATTTTATCACCCGACTCTTATATTGCCTTAAATCCAAACCTTAACTAGCTTATTCATTTATTTATTTATTCCGGATATTTCTATAGCGCCTCTCGAAGTCTACTACTACTCAGAGGCGCTCCCGACTACAGCATTGATACTGTGCCGGAATTTTCACGCCGAAGCGCCACGAGCAATTGCGAGTGAAGGACTTGCCCAAGGTCCGTACGCAGCGGCTAGAGTGGGATTCGAACCTGCAACCCTCCGGTCACAAGGCGCCGAACTTACCACTGAGCCACCACGCCTCATTGTTTCTTAGTTGTACTCTCTGTAACCAAATGCAGTCTTGTCATTCCGGATTAATAAATGAAAATACAGTACAGGTACAGTGTGTCTTCCATTACGGCCTTCCAGTAAGAATTAGAACTTCATTGCCTCAAATAGCTTGAGGCATTTTCAGCTTATATTAAGACGCACCTTTTATAGGTGGTTGGCAGAGGCGGTGCTACACTAGGGCACGCCAGGGCAAATGCCCTGGTAAAAAGCCTTTGCCCTGGTCGATGCCCTGCCAGAATTTTTCCCATGTCCAGAATTTGTTCAGGCATATTTGTTATATCCTGAGGTATAAATTCGCTTAATTCACTGAAATGTCAAAAGTGTTCAGCTTCCGGGGCTTCGCCCATCTGACCTACTGACTATAGTCAAATATAACAGTGCTGGGGGCGATTTATGGCTCACACTCTCCATAAATCGCCCTCTGCACTGGTTATTTGTATGACTGCCCTGGCTATGCTCTGGTTACAAAAAATGTCTGGCGCCGCCACTGGTAGTTGGGGAGTTAATCGCTGTGAAGCGTATTCAGAACACTTGCATAGTGTGTCTTAAAACACACTATGCAAGTGGTCAGATAAGTAGCCTTCATATTTACATACATACATTCTCGGAAAAATGATTACTTTGCGAGGGGTGATTGGTGTTTGGATACCCATGACATCTGTAAACTGTACATCAACTTTGCCATAATACTTGGCAAAGTTGTTTGAAAGGCGCTATATAAATACAGATGGAAGGCCGAAATGGAAGACCAAGACTGCATTTGGTTACGGAGAGTAGGCCTATAGGCTACATAGCCTACGAGGAGAAAAATAATATTTTAGTCACATATTGCAAATTATTCTGCGCCAAAATTGAAGTTAAAGCACAGTATAAATAATTACTTATACTGTGGTTAAAGAGAGGAAATGAAAATTTGTAATCATAGTCGTTTAATCAAAAATTGATGAGTTTAGACTCAATTTGATTGAAGGACTGCATAGGCCAGGTTCAGTTCCTGCAGATTAAAAATTTATATTAATTTACCTAAATAATTTTAATAACACATTAGCTTGAGCAACTATAGATCATTCCTGTTAAAAATGTTGCGTCTTAATTTTAATAGTGTTCTGAATACGCTTCAAACTATTTTTATCACTAGTGTCGCTTCACGTTTGCTTTCAGTATGGCCTCCGCAAATATAAACTCTGCGCTGAAGTACTAGACACCGCTGCTCGTTGTGCTCAATTTTTTTTACAAAGTCTTCAAATTTGTAGGTTGAGTTACTTTTTATGATGAATATTCTAATTTAAATATGCGTAACTGTGAAGTTATCCAAATGGATGCTAGTCGAGGGTTAATTTTACGTAAATACACACGAGGCTACTAATCACCGATACGGACCTTGTTTGTTTGCCGGTCTGATGAATTAATGGATTGCATTTTGACAAATGATCTGCGCTAACATAGTTTTTACCATGCAGTAAGATAATAACAGTAAGATGTGGCCAGGGTGGACACGTGTGTGCTTATAATTTTTTTAAGTGTTTTGTTTTGCGTTGCCGAATGGCTTCAAGCTTTAATGCAGTTATGTTATAACGATAACTTGGTAATATTTCGTGATATTTCGGTATTTAATCAGATCTGTTACCGGGGTCCGGCCCGAATCCCCGAAACCCGAATCCCCGAAACGACTTTTGGCCGAATCCCCGAAATCGATTTTAGACTAAAATTATAAATAAACAGGTGAATAGGCAGTATATCGCGATACATCAAGGCCACGCTAGGTCTATGTCATGTACGAGTTTACAAATTAACTTTGAATAGTTTTCGAGAGTTCGGCCGCTTTCTATAAAACTGTTTTCGGGAAATCGGGCTTTTGTGTATTTTCAGCGTTTTTTGGGATTCGGGGATTCGGGTTGACCCCTGTTATGGGTCCGGCCCGAATCCCCGAAACCCGAATCCCCTAAATGAATTTCGGCCGAATCCCCGAAATCGATTTTAGACTAACATTATAAATAAACAGGTGAATAGGCAGTATATCGCGATAAATCAAGGCCACGCTAGGTCTATGTCATGTACGAGTTTACAAATTAACTTTGAATAGTTTTAGAGAGTTCGGCCGCTTTCTATAAAACTGTTTTCGGGAAATCGGGCTTTTGTGTATTTTCAGCGTTTTCGGGGATTCGGGTTTCGGGGATTCGGATTGACCTCTGTTACCCAGCCATCAAATTTTGTTGATTTAACAAAAACTTTATAGTTGGATTGTTGCTAAAGTCAAAAGGTAGTTTTGTTGGGTTTTAGTGAGGTTGTCATCTATATTTCAGTGTTTTAACTTAAATCTAATACAATGTGACTTGAAACTATTTTAGCCAGAGCCGGTAACACTAGAGATCTGGTCACTTAATGTAATTTTGTAGTTCCACAGAAATTGAGGATGATGCGTGGCCGAGGTGGTATGATGATGCCCAGAGGCGGCCCAAGAGGTCCAGTTCCACCCCTGATGAGTCGACCCGGTATGGGGGCACCAAGGTGAGTCAACTGTTTCTATCTTTCATTCATTTTTTATGAAAATGTAGACAAAGATAAAATTGCTCTTTATCAAACATCTCAGTTTTTCATTTAGAACTTCAGATTTAATGGATATTTAGACTTCATTGTAGTTAGTTTTGTTCAGGCTGAGATAGCTGGTCTTTCAGCATGATTGGGTAATGTAAATTATGGCTACATATGATTGTATTTGGTTTTTCATCTTAGAGGTTATAATCCAGTCTTGTTTTCAAATTGCCAGCTTCTTAGTAAGTTATTTTGATGGGTAATTAATAATTTGCCAGTTTAATGCAAGATGCCAAATAATGAACTCAAACTGCAACATGTCAAAAAGGTCACCATTTACTCTACATTACTAGCAAATTTATCATTTTGGAGCTATTAGCTTTTTTCCTGCATGATAGATAGTAAAGGAGTCATTGAATTAATGTAAGGTTGATTATTAACTGTTTTCATGCACATGAAATTGGATAATAAAGGAGTCATCGAATTAATTTAAAGTTGATTACTTGTAATGACCTAACCAATTAGCAAACTCAAACAGGTCTTTGGTGTCACTGATGTATACTCTAGACAGAATTACTTTTGCAGCAATATTAGAAGTTAGATAGGTCTGTGTATAAGATCAAGTTACATCAGCTGCTCCTTACAGATGATGCTTGTCTATTGTTTTTTTTTCCAGTTTTCGTCCACCTTTCATTCCACATATTCCATTTGATATCACTCAAGTAAGATTATTAACTGATTTCTGTAACATATAGGCAGCAAAGTCCTTACCCCATACAAAAACGACTGTTATTTGATTGTGAACATGTATGGGTATTGGGTAATGAAGAACGACCATTGAAGTTTTTTCTTGTTTTCAGATAGCAATGCAGTGACTGTATTAATTTTCGTAATCGTTTGCTTGGCCACACAGTGAATTGCTCACTTCGCTGATACACGAGCGTTTGAACCCTTGATACAATGGTTAAAGGTCAGCATATTACCAATTTTGTTTTCCAACAATGACCAGGTTATAAGTGTCAGTGTGGACTGTTGATGGAAGTTAATGAATTAATTGCCAGGAAATGTTAATGGGCATTGGTTAACTGAACAGAAATGCAGCTTGTGTTAGCTGTCAACCTTTCCTACAAGACTGTCAAACTATGTTTCTTGGATGATTTGAGAACTTCCACTGATAAGCATGAAGAGGTCTGCCTTATAAATTTCTCTACACTTGAGACCAGCTGAGACTAACTGGTGCCTGTTGAGTTATGAACTTGTGAAATGTTAAGAAACCCCTTTTGTATGGCTTCACGTGACACTTGAAAATTGTCAGGTAACACCCTGACTGATCAGAGAGATTTCACAGCAGGTTGCGACTAAGTCATGGACTAGTGTAGACTTGTAGCCGTAAGTCCTTAATGCTGATGGGATCTTTAACGATTTTACTTGTGTCACTGATTTTGGTTGCAGTGCGAAAATGTGTTCCAACGAGCAAAGCCTGCGCCAGATGATAAAGCCCTGACTGAGGTAATCTCTAACTGTCGTATTATTGTTTTTGAGTCTTATGCAACAGAGTATAGTGTCATCAGCAATATTAATCACATGCCATTATCCTTGATGACACTTTTTGCAGTTTTGTAATGGTTAAAGTACTAGCGATATTGGTATTGACTGTTTTTGTTAACGTTATGACAGTTAGTGTATGTTAGATGCTGTGTTAAGCACTTCATGTTTTCAAGGAAGTTCTTTGTAGTTGCTGCCAGCATAAACATTCAAACTTTATTGGACTGTTTCTGATTTCATGTGTGGATGAATAAATGTTTCCAGGCTCTACTGAAGAGATCGCAGGAACTGACGCCCACTTCACAAGACCAGGCCGCTGTGCTCAGCCTTGTCACCAAGATTCAATCAGTTCTAGATAATCTGGTTGTTGCTCCTTCACTTTTTGAAGCAGCTGTAAGTACATTTAAGATGATCTGCTGTTGATTTGTTGATTTGTAAGTTCAGATTTGGCAAAATGATATTTTTATCAGTTTTTTGCTTTAAAATTTTTAATTTTTTTTACAAATATTGCTTGTTTAGCTGAAATCAAACCTTGATCTGGTATGCAGAAAGGCCAAAGTGTTGGGCAACTGCTCCACCTGCATGTCCTATTACATTTTTCTGAAAGGACTTTTTCTTTTTGCTATTGCTTATCAAACTATTTTGTTCACATTCTGTATGAACCTTGCTGCAGTGATTAACTATTATTTTAATGAGCCTGAAACTTTGATATAGCTGTTATTATTTGTAGGTATATCACGGACTTTTGTATAAGATGTGTACATTTACTTACCAATTGTTACAGCTAAAATTTGGCGATAGTTCTGTAAGCTAATCCATGCTGTTGCTGAATCAGTTTTAGCTAAGGAGACAAAGTTGCCAGCACATTCAGGTATAGAGCAGTTATTAGGTTGAATGAGGTATATTCGCATTTGATCCTAGCACAGCGTCTGTTATAGGATAGTTTGAATTCAGTTTGAGCACAGCTTCTTTCCTGTAGTTCAAGTAAGTACAGGTGGTGTTGTTCAGTCAATGTGTGTGTCATAATTATGTAATTCTTATTATCCCTTTGTAGAGGACCACTTCAGGATATGCTGAAGTGGCCACAACAGTTTTCACACCTATACATACTTGATTACTTTAAAGTAATCTCCTCAAAACTCCAGTTATTTGTGTATGTTGACTGAACATTATTTGACTACATTGCTATAGTGGATCTCACTGTGATGAGTATCCTTGACCTGATTGCTGTTTTTGTTGTTAATGTTAGCAAGTGGAGGAGGTGCGTCAAGTGGGGTCGCACAAGAAAGGAACAATCTTGGCTGGACACAATGTGGCTGATATAGTGGTCATCCTCAAGACACTGCCCACTCTAGAGGCTGTCCAGGCACTGGCCAACAAGGTCTCAGAGGACCTCCGTGCTGCTGATCCGCACGAAATATTCAGCACGCTGCCAAACGAGAGTGGCTTCGAAATCAGTTCATCTGAGGCGACTGTTAAGATTCTCATTGCGACCATTCCTCCGAATCTCAAGAAGTTAGACCCTCAGCTCCACTGTAAGTTGTTTCAGCTTAGACAGTTGTGCCTTTTGTTGATAGTTTGCACTCTTTTCATGCATATGCTAAAGCCAAAAGATCCCTCTAAAGACCCAAAAACAATCCTGTTGTTGCATATAAGAAATATGCAATTGTATATATATGTATGTATCTGAAAATGTATTTACATATGCAGTGCTCGAAATGGACCGGAACGCACCGGAACGCCGTTCCGGTTCGTCAAATGAATTTAGCGTTCCGTTCCGGTTCGTCAAATGAATTATTGTGGAAAATACTATGAAATTAACGTGAATGCTCCCATTTCTTTGACTAGCGTTCCGTTTCGTAAAATTTTCCATTTCGAGCACTGTACATATGCATATATGGTCGGATATATTTTCATTTATTTGCTACATTTTAATATACTAATTACCTTGCTGGAAACTTTGTTGTAACAGTTTACTTATTGTTTTATTCTGCATGTAAGTTTACTGTATGTGAATCTGGTTTACACTGAAATGAAGATAAGGAGGAGCCCTCGCTCAGAAGTTGAAACTATGGAAAATAAGTTGCTTGCACTTACTGCACCTCTTGTTTCCGTACTTTAACTTCTGCCTGTGTGGGGCACCAATCTCTGCACTCAGCCTCTCGGGGAGACTTTATCGTTATACTCTTACTGCCATGGCACAGGGCTTTCTCTGTGGGTGATCCTGCCGTCTGGAATGACCTCCCCTTTGAGCTTCGTTCCCTCCACAGGGATCTTTCAGGTTCTTTTTATGGCCTTCTTGAGACCTTTCTCTTTTATTGGGCCAGGGTCAGGAGCGCCACTGAGCAGATTTCTTGAAGGGGCACTATATAAGTTTATTATGGATAGAGATAGATAGACTTCAGGCGTTTGCGAAACCGTGGCAGGGACATATTGAGGAACTTGAGACACAGCTGTCAAGAAAGGCGATGCTAGCTGGTGTTTTCATGTATTCATGTAATGCTCTCTTTATTGTTAACACCAAGCAAATCAGCGGCCTTTCATTCAAAGCAGTTCATTTGGACTGGATAGCTGTGTCGTGGTGAAACTTTGGCCTTTCGTCTTCTTCAGGGGCATACATTCAAATCTTAGTTTGTCATTTGCCACTGGCCAGCCATTCATGTTAGCCTTTCAACCAGTTGACACAAGTTGGCATTAGATGAAGAATTGTAGATCTAGAATGCCTAGCTAATCCTCGGAGTTTTGTAGTATGGCTGATTAGAGCAGTGGTGAACCTCTTCCACTTTTAACTCATAGGTGACCCATGGGATCCATACTGTTTTTGATTGTTATTTCTGTGCATGCAACTCTCATGGCTTTGACACCACTCAGCAAGCAATGGCATAAATAGCTTAACCCTTTAATGATGAGAGGGATTGGTTTTCCACACATTTTATTACAAGCTCGTCATTAAAATGTTAATTGAATAACTTGGCCTTTTTATCACCTTACCTTAACTCTGAAAAACAAATAGACAATGATTTTACTTAGATAGTAATTAGGTCCACAAAGGTTCATCAGTCACTCTGGTTCAGAGTAAAGCAGGGAGGCGACCTGACCGACGTCTCTTTGAGCGTAGACTCGGATCCGACCTGGGCTGATGAACCAAAGTCCTCCGTGCCCACCTTCACGTGGTGCGGACCGTTAATACCCTTCCATGGGAAGGGGAACGAACGGGCACGGCAGGCAAAACCAGGGGAAGGCAATGGCAAACCACCCCTGTTTACATGCCAAGAAAATCGTCATGAGACACAACAAACCAAAAGAATGTGTGTCATGGCGATCGCTAGAGCTCCAGGAGTTGACAGCACAAGGTGACAAGGTGAGTAATTAATTAATTAACTAAAAAAGGCTTAGACATATATGTACCGATTTATCTCATTTAACTTGCATTTTATGACTGTCTTATAAATCTAAAAAGATTAAGTCAGATATGAAATGCAAGTTCAAGTTTGCGAAGTTTTACTTTGATTTTATCTTCAGGCTCTGAGGTAGAGGATTGGCCACCCACCTTCATAGGCTGAAGCTAAGAAACATGAAGTCACTGATATTTCATACTCAAGGCTGCCTGTCTGGCTGGAGGAATTGCTATCCTTCTTATCTTAATGACCTTCCTTTACCTTTCCTTACTTTAACGACGAGCGTGTACTAAAATGTATGGAAAACTAATCCCTCTCGTCGTTAAAGGGTTAATTAACTATATGCATGTATGTTGACTTGACTTTGTTTCAGTGGATGGTAAGATCATGCAGGGGCATCTGACAGCCATTCGTCATGCAAGGTGGTTCGAAGAGAATGCTTTCCATTCCTCCATCAAAGTCTTGGTTCGTCTCATCCGAGATCTTAAGAACAGGTTCGATGGCCTTGAACCACTGACCCCTTGGCTGATTGACCTTTTGGTGAGTTCCTGTTTGAGTTTATATAAGAATTTTCCAAAGTCTTCTGTATTAATTCATCAGTAGTATTATTTCATTTCTGTCATCATCATTGCTAGTAGCAATAAAATAAAGGCTTAGATGCATACGTACTTTGTACGTGGTTAGTGGTCTAGTTTAGATTTAGAACAGGTGACATGTAACACTGATGCTACTGAGTGGGATGGCTAGAGCCCAAGTCGATTGGAGGCTTGCCTGCCAAGGACAAGATTTGTGAGAGGGGCAGAAGATCCTGGGTTAGATTGAGAAGGCCAGGTGCAGTGATCGACGACAGCAGATCAGAGTGGACTCAAGGAAAGATAGTATGGTATAGATTGAGAGTGTGCATCGAGAGGGAAAGGGACCAGACTGAAAGTGTTCATGAGAAGGAAAGGAGGATACATTGAGAGTGTACCTTCAAAGGAAAAGGGAGGAGAGGAAGGGTATCTGGATAGAGAGGGAAAGGGAAATACCAGATACTAGCAGGGACATTTGCCAAATTAGTGAGCACTGAGCAGATACTGTAGAATGGACTATTTCCTATGAACATGTCTTGTCACCTTGAGTGATTTGTATTTGTGAAGCACACAGTCTTGCTTAATCGATCATTTGCATGCCAGTTATTTGCGATGTTACACTGCAGATGTGACTGTGATTATTTGACCTTTGGTGCATTTTCATTTCAGGCTCAGTATGCTGTCATGAACAATCCCGCAAGACAGCCGTTGTCTATCAACGTTGCGTTTAGGTAAATGTTTTCTGTTTTACTTTGCATTTCTCATTGTTCTCTTTTTTCATTTTCTACTCTTCTTGTGTTGTTTTAATTTTTATCAGTTTCTGATGAATTTGGTAGAAGCCTTTTGCTACACGATGAGTGGCCTGTTGTAGATGGTATTTGGTTAGTACCTGATCATGTTTATATAGATGAAATGATGTTGTTTCGAAGGAATGTAGTCAGCATGCAAAGCTTTAGCTCAGTCATCTCAGCCTTGGTTTTCCTTCTGTTGGAAAATTTGAATTCAAAATTGTTTACTTTTAAAACTAGAACATAAAGCTCATTGTATTTAACTGTTTTCACTGGTTAAACGTGATACATAATCTTATAGTTACAAGAATCTGTAAAATGAGTGAACATTATAACCTACCAGTGACATATAAAAAGAGGCAGGAATATTGTTCACAAGACTTAACCCCAAATTAACGTGACTTCAAACAAGATAGTAAATAGACGAGTGGAGATTTCGCAAGGTTACATTAGAGTTTACATTTACTGGTAGGCAGATAAGAATTAACAGTATGCATGCGTACATTAGGCTATGATCTCTGACTTAGAAGTTTAGCACTGTTGAATCTGAGCATCACGATGGCTGCCGACGTGATCTTATTACAAACTAATTTAAGGATGCATTTTTTGGAATTCATAATGATCAAATATAAAGGCTTTTGTGTTTAATTTTCAATTGTTGATCACTGATACTACATGTAAGTCGATGAAATGAGATGGGGTAATGCGAGACTTTTGGTGCATTTTCTGTTGTAGGCGTGCCCTGCAGTTGTTGGCTGCTGGTCTGTTTCTGCCGGGCTCTGCAGGAATCACAGATCCCTGTGAACCTGGCAACATCCGTGCACACACCATCCTCACCCTCGAACAACAGGTCAACAATTCTTTTACTATCTTCTTACATTATTCATTGCATTTTTAAATCTTGTCTTCACCTTTAGGAATGTTTTTTTCTGATTTTGCCTTTTAACTCTTCCTTTTTTCTTGTTTCCTCTTCTTCATGTCTTCCCAGTTGTTAGTTGTCTCTATTAGTTTTTATTTATCTCGACCTGTTTTCACTTCAACTGGACCTCCTTTTATCTCCATTTTTCTTTGACATTGGCACTTTCTTGTTCCTTTGGCTTGATTGAAAAATATATTAAGTTTTCAATGTAAGTCACACACTTTCGATTAATCTGTGTGATTTGTGCACACTGTTTTCAGAGGATGTTGACAAATAAGTGCAGTTACACAGCACATTTTGGATCAAGCTTTTCTTTCTGTTTTTTTGTTCAGGATCAAGTCTGTTACACAGCGCAGACGTTGTTAAGGGTTTTAACACATGGTGGCTACAGACAAGTTCTTGGTTTTGAGGAATACCCAAGTGAGTTAGAAAGAAATTCATTAATCTTAGCATGAGACTGATTAAGGAGTATCTGCTCATTGATCATAAATTAATTCTGGTTTAATACTGACCTTGTTTCAGGATTAAACTGTATGCTGCTCATCTGTATGTTCGAACAACACAGTGACACGTACACTGTACAGTCCATATTATTCACTAAGTCATGATTGTAGAGGCTCTCAAATATTGCTATATAGATGTCCTAATATGATTGCATGAATACTTGCATGATTACTTACATGAGTACCTGACATATAGGTTCTAGCATACTATTTGAATTTCAAAGGATCATAATTATTACTTGGCTAAATTGGTTGAAACTCAGGATATCAATTTATCTGATTCAAATTGCATGCATCATGTGAAAGTAGGAATTCTTCATAATTTAATAATTGGACATTTATCGTATGCATCATCTTTTAAGTGTTACTTGAAAGTGTAAATCTGTCAGGCATCAGACAGGTAGTAAAAGAGGTGACTTGAATTGTAAGTGTTGCTTGTTTTTGTCATGGCTGCGTTCCAGCCAAACCCATGGGTTTCAGATGGATTATTTTCAGTCAAATCAACTTTGTTGTTTTGTTTTCAGACATTATAACAGAAATGACTGTGTGGGAAGGCGTGGTTGTCACTCCTTCAGACAAAGCTTATGAGGAAAAGGTTGAAGAAGAGGAGAAAGAATCGGAGCAGACCACTGGTGAGAAAATGGACACGTCGGACAAGTGAATCATATGCACACTCAGGTAGGGAGTTTAGGTTTTGATTATGCAGTGTTTGTACTTTTACACTCGAGGCTTACTGCCTAGCAGTGGTTGCTGAAATTGGCAGCTGTGTATAGTGTATGTTTGTATGTACGAAAGTATTTATATAGCACCTTTTATGAACTTTGTTGAAATTCATGCAGAACCATAATTTTTCCTTCTGAAATAGTGTCATAACCATTGTGAATTCCTTCAACAAAGTGACTTGTAACTCCAAATGAGTGTTATAGTCTAGGAGCTAGCTCATGTTTCGTGTGCACTTCAATGTACCCTCAGTTTGACCTCACAGGGTCATTATAGGTCATCAAAGTGTGTCAAAAAAATTGGTCACATGACCCGCTTATTGATCGCTTAGCCGCCATATTGGATTCAAGATGGCGGAAAAAGGACTTTTTAAATGATGTGTATCTCGGCCATTTCTTATCCGATTTTGACGTTTTCTTTTTTAAATTGTAGGTCTTGATTAGAGCTATCTTTTTGGCCCTTATGTATTTTTTACTAATTATAACCGTTTTTGAGAAATTTAGCAAAAACAATTTTTTGAAAAAGAAATTTTCTGTATTTTTTACTTTTTGCCACTTAAGGAGCTGAAACTGGGAAAATATTACTCTGACAAAAGATTATCAGCATTTAATAAGCTTTAAAATGGTACTATTGAAAGTAGTATTATGTTTTGCCATTTGCTTCTAAGATTCAATATTGTAATCCAGTGCAGTGTCATTTTAGTAGCCAAGCGTACCTTTCATATGCCTGTTTCACAGCTGTTATCCATACGATTTCGACGTTTTCTTCTTTGAATTGTAGGTCTTAATTAGAGCTATCTTTTTGGTCTTCCATATTTTTTGCTAATTATAGACGTTTTTGAGAAATAAAAAAAAATAATATTTTAAAACAAATTTTCTGTATTATTACACCAATTTTTCAATCTTTATTTTTGTACGTTAAGGTTCTTATAAGTATCCAGGGGCCCTAATGGAGAGGGTTCCTTTAAACATTGTTGTGAAGAAGAAACATGACACCTCATGTGTTATCTGTCAAAAGAAGGGGGGCTACAAGCTTTCCACTTACAGTGAGAATAATGGCAGGAAGAAAATTCAAGAAGCGTCTGTTGTTCTCCTGGATGATATCTCGTCAGAAGTCCCAGAAGATGGTATGGACATTTACTAAACGTCCAACCTGAAACGCACTGATCTGAGCCACCCCCCCCCCCCCCAAAGTGTAGCAGCAGAAATTCTGAACAATTGAAAGATTCTTCATCTTTGTGCATGATTTGTATGAATCACGTGAGTTATGGACAAAGTAAAATATTTTGTATATACTGGAAAAATTCGTTCTAGATTTCCTAAATGCTATAGTATACTTGATACTATCAAGATGATGTTCTAAGAGAACTTCAACCCTTCAAGATGACAAGTCCATGTTTGCTGGTGACATTATGTCTCACAAGAGGTGCATGAACAGGTATATACTGAATTTCAAATGAGATAATGAACTGAAGACAGAGAGCCCTGATGACTGTATTAAAAATGGATTTAAAGATATAATCGCCATATTGCAACTTGAAACAGCAGCTTACAGTATAATCTTCCTCAAGAGAGAAGTTGAATAAAGAATATCTTTCTGGAGACAGTGGAGATAAGTATGTTTCAAATCGCCCGATGAAGACAATGTTGATTGAATAATCTGATTCTTACACAAGAAACAATACACTTTTCTGAATTATGCTACCCAGTCATGAGAAATTAATCCTGTCAAATCCAAGGAACATTGGTATTGATCTTTCAACAGAACTGGCGTGAAGCTCCCAGTTACCATCTCTAAGAGATCAGAGTACTGGAATAAAGACAATGATGAACTGATACCAAAACTTAAATAGAACACCTTTGTTAACATCTTCTGCAACATATTCAGCCATCTGACTCTGAAAAACGTGAAGATCTTCATTGACAGCGCTGGTGTAATGATGTGTTTTCTATGGATCCTTTGATGTAACAGCTTCCTGTAGAGAAACCAGAGTCCACTAATTCTTGCTCCAGTAGGATTTCATTACATTCCATGAATGTTTTCCACAGTAGCCTTCCATTGCCTCAGCTAACATAAACTGACTTCTGAAGGACCGTGCACAGCTTCCAGCAAGAATGCTCTGAACTATTACAGGACCAGACACCTGGTTCTGTAATAATACTGTCAGTGCCACTGTCTGATAGATATGCACCAATACTGGCAGAATGGAAACCTCTGAGACCAAAAAAGGTTGGTAAATTCTTGTGCCAGAAGCAGTTGCAGCTCTTTTGCCACACCTTCATCACACCAGAGACCACCAGATGGTTGTCTCACTTGCAATAAGCAATCCTGGAAGTTCTTCATGCACCTATATTTTGCAGGGTGTGGTATTATAGGAGTGAATAATAATACTGTCAGTGCCACTGTCTGATAGATATGCACCAATACTGGCAGAATGGAAACCTCTGAGACCAAAAAAGGTTGGTAAATTCTTGTGCCAGAAGCAGTTGCAGCTCTTTTGCCACACCTTCATCACACCAGAGACCACCAGATGCAGGGTGTGGTATTATAGGAGTGAACGCTGTGGCTTGTGAGTGGTAAACTTTGACTTGAGGTTAGACTGCTGAATGCACTCCATGATAGGACGATTTGCTTCGATTAGTCTCTTTCTTGGAAGGAAAGTTTTTGCTGTGAAAGAATCTAGCAAAAAACTATTCTATCCATGATTTCTTGTGCCTCTCTTGTTGTGTTAGGATCCGGTGTCAGTTGAGTAGTTCCTGGCAAGGCAATAGTTGCTAGAGAGACTTGCCTGTCATTTTTGGATGTGTTCCAAAGTTCGGCTGAGCTAGATTGTGCTGATGACTTGAATGGCTAACACCATCAGTTTGTTCTGCAAAATTACAAGTGCTGTATGATGACTGTTACTTGTTACTATTTCCTGATAGAACAGCTCATTATCGTCGAAATTGCCCAATGCACCTGATTCCAATGGGCAGATTTCTCTGCATATCAGGTGGAAGTGGTGTTCTTGAGTAGTTTGCTTCCTGTACTACGTATTTGAGTCAGTAGTCCATCAACCTGTCGTTCAACCTCATCTTAGCTAACACCAAGGTCAAGTCTGTTCATGATCTGTATTAATGTCTCTGACCGTATAATTTTGTGTATACTTTGTGACATCATAATCAACAAGTAGGCTTTCCTTTATCCATCATCTATTTGAATACTAAATTACATTTTCGTTTCACAGAATGTGATGCAGAATATGATGGTAAAAGTGTAGAGAAAAAGTTTCCCATAACTGTTGTTTACAGGCTCTAAACTTATCCAGTGATTTTCTTATATCATAAGCATTGCTTTAAATTGAAAAGCGTACTCAAGGCATTCTTGCAGTAACTGCTTTGCACATTCCTCAACTACTGGAGTATCTCTCAGCCTTTCCACCATAGTAGCTGCAGTGACGTTTGTGAATCGCACCATTTAGGATTCTGTCTTCTTGCTTGTGTAAGTGAAAAATACTGATGAACCAAATTAAAGGGTGGAAGTTCTATCAAAAGCATCATCTTGATAGTATCGAAACTGTAGCATTTAACTGTAGCATTTAAAAAATCTAGAGCGAATTTTTATCGTATATACGAAATAGTTTATTTTGTCCATAACTCACGTGATTCATACAAATCACGCACAAAGATGAAGAATCTTTAAATTGTTCAGAATTTCTGCTGCTACAACGCCTTTTTTGGGGGGGGAATGGCTCAGATCAGTGCGTTTCAGGTTGGACGTTTAGTAAATGTCCATACCATCTTCTGGGACTTCTGACGAGATATCATCCAGGAGAACAACAGACGCTTCTTGAATTTTCTTCCTGCCATTATACTCACTGTAAGTGGAAAGCTTGTAGCCCCCCTTCTTTTGACAGATAACACATGAGGTGTCATGTTTCTTCTTCACAACAATGTTTAAAGGAACCCTCTCCATTAGGGCCCCTGGATACTTTTAAGAACCTTAACCTACAATTCAAAGAAGAAAACGTCGAAATCGTATGGATAGCAGCTGTGAAACAGGCATATGAAAGTTACGCTTGGCTACTAAAATGACACTGCACTGGATTACAATATTGAATCTTAGAAGCAAATGGCACAACATAATACTACTTTCAATAGTACCATTTTAAAGCTTATTAAATGCTGATAATCTTTTGTCAGAGTAATATTTTCCCAGTTTCAGCTCCTTAAGTGGCAAAAAGTAAAAAATACAGAAAATTTCTTTTTCAAAAAATTGTTTTTGCTAAATTTCTCAAAAACGGTTATAATTAGTAAAAAATACATAAGGACCAAAAAGATAGCTCTAATCAAGACCTACAATTTAAAAAAGAAAACGTCAAAATCGGATAAGAAATGGCCGAGATACACGTCATTTAAAAAGTCCTTTTTCCGCCATCTTGAATCCAATATGGCGGCTAAGCGATCAATAAGCGGGTCATGTGACCAATTTTTTTGACACACTTTGATGACCTATAATGACCCTGTGAGGTCAAACTGAGGGTACATTGAAGTGCACACGAAACATGAGCTAGCTCCATGACTATTAATAGTTAGTTCATGTTAAAATGAAATGAACAGTAACCTTTTCTCAGCCATTATAATCAACCCAACACATGTTCTGCATCAGTTGTTACTCTGGACAGAAAAAACTGTCGTATACTCACTGTGCCCCAGGGCATACAATAGAATTATACCTAATGCCGACTCCTGGCCCGTAAAACCTTCGTAATTCGAATGTTATATGCTTAAATTAATTTGATGAACTACGTACACCAAAGTGTGGTTAGCAGTGGGTTTTTAATAAAGGATTTTTATACTTACTTACGTAGTGTTGCTCTAGTGTTCATATCAGATAATGCTTATGAAGACTTGTTAATGTTTTAGGACATGTTCTGTCGATGGAAGGAACAAAACAGTACATCAGTCCACATCACAACAAACTGTTCAATGGATTGCGTTTTTGTGGTATCTGGAAACTCGGCCGATACGCTGAAATGACTGACTGGTTTCTTTGTCGACAGTGTTTTTGTCACTGATGTCTATGCTTAATGGATTGATCAATACTGATTCTTCAGTCACATTGTTATTTTTATAAATCCATTTAGCCAAAACATGTCACAGATGTTCCGTCAGTTTGCATGCTGCTTTTCATGCAAAGATTTTAATGCTGTTCACCCAAGAGTCTACTGTTATAGTTCACGGATTCGTATTATGGACTGCTTTGAAATTCAGTTTGATTTTGTATCAGGAATGGCTTATTAACTCTGCTTGAAGTGAGAAATAGTGGTATGAACACTGGTCACTGATTTCCATTTCGGATTGGTACTAGACCAGACTACCCATCACTCTGTCAACTGGCTGCACATATCTGCTTCTATGCCAAGTTAAAAGTTGGTTGAGCAGTCACCTTACCCACGAGACCACATATCCTTCAGCAAACAATACAACAGCACACTAATTTCTATTGACTCCTAGAAACTAAATAAATTTGTTACTCATGTGCTACATTGCAACCCAATACCAAAGCTGTACAAGCCACAGATAAATTTGCATTTGTAACTCTTGAAAGGCAAGAGTGTATTAAAAGCAACTGGGAAACCAATGCAGCTCGTTATTAACGTGTTAGCTTTGGGCTATGACTAATACAGCAATCTGTCTAAATTAGACCTTGCACTTCTTTGGCTGCATCAGTGTATGTGATTTATGGTCCGGAGGCCGCTGACAGACATGATCAGGAAGATGTCTAAATGCACTGATATGCCAATCCTGCCAGCTGATATGAGATCATAGTTGCCATTTTATTCATATAGCACACTTCCAACATGCCATAGGATGGGAACAACATGATTTAGCCCACTATTGACCCATCTGATTTCTTTTCTGATCAACAGCTGCAAAATCGGTTATGTTCACGAAAGAGATGCAAATGCACTAAAAATTAAAGCATGCTTGAAGTTGCACTTCTTCTAAATAAAAAGGTTTCGACTTGCCATTAAATGGGAATGAGATAATTTGCTAATTAAAAATTTATGAAATATTCTGTCGTATACCCTGGTGTCTATGGCTTTAATAGGCTACACTCCTTTGAAGCCACCCACAATTAGTTTAGGCTTGCCAGTGTTTGAGCCACCTAATAGTTTTATCAGTTAATTTCATATTGGGTGGTTCACTTTTTATAAAGTTTTTGTCATACAGATTAACTTCAAGACAGGTAATTCCCTTTAATTAATTTTAGAAAATTTATACCAATGTATATATATCGGCATACAACTGCTTGGGTTTTAAACATCTGGTTCTCTAACTGCTCTTCAGCTGGCAACTGACTAAACACACCTCAGATTCACATTTCTCTGTGCCCATGTGCATGTAAAAATGTTTTTAATAACAATAGTGCAAGTCACACTTCATCTGACAAACAAGTACATCGAACAATGCAGTTTTTGACCATGTATTGTAACTGTAAACTGACTGATTCCAACCATGGCTGTTTAATAGGGTGGAGTGAAAAAACGATTTTTAAATAAATGAATTCTAATAGTGGGCAAAAGATGCAACTTAGGCCGAGTAACAAACACACCAAATATTTTAAATTTCAGATGACATCTTCTGCCCTCTACCGTCGATGCAATATTTCAACGTGATTAACCTAATATCACAATGGATGTAATCCAATCTCCTCTGCCTTAACCTCTCCAAAACAGAATTCATAATCCTAGGCCTTCCTGATCATATCAAGAAAAGCCCTAACCCTTCCATACACCCATCGACTAACTCATCGTTTCTTAACTTTCACATCGCACCCCCCCCCACTACTTGTGATCCACACCTCTCCTTCTCTAACCACATCTCCAACATCTCGCGCTCCTGCTTCAGGCACATTTGTGACCTTCGTCGCATCCGGCCCAAGATCGACCTTAAAACTGCCTCTACCATTGTTACCTCTATTGTTCATTGATTACAGCAATTCCCTCTTCCTCAACCATGAATCCACCCAAATCAAGCGTCTGCAACTTATCCAAAAGTCACTAGCCAGGGCTGTCACGAGAATGCCCAAACATCATCATATCACTCTCATCCTCAAATCACTACATTGGCTAAAAATCCGAGAGTGAATCCACTTCAAAGTCCTATCACTAACCTATAACTGCCTACAATATATCCAGCCAAAGTACATCTGTGGTCTCTTCACCATCCAGGCAACCCGCTCCACCCGATCCTCCTCCTATTTCAGTCCTTCTCGATCTCCGGTCACTATAGTATATTCATCTCAAGTTCTCCAACCGAGCCATATCCAACACAGCACCACGCCTCTGGAACGATCTCCCTCTTGAATTCCGCAGATTCTTGGTTCCTCCATCATCATTCCAACCCGTCCTCCATCCTTCTCCTCATGTTCCTCTATCCATCTCCGGGCTTTCCACTCCAAACTGAAGTCTCACCTTTTCAAGTAGGGCCTACTCCTACCCTGACTCATTTGATCCTCTGCCTTCCAATACTCCTCGCCCTAAATAACACCCACCGTCACAGCTGCTCTGCGTCCTCTCTTGATCTGCCCCCCCCCCCCCCCCACCGAAACCAGACTCGGACCTCTTTTGGATTACTCTCTGGAAAACCCCCTCAACACTCACAGTCGTAATACTATGCTGGCGCATCCTGCTTGAACAGAGCTTTGGTACTTCTTTCGTTCTCTCCTAATTTTCTTCCTTTCAGTAATGTCGCTGCATTCATTAGGCATTACAATCATAGGCGTAATTTGTCGGGGGGAACGAGGGGTAACCGTACCCCACCCACTCTTTGGGCTGGGGTACCGTACCCCCCACTTTATGCACAATGCCAATCAATATTTTATTATTTTGCCTTCCCATAGACCGCAGTCAACGTCTTGCTTCTTGTATGTAAGAAATTGGTATCCCCCACCTTTTTAGACCAAAGTTACGCCCCTGGTTACAATTATATAATCCTTTAACAAACCAGAGGCGATTTCTGCAACTGATTTGAACGTGTATGTCATGAATTGTAACCGTTCGAAGACAGTCAGTTGAAGAAAAAGAAAAATAATGCACCACATTGACGTTATTCAAAGAATTTTATATGGTAAATATAAAACCGTCGGTAGAGGGCAGAAGACGCAAAGCAAAATCAACAATATTTTGAGCACTATTTACACTCACATGCTGGCAACTTTCCATCGCTATTAGAAAACGTTTGCTTTAAAAAAAATTGTTTTTGCCATTTTCACTCCACCCTACTGTTTAACCACATAAGTCATATTAGTCAAATTTCTTGGCCCATCCTATTCTGTGCCAATTATTGGTCATTTCCATAGAGTTTTGCTCTTCGTTACTTATGCCCTCATATAGTCTGGTCCTGTGCTTTCATTTAGATTTTCGTTTAGTCACAACAGTCATGCACGTGCAGAAGACCTCCAAAGGTTTTTGCTCTTGAGTAGTTTATGCACGTCTGCCTTCTGAGCAGCGCAATCCGTTGTCAAGATTTTAACAATGCTCCACTGATAACTGCAGAGAAAGCAGAAAATTTGCCATTAACTGAGAAGACACTTGCCAAAGCTGTACAGTGTACAATACACTGTCAACGTTGTCATGGCATTCTTGAACTTGGTTTTGGTGCTCCATTGGCCGATGCCTTATGCACTAACACCAGTGCTATAGAAGATGTTAATCAACTAACAGCAGGAAACCTAAACCATTTGGCCACCACAGTCATCAGTTCCACATGAACAAATCAAGGAATTCAATTAACTAAGTCCAAGATATTGCTTGGGATCTCGCCCTCTTCTCTCCGCTGCCTAAAGACCTTTCTTTTCCCTCTGGCTGACACGCTCGGAGCGCCTCTGAATAGTCTATGCTGCGAGAGGCGCTTTATAAATAATCATATAAGATAAGTTTATACTGACCATGGTTGGGCTGGGAGCGCTTCAGAGTATGGAGTAGGTACCTTGAGGGGGTGCTGTTAAGTTTTCAAAATGAATGAATGAATGAACTTATTCCAAACAAAATCACACATCATCTTGATATTATGAAAGCATGAATAATTATGGTACAGCCACTGTCGACTGGTCACAGCCGTTCAGTCAAACGCCAGTAAGTAGCAATGTCAGGTTTAGTCAAGCCATTCTGAAAAAGCAGTTCAAGACAACTACGCAAAACTAGTCAACAAATGGCAAATTAAAATCAAGCTGAAACTGTGCTCAAACAATAGAGTATACATCTTGTCTATACAGAACTATCCGTCTTAAATATTGGCTATCTGCCAACTATGTTTCCACAGTTAAAACTTAACTGCCAGAAAACGATATCCTTTACAGAGAAAGATAAGCACAAATTCATCAACAGAAGTTCTGTCAAATCTTGCAAAGTTTTGGTTTCCAAATGCACACGAAAGACTTCTGCTCTGCTACTCATCTTTCTTCGAGCCTGACGACTTTCCTTCAATCTCACCAATCTGCTCCTAAAACAACAATAAAAAATTCATGTTTAAATCTCTTTCAGAATCACAGGTAGGGCCCATTGTAGGCATTACTTTTAACTGTGAAGCACCAGCACCTAATGGCATGGAATACCATCACATTGTCAGCCATGCATGGCTAACTTTATCAAAGCAATGAAGTTGTTTGTGACCACATGATGAACAACTTACCTTTGCAAATAATTAGCTATTTATATCAGAGTTCTATTTACGTATATCTGTTAGCCAGCAGAAACTTTGTATATAGAGAAAATGTAACTTTGGACAATATTTGCAGCAAAACATTTATGGTCAGCCATTTAATTTAAATATATACACATGTCCTCTTCTTGATCATTGTAATCAAGTGTTTTTATTCATTAGCCATATCCAAATAAATAAATGGTATTCAGCCAATGTTTTAAATGCTCTTGAAACAAGTACTTTTGACAAAACATAGGTTTTGGAATATGAAGACACCGACATTGACGAACAATATCATTTATTAGAACATAAGTTCATTTCTTGACTAAATTAATTTTTAGCTCCTCGCCTATTGCTAGAAGTTTGCTTTACCAAAGGCTACGTTACTCTGGCAGTGTTTTATTTCAGTTTATTGAGTTCAAGAATTTTTTATTTTTTTTTTCAAATGAATAATTCTGACTCTCTAAAATAATTTTCAAGTTTTTATCAACTTTGAGGCAAACACATGAACCGATTATTCGCAACAGAATATTATTGAGGAATAAATTAACAAGATGATATATGACATGTCTATATTTCTAAAGATTTTCAATCAATCAATCAATCAATCAACTAGACATTTATATAGCGCGCTCTTCAAGGCAACTATTCAGAGGCGCTTCCAGCCCAACCTCGACGAAAGAGAACAGTCTTAAGAGCAGAGAAGAAAGAGGTGGACGAGTCTCGAGGGAGAGACCGCAGTTAAGTGTTTCCATTCATTGTTAACAAATAATACTTGAATTCATCCAAAACAATACAGCTGCCAAAGAGTTAATTGGCTGGCCTCTTAACATATTATAATGTAGAGGCTTTCTCCAGCAAGTCATTCTTGTATTGCATGTATACAGCATTTCTTGGCAGTTATTGAAATTTTTTTTATATTTACCAGTGCATAACATCTTCACAGGGCCTTATATAGTGTTTTCTGACACAAAATCTGCAGATGACATTGTCGACTGTGCACCGCGCAGTTGACTTGTACGTAGTGTGTCGTATGAATTGTCGAGCGATTAGCTCAAGTCAACTACACACGATTTCATTCTAATACCTGAAATTTGACTTACCAGTTCAAGTACAGTTTGACAGTTTGAGAAGAGTATGCAGTTGACATTTATGAGTATTTTAGGCACTGCATCTTCAATAACTGAACCATGGTGACGAGCTGATTGCTCAATTTAAGTAACTGGACAGCTGCTGTGAAACTGTGTACCTGTAACTTGGAGTGTTCCTTCAGCAGACGATCATATTCTCTGCTCGTTGATTCGCTCTGCTGCTTCATTGCGTCAAGGTCAGCCAGGCTCACCTTCAGTTCTGTTTTAAAATATGAGAAACCCCTTAAAATGTAAAATTAGACAGGATTAGAACTAGCATCCACCAGTCTTGTTGTCAAGACCTTAAACCTCAAGACCAAGACTTTGAACCTCGAGACCAAGACCAAGAACCTCGAGACCAAGACCAAGACTTTGAACCTCAAGACCAAGACCGAAAATATCACATTCAGCCCAAGATTTCTTTTCCTTACAAAAAGATTGTCAAGTCGAACTTCTCACCATTTTAATGAAAACGTGAGTTTTTTAATTTTATTTAGGCAAATTAACTTTAAATACAGACTGCAGAGGATTCCGAATTTTTATTTACAAAAGTCCTTCATGCAAAATGTATTCCAAATGCATTTTGTATTTTATAAAAACCAATTCGCTCAGAATTTTCTGACCAAGACTTGCCTGATGAGGCCTCATAAAAATTCCGCCATGTGAAAAAATACTTTCTATAGGTGCTGAAGTCACTGGCACACACAGTAGCTTTTCAAGCACTGGATGTAAATGTACAAAATCGTGAGCCTTTTTAAAATCCTCCCATGGTTTATCAGACCATCTGGCTTCGGGAAACATCTCGCCAGGGCTTCCAGACACTGCATAACAACTTGCTGCTGCCGATGGGTATTTCCTGATCAACAAGACTTCCATCCGTCCGCAGGTATTTATCGTAGGCTATGATGCAAACAGGCTTGATAAATGTTTAAATTCTTGAGTTTGTTAAATGACTGTTCATATTGACAGCCGGTCTTGGTCTTGCAAGACCAAGACCAAGACTTTGAACCTCAAGACCAACACCAAGACTTTAAACCTCAACACCAAGACAAGACCAAGACTTTTGGTCTCAAGACCAAGACCAAGGCTTTTAAAAACGAACTCGAGTGCACTCGAGACCAAGACCTTGGTCTCGAGGACAACAAGTCTGGCATCCACCTAGTTGTTGTTCTTGCAGTCCAAGCTATGTGCTAACTCTTAAACAGTGGTTAAAGTGGTTTGGGTGAGCAGTGGGAACTGCAAAGAAAAGTTTTTTGGAACGCATGCGTTACCGCGTTGGAACGCCGTTCCCACTCACTTCAAACGCTGCTCTTAAACTTACTGCACTGATTTAGCTATCATTTAGTGCATTGCTGCTTAGTTGGTGCCACATGGCAGATACTATTGTTCCTAAATGCTCACAAATAAATTAGTCATTCATTTAGTGTTGACTACTTACTAAGCCACAGGATGATTATGAGCATTCTAGCCACAAAGATTTTAGGGGATATAGGTAGCCCAGTAATCTCAAAACAGCCATCTGCACACAAGCTCAGTTAGAATTAGATTATATCCTCAAGTAATAAAAATGTATCCAGAATCCAAATGTGACAGGTACATTTTTGCATTCTTCAACTTGGTCATTGACTGTTCAGCATTTCCAGTGAGGACATATTTTAGTGTGAACTTTTCCATTACCACAGAAGAGATTACCATGGCTTGCATATATAATTTCAGAGTCTATACCCATCTCTGCATCTCAAAAGCAATTCAACCAGATCTGAAGCTAGAGACTGGCTTTTGCCTGGAACACTGGACACCAAAGCCTTCAACACCATTTACATTTAGACTATGTTATCAGATGATACCAGAAGAGACTTACTGTCTTTGAGTTTGGCAATTTCAGCCTTAGCTTCTTCAATTTCCTTGGTCGATCTGATGTCACCAGCTTCATTTGTCTGTTAAAACACAATTCAGAACTACAGATATATGAGCATTTTGATCAAGTACTCAAAAGTACTCAAAAGCTTCAGTTAACACTTTAACGACAAACGTGTACTCAACTGTATGGAAAACTAATCCCTCTCATCGTTAAAGGGTTAAAGACTAAACCATTACTCATTGCTTCAAGCTGGAAATTACAGATGTATAATGCGAAGCTGAACATTTATTGCCAACTCAAGTAACCTGACAGGAAAGTATTTCATGCTGAAGGATTGCTATTTCAAGTTTACAGTCAGTCGGTCCTTAAACTTCAGAAGATCTAAGGAAACGGATTTCAATCCTAGAAACTGGAGTGATTTATCATTTAGTGAATTTGCGGTGTACTTGCATCATAAAATACTAATAATATAACATGCCCTAGTTTCACTGACCTTGTTTTCCTGGTCCTCCATGAATCTCTTGGCGGCTGCTGAAGCACTTTCAGCCTGTTTCTTTGAAGCCTCACAGTCAGCTATAAGTGTCGCCTGGCGGTTGATCAAAACAACTAAACGACGCAAGACCCTGTATGCAGCACCAAACATTCAGGTTACACTATAAGTAATTTATTTTTTCAAATGAACACCTGTTCAGCCACTCAATCTAGATGATACAAAAATTCAGACTGGAGATGGTCTCCAACAAAGAAATTTCGCAGATACATATTTCTTAACAGAAATCTTGCTCTGCGTGCGAGTCGAAGCACCATGAAGACTGCTTTTTGTAGATATTTAAAATAATGATATAAAGAATGATAAACTTAAGGTAATGATACGAAGAATAATCACAAAAACCATTGGTGCTTAAGCTGAAAGGAAAAGACAACTTTAAATTCAACATCTTAGCAATTTTTTCAAAAATTTTCAAAAATTTATTTCACATGATCCGTAAGCATAGTTTGTCAATCCGGCACATCTGGTTCACATGGTGCCTTCAACCAAAAAAATAATTAGACTAACTAACACTGGCAATAAAAGTGCTAGTTTTTAAAACTTATTTATACCTGAAAAATCAAAAGTGTGGTAAACAAAAACTTCAGATCTACATGAAGATTTACTTTGATGATTAAGAACAGAAACTCACAGGAAGAGAAAGAGTGCAAAGCCCGCAATGTAGAGGTTACGCTGAGCACGAAACAACTTCATATGAAGACTTGTTTCTGTGTTTGGAGTCATCTTGTTGTCATCTACATGCAGCGCTTGTGAATAATTCCTCACGTCACGAATCGCATCTGAAACAGAGAATTACACAGACATATGTAACTTACCTGCACATTCATATTCCAACATCAGTGGCATTATATAAGTTACTTGCAGTGTCGGCCTTAGGGGTGTGCGAACCGTGCGGTCGCATGGGGCCCACAACTTAGGGGGCCCGTAAATGTCACAGAAAATTAACATGATCCCACCCTAATAATAATATTATGGCTTTGATTAAATCTTCTCTTTTTTCAACAAACTAAGTCAACGTCCTCTATATCTCAGAATTCTCGTGTATAGTTAAATTTAGCTTGTTGTACTTGTTAACAATCTACTAAAATAAAATGATTAGCAATGAAAAACAATTTGACTTGTGTCATGGGGGGCCCGTATAGTATACTTTGCACGGGGCCCGAAATATCCTAAGGCCGGTGTCCCGAGATATTCTATCCCCCCTAAAGCGTATCCCCCCGGATGGAATAAACCGGTTTAGAGTATCCGGTGGGATGAACCAGCATTTTGCATTCTATCCCCCCTCGTCATACGCATCACGATAGCCTCGACGAAATTCCAGTCAAAATCACCAAAAACAAAGTAAATTGATTTCAGGTCGACGTACAAACTAAAGATACGCAATTCAAAAATTTTATGTGTGCAATAAATCCAAACAGTATGACTGAATACACTTAGAAACCGCCAAAAATGCAAACTAAACCGAATACTCCATTTCGCTAAGGGGGATACGCATGTATGGGGGATACTCTATTTCGTGACACTGGCACTGTTACTTGTAATTAGTAACTATTGATCAACCGGGTAGACATTTTCACCGAGTACCGAATCCGAGTATTTGGATGTACTATTTGCCGGATCCGGAAACGATATGGGCAATATCCAGAAGATCAGCCCGCTAGGAAAGAGCAGTAGCCTATGGTGGAGAAGAAATTTACAAAAGTTATAATGCTTGACTAAAGGCTAACTTAAGAACCGAATCATAAACTGTTGAGTAACATAAGTAATTTCACATAATCAACTCACAGAAAATGAGATTTGATAACTCTGTACAGTACATACTCACTGAACTCAAACCCTCAGTTAACACTTTAATGACGAGCTGCACTGGTTTCCCAGTCACTTTCAGTGCATGCTCATTGTTAAAGTGTTACAGAATGCTTCACGGCAAAACATCTGTGTATAATTCCACCATAAACTGAGATGCAGAAGCTAGAAGCTTTATTCCCTCTGTACTTAAATCATTACATCGGCTTCCTGTTCAGCAAAGAATCTCTTTCAAATTGGGGTAGAATGCAGGCAGGTACACGGGTCCAGCTGACCTATCGACTTCTGGACAATGCGTATGCAAGCAAAGAGGGCCAAAGGCCTAGCAGAGAGAAGCAGCCGCACCAATACAAAGAAGGCTATATAGACACAGACAGACAGAGGAACATATAGACAGAGACATCATCCCGAGCCAGTCTTTGCACATGGTCAATTGACTGACTGTTAAATGATGCTGTTGTTGTGATAAAGAATATACTTACTTACTTACTTACTTAGAAGTCAAGAGTTAAAGAAAACTTGGTCAAGCTCAAAACAGACCACCATTCTAATCTAACCTAATGACTTCCATAGTGTCATCAAAATCTTAACAGAAAAAATAATTATCTGTTGGAGACAGCAGGCTGATTATCTAACGGTCAGCGAAACCAATAAATAGACTTCAAAACTCATTGCAGGCAAAAACACCTAACTGCTGACGTCATAAAACTACACTTAAGAAAAATAGCCCATTAATTTTATATCAACAGACTCACCTGCAAAGAGTATTACAAGAATCAACATGAACACCATGAAGTAGTAGTTTGCGTATGAAGTGATTGCATTGAACATACGTGACCTGAAAATTGACCTCCATCTAAAATGACAAAAAAACACAAAAAGTAATGAGAAAACGACATTCAACAAAAAGATTTTCTCTCGTAATTGTAATTACGACAATTTATATAGTATCATATCATCAGTAGCAAGCTACTTCTAGGATGCTTTACACAAACAGGGGGCACTTGCCGCTAAAAATTTTCGGGTGTTCCTATTTTTCAGGCAAGTAGGCGCCAGGCAAAATGCTGAACATACTAGCTCCAACTTGCCCAAATCGAAATAATATTAGACTAAATTAGTAGCTAAACCATCATAACATTTACATTTATTCATTTGATGTACTAAATAATTAGTCACTTACTATAAATGCCTGACACCAATTATTCGGGATTTAATTTTGTTTTGATCAGAAATAAAATCTTGCCCCCACACCACTGAAATTTCCCCCTATGCCTATGATCCAGGTTCATGTGCAAGGTACTGCACTGGTCACCTTTGCATAAACACATTAACTTCGTAATGCTAATGTGTAATTGCCTTGTCAACTGCGCTTCATCATATATCAGAGAGCTATACAAGTATACAGCTAGGTCTCTTTCATACCTGGCCGCATATTTCTTCGCTCTGCAGCGCAAGGTGACGTGGTTGTCCTACCAAATCCCAATAATGGATAGACTGCATTGCAGCATACAAGTTTTGGTGTTGCTAGCTCATCTTTCTGGAATAAGGTGCCTTGTAACCCTTCTTGGTCTTTCTTTACCTCACATCTGCAAGTGCTTGAACAGTGAACACCATTCTGTTCAATCATCGCTGTGTGTTGTCAGGTCCGGAAAGCCTCTGATCTGTTTCCCATGAAGTGGTGCTATATAAATTTGTGCTGACAATTACAATTCACAAGAAATGGTGTAGAAATCTAAGAGAAGGTGATCACACTGCTTATTCTCCGTTATGTTATAGTTACCTTTTCGCTGAAATAAATGGCAAAAGAAGAAGCAAGCAGACAGCAATTTCTGCGTAGAGGAAAGTCGCCACTAATGTCCACTGGAGAGTCATGATGTCGAATCAGAGATCAAAGAATATCCTAAATTTAAGAAAAAAAATTATTATCAAACACACATCTAACACATATTAACAATTACCCTTCTTTACCAATGACATCCCACAAATATTTCTTGCAAAATACATTCCAGTAACATTGCAGAACTGAAAATGTCTACTTCTGCGGCGTAATACATGTGTTTACAAGCGGCGTATTAAATACGTACCTAACAGTCAGATGATACTTTTAGTAAACAAAACTTCGGTTTTAATAATACTGTCGTTCCGAATTAAGCCAACAACTCCGTCGAAGTTAAGCTAAGGCTACGTTAACCGTTCCAAGCAAAAACCTGCAATATTCGAGTAATTGCAAACGATAGGAGGCCTTATACATAAATAGTAATCTGTAGGGCCTATCGTGTCAAAATGTTAGTGGAAGATGTCATGCGAAAGTGATAGCCGCTGTTCAGGGTTCAGCGTTGACTCACCTCAAGTAAGCATGACTTACCGCTGACGACAGCACTTATAAAACATAACAGAACGCTGCTGAAAACAAATACAAGCATGATTTGTCATTTCGATTAATAGGGTACTTACAATTAAACAATTCTAACCTTTTAACTAATTTTCTCGCTTTTCTGTTTACGACTAAATCACCCACTGATACAAAATGTTCTAGAATGTCGCCAGACTCCGCGCAATATATTAGCGTCAGGAAAGAGAAATCGCAATTATTGGATCTCCATCCGGAATCTAAAGCGCTCAAAGATTTAAATAGCGGGAGCCATTATACTCACAGGCGCTTAGTCTAAGACAAAACTCTATGAGGCAGGTGTGGGCGCGTTCGGTTCCAATTCAATACTCAAAGGTCAAGCAGCAGAAAGGACATCAATTCCGGCACTTCCTTGAAACATAAACTCGTGCAATATCTCAGCGCCACACAAAACAAAGACTAGATCTATTGCAAGACATTTACATAATTATTAATCTTTTATAATAATTATTTTTACGAAAGCTACCTCTCGTGTTCTTTGGGTTTCTACGGACTACGAACCTGACGAATTAAGGGTACGTGTTAGGACTAAGCGGTCAAGAAGTAGGCCTATAGCAGAGCGTTTAACTGGCAGCCTTGTCGATCCGTAACGGAGGCCTAGTTTATATGCCTCTTTCACCACCACTTAGTAGGCCTATAGGCCTAGTATTCAGGGAATTTCAGGCTTAAACACACAGAAGCGAGCAGCAGTAACTTTTACAGAAACACTGTTAATCGCACGTAGGCCTACCAGTTACTTTAAATGCGCAAATTCAATTATAAAAAGCCATAGGCCTATGTAGAATCAAACATAATATATATCTATATCATTATATGTAGTATAGGCCTAATTAATGCATATAGAATTTGGTTTGCCGTAGGCGGCCTACCTATATCTGCTATCATCGCGCTTACCTATTAGTAACCTATATATATATGATACGTGCTTGCTTTGTGCACGGGGAGAATAATTTATGCATGATTTCGTTCCGTAGAGGTTAATTCGATCAGGTGCTTGACTTTTGGCATGGCATCCCAGGGGCGCCCGCAGGCTTAAAACATTGAACGCACACACTCCCATCCCCTCCCATTCCCACCCGTCCTCTGTCCGCCGCTCGTAGTTGTATGCACTATTCCTTGTGTGGATTTGATTTGGTGGGTGGACGCACGTGCGTCTAGCATAGGCGTAATTTGTGGGGGGGGGGCGTGGTTACGAGGGGTACCCGTACCCCCTACTTTTTGGACTGAGGGGTACAGTACCCCCACTTTTTAAACAATGCCAATCAGTATTTTATTATTGAGCCTTCCTAGAGATCGCAAGTCTCCGCCTTGTTTCATGCATGTACGAAATTGGTACCCCCACTTTTAGACCAAAGTTACGCCCCAGTTGGCGTCTAGCGCGTCCGCCCGCGGGCGCCTCTGTGACATCCTACGACTCGTTTAGACGGCACTGCTTTCGCTGAGAGCATCTACTCAGTGCCCACCAATTAGAGGCGCTCCCACTGTGTTTAAAAATGTAAATAATTTCAAATTACGAAGACTCGTAGACATACTGACATAGTCTACAAAAGATCTGGGACTAGCCTAACATTACATTATTTATTAGTCCCAGAAAAGATTAGGGTAATTTGACCTTATTCCGGCCAGGTCCCTAATTCCAGCCACCTTTTCGTTTCGCTCTAACTTTTAGTTTTACCGTCCGAATTTTCGAAGACGACTATTTTCCAAATCAGTATGAACACGGCCATCAACAGATCGCGTACTTCCTTTAGAGTTTTACCCCTGGGCGTTGCAAATTGAAAGTAAATATTTACCTAAAAAATCGCAAATTCTGAGAAGATTTTTCACAATTTCAACAAATTTCAAAGTACGCTTGGTAAATCATACACAAAGTACCATAATATATTATATTTTTTGTGAAAAATAGTACTAATAACTAGATATCTGAATGCACACTTTGTGTGTTACTATTGTCTACGGTCCGTATATTTAGTTTGTTACTGCCCGTGCGATATGACCAAATTCCAGCCGTGCCTGAACCAAATTCCAGCCGGTGGCCGGAATTGAGACAAGAGTGGCTGGAATTGAGTCAAGCATAACGCTTACCATAATGCTTAGGCCCAATTTCTTAATTACACTTGCTAGGCCTATAGGCCTTGCTATTATATTCATTCATTCATTAGAATATTTATATAGCATATCTCCAAGAGATCTACTCAGAGGTCTTCCCGACTACAGCACGGCCAAATAAACAGTTTTCAATCTGGTGCAGAACGTATCAGTGGGAGTTCTGGGGAGCAGGAGCAGCTCCATGCCATCGGGCCTACCACTGAAAAAGCACGGGTCCCCATGGTGGCTGTGCGGGCAAAAGGCACAATGCGCACCCTCTTCTTCGAAGAGCGGAAGTGGCGCTACCCTAGAACACCCAGCACGGGACGCCAAAGGACCTCCAGAGAAGCTGGAGCGCAGCCCAGTTGGCATCGCCAGACCAGGAAAACAACCCTGTATAGGGGCCTACTACACGGTGGCTGACAGGAAGCCAATGTAGGCCCTCCAACATATAACCAGAGACCTGACCAAATTTTATAATTGGCCAGTATGGCTCGCCGCAGAGCGTTGCACTCGATCGAGGCATGCCAGACAAGAAGGTAGGCCACAGAAAAGTGAGGAACAGTAGTCGAGTCGAGCTGTGATAAAGGAGTGTAGGCCTACTAGGCCTAACGTAGCAATGGCGCCATGGATAAGAGAGCGGGCAACTGTGCGAAGCTGGCGCAGCTGATAGCAACAATTGTGGACAAGGCAATGGAGATGAGCAAAGTGTAAGCTCCTGATCTTGCCGGGTTTGTACCATTGGAGTTATTACCGTTTGTCATAGACTTTGAGGACTTTGCTGCAAGACAGTGCAAGTGTAAGCCCGTGATCTGGCAGGACTCCAAAGTCGCGAACTACCGTAAAGAAAGTGTAACTAGGAAATTCATCGACCAGGGTAGCAAGGTCAAGCTAAGCAAGTTGTTGTTGGGTGCCCAACCAAATAAATTTAGTCTTTGCCTGGTTTAGGCGCAAACGGTTTATAAATACTTAGGCTACTTTATATAATCGCAGCCATCAGGGGCGTAACTTTGGTCTACAAAGTGGGGGGTACGAAGTTCTACTCCACTTTTGCTTTTCGCATATGGAGACCCTGTTGGACATTTTACCCTGACAGCATTCTCATTAATATTTGTGTCAATAAAAATAAGTCATTTTTTATTGCAGTAATAATAAAATATTGATTGTCATTGTATAAAAAGTGGGGGTTAAAAAAGCAAGTTGTTGTTGGGGGTACCCGCAGTCCAAAAAGTGGGGTTGTGGGTACCCATCGTACCCCCACACACAAATTACGCCTATGACAACCATAACCACACATTTTATTGGTTTCATCAAACAACATCAAACAAGACATTTCAAGTATGTTACAAGTGTAGAAAATGAGGTTATCCGGGAACAATAGGAAAAGAAAACCCTAAGAGGATCTAGGTCCCGCAAAGCAGTTCTCCCTTTTGGAATCGTGCGTGTTGCTGTTTGAATAATAAAAATAAATTTAAAAAATATGCCTAATATTGTAATATTTTACCTGGACACATTGTTTTTAAAACTGGATGCCTTAATAGTATGGCTGGCTGGAATTTGGTCATATACAAAACAGGTAGGCTGGAATTAGGTTAACATGGCTGGAATTTGGTCTCACACAGGCCTTGTTTATTTTTCAATGCTGTGATTGCTGCATAGATTATTTGTAGTGGCTGGAGTATTGTTCACTTTGTAGAACAATTTTTCTTTCATTTGATATATCATACACATAGGTCGGTTGACTTTTAATATGAAGTTTATGTAAAATAACAAAAAACCGGCTGGAATTAGGCCTAATGTTTTCTTGATTTCACTGTCGCAAACTGGTCAATCACGTAATCAAAATTTGGATGCTCCTCTTTTGATGCTAAGAAGTGCAAGACTGCTGAGACGATCTTGTCCCATTGAAGCACGAAATATGAACATGTAAGCTTCAGTCTGCTGAAGGACCGCTCACAGTTTGCAATTGAAACCAGGGGCGCCGGCAGCGTGACGCATTGGACGCACGTGCGTCCACCCCTCAAATCAAATCCACACAAAGACTAGGCGTCGTATCGATATTTTTGACAATTTCACTGTGTAATTTTTGTTTACAATAGGGTCTACAGTATGTATAAATAATATCATATGATTTATATGCATGTGTTATACTGTACTTCTTACGAGTCATTCTTGGTCACTCTAGGTCATTTTCAGTGTATGACTACGAGTGGCAGACAAGGGACGGGTGTGGATGGGAGGAGACGGGAGGGTGTGCGTCCAATTTTGTTAAACCTGGCGGCGCCCCTGATTGAAACAGCAATAAATAGTTAATAGAACTTGCAGTGAAATGCACAGAATCGGAAATACGCCATCTCCATATAAAACTATAAAACGAAGACGGTCCAAATGAGGTTCCGGTAGAACTTCATTGCGGGTCCTGAGTAGCATTTTGCAATCTCCAATTTCTGTGAACAGTTCGAGGCCATTGATGTCGGTGTCGTAGAAATTTCCGAAATCTACGCAGTTTGGTCTTTTAGTCTTAAAAACCCGAATTGAAAAACCCGAATTGAAATCCAAGATAGCTAAACTGCAAGTGCAGCTGACGGACTCAGACTGTGCCATGGGCTCTGATAATTCGGTCTTTACTCTCAGACTGAGACTGCCTGTCTCATGGGCGGCGATACCGGGGGGGTCGCAGGGGACAAGACCCCCCACCTTTAAGAGTGGGGGGACACGCCATGCATCGGACCCCCCCAAATTTAGAAGAAACACAAAAAAGGTCAATAAATGCAATAGTGTGTGAGGGCTAAAATGAATTTTCAGTGCCTTTTCGACCTGAAAAGTTGTTTCGAGCAGAAGTGTCCCCCCAAAAATAATGTGAAGAAGAAATTTTTTGGAGACGAATAGCTAAAAATAAGTCGTGAGTTATTTACAAGGGATGTTTATTTTTAAAAGAGGTTAATGACTAAAAAAAGGTCATCAACTTTTTGAGAGATGAATTTGTAGAAAAGTCATGAAGATTTTGTTTAAAAAATTTCTTTTTTGGGAGATGAATTCCTAAAAAAAGGTCATCGACCAGACTATGGCCGACTTTGTCCCCCCCCCCCACCTCTCAGACAAAATCGCCGCCACTGGCCTGTCTGTCTCTTATTGAAGTTAGCCTGTAATTTTGACCTCTTGGCCCAATAAAGTAAACAAATCACTGGGACCCTGTAGCCATCAGCTGCCGAGTTGGATACAGCAGCCAGCACCAGCAACAGTCGCCCTGTGTCCATGCGCATGTCTATTGTAATATTTCATACTTGGATTATGGATGCAGCTATGGGCCGCAAGACCCAAGGCGGGCTGAGCTAGATTAATCCTCAGGCAGCCCACACGTGGACAGATGCTACTCCTACCTACCCTGGACAGCATACTGCATACCACCACCCTCCCTCTCATCGGCCATGGATGCAGCGCTATTCATTCCAGTCGGTTAAAAGTTTCACAGACAAAGAAGTTGAGAATGGGGCGCCAAATTTTAAATTATCTCTGACAACTGGTTTAGAAGTACTGTACCGGTAATGAGGATAGGCCTATAACTGGATATTTTGGGGGCGCCAGAATTAAATCTTACAATTTTTAGGATAAATTAGTTAAATTTGCATCAAAATTAGGAGAAAAATTATTAATTTTAACCCTCATTTTGGCGCCTCCTTTCTTTGGCGACCGGGAAACATGACCCCTCCCCCAGCTACGCCTCTGGTTTGTGTGCATATGCGTGTGTGTGTGTGTGTTGTGTTGTGTTGTGTGTGTGTGTGTGTGTGTGTGTGTGTGAGTGTGTGTGTGTGTGTGTGTGTGTGAGTGTGTGTGTGTGTGTGTGTGTGTGTGTGTGTGTGAGTGTGTGTGTGTGTGTGTGTGTGAGTGTGTGTGTGTGTGTGTGTGTGTGTGTGTGTGTGTGTGTGTGTGAGTGTGTGTGAGTGTGTGTGTGTGTGTGTGTGTGTGTGTGTGTGTGTGTGTGTGTGTGAGTGTGTGTGTGTGTGTGTGTGTGTGTGTGTGTGTGTGTGTGTGTGTGTGTGAGTGTGTGTGAGTGTGTGTGTGTGTGTGTGTGTGTGTGTGTGTGTGTGTGTGTGTGTGTGTGTGTGTGTGTGTGTGTGTGTGTGTGTGTGTGTGTGTGTGTGTGTGTGTGTGTGAGTGTGTGTGAGTGTGTGTGTGCGCGCGCGCGGTCTACATGCCTTCCAACCAACAAAGACAAACAGTCGGCCTAGTAAATACAACATGTAGGCCTAGGCGTATACAGGCAGGCAATAACACACACACACACACACACACACACACACACACACACACACACACACACACACACACACATGCGCGCGAGCGAGCGAGCGAGCGAGCGAGCGAGCGAACCCATATTCTTCGCATCAGACTGCAAGAGCAGCATCTTTTCTCCGACTGAAAATGCAGACACCGGTAGTCGTAACTGAAGCAGAAGTCATGAGCGCTGTAACGCTCCTCTGTTAGACACCAAAACATAGGAAACAATTAAACCGTTGAAGCAAATGCAACGACGCAGAAGACGCCAATTGTCTTCGTCTAGGACTAACTCTGACCGGCGTGGAAAGGGTTTAGAACTTTAGACTGATAATTCTTTCAACCAATGAGCGACTGGTTGAGTATCGCCTGCAGTGTGAAAAAGTTCGATAGGCATAGGCGTAATTTGTGGGGTACCCGTATCCCACTTTTTGGATTTGGGGTACCGTGCCCCCACTTTTTAAACAATGCCAATCAATATTTTATTATTATGCCTTCCCAGAGATAGCAGTCTCCGCCTTGCTTCGTGTATGTAAGAAGTTGGTACCCCCACTTTTTAGACCAAAGTTACGCCTCGAGATCTGTCGATCGGGCCTGCTAATGGTAAGCGATACAAACATTGTATATGCATAGGCCTACACTTGCCCTGCAAACAGTTAAATACACAGCACAGATGGGCGGCGATCCTGGGGTCGAGGGGGACAAGACCCCCACCTTTAAGAGTGAAGGGGGACACCATACTTTCGTACGAATGTATGGCGTGTCCCGCACATTTTGAAGAAACACCAAAATAAGGTCAACGTAGGGCCTACAGTTCACGTGCGAAAAAACGTTGGACCTCTATTTTGAGCAGATCAGTTTATAATTTACTCTTTTTGATCAGATCAGTTCTAAATTGTCCCCCCACCTGTCAAACAAGATCGCCGCCAGTGCCACGCAGAAGTCGGGAATATCTTAATCCCAGAATATACGTACAGCCTACGATATATCAATAACCGCCAACCGGCCTACGCTCCCCATTGCTTATACCCACAGGTTGCACTCCGCATCAGATATCAATCATGCGCACTGGTCGAAAGAGGAATCCGGTGTAGCGATTTCAGATTACCCCCATTTCACATTACCCCCGGTAGCCTAACTTGAAATCGCGTTCAGATTACCGGAGGTAATCTGAAATCGATTTCAAGTTACCCCCGTGGGTAACTTTAAATCGATTTCATATTACCCCCTACGATTTCAGATTACCCCCTCAAATTAGTGGGGCCAATTTTCGATTATCTTATATAATACTAATAATAATTCCCATATATTTATCGCTGAACTCTCATTACCCCCTTATAGCATGATGTACGATAAGTTCTCTCTCTCTCTCTCTCTCTCTCTCTCTCTGCCTCAACTACATAAAACTCATTAAATGGACCAGCAGACACGCATAAATAGTACTGTAGTTGTCTGGCTGGCTGGCAGGGTTTACTGGTCAATGCTTGCAATCAGTGCGTCAGCCGTGGGAAACGTTAATATTCTCAGTCGTTCGAAAGAGCTCGGTGGTATAGTTAGCATTTTATCTTATGTGAACATGGCAGGGGTAACTTGAAATCGCGTTCAGATTACCGGGGGGTAATCTGAAATCGCGTTCAGATTACCGGGGGTAATCTGAAATCGCGTTCAGGTTACCGGGGGGTAATCTGAAATCGCGTTCAGATTACCGGGAGGTAATCTGAAATCGATTTCAGATTACCCCCGGGGGTAATGTGAACAGCGCAGCGGTAACTTGAAATCGCGTTCAGGCTACCCCCGGGGGTAATCTGGAATCGATTTCAGATTACCGGGGGTAACTTGAAAGAGGGGGTAACCTGAAGTCTTTACACCGGTTTAAACTTTGAGAATCTATGTGCATATTCAATTATTCATGCGTTTCTGTGCCAAGCAGAGTTTAAATTTGCTAGAGCGGGCTTGCTGAAGTTGAATAAACAGACGATGATGTATTTGCGAACGTGAACGCGTAGGCTCACCTCTTCAAGAATCCATACTCCGACTCCTTGCAATGAATTAATGAATTTGATCGCCGCCTTTGTTTCATTCTCGATGCAAACCACGATGTTAGAAATACAGTACATTCTTACATCGTGATGCAAACGAAACCTGCCTTAGGCTTACAAACTCTTCTGCCTACTCTCTCTCTATCTCCATGGTCTCTCTGAAACAGGACTTTAACTTCATTCGGTCTCTCTTAACAACCCCTCTAACTCGACGCAGCACTCGTGAATACGCTGGTGTCCTTTGTTTTAGATATTGTGCTAAATCGTGTCTGTGCACAATGCACATTACTGAAATATTTTTACAATCAGTTATGAAACACAAGTCAAAAAATTTCTTGCACCTTTGTGGTGGAGGCCCCTATGTGGTGAGGGCCCCTGTGCACTGGCACATGGTGCACATGCCTAAATCCGGGCCTGGTCCTGTGCTTGGCTATTCAGGGTCTACTGCGGTCCAGTTACCACTTTATTTACCAGTTATTACAAAGCACCCGTAGGCTTATAATAATCTTTCCCAGTGCTAGATGCAATGCAAAATATAGCCTACGTTAAATCTGACAATCTCGCAGCTATGCGCTTTATTTAAATCACGAGTTAAACTTATCAAGAAAAATTAACACGAACACCAGACCCTACTCTATGCCACCTGAGCATAAAAAATATGATCGGGTTGAAGCGGAAGTCGACCGTGATATCATATCCGATTTCTTGGAACGTTCGACGGTGACGTATTGCCATTATCTGCTTTGGGCTCTTTTTGGATTTTGAATTTGGTGTTGACGGTCGACTTGCTTTGCACTGTTTCATCAATTTGGTCATTTATCTTTGCACTACTTGATCATTTGTCGATATATCTTTGTTCTGTGATTCTCATCATTGGCAGAGATGTTTCGTCGGATGCGTGGGTGGATGCGGCGGTCGCGGCGTGTGGTGGAGGAGGACGTGGAGACGGTTGCTCGGGCGCTCGTGGTGAAGATCGTGGAGACGGTTGCTGCAGCGGAGGAGGCTTCGGTTCCGGATGACGTCCCGACGGAAGGTGATCGACCTGCGATGGAGAGTCTGCCCGTGTTTGATGTGTGGTGCAGCGTGGTGTGGTGCGACGCTGTCGCCTCCGGGTGTGGTGATGAGGTACCCTTGGTTTTCTGCTCTCCGGATGCTGATGGGGTTGAGTGTCCGGCTGCAGACGATGACGCCTCTTTGGCTGATGTTTGCACTGGGCATGAGACTCCGTTGGCTAATGGAGAGGTCCCCGAGATCGACCCGGGTTTGGCCGAGAGAGTTCCGACCTTGGAGGATGCTGGTGAGATTCAGGCGGTCGGACCGGTGGAATTTCAGGAAGCTGATGGAGAGGGTGGATCCTCTGCGGAAAGGAAGAGAGTGAGCTGGAACGAGGAGGTTAAGGAGGTTGTGATGGAGCGGGAGAAGACACCAGGTGCCGAGGGCGTGATCCGAGTTTGCTGCTGCTGGATTCGATGGAGAGACCCGGCCCTTCCAACGTATCGGTGGCATGCGAAGGTTAGCCGGGGGCCGCTGAAGGGGGATCCGCGGCCCGAATGGCTATTGTTGATGAAGGGGCGGAGAATGCGGGTCGGACGACGGTCTTGAGCTTGGGATAATTAAGCTGTCATTTCTCATACATATAATTAAGCATCATTCATAACTCGTTCATTCATGTATTTAAAAAATCATTTGTTCTTTCATTTATGTAAGCAATCACTCGTTCATTTTAATTAAGCAGTTCTTCTAATTAAAGTAAATTTAGATTTTTAAATTCATATAAAAACTTAAGACACGCTTTTTGGATCCGTTAGATAGCCAAGGTCAGAGCGCCTTTGGAGAGGGGGGCTTAAAAGGCGCTTATATAATCCCCTTAAACAGCACTTTGGGGGGAGGGGGGTTTGTGTGATATGTTTAATTTGTATTGTCTTGAAGTTGTATTAAACTGATTGTATGTGATTTGCTTGTGTTGCGTGTTTAATTGCGTCTATTAAAAGTTGTTAAAATTGGTTGTCAGTTGTGATTTCTTGTCAGTATTTTAATTTTAAATACTGACGTGTTAAATTTGAGGCTCCGTGTTGCCTGGCAGTTGCTGTCTTACTTAACAACTGCCAGACAACACGGAGGGGCTGAGTTTCTTTGTTAGCAGTGAAAAGCCGGCAATGAAGCAACAGCAGTCTGACGTTGTTTCATCACGAGGGCTTACTGCTTGACAACATGCGTTGATTCAAACCCCAGACACCATCTTGGCAGGCCAACACCTTAGCAGGTATGTCAGAGTCTTTCTGTTGTTGACTTTTACTTATTCATTCATCTCAGCATTCATCTATTCACTTTTATGTTGAACTGCATTAAAAATCAATCTCTGAATCTGACAATGACTTAGTTTAGCTTGTGCTTAAACTGAATGTTTCATCAGCCTTGAACATTAATGCATTAGCATTCTCTAATGACTAGAACAGGAGACACTAATGTTGCACATAAGATGACGGTCGTCTGTAAGATGGGTTGATATGAGTGGCAAAACCCAGGTCGAGTCTGGACGACGCTGACAACCGCAGCCCACTGAACCAGGGAAGCAGCTTATCTAGAAAAGCTAAGTTAGTTTTAACACCAGATCAAATATCAGAACGGGTCAATTGTATGCTTATAATCCATTCCTCTAATCCATTCAATTGATTTGGTCTTTGAAAAGGATTTACAGGGAACAGTTTGTGCTGCTGGTCATCTGATTCTTATTCTGAATGTTTGTTTACAGATTTCAACTGATAAGAAGAACAGTCTCAAAAGCCAACCAAGACAGACTATATAAGTAAGGTATGAAGTGTTAATGACGTGTTTTCTTAGCCTTGTCATACGAAGGTGGGTGATCAGTCACCTTCTGACGTTCTGACTGACACCCTGTGATCAATGTACGCTCTTTATAGCCAGTAACTTTCATTATATTGAAAAGCAACCAAATAAATTTGCCCATTAAATATAAACTTTAGCAATCAAGGTTAGATAATGTGAACTAAGGTAAGGTAAAAGGTCAATCTGAATGACATTGTGAGTCACTGAGTTATCTGTGGTATTGCCCTGAGAGTCAGTGGATCACATGACTCAAATAGAACTTCAATTCTGACAGCATTTGACTGAAAGTTTCACCACCAAGTAACTGGCACAAAGAAATGGACATATCTTTACCATTGTGTTTGTTTCATTGTTTTCAGCTTGTAAAGAGACCATGAAAGTCGTGGATGAGAGCAATAAAGAAGAGTATATTTGATGGCCAGCACTAGCATCTGACAGGCTTTTCAGCAAGCATTTCTTTGGAGGGTAAGGCTGGATACAGTTTTTTCAACTTATAACTTTGGATGTAGTGTGGTCAATATTCTTAGTCAGCACAGATGCAGTGTATTGCTTTTGTACCTGTATCTAGGGCCATCGATTCATAAGTGCCTCTAATGAGTTTCTTGAAATGGTGCTAAATTTGTAGTAAGAGAATGCACCAAAGTTACCAAATCATGTCTTACAGGATTGGAGAGTGTTGAAAATCACAGCTAGTGTAGTATATTTCGTAAGTCTGCAGTGCAGAGCCTGTTGATGAGGTCAGATTGGAGTCCACGTTTTGCGCTTTTAAAAGTCAAATTTATTTACAGCCATTTGGGTGATCCTTGTACTGAAGAGTGACTAATATTCAGAATTTATATCGGTAAAAGAACAGATTTAGTCTAAGAAAAATTTCACGCTCCTGCCATAAGGCCAATGCTTGTTGCCTGCTCCAAACGAAGTCACTGAGGAGAATGCAGTTTTGCAACGTGTCTCGTGTTCTCTGGTTTTGATCTCTACTTCTATCTTTGAACAGGCTCCACGTTTGTACTTCCAGTGACCTCACTCGTCACAGTGGTCTCTTCAATTGGCTGATGATGATGGTGATGATGACAATGATGCAGACAGCGTTGTTACTGCTTATGCTGTTGTTGATGATGATGACAATGACAACAACATGTTGTTGTTGTTGTTGTTGTTGATGATGATGATGATGATGATGATGATGATGATGATGATGATGATGATGATGATGATGATGATGATGATGATGATGATGATGATAACGACAATGATGGGAAATCGTAATTTTCTAACTGAATGAAGTTTCTGCTTTAGACTTGGGCAAAACCTGTCTTCAGATCCATTACCGTGAAGTGCTGCTGGCTAGAGACAGATCCACATGAAAAAGATGAGAAACATTTCTGCTTATATTATCAAGTTTTTGAAAATTAGTTTTTATCAGTTTTCTTATCCGTTTTCTGGTTTACAGGAAACTGCATAACAATGATAAATGATTTTGATTAATTAGAAATCAATTCTTGGCTAACATGATATTTGTCATATGGAGTGTTGCTCTGTTGGATGCAATTCATCGTATTACATCATACTGATGTAATGTAATAATCTGCATTTATGTAGCACAGAGTAAAGAATATAAGCAATCTCTTGTGCTCAGTGAACCTGAATTGGTAGTGAAGTCATGGCAATAAAAACTTACAGGGCAGTTATAGTCTAAGTTAATTTAATTTTGAAATTTATTCATTTCTGAATTATCACTCTATTAAATATTGATAACCAGTTATTAATGAGCCTTATCCACACCTACCAGTACCTTTTCTTGACATACATTACTTACTTTACCTAGCCCTACCTTGCCTACACTAACCTTATATAGACCTACCATACCTAACCAAGGGGCAATAACCAACTACTTTAAACTTGAGTTGGACTCAGCTAGATATGTCTTACTTTGGACTCACCTAGATATATCTTGCCTTGCTTATCTTCACTTATCTTGCCTGACCTACCTACCATACCAGTATGTTAGCTTGACTTACCTCAATTGGACCTACCTTACCTTGACTTACCTTATTCAGACTAACTTGATTTACATATATGGACCTACCTTACCTTGACTCGGCTAGCATTGATAACTAATTACTGTTAACTACTGTTAAACCTGACAAGGGTTTTGATTTTCAGCTACCTAGACTTGGACATAACTTTACTTACCTTATCTATGCACGGGTGTAACCTAGACCAGCGGTTCCCAAACTTTTCTGGGTCTTGTGAATATCTTGGCAGTCTCGGCACCCACTGTGTAAAATTAAGTATTGTGTACTAAAATTTGCATCGTAAATTGGTACCGAAATATGCGGATTTACGAACAGCGCTGAGAAATTTAAAGCTTTAAAAGGAAACTTAGGTAAAAACAGTTCACAATTTATTGCAATCCAGCTAATTAAAGCCCAATCATAGTCAAAAGTTGTTGCTGCAAAAAAAATAAATGTTTCTCGAAAAAATTTGGCGACCCACTTGCCAGAGCTTCGCGACCCACTTTTTGGTCGCGACCCACAGTTTGGGAAACGCTGACCTAGACCTAACAGCAACAACTAATTTACTAGATAAACTTGACATAGTTTTTGATGTTAACTTACCTAGATCTGTCTGTCTTACCTCAACTTATCTACACACGTTACCATGGATTACCTACCGATACCTCTACCTTACTTTGTCTTCCCTTCACATGTTATCTTGAGTTATCTATCCATACCTTGCTACCAAAACCCAGACTTACCTTACCAAAACCTTCTTTACTAGACTTTACCTCAACCTAGCAGTGATAACTGATTACCTGTTGCACTTGACAAAGCAACTGTATAAATTAAAAATGTTGTTATGTTTACCTGGATTAAAGATGTTAATCCAGGTAAACTTGACTTAAACTTAAGGTAAACTTAAGGTAAGTCAAGGATTTAGTTGACAAGGACTTAGATGCAGTAGGCCTACAGGATTTTACCATATGTACCATTTCTACCATTTATTTGCCAGTGAAACTGAATGAACTGTGGCAAAGATAAGTCAGTCGTGGAACTTTACTTTGTTGTAGTCTATGAAGCCGAGACCGGGAGAGCGTCCGGTGTCCGTTGCAGTTCAATTACACAAATCGGTTTTCTTGATGAATTCCAGAAGAGCAGACAATCCTGCAACCAAATCTTCAGGGAAGTCTTAAACATCACCTCATTAAGCCTTGCTTACATACCTATTAAGTCTCAAGACACTTACTTGACTGCTTTTAGAATTAAATCCTGTTTTTTCTAATGGTATTCTTCCTGATCTAGAACTATCTTACCTTGACTTACCGTACATAAGGTCCATGCCTTCGTTTGCTGCTGCATTGACTACTGCAATTCATTCTTTGCTGGGCTCCCTAAGGTGCTCCTTTCATCTGAACGCAACTGCCAGGCTCACTGCCCATTTCCCTCGCTTGTCCCACATAACTACCTTTTTGACTGATGCACTTCACTGGCTTCCGGTTGCTTCCCATATCCAAGACAAGGTCGTCGTCCTGGTCTCTAGGACTCGGCAGGGAAAATCTCGTAAGTACCTGTGTGACCTAATGCATAAACCTCTCTCTGCTTTCTCTTCCCCCCCTTTTCGGACTGCGTTGATCTTGTCCCTCGGGCTAGGACTTTGATGGCTCAGCATCTTGCTTTCACCTTTTTTGGCCATTATTTATGGAATGACCTGCCCCCTCACTCCATAGCAAGATATTGTTTGGAATCTTGCTCTCTTCTCTCCGCTGCGTGAAGACCTTCCTTTTCCTTGGATTATTTTTAAACTTGACGAAGTTTTTAAGTTTTCCTTAACACTGATCTGCTTTGACTTCTGTACACATGTATTCTTGATTTACTTACCCATACCATTGTCTTACTTGATTTACTTACCCATACCATTGTCTTACTTGATTTACTTACCCATGCCATTGTCTTACTTGATTTACTTACCCATACCATTGTCTTACTTGATTTACTTACCCATACCATTGTCTTACTTGATTTACTTACCCATACCATTGTCTTACTTGATTTACTTACCCATGCCATTGTCTTACTTGATTTACTTACCCATACCATTGTCTTACTTGATTTACTTACCCATACCATTGTCTTACTTGATTTACTTAACCATACCAATGTCTTACCTTACCTTGACTTACCTTACTTTGATCTACCTTTCTTTGTGCCTTGTCTAGATCTGCTTTACTTTACTTAATTACCGTACCTTACTTTAACCTTCGAGCGATTACTGCTTAAGGTTAAACTTGACAGGGTAGCTTTGTAAATTTATGATGTGTGTTTATGTTTATGACTGATGTGATACAAGATTATACAGTATGTACCATTTTACCAATTATATAGTAGTGAAAATGAATAAACTGTGGCAAAGATAGTCGTAGAACTCCACGTTTTTGTAGCCCACGAAGCTGAGACGTGGGGATGTCCGTTGCAGTTCAACTACACACATTGGTTTTCTCAACGACCAAAACTTCAGGGAAGTCTCGAACATCATTGTACCTAAATCCTGTTTTGTCTAATGATGATGTTCTTCCGTATCTATGTAACTTACCTTACCTAAACCTACATTGCTTTGACTTACCTTACTGAAGCCTACCTTAATTTGACTGACCTTTTACCTAGATCTACATTACCTTGACTTTCCTTACCTAGAAATACTCCCTAGATCTAGCCATCTTAACTGATTACTGTTAAACTTTACAAGGTTTTCAAGTTTGCCTTGCTTTGATCTGCCTTAACTTGACTTTTGTACACACATTACCTTGATTTATTTACCTATACCAGTGCCTTACCTTACCTAACCTTACCTTACCTAGACTTGAGACTGATAACCTCTTGCTGGTAAACTTTTCTACGTGCAGCTTTGTAAATTTAAACTGTGTTTATAGTTTTTGGATTAAAAATGAATGTGACTGTGTGGATGAGAGAAGAGTGAATACAGTCTTTTGATTTATATGTAGTACAAAATTTTACCAATTGATCCATTTTCTTCAATTTCTTTACTAGTGAAACTGAATAAGCTGCAACAAAGAACTAATTCTTAATTTCTTTTATTTGTAGACACTGAAGCTGAGACGTGGCGAGGATCCACTGCAGTTCAGCTACGAATGCCGGACAATCGGACAGACGTCTTCTCAGTTCTACGTCCAAATCTTCAGGGAAGTCAGGAACTTAGCCTAATGTCTTCTTAATTATCCTTTTAACAAGTAACGAGACACTTGGATGCTTTTGGGAATAAATCCTGTTTTGTTTAATGACATTCTTCCTTATCTACATAATTTACTTTGGCTTGCCTTGCCTAAACCTTCATTACGTCGACTTTCCTAACATTGACTGTACCATTTTTTCCAGTTTCTTTAGTAGTGAAACTGAATAAGTTGCAACAAAGATTACTAATTCTTAATTTCTTTTATTTGTAGACACTAAAGCTGAGACATGGAGGATCTGCTGCAGTTCAGTTACACAAATTGGTTTCCTGTACGAATGCGAGATGTCTTCTCAATCCTACGTCCAAAAACTTAAGGGAAGTCAGGAACTTAGCCTAATGTCTTCTTAATTATCCTTCTAACAAGTAACGAGACACTTGGATGCTTTTGGGAATAAATCCTGTTTTGTTTAATGACATTCTTCCTTATCTACATAATTTACTTTGGCTTGCCTTGCCTAAACCTCCATTACATCGAATTTCCTAACATTAACTGTACCATTTTTTCCAGTTTCTTAAGTAGTGAAACTGAATAAGCTGCAACAAAGAACTAATTCTTAATTTCTTTTATTTGTAGACATTGAACCTGAGACGTGGGGAGGATCCACTGCAATTCAGTTGCACAAATTGGTTCCTCTACAAATGTCAGACGATTGGTCCTATGTTCAAATTTTCAGGGAAGTCAGGAACTTTGCCTAATGTCTTCTTAATTATCCTTCTAACAAGTAACGAGACACTTTAATGCTTTTGGGAATAAATCCTGTTTTGTGCAATGACATTCTTCCTTATCTACATAATTTGCTTTGGCTTGCCTTGCCTAAACCTTCATTACGTCGAATTTCCTAACATTGACTACCATTTTTTCCAGTTTCTTTAGTAGTGAAACTGAATAAGCTGCAACAAAGAACTAATTCTTAATTTCTTTTATTTGTAGACACTGAAGCTTGGTTTCCTCTATGAATGCCAGACAGATGTCTTCTCGGTCCTATGTCCAAAAACTTAAGGGAAGTCAGGAACTTAGCCTAATTATTTCTTAGTCATCCTTTTAACAAGTAATAAGATACTTGGTTGCTTTTGGGAATAAATCCTGTTTTGTGTAATGACATTCTTCCTTATCTACGTTACTTACGTTGACTTGCCTTGCCTAAACCTTCATTACCTTGAATTTCCTAACATCAACTAACTTTACCTGGACCTAGGTGTGATAACTGATTACTAATAAATGTCACTAGGCTTTTAGTTTGCCGTGCTTTGATCTGACTTAAATTGGATTCTCTGCACATGTTACTTTGATTTACCTACCTTTACCTTATCTAGAACTACCTTGCCTGTCACCTTGCCATGATCTGCCTTACCTTACCTTACCAAGACTGTGTACTTTTAAACCTATCAAGGCAGCCTTGTGAACTGTTTTTGTTTATTTTTAATTATAAGTGAATGTGATGTTGTGGAAGGGGAGAAGAATGAACAGAGTGGAAAGACTTAGATGCAGTACGAGATGTTATCATCTGTACGGTCTTAAGTGTTTATTTACTAGTGAAATTTGTAATCGTAAACTCCAAATTTCTAAAGCGCTACTCTAAAGCTAAGCTCAAAGCACCAGCTTACTCACGAGTGCATTACTTGAAATTGACTAAACACTGACGAAGATGATTGAGTCTTAGTATCTTTCTTTGTAGACACTGAAGCTGAGACTAGGACCGTATGTTAAAGTTCACCTACATGTTTTGGTTTTCTTGATGAACGCTGGACAAGCAGATGTCTTCTCGGTCAACACTTCAACACTTCAGGGAAGTTGGGAACTTGCCTCATTACACGCTTACCTAACAGCAACAAGTACTGAGACATGTGGCTGCTTTTGTGATCACTTTCTGTTTTGTCTAATGATGTTCTTCCTTACTTAGCTCAGCCTTACTCTGACATACATTACGCAGACCTATATCAATGTAACTTTCCTTAGCTAAACTGACTACTTTGATGACTGATTACTATTAAACTTGACAAGGTTTTTAGGTTTGCTTTGATCTACCATACCTTGAATCTATTCCATGTTTACTTTGATTTACCATACCAGTGCCTTACCTTACCTTGATTTACCTTACCTACACTTACCTTAACTTACCTACCTTACCTTACCTAGATCTACCTTACCTTCACTTACTGTACACACACCTACCTCACCTATACCTACTTTACCTTAACTTACCTTACCTAGACCTACCTTACCTTACCTTACCTTGACATACCATACCTTACCATACCTTGACCTACCTTACCTTACCTAGACCTACTTTACTTTAACTAACCTTACCTAAACCTACTTGCCTTACCTTACTTTACCTTACATGGGCCTACCTTACCTTACTTTACACCTACCTGACTACCTAGACTTACCTTACCTAGACCTACCTAACCATATCTTACCTTACCTAGACATACCTTACCTTACCTAGACCTAACTTACTTACTGTACCTTACCTAGACCTGAGAACGAGAACTCTTTACTGTTAAAACTGACTAGGCGACTTTGTAAGGCGACTTTGTAATAAACTGCGACATGATAAGTGAGTCATTACTTATTTGTAGACCATGAAACTGACGTTGGGAGCATCCATTGCGTTTCAATTACACAGATTGGTTTTCTCGAGAAACTCCGGACAAGCAGTTCTACATCCTAAATTTCAGGGAAGTTGGGCAAACTTCATCTCATTAAACCTTCTTACTTAGCCTCCTAACAAGTAACGAGACAAATGGCTTCTTTTTGGGTTAAATCCTGTTTATTCTAATGATTTTCTTTCTTCCTTATCTTGACTTATCACTGCAAGAACTTTCCTTACCTAAACCTATATTGTCTTTACTTACCTCATTGAGACCTACTTTACCATGACTTATTTTACCTAGACATACATTACCTTGACTATTCTTACCTAGAAATACTATAGATCTAGCCGTGATAATTGACTGAACTTGACCAGGCATTTTAAGTTTGCCTTGTCGTGATCTGCTGTAACTTGACTTCTGTACCCTTGTTACCTTGATTTACTTACCCATGCCAGTGCCTTGCCTTACCTTGACGTGATGAGTGAGTCATTGTCATTACTTTTTTTGTAGACCATGAAGCTGAGACACTCAGAGCATCCATTCAGTTACACAAATTGGTTTTCTCGACAAACTCCGGACAAGCAGTTCTACATCAAAAGTTTCAGGGAAGTCGGGAGAACTTCACCTCATTAAGCCTTCGTACTTACCCTCCTAACTAGTAATGAAACATATGGCTTCTTTTAAAAATAAATCCTGTTTATTCTAATGATTTTCTTCCTTCCTTACCTTGACTGACCTCACCTAAAACCTATATTGCCTTTTCTTGCCTCACTGAGACCTACTTTACCATGACTTACCTTACCTAGACATACATTACCTTGACTTTCCTTACCTAAAAATACTATAGACCTAGCTGTGATAACTGATTAAACTTGACCAGGTAGTTTGCCTTGCTTTGATCTGCTTTAATGTGACTTCTGTAAGCACGTTACCTTGATTTACTTACCCATTCCAGTGCCTTACCTTACCTTGACACGATAAGTGAGTCATTGTTGTTACGTTTTTGTAGACCATGAAGCTGAGACATTGGGAGCATCCATTCAGCTACACAAATTGGTTTTCTCGGCAAACTCCGGACAAGCAGTTCTACATCAAAATTTTCAGGGAAGTTGGGAGAACTTCACCTCATTAAGCCTTCTTACTTACCCTCGTAACTAGTAATGAGACATATGTCTTATTTTTGGATTAAATCCTGTTTATTCTAATAATTTTCTTCCTTCCTTACCTTGACTTACCTCACCTAACACCTACATTGCCTTTAGTTACCTCACTGAGACCTACTTTACCATGACTTATCTTACCTAGACATACTTTACCTTGACTTCCCTTGCCTAGAAATACTATAGATCTAGCTGTGATAACTGATTAAACTTGGCCAGGCATTTTAAGTTTGCCTTGCCTTGATCTGCTTTAATGTGACTTCTGTACACTACACAGTTTACCTGATTTACTTACCCATGCCAGTGTCTTACCTTACCTCGACATGATAAGTTAGTCATTACTTTTTTGTAGACCATGAAGCTGAGACATTGGGAGCATCCATTCAGCTACACAAATTGGTTTTCTCGACAACTCCGGACAAGCGGTTTTACATCCAAATTTTCAGGGAAGTCGGGAGAACTTTTTATTAAGCCTTCTTTCTTACCCTCCTAACTAGTAATGAAACATATGGCTTCTTTTTGGAATAAATCCTGTTTATTCTAATGATTTTCTTCCTTCCTTACCTTGACTTACTTTACCATGACTTATTTTACCTAGACATACTTTACCTTGACTTTCCATACCTAGAAATACTATAGATCTAGCTGTGATAACCGACTGAACTTGACCAGGCATTTTAAGTTTGCCTTGCCTTGATCTGCTTCAATTTGACTTCTGTAGACACGTTACCTTGATTTACTTACCTGTACCAGTGCCTTACCTTACCTTGACGTGATGAGTGAGTCGTTACATTTTTGTAGACCATGAAGCTGAGACATTGGGAGCATCCATTTCTCCATGAACTTCGGAGCAGTTTTACATCACAATTTTCAGGGAAGTCGGGAGAACTTCACCTTATTAAGCCTTCTTACTTACCCTCCTAACTAGTTATGAGATACATGGCTGCTTTTTGGATTAAATCCTTATTTTAATGATTTTCTTCCTTATCTACCTATCTTACCTTGACTTACCTTATGTAAACCTACATTACCTTTACTTACCTCACCAATACCTACTTTACCATTACTTATCTTGCTTAGACATACATTACATTGACTCTCCTTTTCTAGAAATACTCCCTAGACCTAGCTGTGATAACCGATTACTGTTTACAAGGTATTTAGGTTAGCTTTGCCTTGATCTGCCTTAACTTGACTTCTGTACACACTTTACCTTGATTTGCTTACCTATACCAGTGCCTTACCTTACATTTTACCCAGACTGTCTGACTGCAACTGTCCTTACCTAGACTAAATTTACCTAGACCTAGCAGTGATAGCTGATTACTGTTAAAGTTGATAACAGTGTTAATTTAACATGTGTTTGTATTTATTTAGACTTAATGTGAAAACGACAGAGAGGAAAGGAAGAATGGGCACATTCAGAAGACCTAGGTGTGGTACAACATTTTACCATCTACCAGTTTTATCATTTATTCATTAGTACATATACTTATATAGAATCTATTACTGTGTAAGAAAAGGCACTATAAAAATGATACAAGATGGCAAGGAAACAGGGTTGGTTTTGGTTGCAACCAATAGTTTAGAGGGTGTTTACATTTTTCACAGGTTATGTCTAGCAGTAATGTACGAGTGTATTTTTGCAGTCTATTTTCAGTTTGACAGAATGTCATAGTCTCTCTAGCAGTACATTTATGTCGAGCCTTATTATTGTTCATGTAGTAGTGTGAACTATTGTTATTTCTTAATCCTTGTGTTAATTTTTGCAGTGGTTTAGTCATTTGTCTACTTTGCTTTTACACTTATTAGAACATAAATTTTGCCATTGTATAGTTTGAATGTAGAGAATCACTGAAGGTAATTCCTGCATTTTCATAGCTGAGTTTGAATCCATGTCGAGACATGTGCATGTTTTTGGTATTGGTCGCTTACGTTTTCGTATGCTTGAGTGCAAATGTTTTATTATTACAGGACTGCAGTCCTAGCAAAGGCTTTGAAGTTATGCACCATATGCTTTATCTTAAAGTCGATATGTTATTTCGTTTTAATGGTTTCTTAATGCTTTGTACGTGGTTTTTGTTTACATGAATGGAAAACGGCTGAAGCGCATCGTGCTGACATACAAGATGAAAGTCAAGTCCATCTGTGGGACAAGTTCACTTACTGTCGACGGCTGGTCACTCAAGTACAGCGTCACCTCGTCAAAGTCTCTGTTTTGACATCGACTTCTCCAATCGTCTTACACTGAAGTACAATTTCCACACGAACGATGAACGTTGCAATTGTATCACCTTCAATGAAAGGGACAGTGCTTTGCCAAGGCCATTGTTCCAGAATTTAATCCTCTGTATATGTTCGTTAGCCTTAGTCATTTCTTTTTGTCTTATTTTTGCAACTATGTTACCATGCAGACAATTACGTTTTCCCATGTTATTGTTCTGACCTAAATTTTGACATTTTTGTGACATTGTGACATTATTTGATTGTCATTGTCAAGGTTTTCTTATCTTTATTGAATCTTAGTAGGTTTGCTGTTATGAACAATTTAAAATTTTTGCATTTTTGACTTTAGGCTTAGATATCATTACATATGTTTTTCTTTCACTTTGATGTATCACTTCTGTTGTGCTTTTCCAAGACTTGACTTCAGAATGGGACGAAGTATCACAGTATAAGAAAAGGAGCTATAAAAATGATACAGCAGGTAGCAGAGTTGGTTATGGTTGCAGTTATACTGTTCTGAGGAGGTTCCTGAAGAGAAGCTAGAGAGACATTAATAGATTCGTTCAGGCAAGTCAGATGTCAGAATACAGCTTAGTTATTCGGCCTGCAGTACACTGAGATACCGTTAGCTTAAGAATAGAAGCCGAAGGCAGAGTTGGTCAGTTTTGGAGATGCAGGATGCGAGTACACAGGAGATAGGGCAAGTGGCAGTAGTGATTATACTAGGCAAGACGGTAAACAACAAAGAAGTTATATTTAGCATTACAGATGCAGAGTCTCGCTAGACAAGCAGATAGCCAACTGGTCCAACGGAATAAGGTAGGAACATGAGGTTGAGGAGGAAAAAGTGGTTGGTAGCCCAAGGCTGGGTGTGAAGGATGAGAGCTGAGAGGAATTTGGAGGAAGAGGTTGAGCCAGGAAGCCAGAGAAGGTTTCGTAACAGAGGAAGCAAGAAGTCAGTTGGAGTCAAGACTGGGAAGTGGTCGGATCATGGATCTGGAGAACGGTCAATGCTAGTGGCGGAAGAATGAGACGGCTGCCAACAGATGAGCAATGGCATGACAATACGGACAAGCGAGGGATGAGAGACTCTGACTGATGAACTAAAGTGATAATTTATTTATTATTATTATTGTTATCATCGTTCTTAATCTCACTATACTGTAACGTGTTTGTACGTTTACCTTTATTATGTCTCTTGATTAAATATCATTTTTGTAATGAGCTTTGTCAATATGCTGTTCCCCTAAGGTGTGGTATGGTAATTGGTATATTATACTTGCTAACTTACTCACAGGACAATAATAAACGAATCGACCCATCAAAAGGTATTGTAATTCAGTCACTTAGCTGAGTTTTTGCAAGTACTGTAATAAGTGGTTAACTGAATAAAATAAAAAGGTAGCCAAGTTGTTAAGTGCTTGCCTTTAATGCAATGTGTGGGTTCAAGCTTCCTACTGAGATGGTCATGGTGAAGGGACCTTGAGCGAAGCCTTTAGTTACAGATGTTTAGTGCAATTGATTGATGCCCGTCATTCGGTAGTGGACTAGTGGTGCTACATAAATACAAGAGAATGTGTGAATAAATTAAATGCTTTAACCTGTAAAGATTAGTTTTTGAAGAGGCACTGTTGTATTCTGGCATTTGTACGACTCTTTTGGCCTCTAGTGAACATTTGTCGGCACCACAGGTTCAGATTTGCCGACTTTGTGCACATAATAAACGCTTCTACTAAAATACCAAATGAGTAAAGTTGTGGCATCCATTTGAAGTAGTCTTGTAATCTTTTTCTGGTGTTATTTACATTGCAATGCTTGAGACTGGAACAAGAGAAGACAGAGTTGGACATTACCAGATCCTTCTGAAACACGGCTTGACCTCCCGGACTCTGGCCTGGCACCGGAACGGACAAGGCAGCCTGGCTATTGCAGACTTGATTTGCTATAGCGCCGGTGAATAAGCTGGTCTCGCTGACGTGGCTTTTGTGTGGCGCTGAGAAATTTTGGAGATTTACATTTACATTACAAAGACAAGCAAAGGGCAGAGTTGAGACAGCAATAACTGACCTGTTTCTGTTGCTGACTTACAGTGTTGGGCATGAGTTAACTCATATGAGTTTAAACTCACGAGTTAACTCACTTGCTTTGATTTATGAGTTTGAGTTAACTCACCTTAGAGTTATGAGTTTGAGTTAACTCATATTTTCTGTGAGTTTGAGTTGTAACTGTCAATTATTTTAAACTCAACTCACTCTTCGGCACTCGGCACATATTATGTTGAAACAAGCCTTTTTATATCGTCGGCTTTCCATACTGGTGAGTAGTGACGGCAGGGAGGGTCGTAAACACTGCTAGCGGACAGTATTTAAGCACTGCATATTTTGTATATTGTGAACAGTTAAGAACAACATGGCTGAAGTACCGTGTATTCTTGATGGAAAATATTTTTCTGTTACAAGTAGGCGTGATGGAAAAATTGTTGCTCGATTAGAACGCGCTAGTATGAAACGTGTGAGTTTATGAGTTAACTCATTTAACAAGTGACTTTGAGTTAACTCACTTCACTTAGGATGAGTTGAGTTTGAGTTTAAACTCATTTTGAGGTGCGTGAGTTGAGTTTGATTTAACTCATTTCTTGTGTGAGTTTACCCAACACTGCTGACTTACCTAGTTAGAATAGTTGACCTACTTACAAATCCTACACCACACTTTGGAGGAATCCGTGAAAGTCACTGAATGAACAAATCCTGTAATACCCCTCTTTGAGGAATATTTGGCAGTCATTTAATGAACACATTCTGTACTACACCTTAGAGGACTATTTATGAAGTCCTTTAATAACAGGCAGTGGCTTACTTATAGTTAGTAGTACTTACAGGAATTATACTGTATAACATGGGGTTTGTGTGATTCAGCTGTGATTTTCTTAATAATCATAATAAATTAATATTGTGTAATTTATGATTTTTAATAATACATGTACATGTAATTGATTAGTTTTATTTATGTATTTCTTTAGATTTTAAGTCCTGAAGGATCATGTACCTCAGGGTTAAAAAATTAAAAAAATGACGTTATGTCATTATTGGTTAGATCTGATGAAGCAGTCAATGATAATTATCTGGAGATTTATATGACATATTAGGAAACTCTCAATATATGAAGTCAGCGGAATATTTTAATTTCAAGGCAAGAACTGGAGCAAGGCAAAATACTCGAGCAATGTAAAAGGAACCATTAAGAAATGGAGGCAGTCTCAAATAGCTCCTAACTTGCTAAGGGAGTGAAATGTGTTTAACTTCACCTCTTGTGGACTCACCTTCTGGATATTCATCTGATTAAGGCTTGGTTTTGGTGGTTTTGGTTAGCCATCGGTTGATGCCTTGTACATTAGACACCGGCACAATAAAAGTTACTAATTACAATTACAATTCTGCATGCAGAGGTCTCTACAAAATGAAATGCTTTGTATGTTCTTACAGTGTAATGTACACAATTATATAGGGTCTGTGCAAGATGATACATACTGTATATAGACCACCTCTTCTATCAACTCAGTATTATTTTTATTGCATGTACGTCTATTTTTATTCATGTGTAAACAGTTTCACTTTCAACCTTGGCTATTACAGACTTGCTTAGTCACGTTGATGTGCTTGAAGCAATGTTTTTAGTACTATCCTGTATTGATCAACTGCTGATGATTATGGCTTCCTGGTGGTAGACTTATCCAGACAGACATGGTCCAGTAACTAAAAAACCCCATGAACCCGTATTGTGTAGTTGTTGTTGCTAGAATGTTTGAAGTGCTTGTAATGGTTACACTCGGCTGTGTAACGTAAAGAAAACAATTGGCTGGAATATTAACCACATGTTGTAAAATTTATTACATGGAAAAGTCCCCAATATTTCAGCAATATTCAGAATACTTTCCAAGTTATCACTGATTTCATGACCCCACATTTTGACAGCATTTTGAGAAACTGCGATGTTCACCCTCATGTCAAATTGGATGTGATTTTTAGCAGCTTTAGTTTCTTATGTAGGTCACAAAAATATAATTATTATTATTGTGTCCCATTATTTCAGCTGTATCACTCATCAGTGATGCCTTCAAATTCATTTTACATGTATAAAGTATTTAAGAGATTTAACTTTTGGGCTTGCATGGTCTACAAAGGGTCCTTAAATGGCATAGCACTCATTCAAACTGACAGTGGTCACTGAAAAATGAGCAGGGTAGATGCCATACAGTGCCTACAGAAAAACATGTACATTTTCATTTACACGTATATAAGCACACCTAGACATATACATAATAAAATTATACAAGTATAAAGTTTACACCTAAACAGGTACATACATTTAATGTGGTTAATCGTGGAAAATTTTTAACGACTCGTTTTTAGTCATCAACATTTTCGTGACGGAAGGCCCACTTTCAAATCGCCAAATTGCTGACGACTACATGTACTTTGTCATCAACATTTGTGGTTTCAGTGTTTCGCCGAAACCACTGACGACCTTTCACCAACGAGGTTGTCGGCCGGTTTTCCTTTCCAATTGATTTACTCCTTGGTCTCTGCCCTTGGCTTCAACAAAAAAATGCTATATTTTAATAAACCTCTAAATAAAATGTTAATCAAACGAATACACATGTTTTTACTTTTCTTGTACAATAATTCATTGCAACAAATTAGCCAACAGAACTTCTATTCAGTTTCATGCAATCGCAATCTTACTTGCTCCACAGATAAGATATTTTTATAGAAATAGAATTTTCTTGCACAGAGCTATTAATAAACTTACTGCCCTCTGGCAGGTGACATAACGGTAAGAGCAAATCGTACTTAGCCTCAAAGACATTGAGTAGGCCTACACAGATGAGAAGAAGAAGAATACACAAATTATGAACAGTCCCTTAAGCTATGGGTATGGAGTGTTAGCGACTTCGTTTTTCTTAGTCTCAGCAAATGAGGCTGGGTGGCCAGTCCTCTCCCTCGCCGTCTCATCTTCCCACTGATCGGTGTGCGATCAATGTACTCATTATAGCTGAGTTGGCTATAGGCGCAGGTGGAGCAGAAATCTTGACTCAAATTTTTGCACTGACGGGGATTTGAACCTCTGAAGTCTCGGTTGACATGGACTGGTGCTTTGCACGCAAACTACTAGACTATCGACAAACATAGGCCAGTGTATGATTATCATACACTGAAAGCAAACAGTACTCAAAATAACTTATTGCTAGTTAAGAGGAAGAGATATATATATGGATGCCATATGGATGCTTACAGAATTTCATGCGAAGAATTTCATATTGTTAACACACTGAAACAGCTCAATGGGACTTTTTGGCAGCCGCAAAATCGCAATTGAAAGTTTGGTGCAGGTACGTCACCAGTTTAATCTCTGTGGATATATAGTCTGTGCTAGAGCTCTATAAAGCATAAAGAAGCTGGCAATAACAATACGCAGTTGCAGTAGAAAGGAGACATCAGAGATTTAAAGGGACAAAAATCTGTTTGCTTTGGTATCAGCTGATTTCTTCAAAATTCTCGAATTTCCAGCTAATATTCGAGGTGAATTTCAGATGTTAAGATGATTTGGAAGCTGCCATTAATGCTATTCAACGAAGAGAAATTTTACATAAGGCTATGCAGTTTGTTTATGTTGTGCAATAGTCGGGTAAATTTGTGCTACTAACTTTGGCATCTATTTATACTGCGCTTCCTAATTAAATATATGAGATCTATGCTAATAAATGTGACTTATAGTGTTTGAAGATTTTACTCTCGAAAACTAGAGGTTGGTTTTAAGTAGTTAAAACGTTCGTGTTGTCACACACGACATACTGATCTAGAATTTAGTCGTATGACCGTTTGCTATCGGAAGTCGGACTTTTTCATTTTTAATAAATAAATGTTAGATGTAACTAGAAATGCAGTTTATTTATGCATTTAAAAATTGCAGGATATAAATTGCTTCTTTTCAAAACACGCATAATGTGTGTATCCATTTAACATATGTTCAAAAAGACTTAACAAAGTCGAAATATTTGGTCACACCCTGCCAACGTTGTTAGTCTGACTGATTGTAATTGAATGCTATTTCAAAATTTTATGTGAAGATGGTCAAGTTTGGCAGCCATCCATGAACTGATGGACAATGTAGATATTCTTTACTGAAACTAGACGTCTTTTAATTTCAAAGCACGCACTTCAAATCACTGACCCTGGCATTACAACACTGTCCAAACAGGGCTAAATCACCATGTTTACACATTCATGAAGGCTCATTCAAAATGACAGTCACGCTTCAGCAGCTTAAAGTTTACATGAAACTCGAAACAGACTTAACCCCCCCCCCCCCGAACATGGACAGAAACACACAAACCATATGAACTTAGAAGAAATACATGGCTAATTCCTTAAAAACCAACCAGCCAACAACATGGATAAACCTGAAGTTCTATAATTGATGATGCTAATGAAAATTAATGCTTGTGATTGTAATTGGACATTTATAGAGTGCCATTTGAAGAGAAACTTGTCAGAGGTACTCTGTACTTTATCCAAAATGATGTTTTATGTCATTAATAACAGAATGTTCATCAGTTTGCAAGCCATGTTCAGATAACCTGCGCCTCTGATTCGCATTTCGGTGTGGCCTTGCATGCATTAAACTGTGTGAAATAATAATGTTAATAACGGTAATAATAACTGTAAAAGTCATCAACAGCAGAGTTGTCTATGCACACTGAGCCCAACCAATGAATTTCCATGTAGAGTTGACAGTTGAAACCACGTTCAGTATTGACAATGCCACAGTCCAACATGGTACTTTGTAGTCGGAGAAGGTGTGGGATGTGAATTTCAATTGAGCCAGCAGGTTATTATTATTATTAAGGAGCTTTTATATAGCGCCCCTTCAAGGTGATCTACTCAGGAGCGCTCCTAGTCCAACCACGGCTAAAGAGAGTAGTTTTCAAGTTTGTAAGAAACAAGGTAGTGTGAGTCGTAGGGACCAAGCGGAGTGCAACTGGAAGGCCATTCCAGGTTGCGGGGCCAGCGACCAAAAAAGAATGGCGCTGCATAATGGCTGTCCGCGTGCGAGGGACCAAGAGCTCGGCCTGGTCAGCCGAGCGAAGAGCAGATCGCCGCAAATACCCCGAGGTAGGGCGACACAATTCCCGCAGGTATGAGGGGGCAAGTCCCTGCAGACAACGCCTAACTAGTGCAGAGACCCTGTAGGCAATGCGCAGCGGGAAAGGGAGCCAGTGCAGAACATCCCGCATATAAAGAGAAACTTGGCCAAATCTGGGGATGCGAGATGGACAGCCGTTCAATTGACGGTAGAACCTTTTGCTGGCAGATGCTTGTTTCAAACCTCTTCTTGCTTTTTAATGGTATCAATAGGTCTGTAGGTATAAGCTGAGACCATCCATCTAGAATCTGTCATCCTCTTAAGTAGAGGTGGACTATTCCAAAGACAATGGACATTTGTCATGCACAAAATACCTGTCAGAAAAAGTTAAAACTCGCAAGAAAGTGAGTTTTGCCAAAATGCTGAGGCAATCATGGTAGCAGTCTGAACACACAAAAGAATTGTCAAACAAATTCCACTTTAGACAAACTTTAAGAAGAAATGACGAGGGACGAAAACACAGGACATGACGACCATGTTGATGGTAGTAATGACTGAAATGATGTTGATGATGATGATGATGATGATGATGATGATGATGATGATGATGATGATGATGATCTTATCTTTTTCTTACTGATTGTAGGAAAGACATCATGTCAACAGGAAGCCAAGCTGAAGTAAGTTCCACGAACACATTTGGCTGTAATCTTAGCAGCCAGTTAGCTGCTAAGATTAAGTAAGCTTATGCATTATGGAGCAAGAATCTTTTTAGGCCCTGAAGGCAGAGTGAGTGGGACTAGGAGTGGCATATGCGCTCATTTACTTATTTAATCTTTTAATTAACATTTTAAGGTCATCCTGATGTATTGACATTAAAGATTAGTCACTTTTTAGAAATTTACCTTTAAGGTTTTGTTTCACACCAAAATTGAATTTTTCTCTCCTGAAATATCTCTGATACATTGAGCTTCACTTTGGTTTAGCTGCCACTTTACCAAGTACTGTGATGCCTGAGGAACTGGTAAGCTATCACTGACAGATAAAAGCTCCTTTAATGCTGGCAAATTCCGTGACTTGCCAATTTTTCAGCCACATACCATAAGCAACACCAAGTTATTCAGTGCCCATGATTAGCTAGCAACCCATGTTAAACTTCTGTTTGGGTAGTGGCTAGATTGTCCCAATTATGATCTGATATTGTGGCTGTTACAGCAGTCCATAAATTATTCAATTACAGCTCAATGTCATAAGCAAAGTGAAAGAAGACTTTAGAAGTTAAGTTGGTTGTATAATGACTCATGCACCCAAGTGAAACTAAGAGAGATCTTGCTATCGGTTTGATGTGGGTTTTGTGGCTGTGTTGCAGTGTCCACTGTGCATGGACCCTTTGGAGTTGGATGACATCAGTTTCTTTCCTTGCACCTGTGGCTACCAGGTATGCTTATGTAACATTACTCTGATCTGAGGTATCATAAACAGATAGTTCAAATTTAAGTTTGTATGTATGTAACTGAACACTTGCATGGTGCCATCTGAGAAGCTCATAAAATTGATGCAATGCAGTTATGTAAAAATAATCTAATATACAAAACAACTATATTTTATATTGTCCTCCTTTCAATTTTCAGAAGCGCACACAACCAAATGACAGAACACCAGTGGTGCTGGACAATTGTGCAGAAGGACTTGCTCAAAGTCCTTACACAGTGACTGCCTCAGTGTAGACTTGAACCCATACTCTCTGCGTTGCAGGCCGAGGGTTGTATCCATTCGGCGATCTTGTCCCTCTGATATATATTTAAATTGGTGCATCATAAGATAAGGTGGTAATGTTTCTTGAGTTAACTGTGGTGTTATGTTTTAATTTCAGTGGAGGGCTATTCCACGATGGCAGTCCAATGCGTAAGAGTGATGTGTCCAAATTGCTGCATGGGTGTGCAGAACCACTAGGTCACCAGTTGTCGCTGAGTATGTTAATAGACCCAGCTTGCTCTGTACACAAATGTGGAGCTCTCTTATGTATTCTGTGGCCACACTGAGCATCATTGCTAGGTGCTTTACTAGGATCCTGTGTGAGATCTGGAAAGCACCTTCAACCCAAATCAAGTCTTCAGTCACATGATTGAAGTGCAAACAGTAATGCTATATCTGTGATTGCAATTGCAGTTGCAATTATGACCGCATCCAACAAATAAACAACTTTTTTCATAAGAGATACATGCTTTACAGTGAATTGCAATATTGTGTAAGAGGATGCATTGTATTGCACTGTTAAAATTGTGCTAAACCATCTCATCATTGAACCAGGCTAAGGCAATAGTAATCCACATGTTTGCATTTGATGCTAGTTGTGGGAAACATTTTAATCAAGTTTTCTTATCTTCTGATATCAGTTTAATTATTTATTCCTTAATCGATCAAAGTTCTTTCAATTGTTTCTGTCGACAGATCTGTAGGTTTTGCTGGCATCGGATAAGAACGGACGAGAATGGCCTGTGTCCAGCTTGCAGAAGAGTAAGATTCACTTTCTTTACATGCACTTGTCAGTTTAGACCTCCATAGCAGATGCAAATCTCAGACATATGGAGGATATTCTAGCAGTGTATCAGTTGATGATGTTATGCACGGGTGGTCCGTAATAGGTGAAAGGCGCATTAGAATCTGTGTTGTGTCAGGATGTTTATGTTCCTGCTTAGAATGCTTTCCATTTCATTGTCATTTATGTCTGGTTGCAGTCACTTCAAATGCTTTGTAGCACAAGGTGATCTCATTGTTTTCTCATCCCAAATTTTCACAATTCAGCATAGAAACTTTGTAGTGTAGACCCATAGTTTGGGAAAAGAATGCTTAGCAATCTACTGCGTTAGCTTTGTGTACTTTCTTCACAGATGTATATTAATGTTAATGAGGTGCTCGTATCGAAGACGATAGCCTCTAAGGTTTCACACAGTTTAACAGTGCGATCTGTGCTGATTTCACAAGTTGGGCCAAGGATTTTTAATCCAGGTTGCAAGAAGTCACGGTCTGATACATTAGCCACACTTCCAACTTTTACCTCTATTCTGATAGCAGCAGAAAACTATATAGTCTGATTTGGTCTTGTTTTATCATATTGGAAGCACTCTGAGGAGTTTCTCTTAAAGGGATGCCATGTAAATGTGTGACTATGATTACAGTTTGTTGCCTATAAGCTAAAAGTTTCTTGTTTAGATGCTATTTTCTTAAATCCATGTTTTAATAGATGGTCGGTTGTACACCAGCAGATCACCAGATTTATACACGAGGTCTTTGCGTTGCATTTAGTATTTTGGTCTGAATGTTTGTGTCATTTTGTTTTGTAGTCCTATACAGAAGATCCTGCTGAGTTCAAACCCATTGCTGAAACAGAGTTAGTAATTTATCTCTGAGATTTTATATCATAATTTTTCGATTGTCTTTGAAACACAACAGCGGTTAAAGACCACTTCTCTCGTCAATCGGCATCTGCTTGAAAGTACGTTGTTCCTTGTACACGTCTTGCTTGTGGCCAGTGTTCATCCATGGTTGCTGGTCCCTTCATCTGGAACTCTCTACCTCCTCATGTTCATGACTGTCCTACTAAGACTTTCTCTTCCAGTCTACCTATGCCTGGCTTCATTTCTGAACTTTGAAAGGAGGTCATTTTCAAATTACAGTGTATAGTATTGTGATGGTGAGTTCTCTGCTCAAAGGCAGATCCGCTGGCTTTATGCCACCCGGGATCAGATGAGTGAGGTAGTTTCCCATTGCCTTCCTCACAGACAAATGTGGGTGAGCAACTTGTCCAAGGTTGCTATGCAGTGGCTTCAGGTAGATTCGAACCTGTAACCCTCCGGTTACAAGGCACAGAACATACTGCTATACCACCGCGTCCCAGTAAAAATAGCAATAGTGACAGTAGCAACAGTTACAACACTAAGAGCACCAACAATAGCAACAACAGTGATAACAAGTGCCAACCAAAAAGTGCCATCTTCCAGCTCGACATCTTCTGCCAGACACAGGGCAAAAGTATAAAGAAAAGGCCTAGCAGTATTCATAACAAGTACTTGCAATTTTGGGTAAAAATTTTGAGCAAGTAAAATTTCTTAATGCCATTAACTGAGGTCTTTTTATTACTTGCTTGTGCTGTATAATTTAAACACATGAATGTATTTTGGCTTTAAATGCAGTTTGCAGAAACTAAAGAAAGAAAAAAGACAGAAAGAATCGCAGAAGAAACAAAAAGCAGCAGAAAATCGAAAACATCTTTCCAATGTCAGGTTGTCATCCATCGTTAAACTTCAGACGTATTCGGAAGACTCTTTGCTGTTATTTGGTTCTTCACCGAACGATTATTTATAGGTTTATTGGGTATCGAAAAGACCCAAGAACTGCCATTTGAGATCTGAGTGTTTTATTCTGAAGTTTGATAGTAAATGTTTTGATTAGTTGACTTGGTTTGTTTGGTTTTGGAGTTCATGATTTGGATGACTGATTTTATTAGTTGGCTGGCTGATTTCATTAGTTTGCTGGTTGTTTATTTTGACCAGTAGGTTGACTGAATTTAAAAACTTGGCTGTTATGTTGATCCTCGGTCTGGCCTCTCTTCCCTCTCTCTCTCAGGTCTCTCTCCTTTCTTTCTGGTCTCTCTGGCAACTGGACTTGGAAGTTCCCTTGACCATCTGTGGACAACCCCTTTGGCTTAACACAGCACTCGTGAGTATGCTGATGCTTTGCACTTAGCTTTAGAGTAGCACTTCAGAAGTTATGAGTCTACAATTACTGTCGTATTGGTGAGACTGATGATCGGCTAATAAAGGAATTTGATCGGTTGCAGGGTTGTCCAGAAGAACCTCGTGTTTGTTGTTGGCTTAACGCAACGTCTGGCTGATGTGGAAATGCTTAAGAAGCACGAGTATTTCGGCAGATTTGGCAAAATACACAAAATTGTGATAAATCAGAGTACTTCGTATGCTGGCGTGCAGGTTAGTCGGTTGTGCTGTTGATATGTATAATGTAATGTTGACATCATATAATTCATTAATTCATAGATAGCATCTGTCCAAGAACTACTCTGAGGTGATTCCAGTGTTGGCTGTCGATACGATATGTGTATGCTATTGTTTGTGTGTAGTGCTTGCTGATTGGTTTGAGGGATCACCTTGCAATGTATAGTATGGGTTTGAGCCTCCAATGTGTAGAGATCTTAAGCAGGAGGATTGTACGTACAATTGCCTAGTGCTATCAATTGATTTAATTCTTAGTCATTAGATAGTGGTGCTTAATAAATATGAAGTGCCATCAGCTTTGCTTTTTGGGTGTCAAAGAAACCATAGGACGTAGGGTCAGTGTGGCCGGATAAGTGCAAGAAATCAACCTTCCCTTCAGATGAGTCTTGTCAGATCTGCTATTTGTTAATTGTCTAATAAGAAATTATGTTTAAGGAATTGAGGTAAGGGAACAGAAAGTATTCTGTTTTTATCTTCCTTTGTGAACTGTGGTACTTAAGGCACATGGTTGAAGGATCTATGATCAGAAACATTAATGCAGCAAGTGAAATAGAAAGCATACCGGTTGCGCTGAGCACTTTTGACAGTTCTGGATTTCTATGAACTACAGTGAAAAATCATGTAAGGTAAAGCAAAGCAGAACAATCTTCCCCGTTTCAATAAACAGAAGGCATGGGGTTGCGCAGAATACTATTAGGAGGTATAGTCCTCACTGCCAACTCTCATTAATCATTTGATTACCTGACCATAGTGTGGGGTAAGGTGAGTTAGTTTGAACTATCTAGTGTCCAGGGAGTCAAATATGATGCAGATTGTAAATTTTTAAATGACCTTGCATTTCTCTTGAGGTGGACTTGCTGTTCGCTTTGCATGCACTTGAAAGAGGCAACATTGGGCCGACCATGTGGAATAACCTTCCTTCAGATCTTTGTGTTTTCTTAACTAAGGAATCTGCTTACACTTTTTACAAGCATTTGAAAACTTCTTTATCGCTGGAGTCAACTAGTATTTAGGCTGGAGTGCACCTTAGTAGGTATCTTGGAGCAGCGCTATATTAGTGCTGTGTATGAGTGAATGAATGAATGAATGAATGAATGATTGAATGAATGAATGAATGAATGAATGAATGAATAAAGGAGTTGAACGTTTAAGATTAGAGCGATAGTTGTTTACTCAGATGACTTGAAGATCAAAATGTGTTTTACTGTGTTGCATTCAGGGTCCTAGTGCAAGCGCATATGTGACATACTATCGGTCGGAAGATGCAATTCGAGCAATTCAAGCCGTCAGCAATGTTACGGTCGATGGTCGGACAATTAAGGCGTCGCTAGGAACCACAAAGTACTGCAGCTACTTCCTGCGTGGTCTTTCATGCACGAAACCTGTAAGTCTATGCAATAGTTTCTAAATTCTCTGAACCTGAACACTCACTGATGTCGTTTTTTTATGCATATGTTTTGTTGCCGAGGTTGGTATTATTGCTGGGCCACGGTAACTGAACAGATATAGCACTCAGCCTGTAACGCAAAGAATATAGGTTCGAGCCTCCACTCATGTGGTCACTCGTGCGGTCACTCGTGCGGTCACTCATGCGGTCACTCATGCGGTCACTGTGGACCTTAAGCAGGTCCTTCACTCACAGTTGCACAGTGCTATTGATGCTCTGCCATATGGTCACGTGTTCATTTCTGAACTTTGGAAGGACTCGGGAGAGCAATGTCAAACACAGCTGTATTGTATTGTATTGTATTGTATTGCTCATGTTTGTTATTTGTCACTTATGTTTCTGGTGTCTTTTGTCAGTGTTGCTGGTATTACTATTCTCAGTGTTGTTTTGGTTATCTTTGCCAACGTTGCTGTTTGGGATGCTGTCGTCAACAAAGTGCTGTTGTTGTTATGTGGTTGTGCCATTATTACAGTTGGTTTTAGTGATGTCGTTTCTTGGTTGTCTTTGTTTACATTGCACATTATCCGAAGTAAGCAACCGGATGGAAGTAGCATTCATTTTCTTCTTTGTCATGCGGAGAAATTAAAGGGACTTTTGATGTGCGTCACAAAAGCAATGTACCTGTGGCTATTTTAAGACAGTGAACAAATGTATATTGCACTTGGAACACACTCTCATAATGTGCCATGAGTAATGATGGTACGCTAGTGTTTGTTGCTTTAGATGAAAGTTAGCGTTCATTTAAAAGGAAAGCTTTGAGGTTGAACTGAATACCACTGGCCGATGACTAATCCTCAGTGCAAAATGCAAACTCACATTAAGTTAGAGTTTCTTCATTGCCTAGAAATGAATTTTCAGTTTTTGGATTGAACATGAGACTCACCAGCATGTTTGTTGGCTAAGGTTTTATGATAAGGATGGTGAGATTCGGGTGAATCTTACGTTTCAATCTGGAGATTGTTGTGCAAGAGACTGTAGCATAGTTCTATGTAGCTTAGTTTTATGCTCATCCCTAAAATGCATGACCGCAAAGTGTTTGTGCATTAGTGTGTATGAATGTATGTATGTATGCATGTACATACATGTGTATGCATACATGCATGTATGTAGAGGAATGTACATATATGTACGTATATGTACGAATATGTACGTATGAGATTGCATGCATGCAGGTACCTGGTTCTGTATATTTATATAGTGCCAGTAAAGAACCTCCAGAAGGCACAGTGTTACCATGGGAGTCTCTCATATTGTGCCATGAACAGGAACAGTGGTTACTACCATCCCTGTCTGCTGTATCAGTTCTCTGGTGTTATTCAGCTCTGGTGTTAATCAGCTCTGGACTGGAATCTCTACTACCATCCCCTTGTGTTGTATCAGTTCTCTGGTGTTAATCAGCTCTGGACTGGAATCTCTTCTCTTCAGCTGTCTTGTTGACTTCAGCCCATCCTCTTCTGCTGCTGCCTCTGTGGAGCTCTTGGATTTTGACTGGACAGTTCTTAAGGATTATGATTACACCATAGAGTTTCAATCCAAAAAGTTCTTACCGATTATTATTACGCTTTTAGAGACTCACTCCAAAACGACTATCGATTTGTGTCATGATTGTGGTGCGATTGAAGTCCCTAGATTAGATTAGATTTGAAGATGCTACCTTGAGTTTATACTGCATCAGTTGTTTGGATTTTAATGCACATGAATTGTTTTATTACATATGTACAATGCATGCTTAGATACAGATCTTCTTTTAAACTGCATTGTAATGCTGAATACTGGTAACATTAAGTACCCTGACGTTATGGTTTATGTAAGGACTGCATGTATCTACATGAGCCAGGAGATGAGTTGGCCAGCTTCACAAAGGAACAAATGCAACAGGGGTAGGTATCCGCACGTTGCCCTGAATAGCAGGAATGTTGGTTTCTTGACTTTGTACAGTAAAACCTTGAGGCATAAACACTCGAGTCATAATTGTTTTTCGTATACTATTCACAGCATAATACTTCTGTATTGTAATATTTTCTCTAGTTTGTAAACACTAACCTTTGGCAAGTTCTAGATTACATCAAATTTTATCAATATTGAGGTATGATAATGATTGTGGTCAGTGCTTTTTTCTGGAAAAAGGTTCTGGAACGGAACAGTAAGTTCCAGAATGGAATAATTATGGGTGGGCTAAAATGCCGAGAAAAACAGGATTGGGGGTTGGGAGGAGTCTCAATAAACACTGAAAACAGTTCAAAGCACTGAAATTAAATTAAAATAACTAAATTATTGTTTTTATTATTAAAATAAATAAATCATTTTTTAGTACCTGAAAAAAGCACTGATTATGGTGTTGCATTTGTCAGGTTGGAACAGTCTTGTTGAAAGGATACTGTATAAAGTGGAATTACTATTACGTGTGTAACTGTGATTACAATTATGATTACAATTACAAAGTCTGCAGCAATTAATTAACAAAGTTTAGTAAGAAAACCATTGTTTCTGATTTCAGTAAGCATCTAGAGTATGAGCAGTTACTGTACGATGAGTACAATGAGAACACGAGGGGAAATTCTACAGCTTCAGTTCCTCCTCCAACCACTTGTACGGAATCTTTGTCTGTTCATGGTGGTCTTGTAAAGAATCCGAGCACCAAGTCGTCAGTGTCAGGGTATACAGTCCGTTTTGCTATATTTGTACATGGCTATGCACAAAAACATTCCAGTTTCTGTATTAAAGCAATTCAGTTGCTCTACGAAAGTATACTAGTTTTTATCAAAACAGTTCTTGTAGTCAGGCAGTCCAGTGCTGTATTTAAGGACTCCTATTGGTCCTGTTGCTGTATTCAAGCAGTCCTGTTGCTGTATTCAAGCAGTCCTGTTGGTCCTGTGGCTGTATTCAAGCAGTCCTATTGGTCCTGTTGCTGTATTCAAGCAGTCCTGTTGGTCCTGTTGCTGTATTCAAGCAGTCCTGTTGGTCCTGTTGCTGTATTCAAGCAGTCCTGTTGGTCCTGTGGCTGTATTCAAGCAGTCCTATTGTCCTGTTGCTGTATTCAAGCAGTCCTATTGGTCCTGTTGCTGTATTGAAGCAGTCCTGTTGGTCCTGTTGCTGTATTCAAGCAATCCTGTTGGTCCTGTGGCTGTATTCAAGCAGTCCTGTTGGTCCTGTGGCTGAATTCAACTAGTCCTGTTTGTCCTGTGGCTGTATTGAAGCAGTCCTGTTGGTCCTATTGCTGTATTCAAGCAGTCCTGTTGGTCCTGTGGCTGTATTTCAGCAGTCCAGTAGATGTATTTGAGCAGACTGGTGCTATAGTCAAACAGAATATTGATCTTTTTGTACATTATAGTGAGGAATTTGAGAAGTCTACTTGTCTACTTGTTCTGTTCAGAGTTTGGTGCTTATAGTTGTGATCTGCACACAGGACAAATTCAACAGCAATGACTGAGAGACTTGAATTTGATGCACAACCATCAACAATTCGAACAATTATTCCACTAAAAATTTTAACTATACCAGATATCACTTTTTCTTTGGATATGTGGGTGTGTATGTGTGCATGCACATGCACTGAACTGTGTAATTAAATGAGATATACCCGATCTATGGTAGCATGCATAAAAATACTTAGAAGTTTCTGGCATTGTTTGTGTTGTGTGCAGCCAGAAAAAGACTGCATCTTCTGTTCGACATCAAATTTCGAGACATTCGGGGGCGACAAAATCGACGGAGGGTGGGCGACCATTCAGCACCATCAACGGATTACAGTCGCGGTCAGCACACAGGGCGAATTCAACGATAGCGACCGAGAAACTCGGATTTGACGTACAGCCATCTACAATTGGAAATAATTCTTGGTGCGTTGTGCAGTAGGTTTAGACTGAACTGTTGTTTGAGGATAAGTCACATTGCAAGCACCTCAGAGAACTTCTGAGAAGGTGCTGTATAAATAAAGAAATGCATTGAGAAGCTCTCATTAGACAGATTGGCAGACAGACAGACAGACAGACAGATGAAAAGGAAGGAGAGGCAAATAGGTTCTTAAGGAGTATGAGTTGTACTTTACATCACTTGACTTCTGAGTCATCTGACCCATTGAGTTTCAATAGGGCTATTCCAATGGATTACAGTTTTTGAGTAGAGGTTCACTTGAAGGGACCTTTGTTGTCCTTTACTTGGTGATGATGATGCTATTGAAGTCATTAGATATACAGAGTGGAGTCCTAATACAATCCCTATTTATGCTCTGTTCTGTTTAACATGTCCCCAAAACCTGTTAACACGCCATCTTGGTTAGCACACCAGATGAGAATTGCAGTGTAGCACTATTCCTTCTTATGCACAGCCTGGGTTGCATATTGTATCATAAGATGACTGATGACTTCATTTTAACGAATCTGCAATTTTCTGCATTGTATCAGGTTTCATTATTACAGTCCTTTGTTGGCTATGGTTTTCTAGTCATGTGTGCAAGTATTGGTCATACTGATTCTGTCTTGTAGTTCCGCAAAGCAGAGAACCAGTCAACCGAATTGTTTGCCGTTGGATGCTAAGAACAGTGCCAATCCTCTGCCAAGTGACAGGCGTTCAGCCCCGGCCGTGTCACTGGCCCCAACAGACGCAGATGTCACGTCATTGCAAGATGGGCCAATGGTTGTCGCACGGACATCACAGTCACAAGCCGTCACATCTTCAGTCTGTGATGAACTAGATGACAAACCTCATCTGCTTAATGAAAATTCTGCCGGTTACCAGTCAGGTTTGGAAATGTTGCTACAGTAGTCGATAAATATGGATGGCACAGATTTTGTTTCTGGTTGTTACCAGTCAAGGATTTAAAATCAGAATTCTATAATTTTTGTCATTTCTATCATAACTGTGATCATACACTTCCAATGTAGTAAATGTGTTATTAAAGATAAATGATAAATAAGATTCCTTGTGTATGCTAATTATTGTGGTTAGTGTTGAATAATTTGTTATTAATGATTTTGTTATTTAATTGTATTTTGCCTTTGATGTGAAGTGAATAGTTTGTGTTAAGTAGTTGGGATGTCAAAAATTGGGAAAAGAATTGAATAGTAATTGGATGAGCTATCAACACAATCCAATCAAATTCTTGTGCATGAACTTCAGTATCATATTATAAGAGATATATGGCCTTCCAGAAGTACATAAAGACTGGCTGGACATCTTTTGACCTAACGTATATTTTGTCAAGAGTTTGTAATTCTGTATAAATTATCAGAGCTGTAGAGAAGTGAATGGAATGTCATTCATTTACACAATAAGAAGAAAAATGGCAGTTCCTTAAGCTAGCCCTGAGGTATCCATGGATATGAAACGTTAGTGACTTCATCTTCTTAGCCTCAGCTTGAGAGCGGGTGGCCTCTCTCTCGCTATCTGATCTTCCCACCAACAGTGTACTGTTAGTGTACTCATTATATCCGAGTTGGTTAGGGAACTTACGGGGTGCAGGTGAAGCAGAAATCGTGAAAAAATCTTGAAAAAATTTCTGCCCTTGTGGGGATAAATTTGTTTGAGACTTCTGCTCCATCTGGGCCCCCTAGCCAACCCCGCTATAATGAGTACATTTACATAAAACTAAAGACGTACTCTTAAGTAGTTTGTTGCTAATGGAGGGAATGTTTTATCTGTTTTTAGGAAAAGGGAATGATGAGCCGTTGGAAGGACAGATGTCAAGTCACTCGTTGATTGACCCCGTGCAACAGAATTCCTATGGCAATCTCTCCCACAAAACAGACTCACATGACGATGACCTCGGTAGGTCACTTGGTCTTAGGTCACTTGGTCTTAGGTCACTTGGTCTTAGGTCACTTGGTCTTAGGTCACTTGGTCTTAGGTCACTTGGTCTTAGGTCACTTGGTCTTAGGTCACTTGGTCTTAGGTCACTTGGTCTTAGGTCACTTGGTCTTAGGTCACTTGGTCTTAGGTCACTTGGTCTTAGGTCACTTGGTCTTAGGTCACTTGGTCTTAGGTCACTTGGTCTTAGGTCACTTGGTCTTCTGAACGTTGTTCCTTTCCATCTGTTCACTGGTTATGCACTTCTTTGATTTCTGTGGTTTCTTGCGTGTTATTAAACTCAACACTCATTCCTCTTACAACTGAGTTGATCTGCAGAGATTCTGAATGTGATAATGTCTGTCAACTATGGATTGGAATTATTTATTGAGGTTATTATTATTATTATATTTTTTATTTTTTTATGTAAACAGGATCCCTCAAAGACTTTGACATTATTTAAAGCATAAAATTGTCTGGAATGGGCCCTATTGATCTAGGTTTGAGTTGGTGAAGGTACCCCTAAATGCTGGATCGTAAACGCAAGGCATTGGAACAAAATGGTCATTCCACGAACATCCCCCGTAGCAGTTCTGAGGTTCTGCCTCAGAGCAGAAAGGAAGGCCAAGCCCTCATTATTATTATTATTATTATTATTATTATTATTATTATTATTATTATTATTATTATTATTATTATTATTATTGTCTAGTTCAGTCAGAGAATCGAGTTCCCTGCCGCTGCCTCCGCTAAGGAGGTGATGGATAGATGGATATAGGTGGGTTCGTTGATTGTTGGCTCCGGGCAGCTATGACATAGCGCCTTGGAAAGCCACTGCGTTGAAACGCTGGACCATCACCGATAGGCTCTTGAACAGGAAGCTTCTTTCACGAGGGTCATCTGTGGTTTTCGATAGTCGGCAACCAATTTCAGATAAAAAGGCGAGGCCCTCTCTGTTAAGGGGACCAAAGGTTTCCACCGCTACAGGTACAAAGGTGTACCTCTTGTGTAGTTCCGAGTATTTGGCGAGTATTTATTATTATTATTATTAATATTATTATATACATGCATACAAGCACACATGCATGTCAAGACACTTATCATTGCAACTTTTAAGTATGTTGCAAAAGCTGTGCACATGTGGTCATTTAAGCAGTGCCAGAGTTAATGACTTTTGATCGTGAATTTTAGGGTTTGACCCATGGAATGAGTCTACAAAGGGCCTTGCCGACATGATGGAAAAGGAGAACGAGTTCTCTGATAGAGTCATAAGACCTGACCCTTTCATGCAGGTCAACTATCTGAACAACTGCAGAATCACTCCACTGGATGGCTTCTACAACAGCTGTCAGGGTGAGCACAAATAGAAACAGAAACGCTTAAAATGTTACATATGTGTTGAGACCTTGCATCATAGTGCATGAGAGCTTTGGGAAGTAAATGGGAGTCGATGAGATGCACGGGCCTTGTGTGTTTGGGCCGTTGATTTTGTGTCACTGTGGGTTTATCCTCTGCTGGCTGATGCAAACAAGAAAAGGAAAGGGTTGCGTGGCCTGTGTGGCTGTATCCTACTATGTAAAGTGTGTATGTATGTAGTGTATGTATGTATGAACTGATTTCTGTATTTATGTATGTATTTGTGTCTGTCTGTAATCGCTTTGTCTGTGTGTCTGTCTGTATATGTTTATGTTTAGCTCTGCCTGTCTGTATCTTTCTATGTGTATGTCTGTCTCGCTTATGTTTATGTATGGCTGTGCCTGTGTGTGTCTATCTGTGTGTATTCATGTTGTGTGTATTTATGTATGTATGCAAGTCTACTTCTCTTAATGACTTAGCCTAATTGGGTTGAATTTTCATTTCATGTGAAGTATATTGAGAAATATATTACAGAACATTGAATTGAAACAGGAAGTGAAGATTATGTTAACCAACTAAGCTGTAGGTTTTTACACAGCAGTCATGCATACTACTGAGATTAAAACTCATTCTGGCCAAAGGGAATATAGATATGTTTAATGTTTATGCTTATATTTATTAATACCACCATCACTGGAATGGTTTAAACCTGTCTAGCACAGTGAAGTGGATTTTCATTGACTATATAAAATGAGAAAAGTAGAAACCAGGAACATTTGGCAATAAGTCAGCTATCAGCCAGTCATGCTGCCAGTCAGTTATCTAGCCAGTCAGAGAATCAATGAGCCATCATTGACTTGGTAATGTTAAAGATACTCTCTTAGTTGTGGTAATGTTGACTTCATGTAATGTAATCACCATGTCATGTAGCAACCCATTTGGTCGGATGAGTGACCCCACTGCAGGTGCTTAGAGCGTTTGGTCAAGTGCTGAGCCAACGCTTCAGCTTAAAGGACTTTTATCATTGTGCCCGATCTTTTCATAAGCATCATGTGTTTTTGCTTTCTAGGTATCATGGTTGGCAGTAAAGCCCTTGGACTCAAGCAGTTGCCCGTTTCCAACCGCAATGACCCGGTCTGTCAGTTGTCTTTTGTGCCCCCAAACAATTCATCAACAAACAGAACAGACTATCAGGTAAACTGGAGTTTGTGGATAATTTCCAAGTCTTTAGCACGGGCTTCTGGCATGATTGTCCCATAAGAAACCATTAATTACGTCATATATTTGCATTAATTTTCATAAATTATCATCTCATTATTTGTAACATTTAAAGTAGAGATCTAGTGCAGTGTGGTTCAGATTTCACACACACAGCCTTGTCTCTCCAAAATATTTGCGTGCAGTGACTCAGATTATCTGATGCACTGGGTTTTATGATTAACATCTGAATCTGAAAAGCAAGCTCTGTGACAAATTATCATACATCCTCATATTGTTATCATGGACATTTTCATTAAGTTTAAAAATTATCATGTAGTTCATGCAGAGATTTCCACAGTCCAGCATAGAAGTTTTGCTGTTGTTGTCCCAAACTCCTGGAACAAGCTGCCTAACAACCTACGACTTGAGCTTCTCAGCGTCTCTTTTCCGCAAACACTTGAAGACCATTTTGTTCGAACATGGTTTTATTGTGTTAGGTCGGTAGTGCCTCTGATGCGCCTCTCTTGAAGTGGTGCTATATAAATTTGCAATTATCATTACCAAGACCATAGGTGCACAAGTGAAGACTAATCACAGCAGAATCTAGCAGACTGTAGAAGTGGTATAGAAATCTGTTGTGAATGTGTTTGGAACTGCAAAGGTCTAGACTTTGCAGCCTGTTGGAAATAGCTGGACCTCCTGCACAGCAGAATTACAAGGCTAACAAGAATTGCCTCACCGTGTTTGACTCCCAAAAATTTTTTAAATTAGAAATTTGTCCTAATTAGATACTGCTTCATTATAGCAATGCAGTGAATTGTAATAAAGAATTGTGATAAAGATTTGAATAATTGATTTCTTGCCAGTTTCAACTTCACAACCAAAAAGTACTATGATATTCATTATTACAAAATAATAACTGTTTAACATCATTCATACTGTTTCATAACTAGAAATCTAGGCAGCACTATTGAATAAGCTTGTGGCCTGTGTTTAGGTTTATAGTAGTGCTTTAGAAATCTGCAGTATACAATTATGATTATAATTACAAGTAAGTAGTTTAATTGATGCTGTTATGTAAATTAAGTTGACATGTGCTGTTGCATGTGAAGGATTGGCATAACGGTGTGCGACATGTCTTGACGAAATCAAACGCCAACTGTGAGATGGTGCCTCAGTCTGGTAGTCATCTCATCACCACCAATCATCCTGCACAGCAGCCACAGCAACTCTACCTGAACTACAGTGACTTGGAGAAAGGTGAGGTTTTTCAGTTGGCTCTGATTGACAGCCTACTTTCTTTACATAGGTTTACTTGCTTTCATCCTGTTTTTGACCCCTCACCTCTCCTCTGCCCTGTTCTTCTCCTCTTTACAACTCTTTCTGACTTTCTCATGTTTGGTTGGTTAGTTACTATTTAATGACACTGTATCCATAGCAGAGATGATCAGTGTCACCCAGTGTGGGAATTGTAGAGAAAATACGGGGGGAGGGGTTGAACATTTCATCCGTATTTTGCAAACTGATGTCAAAAAATTTGAAAGCACCTGATTTGACTGGCAAAACTAGACTCGAATCAAAATCAGTTTTTCTGTTAAGAAAATTCAAAAATTCATGCACAATGGAAATTTCTTTTCTTTGTCACAGACTCAGGGTCAAATAATGCTAAATCACACTGGCACAGCTGATGGGTTGGAAACGACCCCCTGGGGTGTGCAATGAAGACTTAACTGTGGGGGTCGTCAGAAAGACTAGGGGTTGAGCCCCCAAACCTCTGACAATTCCCACCCTGGTGTCACCCTCCTCCTTTATCCAGACTTTGTACTGGAACTATCAGAGTATAGGCAGTGGTGGAGTTGATGTTTTTCTCCAACGTGCATCTAATTTATACAGAAGGAAACAGTGTGCAATTGGACGCTCAGTAGATATCGTAATGACAATTGGCTGGGTGTTGGAGACTGTTGGAGTGGAAAGGAGATGCTTGGATTGATCAAACAGAGGATGCTTTAGTATTTTTGGCTTGTACTGTGGAAGAGAGGAGATTGCCTGGAGAAGGATTTTAATTAATTATCCAAGGCAGCTGTTGGTTTGCAATGAAACCAGCATTCTGACAGAGCCAGTGGTTTATGATTTCCAGACTGGAACAGGAGACATTCCAGGCGTGGAGACTTCCTGTGGCATCCTTCACCAGTTGAACCAGGGAGTGAGTGCTCAAGATTCTAGCATAGAAGTTGTTTTCATTAGATTCAGTTAAGTGTTTCGTATGTGGTTTGGGTCTTTGGTTTGAGGATTAGCATTTGTGTTCGTGTTAATGCCAGTTTGTTGTTTTGTCTTTGTTTCATTTGTGTACATAAGTAAATTTTCAAATGGTAAGCTTTAATTGATGGCCCGGAGTAACTGCGTGTTAAGGACTTGCTCACTCTCCTTATGCATTTTGTGTTGGCACCATTGGATGTGTTGCACAAAAAAGTGGCTAGCTATTTCATGTAGACTGTCTTCAGTTGCACTCAGTTCAGTGAGCTAGATAGTTGTGCAAGTGGATTTTTGTGTGGTGTGAATGTACTCCAATACATGCTTAAATGCATAGATCTCATGGAAAGTGAAAAGCCCAAGACCCAGTTGTCAGGTGCCTTTGTAATGCTGTGTTAGGTGTTTATTATCATTTAGCTTATTGACCTTGCATGTTTTAGCGATATTTTTGGCACTCTTATAGAAGTATTTTATGACACTTTTTAAAATTATCTGAAAGGTCTCTCTTCGTAAATGATGTGGTCATTTCTAAAAGAATAACCATTTGGTCACTAGATGAATGATACCTGTATAGCTGGGGTAGATCTCCACTGGGTTTCGCATGAATCATGTCGAGCACATAAAACTAACCCTCAAAATCTCATCAAACAGTTTTGGCAGTTGGCACGTGTTTCCCAAGCATTGATCACATATCGTGTTGATCACACATGACTTGATTTTATTTTCATTTATGATTTCACCAACTTTCTATGTCAGATGCTCAAAGTACTGTGTTGGTCCAGTATTCAGAATTTGCGTTTATCGTCAAGTAGTCAAAAACAGTAAAATTCTGTTCCAAATCTGAAAAATTGTGAGCCTCGTTCTGTAAAATATTCCTATGAACAATTGAGAGTAACTGCTATTGGGTAGACGAGTGCATATAACAGGAATGGTCTGATATCAGTCTTTGTGTCTTCAGTATGATCATCAGTATGATCATCAGTTTCGATCAAGCATATTGGATTATGATCATAGATGTTTTACCTGTGGTTTTTATTTGTATTTTTCACACCGATTTCTAATTTCTGTTTGTTTTTGTCAATATTATTTTTGTATTCATGATAATATTCTTGTTTATGGTATTTTATCCATGGTGTTTTTTGTGTGGTGTTTATCCATATTGTTTTTATCAGTGGTTTTCATGGTATTTTTATTCATGGTTTTCTGTGGTGTTTGTGTAGCTTTTGAGCCATATTTTTTAATCAGTGCTTTTCATATCAGTGTTTTTCTTATCAGTGTTTTTCTTATCAGTTTTTTCTGGTCAGTGTTTTTCTTATCATTGGTTTTCTTATCAGTTATCTTCTTATCAGTGTTTTTCTTATCAGTGTTTTCTTATCAGTGGTTTTCTTATCAGTGGTTTCTTATCAGTTGTTTCTCATCAGCGTTTTCATTCGTGATATTTTATGTATTGTTGTCATTTTTAAGATATTTTTCTCTTAAGATTTAGAATTTTAATGTGTAACATTTGAATTTTTCGACCATGTGCAGCAGCCGATGTAGCCAGTCGACAGTGGATAGCATCTCTGCACCAGTTTTCTGATGGTTTTACGGGCATTCAGAACGGATTTCGACCTGAGTACGGTCCGTATGGTCGTATGTCCAACCTGCGACCTACGTCTCAACTACCTCCACCTGGACTCTATTCTCGTGCTTCAATTCCTCCACACATGGAGTCACAGAGTACATTGGCTGATGGTAGGACTGTGTTTATCGTCAAAGGTTACTGCCAAGTCTTGTAGGGTGTAAAATAGTGTGTTTTCTGAGACAAAGTGTGGAGTTGACATCGTCGAGTGTGCACTGCGCTCAGCTTATCTGGAGTGTGCAGTGTGAATTTTTGAAAGATTACTTCAAATCAACTACACACAATTTCACTGTAATACCTGAAGTTTAATAACCAATTCTATTACAGTTTGAGGAAGATTGTGCAGTTGAGATTTCTGAGTGTTTTAGGCACTGGAGTCTTGTAATTGTTGTTTTTACTGTGGAATAAGAAGTCAGTTGGGGAGAGAGAGAGACAATAGCAGCCCTTAACTGATGTGATGGAGTTGATTATGAGTCAGGCTAGCAGACAGATGTACATAAATATGTACAATGCTCGCAGACCATGCCTCAAGTGCCTCAAAAATGTCGGGATAGAGTAAACCCACATCTGGAACAGCTGCATCTTTACTGAGCAAATATGCCAGAGAAGGCAACAGGATAGAAGGAATTCTAATTATTATAATTATTATTATTGTTATATTTGTTATTCTTGGTGTTATTGTTGTTAAATTATTATTCTTTACCTGAGGTAAGCGTAAGCCATCAGGAGAGAAAATTGTCTGGAGACTGTTAACAGCCTCTGGAACAACTGCATTTCATCCAATTCCTTTACTCCAATGAGCAACAAAATTGAAATGCTGAAGTATTTGCAAGAGGCATTGAAAGGCTTTGTTGTTGTTGTCGTCGTCGTCGTCGTCGTTGTTGTTGTTAAGAATTGTTACTGATTATTTATGGTGATTTTATATTATTTACTGCTTTTTGTTACTAGTACACGTATTATATTATTTTGTGATTGTATGTGTGTTTTCTAGCTCTGGATTAGGCCGCAGTTGACCCAGGGGCAGGAAGAAGTTTTGAATGATGATGGAAGGATTTTGCAGGACTTGTTGTCTGCTTGAATCATCTGGATCTGTGGATCTGTGGCCTGTTACTGTTCTTCAGTGACTGATCTGCAGAACTGGCCACTCTTTCTATTTCGTATTAAGAATGCTTTGAACTGGAAAGCACCAAAGATGTTAAGTTACTGGAGATCTGTTGAGCCAGACTACTTTCATTTCTGTGTTATATATAACCAATGAGCATTATTATTTCTGTCGTAATTTTTGCTGCTTTTAATTTCGTAGGCTGCGATACACTGAATATATGATAGATTTTTGTGTTGAAAAGTTTGTTAAAGGCTGGTTGTGAAGGCACTGGGTGGTCGCTGTGATGATGGCAGCTCAGTAAAGCTAACGGTCGAACATAGGGATGAGGATTATCTTTTTTGATCCCATTGGGTAATGATGAGGATGAAAGCAGTGGTAGTGGTAGATGACGATGACGGTGAATGATGACATCCGCGTAGACTCTGGCAGCTGGGGTATGTGCCCCCAATAATTGACATGGATTGTACACCCATTTCAACAAGTGTAGAATGAATAACCAAATGCCCCCAATGTTTTGGACACGTTTACGCCAGTGAATGGTGGTGGTGGTGGTGGTGGTGGTGGTGGTGGTGATGATGATGATGATGATGATGATGATGATGATGATGATGATGATGATGATGATGATGATGATGACGACGACGACGATCAAGGACATGGCCAGACTTAAATTCAAGAGGAGTCAACTCCGGGAGACATCCAGGTGTAGCAGGGGTGAGGAGGTATAACCCACTGAAAATTTTTGAAATCTAAAAAAGCAAGAGCCTCCTCTTGCCTCAGTGTGGCTATGCGTATGATGATGATGATGATGATTGATGATGATCATGATCATGTATAATGGTGACAATGATATTGGAAATGATATGGGTGGTGAATGTGATGAATGGTAGTTATGGTGATTGTGTGCCAGACACAGACTTGGTGTTGAAAAGGAAAGGGTCTGTTTTGAGATGTCATTCTGTCTTTGTATGGCTGTTTGCCTGTTTGGGTCAGAAACCCTGCATGGCTGTTTGCCTGTTTGGGTCAGAATGTTGTATGGCTGTTTACATGTTTAGGTCAGAAACACTAAGCATCAGTGGTCGTATTTTCCATATGGTAATTCCAGTTATTTGTTCCAGTTAATGTGAGCAGCATATTGGCAGTCGTCTGATTGGTAAGACTGCAGGCCTCATCCGGATAGTCCGATGACCTGGGTACGGTGTTTCATAGGCGTAATTTGTCGGGGGTACGATGGGTACCCGTACCCCCACTTTTTGGACTGGGGGTACCATACCACCCACTTTTTGAACAATGCCAATCAATATTTTATTATTGTGCCTTTCCAGAGATCACAATCTCCGCCTTGCTTCGTGAATGTATGAAATTGGTACCCCCCACTTTTTAGACCAAAGTTACGCCCCTGCGGTGTTTAAATGGTGGAGAACATGCCTGCCTCATGTGGTTGTCTTTATTCACCAGCCACGACTAGACCAAATGCGTAACTACAAGTCAAACATGGTGGAAGAGACTATTGTCTCTTTTTGAGTAGACTCTGTTCGCCAAAAGTAGGAATTGGTTGAAGTCGAGAACCACTTGGGGAAAAAATGGAGACTAACATTTGGTGGTGGAGACGCTAATAATCCAATTGGCATCTGACCTTTTAGTAAGGGTCTATTTTTTTAAGAAGACTGTTTACATCTCTTACGTTCTCTTTTTAAGCTCTACTGAAAGTATGTGTAGGTTTCTGTTAACGGAACTATCTTAAGCAGAAGGGAGAGTACGTTTGTCCTGGAAGGAAGTTCCAAAGCAATGGACCTGCTCGATACTTTGAATAGTGTTCTCTTGTTGAAGAAACGAAGCCGAGAAAATCTCCACAGGTAGCCGAGCGTCTTCCTGGCATACGACAGTTTACCGTTGACGCACCCAGTTGCAAGTGTGACCCATTTTAGTGCAGACAAATTTCTGGCCGTGGCCCGTGGCATTGTTCCAAAACGGGTTTCTACCTGATGGCAAATTATTGCCAATTGGTGTGGGTCATGAGTTGTTTTCTACACACCTTATCGGGTAAATTGGTTGGTCTTACATTTGTATTGCGCCGAGTTTCGACGCATTGTTGCCAGGTAGGCCCTATGTAATGTAAGCGAGCTTGTAACAACTTTGACAACCTGGCAGAGCACCAAAGTTCAAGTCCGGAGAAACAAGTCTGTGCTTGATATCGAATAGCATTAGCAGTTCACCTAATAAATGCTTAACAACCGATATGGTCTGTAGGAAGGTAGCAGCTAATTTAATTATCTCGTCCGGGTTCATTGCAGTATCAGATACGAATATTACAGCTTTTCTGGACGCTGTTGAAATCGTGCTATTGTATCTGTAATCACTGAGACGTATCTACAGCTTTATTAGATCGACTTGGAAGACTCGCGTGATGCTGACAACCTGTGCCATGCTACAGATACGTACATATGCAATTATGCATGCATGGACACATACGGGCATACGTACAACATCGTCATAAATAGGGCCTACATTACATACATAGGTCTACACACTGTGGACTTCTTACAGAGTTACGTCTGTGAAGCTGCTCAATAGTATAAGGCATACAGATCGACTAGGCATAGGGTATTAGGCCTGCCTAATAAAAAAGTGTAGGCTAATCGAGGCATAAGATCGGCCTTTAGTTCATCTGCTCGAGAAAGATAGCCCGAACTCCGTTGTTTCTAGATTGTGTTGTCGTTGATTTTAGACTGATGGAATTCTTAGATCAGCATTCCAACCACACCCAAACTATACATCTACTTCATGGGCGTTAACTTCTGTGAAGCGCCAAGCATATTCCACTGTGTGACCGACCCCAGGAAGTATATGTGATGCGCATCATCAGTCCGTCACCTATATATAAGGGGGAAAATGGGTGCATAATTCATTAAGCGCCTGTATTTATAGACCTACTTTGGTCATTCATTAAGAGCCTGTATTTATACTTTGGTATTTTTTTTGGGCTCAAACTGCTCATTTCTTGGCAATAGTTTAAGCAGAAAGTATCTACCAACTTAATATCCGATGTCCCGTCTGTCGCGTTACTTCGGCTATAGGCTTATTATGGCCAACCCAAGGTCGCCTCATACACGGACGGAGGGGCCGGTAGACCCTCGGTCTCGCCGTCTCGCCACCCATATCACAAAGTTACACCAGTCAGCCGCCTGAATGCCCCCTCTATGATCACTTAACTCAATGTCTGTCTGTCTGTCTGTCTGTCGTCTGTCTGTCTGTCTGTCTGTCTGTCTGTCGTCTGTCTGTCTGTCTGTCTGTCTGTCTGTCTGTCTGTATGTCTGTCTGTCTGTCTGTCTGTCTGTCTGTCTGTCTGTCTGTCTGTCTGTCTGTCTGTCTGTCTGTCTGTCTGTCTGTCTGTCTCCAAGGGAAGTTGTTAAGACAGCCATGCAACGATACGTTGACAATGTAGGCAGCAAATTGACTGTTTTCATTCCACGACTCAACCTAGAACTCATTGCTTCCAGCCTGCCATTTACAATGCGACGACATCAGTTCCCATCATTTTGGCATTTATGCTGACTATTAACAAAGCACATCATTCGACCGAGTAGTGTTTATCGACTTAAAGAGCCAGTCTTTGCACATGGTCAGCTCTGTATGTTGCATTGACTCGAGCAAGAAATCGTCAATTACTCGAGGTCTTTGTTAAGAGCACACATGAACAAGGACAGTTGCTGCCCGATGATAAGCATCGAACGTTTACAAAAAATGTTGTCATCGAACAATTATTGCAATGATAACAATTTAGCTTACGTGTTTTTTTACATTTTTACTCTCAAGCAATTAAAGTCTCTTAACTAAATTTACAAACCGTGATTTTATACGGGTTACAGCTAGTATATACATATTTATGGTTACTAAATATATAGGCCTTAAACAAATCAAGAATGTATTATATCATATGGCTAATAAAAAGTATCAAAAACGCACAGACAGCCAAACGCACATGACCTGTTTCATTGTATAGGTCTTAGCAGAGTTAGGCCTACATCCCAATTGAAACCAAAGAAAATCTGCGTGCATGTGAAAACTCGGCTGCTGAAACAATTAATTACAACAGTAGGCCCTAATATAAGTGACTAAAAATTAAAGATTTCAATGCATATTTAAAATAAATTGAAAGTGAGAATTAATTTTCCCCATAAGGAAGCTGAATTATAATTTCGATTAAGGAGTTAGCAGCGAAATGTGCAGCCAAAGCCATACCACACATATTGATATAACTCCACAAACATACAGCCATACATACATGGTGACCTGGCGTTTTCTCATTGTTTCAAACCTTCTTCTGAGACTGACATCATTCAGGCCAGGCTAGGATGGGTCAAATATTGGATGACTGACTCGACTGTAGATTAAATATTAAGCTGGCCTGTGATGGACCTGCCATGGGTATGATTTGTGACTGATATATAGGCCTATATTGGGGAGTCTGATGACTTGTTGGACATACTGGGGAAATGGATCATATTGAAGGCGTGATGTGAACCCAGATATGAGGGGAATTTACCAAGGATCTTCCTCTACAAATCGTAATAGGTCCTACCTACTTTCGACTCAGCACCTACAGGGCGCTGAAGACAATGCATTCCACAACTGCGATTCGGCATACTAGCCACGCTTATCACCTAATCCGATGGGGTAAATACCCCTTGAAAGTTCGGTCAATGTCTTTGACTCAGTAGTAGGGAAATTCCAAGTTCTGTGACGAATCCAGTCACGATGATAAGAACCTATACTTGTCAATTAATTCACAGCGACCTCTGAGCGTTCCTTAACCGCAGGCCATAGGCAAACAAAAGCTCGAGAACAAACAGACCGTGACGGTGGAACCCTCCAGGCGTTTATTAGCAAGGCCACACGTTTTAAAATCTAACACGTTGTAAATTTCCAAAATGACCCTATAGATTCTGCACAGAAATTACTGAATATTATAGATCCTATGCCCTAAATTGGTGGAAATCTTTACCACTCAGAATTCAGCCAACTTTTTACCTATTATCTCTGGGTAAATTTGAAGCATTCGTCTGCCAGCAGGGTGTTTGTAGAGGATTCGTTGACCTAGGGCCCACACTGTCTGCTAACAAAGACTGACAATCATCATGACGCATTGTGGTAGGCCCTACCGAAGAACTGTAGGGCGTCAAGACAGCATAATTCAGAAATCCCCTTGGACGAAAATAGCCTTGCCAGTGACTTACGTAGGGGTTTTACTCACAGGAATAACGCTAAGTCAACAACAGATTATCTCTTTAGCTCTTGATAGTTCCATGTAAGCACAAAGCTGTGAAGAGGGTCGTTAAGGTCATCTAGTGTCACGATGACCAAACAAGAGTCAATACATACATACATACATACATACATACATACATACATACATACATACATACATACATACATACATACATACATACATACATACATACATACATACATACATACATACATACATACATACATACATACATACATACATACATACATACATACATACATACATACATACATACATACATACATACATGTCATACAGGCATGCATACATACAATACATACAAATACATATAGCCTACGTAGACCTACATACAAAGAATTACGTGCCAGACTAATCATGCAGGGACGCGTGAAAAAATTTCCACCAATTAACTGCATAGACATGACTGTGTGGGTCATCACAGAGCAAAGTCGTTGACTAGCGTAGGCCACTGAGTTCTAGATACTATCTGGGTATCCTTGGCTGCTCGTCTGGCAGAATTAGATCTATTTAGGTCTAACTGGGTACACAATAGGCCTAATTAACATAAGCTGAAGTCAACTAGTAGACAGAGCCTATTGGGCTAATTAAATTACGACTCTTATCGATCGACCTATATTGCAGATAGTTATGATTAGGTTGGCTGTTTTCATGAATTAGCATATATGCCTAAAGTCAGACTCTTATAGCAGAGGATAGGTGCTAGATATAAACGATTTAAAATGTCTGGGGCTATAATGAAGTTTGAAATAAAAAAGAGCAGTGTCTTCAGCTAATTCCGAGAGGTAGCCATAGCTGTGAAGTGCCATAGTGAGTTCAGAACTCCTTGACCGAGGTTATAACTAAAACTCCAGAATTTCAACAAATGTCCCGTGTCTGAACTGCAGTCATTGCACTGGGTTTCCTATGGCTCTAATACACATTGGCCGTTGGTGGAGACTGGTTAGAGCGTTCGCCTTGTAACGCGGAGAGCACGGGTACCGAGGTACGAGCCTCTGCACAGTCGGTCACTGTTTAAGGACCATGAGCAAGTCCTTCGTGTACAATTGTTCAGCAACATCGGTGCTGAACAATTGTGCACGACGTATGGTTATGTTCATGGGCGGAGTTTACCAGGGGCTAGGGGGGGGCTAAGCCCCCCATGAACCCACCGACTTGACCGTGCGTCACTAAGGTATGTAAATGCAATGTAAATGTAAATGTAAATCTCCGAAATTTCTCAGCGCCACACAAAAGCCACGTCAGGGAGACCAGCTTATTCACCGGCGCTATATCAAATCAAGTCCGCAATAGCCATGTCCGCCTTATCCGTTCCGGTGCCAGGTCAGAGTCCGGGGAGGTCAAGCCGAGGAGACAGCAGGGTGCTACGGTGGTAATCGGTGATGATGGCGGTTGTGTGGTGGCGCAGGAATGGAATCAGGATAGGATAGCTTGAAGAGTTCGGTTTTCAGTCGTGAGTGGAAAGCAGCGGAGGACAGTGCAAGCGGAGGAGAGGTGATGTCAACAGGCGATACGTGAGGATGAGCAAACTGGCGGAGATCTTTTGGGAGATCGTTCCAAAGAGCCGGTGCAGCATAGACTAAGGAGCGGTTGCAGAATTTCAGAGATGAGGAGACTGAAGGCCGAGATAGAGAAAGAAATGATGATGAGCGAGTAGACCCGGGCGGTTGGATTGGTAAATAGCTGGCGAATGTAAGAAGGTTGAGAGGTTTGAAGGGCGTTGTACGTAAGAGATATGATTTTGTAATGGATGCGTTGAGGGACTTTCAGCCAATGAAGTGATTTCAAAGCAGGAGTTATGTGATGGTGTTTGGGAGTTTTGGTGACTGCGCGGGCAAGGGCATTCTGAATTGTTTGCAGGCGTTTTATTTGGGAAGAGTCGATGTTGTAGAAAAGGGAATTGCAGTAGTCGAGTTTGGATTGTACAATTGAGGTGGCTATTGTGATGATTGATGAATGATAATTGACAGAAGTATTCAGTGAGCAGTGACAAAGAGTGAAGTATGAAAGGTATGCATCGCGAATAGTTTAAACAACGGAACATCCTAACACTTTACTAAGGAGTTCGGTATAGTCCGTCAGTTTACTTACTATGAAAATAATCCGTGGCTTGAATACTCGATTGAATGCGTTGCAGTGTTCTGTTTTGCATGCGGACATTTTCACACCGACCGGCGCTTAGTTGAAGAACTTTTCATAAGTAAGGGAATGAAAGACTGGAAAAAGTTGTCTGAAAAGCTGTCTGAACATGTGGGATCGCAGGCCCACATAAGCCACATGCAAAATGGCTAGCCTTTAAGTCAACAGACAAGGTTCAGTTGATATATGCAGATATTAGAAGCACACCAGGCTGCAGTATTGCAAAACAGATAACAATTAGCGATGGTTTGCGATGTCGTTAAGCTTCTTGCGAAACTTGGTCTGCCATTCCGCGGTCATGACGAGGGGAAGCACACCATGTCCACATGCAATTTCCTAGACATTTGTGACTTCCGGTCTGGCTATATTGAATCATTCGGAGAGATGCAGCAGGGTTAAGTACTTTCATTGCAGTAGCCCAGATTTCCAGAATGACATAATTACCATTTGTGCTACGGCTGTGCGTAATGCGATTGTTAATGGTGTATGGCAAGTTGGGTTCGTTACAATGATGGCGGATGAGGCCAGATCAGCCTAAACCGAACAGCTAATTGTTGCTTTGCGTACGAAATGCGGACGGTCATCATGTGAAGGAGCGATTTGTAACCTTTGTTGATTGCTCCAGAAGTCGTGATGCTGAAGGCATAACAAAGGTTGTAACGGATTGTTTAAACCAGCTGCAACTTCAAGACGTGCCAATTGTGGTTCAGTGTATTTTTTAAAGCAGCAAATCCTTCCAAATCTTCTCACCAGAAGGCCGAAATTAGTACCAAGTATGCTCAAAATGCATGTGGGGCTCCAATCGCCCCGTTTTAAAGGGACCGCCGCTTTGCGGTGGGGGAGGGGAGGTGAAAGTATGCTTTAGCCCCCATGAACTAAAACCAAACTCCTCCAATGGTTATGTTTGCACTTCAGAACTTTGGAAAGAGAGCAAAACATCAAAAACATTTATCATTCGTCTTTGCTTAGGCCTACCATTCTGATTCACGAAATATAGGCCTACTACTGAACTCGCTCTTTTCATGATTTGACTCATATATCGGGCAACGCACCGAATCGGAATAGGTTACAGTAGTGGACCCTGGGTCTTTTTCGGTCTCTGGCCCAAGACTCTGTTCACGACATGTTTCTGTCCGCTATGTTGGTTAGGCCTATGTAATTTCGTTAGCGATAAAATCTCAAAAGTTCCATGAGACTTAACAAATGACTCAGGACAATGGAGGTCACTTACTCGAACCCATCGCTGTCATGTGTCATCACAACCATTAGTTCCTAATACCAGTCATATGCTGATGAGGATGATGATGATGACGACGACGATGATGATAACGACGACGATGCTGATGCTGATGACGGAAGATAACAATGTGAAACAGATGAGACTCTTCTTCTTCTTCTCCTCCTCCTCTTGCTCCTCCTCCTCCTCCTTCTTCTTCTTCTTCTTCTTCTTCTTCTTCTTCTCCTCCTCCTCTCCTCCTCCTCCTCCTCCTCCTCCTCCTTCTTCTTCTTCTTCTTCTTCTTCTTCTTCTTCTTCATCATCATCATCATCATCGTCGTCGTTGTCGTCGTCGTCGTCGTCGTCATCATCATCATCATCATCATCATCATCATCATCATCATCATCATCATTAGCATCAAGTTCCATCTGTTTCGTATTGTTTATCTTCCGTAAGCTATCTTCCGATCTTAGGGACAGTGGTTAAATTCAGCCAAATCTCGCCGGATATGACATCCAGCACCTCTGATTTGAGATCCACCACCTGAACTATGAGATTTGCGACTAAAACGGAGCAACCCTCACCTAACTGTATCTTTGCTTGCAAAAATCGATGACATGTATCATGTTTCACGCATGGTTTGTTTTATCCAACTAGAGAATACCAGTTATAGATTAGGCAGGCAGACTTAGGGGTTACCTTTCCAAAATATTCGGAGATCCGCCACCTCTGTCTGGGCAATTTAACCCCCGCTTAGGGACCTCGCCAATCTTTTAATATAGAAGCGACCAATGGTTGATGCCTTGGGCATCATTGTGCCATTGGTTGATGCCTAGGGCATCATTGTGCCATCGGTTGATGCCTTGTGCATTAGACACCGGCGCAATAGAAGTAACTAATTACAAGTATAAAGTCGCTATGAAAGTTTCGAAATTCACGTTATAGTCTCGGACTATGAGGGCGGGTGTTCAGTCTTCTCCCTCACCGACAGCGAATGGTCAGTGTAGTGAGTGTACTCATTTAATGGTCGGTGAGTCCAATAAATGGGAAGTTTTTGGGGGTGGGGTAGGCAAGAGCAGCAAATTCTTTAAACATCTTTCTGCCTTGGCGGGATTTGAAGGTCCGAACCCTGGTATGTAGGCTATGACAGTCCTGCGCGCTAATCACTAGACTCTGCAGGCGAAATCTAGCAACAGATAAACAAAACTGCGCAATAAAGCGTTTCAGGTTTTTATTTGCTCGTTCATTGTTTCCATGAATTTGACGGACAATTAGTGCATTGTAATCAATCTAACTGGGCCTTCGATACCAATAACAGTCGTTGTTGGAAGCCGTGGAGGTGCAGGACAAGAGTGTTTACGCTGTAATTTATAAGCCCTGATAGAGGGACCCTGTGGCTTTGGATTGTTCTGTGTCATCGAGTTGAAACAGGTAGCCTATACCGCCTGCACTCACATTTAAGAAAGCCAAGCTCGAGGTCCACACGTGTGCACCCAGCGCTCACATGCGGAGATATCCAGGCCTCATAATTATTAATATTCATTTATTAATATTCATACATTAATAGTCATATATCACAACTGACTGTTTGCTGTCCATATCTGGACGTTTGGTTTCCTGATTTTCGGTCCCTTTCGACGAAAACTACGTCTGGGTTTTACGCGCTAGTAGAGGCCCTTGCATGGCTGCCTTCCATAAACATATCATGTGCTCTTCACAATGTAAACCTATCTTAAAATAGACGAGAGGCATACATAGCCTATACGGTAGGCGTATTTATGAATTTTATATAATGCTATATTGTTATAATCGTACATGAGCTAAATATATGTGTGTGTGTGTGTGTGTGTGTGTATATATATAGGCCTATTCGTTGATATCAATCTAGTTGACAAACCGCATCTATACAGGTAGAAGAAACAGCTGTATTTAAATATAGGCGCATATATATATATGTATATATATATATATGCGTCTATATTTAAATACAGACCACATTGGGTATTTTATGGCTAAAGTTTAATCATTTTATAGCTAGGCTTTAGCTAGGCCATATTCGTGCTGGCCTAAAACATGCTTATATTTCCTTTCATGTGTGAAATGATGGTTGTCGGCCTTGAGTTACAACAGACAGATAGACAGACAGACAGACAGACAGACAGACAGACAGACAGACAGACAAACGGACGGACAGACGGATGGACGAACAGATAACAACACAAACAAATACATATATACACAGAAACATACATATTGATAAATACGACCATGTATTCCATTAGGTCTATTTGAAAAAGATAATACAACGAAGCAACGCTAGCAACATAGATCCAAATGCTATAGGCCCTCTAGTGGCTTTTAGGAGACTGTTGACTGGCGCAAAATAAATCTTCGATGTCATTACATTCTGCTGTAGAAATCTAATAGCGCTAGACAATTTAATCGTATAATGTAATTCATTGGCTAATTAGGCTGTGTCTTGGGCTAGTACCCGGAGTCAGTCGCTAAGGAGTTATCGACTGACTTAGCGACTTAGTCGACCAAGTTGCATGCTTATCGACTGACTAAGTCGTTTAGGCTTATCGACTGACTTAGCGACTTGCTATTGACTTCTCTGGTAATCAGGTATGTCTATTGAATATACTTGATTACCTAACGATATAATGCATTATTTTTACCGCACACTGTACTTACCATGCCATCATTTCCGTCGGCATTATATGGAACCCATATGGACTGTATACCGGTCCAATATGAGAATTTGGGCTTCGCGCCATATGACGGCATGCTCATAGGGGACACAACGATGGCTGTGAAAATTAATGTTAATGTGAATTCGTGAAATTGAGCGTTTCATAAATCGAATGGAGTGAGGACGATTTATAGCAGTACCGGGTACCAGATCTTACGGCCAACCAGTTGGCCGAAACTGCTGATGCGTGCCTCTTTCAGGCAGTAACAGAGCATGAGAATCGTGTTGTCCGGCACTTATTTGTCCTCTCTGTGATCAGCAACACAATCTTCGTAATAGAATGGATAAATTCACTTTACCAGAAAAAACTACATTCCCCATATTCTCTATAAGAACTCTTACTAATAGAGCAAACTCTTTATCTTATAATGTACGGTACCAAGTTGCGGTATATATGTCAGCTTGTTTTCCTCAGTAAACGAATATTGTAATGTATTGTATTGTAAGTGTTGCTCCTGTCCTGCTGCTGATGTCTTCGTCAAATCAAAACTTAGAAACCGCGATTAAAATAACAAGCAAAATATTAAGTGAACGAAGTCGCTAGCAGTCGATAGCTTAGCGACTGGTTTCGACTTGAGGGCTTAACGGCGGCGGCGGATGGCGGCGGCGCCGGGGACTATCTTGGGCTCTGCGAATTCTATCCGTATCGTAATCCATATAATAGTAACTCGTCAGCCTATATGTTCACAAAACGTGAACCTTAAGTTAACAACAAAAATAGAACAGTCAAAATGAAAGTCTCGCTATCTGGACGTCTCCCAACAGATCTGGCGTTTCCGGTTGTCTTCTTTGGAGCAGGAAAGCCGACTTTGGGAAGGACACGCCTTTCCAGAGGTGTAGTCTAGATGTAGTCAAATCTCCGAAATAAGTCAAGCCAGTGAGTGATGAGAGGACAGTCCGATCGTCCTTGCACTTCCAGTAGGCCGATAATTATGTTGAGGCGCGTTGAGTTGTCATCCCCCGCGAAGTGGGAAAAAACGAACTGTGGTTATGCATCATCTTAACTCTTGAATGAATAATATGTCAATGATGAATGATCCGCTATTGTCAATCGAGAAAGAATGTGCACGTTTAAGGTTGGTGTGTCACTTTTTCATTGGGATGAAGATTATGCCTATAAATACCAAATATATCTGGAATGAAATACCGGTACTTGATCAGTTTAGGTTTGTGACTTCGTGAGTACTGTGTTAGCGTTATAACTTTAATGTTTCATACAATCGCTCAACAGCGCATTTGAGATAATAAATTTCCTAGTTTGGATAACTGAGTTGCATATTATACGCTAGACTGTTGTGGAGAATGTGCAATGGATGTGGCTTTACATATCCATGAAGGTCTGCTGAGACAGAGAGAGAGAGAGAGAGAGAGAGAGAGAGAGAGAGAGACAGACAGACAGACAGACAGACAGACAGACAGACAGACAGACAGACAGACAGACAGACAGACAGACAGACAGGGAGACAGAGAGAGACAGAGAGAGACAGAGAGAAAGAGAGACAGTGATACAGAGAGACAGAGAGAGACAGAGAGAGACAGAGAGAAAGAGAGACAGAGAGACAGAGAGACAGAGAGACAGCTAGACAGATAGACAGAGAGACAGAGACAGAGACAGACAGACAGGAAGACAGACAGACAGAGACACAGACAGACAGACAGACAGAGACAGAGACAGAGACAGAGACAGCGACAGCGACAGAGACAGAGAGACAGACAGATAGGGGAGAGAGAGAACGGGAGAGAGAACGAGAGACACACAGAAAGCGAAAGAGAAAGAGACAGACAGACAGACAGACAGACAGACAGAGGGGGAAGGAGAGGTAGCTCTACAATGTCAGTTAGTCTCTGCGCTGTTCTTTTCGTCTCGAAAACTCTTGAGAGACTTGTCTCACTTCAACTGCTGCCCTATCTTGAACAGTCTGGACTCCTCCCTTCTAGTCAGTCAGGGTTTAGAGGTCACCATTCTACGGAAACTGCCCTCCTGTCCCTTCTCTCGGACATTTATACTGCCATTGACAGGTCTCATTTGACGCTTCTAGCACTGTTTGATGTTTCCTCGGCCTTCGACATGGTTGACCATGAAATCTTACTTCCGCGTCTTGAACTGTCTTGTGGCCTCAGTGGTCTCCCTCTTCTTTGGTTCAAATCTTACCTCTCTGACCGTACTCAGAGGATTGTCCTTGGTGACTCCAGAACTGCCTGGGTTAGGGTTGAGTATGGTGTCCCACAGGGTTCTGTCCTTGGCCCCATTCTGTACTTACTCTACACAGCTGACATTCCTTCTATTTTTTACTAAACACCTTACCTCTGGTCACCTCTATGCAGATGACGTTCAGATCTTTATCCAAGGCTCATCCTCTCAGCAGATCTCCCTTGTTGGATCCATTGATTCCCTGCCACATGATCTCCACTCTTGGATGTCATCAAATCGACTTAACCTTAACTCTTCTAAGACCCAACTGATCTGGTTTGGCACTAAGCAGCAACTTTCTAAACCTGATATCCCACTTCTGTCGTCAATATACCCTGCTTTTTCATTTTCATCCAGTGTTCGGGATTTGGGTGTCACCCTTGATAGTACCCTCTCGTTTTCTGAACACCTCTCCCACTTGACACGTTTCTGTTTCTATCACCTGAGGCGTTTGAGGGCTGTAAGAAGATCAGTTTTCTCCTTCAGTGTTTACTACTATGGTCCATGCCTTCATTTGCTGCCGCATTGACTATTGCAATTCATTGTTTGCTGGGCTCCCTAAAGCGCGCCTTTCATCTCTGCAGTCTGTTCTGAACGCGGCTGCCAGGCTCATTGCCCGTTTTCCTCGCTTCTCTCACATAACTACCTTTATGACTGATGTACTTCACTGGCTTCCTGTTGCTTCCCGCATCCAATACAAGGTTCTTCTTCTGGTCTCTAGGACTCAACTAGGAAAAGCTCCTAAATACCTCTGTGACCTAATGCGCAAACCTCTATCTGCTCTCTCTTCCCGCCCTCTTCGGTCTGCTGACCGCCTTGATCTACTTGTCCCTCGCGCAAGGACTTCGATGGATCAGCATCGTGGTTTTGCCATCCTTGGCCCTTTCCTATGGAATGACCTGCCCCCCTCTCTCCGTAGCAAGATACTACTTGGGATCTCGCCCTCTTCTCTCCGCTGCCTTTCTTTTCCCTCGGGGCTGACACGCTGGGAGCGCCTCTGAATAGTCTATGCTGTGAGAGGCGCTTTATAAATAATCATATAAGATAAGATAAGATAAGACTTCGATTACTTTTGTGGTTGTTTGCATCGGCCACATAAATCATCGTGAAGATTTAGTATCTTTAGAAAGATTAAAAATCTAGAGAGATTTAGTGCTTATAGAGGCTTTTTTTACACCAGATCCGGCTTGTTGATTTGTGATGTATAGGCCTATAGTCTTTCTCGGACCGATCAAAAAGCATGGTTAACAGTAACTGTAAAGAATTCTGATGACGACTTTAGGCATACTTAGAAAAGAACTGGTATTACTTCAAGAGATGTCTTTTCTAGTTTAGTTTGCTGTTTATTATTGCTTGACTTGTGATGTGTTTATGGCTTGATGTCCAGGGCATCGACATTATTCTGTCGATTCTCAGAATTTTTGCCTAGGCCCTACTACATGTATGTCTATATATTACAGTGTATGGTACACGCACGTGGAGAGAAATTTCTAAAGACGAATGATCAAGGTTGACCCGGATGGTTTTTGTGGTGGTTGGAGTGTGACGTGGTTCAGACAGCTGAACACGACCGCCTGCGGAAATTGAGGAAGAAACGGTCAGGGGTCGATTCTCAATTTCTCAGAACCCTTTCCTATTGGATTTCTACGCCTTTAGGCAGTAAATCCGAACTGCCGGTCCAAATACACAGCAGGCACAAAGACCACCTTGGACGGCGAAAACGAGGCTGGTGTTCGCAACTGCGCGACAGTGTCCACCGCCCTCGGCCTGCTCTCCTATTGGACAAGGGCTCAGAGGCTCTCCGCAGCGTCTGCTCACCTTGCTCGGCGTGCATCGACGCGCGTAGCCCTACTGATTGTCGTCTCCCTTTAAAAAGACACGCGCAGGAATTTAAGGCATAGACTTTTAATAAAAGGGCCAGCTACTTCTACAACCCTGGTCTCCGTTGGGAACGCGCGCTTGCATTACACGTTAACGACAAACGCGTGAACTGAGGAATCATCAATCGCATTCTTAGGCTATAGGCCTACTTGGTGAACAGCCTCTTAAAGTTCTGTAACATCTACGGTAATAAGCGGCATTGCATTACGGAAATTACCGGTGGATCGCGTGCAATCGAGTTGGAAAGCGTATATATAGAGAGAGAGACACCTGCCTCTCAGAGACAGCAAGACAAACACCTTGGAACTCATAGAACAACAGCAAAACAACAATAGACCGTAATCTATTGTTTAATTTACTCGGTGATCAGCTGTTGAACATAAGAGAGCATAAAGTGAAGTCAGTGATCGATAGGTAATCGACGTCTGGAAGCGTTTTTGCTGAGACTGGATAAGAAGACCAGTCTTACTCTGAAATGTTGACTCCCTCAATTCATCAACAGACTCCACGATTCTTCTCAGTAAGTACATCAGTCTATTGCGATTTTGTGGACGACATGCGGCACACATTGCTTTGTTTCTTTCCCATAAAAAGCATCCGTTGGTCTTTGTCAACAATGTTATTATTGACCGCAGTAATCATTGATGCATCTAGACACATTGACCTCGTAGAGTTATCTTGTGATCAAAACAGAAAATAAATGCAACGGTGCATTTGCCAACTTGTAAATTAAAAACGTTTATAAAGATTTCATTTGGAATGGTTTGGCTAATCGTCTTTTTATGCTCAGCTCAGTAAACATTCGGTTGAGGAGGTTTTTGGGGCATTTTCAACGCAATCCGTATCTACGGACTACGGATATATAATTATATATGCATGATTTTGTGTATCTTTGTACGTTGCGTAGGTACATGTTGCGTGCCTGCATGCATACATGCATATATGGATGCATGTAACATATGATATGTATGTATAATTGTATATGCATGTATGTATATTTGTATGTAACTATGTATGCATGTACATGTATGTATGTATGTATGTATGTATGTATGTATGTATGTATGTATGTATGTATGTATGTATGTATGTATGTATGTATGTATGTATGTATGTATGTATGTATGTATGTATGTATGTATCTATGTACCTATGTATGTATGTATGTATGTATGTATACGTATGTATGCATGTATATGTATGTATGTGTGTATGTATGTATATATATGTATGTGTGTATGTATGTATGTATATGTATGCTAGTATGTATGTATGTATGTATATCTGTCGGTATGTTATAACATGTACATGTAAGTATAGGCCTATATGTGTGTGTCTTATGCCGCCCTGTATAGGCCTGCTGGGAACCCAAGGTAGCCGCCACCTCCGTTTCTCCGTTTGCCCCCACGGTTACCATGCATAACCGTGCCTTCTCAGTGGTCGACCCATCGGTCTGGAATAGGCTACGTCAGAGGTTGAGTCTGCTTCCATCTTATGCTTTATATGTCAGCTAACTAACAGTCCTGGTTCGTCCTGCTGGAGTCTGGAGCACCTCTGAGTAGTCTCCTTGAAGAGGTACTATACAAATGCTTGAATGAATGTATGGATACATTCATGAATGCATTTATGTAAGCATGTAAGTACATATGCATCTGTATAATATGTGTGTTACAATGTACGTATGTATATAGCCTACACGCGCTTCGTTTCTATAACGGTATACATGCGTATCAAAAGCGTCTGGCACTTCATTCATTCATTCATGCATTCATTCACTCATTCATTTTCGCACTCATTCATTAACTCATTCATTAATTCACTCATTCACTCGTTCATTCATTCATTAACTCATTCATGCATTCATTCAATACTATAACACAGTGTTTAATCTAGTCCCCCTCTTCTGGGAGGGGAAACAAGGTTTCTGGGGGACCAACCATTATTGTCTTCCATTTCATCCATCAAGAGTTTCAGACTTTTTTAACTTTCATCTTGCAAAAAAAGTTGATGACTTTTTTTAGTCATTCGTCCAACTTTTTACACTTTTTCTATAGGAATTACTCTCTATAAAAGTTGATGACCTTGTTTTAGAAATTCGTCTCCCAAAAAGTATATTGCTCACCTCTCGGGGTAAACCATATCTCCTGGGGGCGGGGCGGGAATTTCCCTCCCCAAAAAGGTCTCTACATTGTAATATTGCTGACCTCTGGGGAAGCATAAATCCTGGGGGGGGGGGGAATTCCCCCCCCAATGACGTCTAGATTACACACTGACTATAACATCATAAATAAATAGATGAATGGACAGCTAAAGGAAAATTGCAGAAATTCGGTACATAACAGATCGGGTACATTGACATGTAGGTGATTGTATCATGTCGTAAAGATTCCACTTGATGTACATGCGCCTACGACATGCTTGGCTTCATCAAGTCACGCACGCCTGCCTTTACTCAGCACAGGTGCACTTGCCTAAGCACGGGTACCTTGGTCATTGCTTTTGTTTTGGTGAGGGAAACATGACCTGAGTAATGATTATTCGCTTTGTTACACAATCTTTGCTTTGGTGATTCGAAGGAATCGTTCGACCATAACAGAGTCTGATTCACAATGGCTTCAAAGCGTTTTGCTTTTGCCACGCAGAAGGTATACGCTGCAGGGTAAGATGAATAGATACATGTACATTAAGCGGTTAAGCAAAGGCGCTATACAATTTATCCAGACGCATACATAGGTACACGTACATTCCTACATTACGTATACTTGACGATGACTATCTTTGGTTGATACCACGTGTAGTGTAACAATTCCTGAAGAGTAAGCAACACGCTTGGCCTTTATATAGCTGTTTGCGATTTACGAAAAACTCCTCCCTTCCTTATGCAGCAACGAGACAAGTCAGACAACGTTCCATATGCCTTGTACATAACTTGAGGTATCTTACTGCAGCGGTAATTTCTGGACTCATAATCATTATGAAAAAAGTTATTGTGTGTACTTTTTCCAGGACCTTCTTGAAAGCCCGATGAGCGAAGACTGGATAGAGAAGAACTTCAGCTTCGCCATGTCCGATTATGCGATGTTTTCTCAGACCCAGGACGAAGACAACAACAATAAGCAGCTTCTCGATGCTTCCACCGACCCTCAGCTCTCCTCTTTCTCTGCGTCGTTCGTAATCGACGATCTGTGTGCGAAAATGGGAGACGAAGATGATGGTGATGAAATCGACTACGAGGACGACATGGAGAGGGATGAAGACCTGGAGGAGATTGCGGAAGCGGCGATGATCGAATGGAACAAGCAGCAAACCTTTCCAGTCGATTTTCCCTCAGCTAATGTGGCAGAAGTCAACCGAAATCCAAGCGTTGCCAAAGGTAAGTCTTCCATATGATTTCAATCACTACATTCAGTACTAACCGTCTCCGTACAGTTCAAGTGGACGGTGTATTGGCGCTGTGGATATGATGATGGCATGCACAGCGAAGCTATTAGCAACGCCGATCGCGGTTATAGTACTTGGATGGATGACCTCCACTAAATGCCAAAGCCATGTGAAACAACTAGAAATTAACGACTGAGAGTTCTATTGACATGTGTCTGGTATTAGCAGATATTAGGAGTTTTATGTTGCACCAACTAACACATCACATAATTCGCATGACATCCCGGGTTTCAAACCAGAGGCCCTATCATAGCTAAGCCACTCGACCAATACAACATTGGACCCGTAGACATGACGATTCAATGGAATTTCTGCGTCCGAAGAATAGACACAGACACGGCAGTGCGGTGAGCGAAAAACCCTCTTGAGTCTTACAATTGAATTGATTGACGTTATGAAGGTCTCATACTCCTCCGCCGGCATGCAACAGGTGAACCTTTGGATAAACAACTCTCGAACCATGGTCTCTATTAAAAGTCACACAAGCCTTGTGACCCTGATAATGGCGTAGAGGGTTAAGGGTAAAGCGTTGCTTTGGCAGGCCAGTTGGTGGGAGATTTAGGACGGGATGTGCGATGCGTTTTTATGGCCAGACCATAAATTTCTGTAGGTAAACATCTGCCAGTTAACTAACCTATGTGATTGGAGATTTGAATTTTGTAACTGAATATGCATGCAGTCAAAGTTAGATGCAATCATTTGACCGGGGTTGTGCTGGGAGCGCTCCTAAGTAGATAATCTTGAAGGAGCGCTATATAGATCTACTGTAATAATAATAATAATAATAATAATAATAATAATAATAATAATAATAATAATAATAATAATAATAATAATAATAATAATGATGATGATGATGATGATGATGATGATGATGATGATGATGATGATGATGATGATGATGATGATGATGATGATGATGATGATGATGATGATGATGATCATAATAATAATAATAATAATAATAATAATAATAATAATAATAATAATAATAATAATAATAAGTAGTAGTAGTAGTAGTAGTAGAAGAAGAAGAAGAAGATGATGATAATGATGATAATGCTGATGATGACGATGATGATGATGATGATGATGATGATAATAATAATAATAATAATAATAATAATAATTATAATAATAATAATAAGAAGAAGAAGAAGTAGTCGTAGTGTAGAAGAAGAAGAAGAAGAAGAAGAAGAAGAAGAAGAAGAAGAAGATGATGATAATAATGCTGCTGCTGCTGCTGATGATGATGATGCTGCTGCTGATGATGATGATGATGATTGAATAGCCTACTTGTGAACAGTAATTGTAACCGTAACTCTTTCTGAAGAAATCAGAATAGTTTAAGACCGGTACTGATGACATTAATTTACGTGCTTATTTCTCAGATCATCTTAGAACTTTTTCTGAAGAATAGTATAAAAACGAGGTTTAATGTATCGGTACTGGTGCCATTAATTTCTGTACTTATTTCTCAGATCCGTGGTCTTGGACGGTTGATGATGTGAGAGATTGGTGTGACTGGTCCTTGAGACGGTTCCGAGTGACTGACGCTCAGCGAAATCACTTACTGAAGAATCTACATCGTAGCGGAAACGAACTGTGCCAGTTCTCCGTCTCCGACTTCCAAGAACATTTCGAGACATCGGGAAAGTACCTTTATGCAGAGCTCGAACTCTGGAAAAACGGTAAGGGATCACCGCTTCCTTCATAGGATGCCTTGGGCTAATTCCCCGGACACTATATATCGCAGATGAATCAGCGTTCAGGCTGTCTCAAGAATAATTGCCTATAGGATGCTACGAGCTTCTAACTTAATTGCGCCTAACTCCGAAGGCTGTTTCAAGATTGTTAACGGTCTATAATCAATGTAATAGTGTATGTCCTGTAGATCACCTAAAGATTTTGTCAGTATTGTAACTTATTTTTTCGAAAATTGTAACGCGCATAAAGCCACATAAAAATGTGAACGTGAGGCACAGTTAGTCAGCTGCTGGATGGAATCCAGATCTATGAAAGTCAGTGAGAATAGCGAGTTTTCAGGCGTTTCTGTTAAAGAAGAAAAAGAATTTGAGTTTTGAAAAGAGAATGGAAATCTGTTATGCGTATATCATTGTCATTTGTGTCTACTACGTTGTAAATTGTGTCAATATCGTCTATTGTGTGAACAATGTCTATTGTGTGAAAATTGTCTATTGCGTGGACATTTCCTATTGTGTGAACAATGTCTATTGTGTTAAAATTATCTATTACGTGGACATTTCCTATTGTAAGAGCATTATCTGTTTTATCAATATTGTCCATTGTGTGAATATTGTTTTCTAGTCCACGTTATTGCATCGTCGGAATCCGAGCAGAAACTATACGATGTAGAAGCCAAGAGACACGAAACAGATGGAGCGCCACATCCGGTGTCTGGTCGCATTCCACTCGGTTTCAAAGCGTCGTCAACCGAGATCGCATCTTCCAACATTACAACTCATTGTCTACCAAGTATGCCAACCGGGTTGACGTCAATCAGTACGTTGTCAACAACGTCAACAACAACAACAATATTGTCAAGCTTGACAAGCGAACTGTTATCAAATAGCCTGGCATCAACAAGTCAACCGTCAACCAGCCAAGGGAATTTCTCCACTCCACTTGAACACAGAATTCCAACCTTCGTCGTAGATTCCGTTCCAGACACGCCTTCCTACGAGAACGAAGCGTCCGCTAGAGGGCCTCTGTCGGAGTATGCTTCTGCTGGTGGTGATGGGAAGGCAGAGGGGCTTTGGGGATGCTTCGATGCGGACTCTGGAATCTCGCTGGACAGTGACTGCACCTCGTCATACGATGCATCACAGAAAACAAACCCAGGCAAGTTCTGATCATCCGTCTACTTGTATAGGTTGGACCGAATGGTAAAGTGTCGGTCTTGGCATTCCCTGCGGCTGAGGTTCGAACACCGCTAGTGCGTCATTTGATCTTATTGTCCTGCCATTAAACAGGCCAGAATAAATGCCATGGATGGGTGACTGACCTACAACAGAAAGATCCCTGTACTGTTTAACACTTTAACTACGAGCATGTACTAAAAGTGACTTAGAAACCAATGCAGCTCGTCGTCAAAGTGTTAAAGCTGGAGAATTTAGCTACTTTCTAACTACTCCAAACAACAGATTTATGGACCGAATCTTCAATGTCTGGACCTCAACAATGCAAAGAAAAAAATACGACTCTGTCCAATTATTATGTAATAATCATTTTAATTCACTAAATTCGTTAATTTGTCAAATGATTAAATTGTTCATTCGCTAATTTATGAATTCACTATTTAATTAATTCTCTAATTACTTAACTCGTTAGTTCATTAACCCACGAATTCTTTAAGTGTTTGTCATTGATATTTTTCAGGCGATTCGTCAGAGATGTGGCAACCTCACGCGAAGCAGGGCAACCATTTGTGGCAATTCCTCCACGAGCTCCTCAGTCAACCTTCGCTCTATGTCGACTGCATTCGATGGATCGACAGAAAACAAGGTAAGGGGCATACACAATCACCCATCTTTCAATTCATCAGAACCGGTGTGATGCCATGTAGTGCAGTTGATCCCTTTTGGGTACTTGTACAGTGCATTGCAATCCCCGATTTCGGTTTTGAAATGATTGCAGTTTCTTCGTATCTCGTTAGTCATTACTTCATATTCAAAGCGTGATGATTATTTTTGCATGTCTTGCCAGTGTGCATGAGATCAGACACCGCAGATCAAAGCCACCTACTGTCAAACAGATTTTGTCTAGTTATGATCAGAAGCCACATCACTATCACTAGTAGTGACAGCTTTAGTACCAGACAATTATGTCTATGATTGTAACCACTAATGTAACCATCTTGGTTACAGTAGTGACTACTGTTCCAGACAGTATATGTCTAAGGATGTAGGTTAAACTACTCATGAGGGGATTACTACCTTCTATGACGCATTTCTTCTCATGAACATCGTTATAAAGAGTACATTGACTGCACACTGTCAATTGGCAGATGAGACAACGCCGACAGGACTATGGCCACCCACCCCCATGTGCCGAGGCTAAGTAAAACGAAGTCGCTAACACTTCACACAAATAGCTGCCTCTGGGTCTGCTCTCCTTCAACTCTACTCTCCTGTCGTGAAATTTTTCTTCCATGACATTAAACGTAGAACAAAAGCACCTTTAGATTAATGCGATAAGCGAACGCGCACAACAGGTTTCAGTAACGCCTGTTATACTTCACGTGGGTGTATTGTGCGCACAAAGGTCAATCAGACAGACCGACCATTGTCACAGGCAGAGAAACTAAGTTTTAATGCCGCAGCCGACGTCTTAGGCGTAGGAAGAAAACCTTTGTTAATCAAATCGTTGTATTATTAAGAAATTGATATCGAGCTCTTGAGTGAGCTTGCCTCAAAGGAACGGTTACCTGGAAAGATGAATAGTGAACTGTTCGTGAAATATAATGTATGCACATATATTAATCACTGGTCGTTCGTATATTATACTTATAATAGTATACATGCATTTATACATATATATATATATTTGAATGCATGTACGTATTACACACACACACACAAATATATATATATATATATATATATATATATATATATATATAAATACCCATGCATGCATAGGCCTACATACGGACGGACGTGCGTGCAAACATGCACCATACTGAAAAGCCTGCAGCGTATACTGAATATAATCATATCAGTCGAATGATCTTTAAATCTTTTTGAAGTTCGCCTTAATATATATATATATATGTATATATATATATACATGTGTGTGTGTGTGTGTGTGTGTGTGTGTGTGTGTGTGTGTGTGTGTGTGTGTGTGTGTGTGTGTGTGTGTGTGTGTGTGTGTGTGTGTGTGTGTGTGTGTGTGTGTGTGTGTGTGTGTGTGTGTGTGTGTGTGTGTGTGTGTGTGTGTGTGTGTGTGTAGGAAGCTAAATTCACGATGATGAATTTCCAATGAGGCAAACCCTCCAGTTTGCTTTTGTTTACGACGATAGCCATCTATCACAGAACTGCATTTAAATACCAACGAATTAATGAACGAACGAAGGAACTCCATCATTCCCCGTAGGCCTACTCTTGTAGTGCCAGTCTCAAGTTGGAATAATAGAGAATTGCGACGCTAATCATCTTTGTTGTGGGTTTATGACACGGTGTCGTTAAACAGAAGCAACCGACTAATGAATTGGGGAATTAAAGAACTTTTGTCTGTTCGTCTGTAGGAATCTTCAAGATCGAGGACTCTGTTCATGTGGCCAAACTGTGGGGCGAGAGGAAGAACCGACCAGCCATGAACTACGACAAACTCAGTCGATCCATTCGCCAGTATTACAAGAAAGGTATCATCCGAAAGACGAACCAATCCAAAAGACTCGTCTACCAGTTCTGTCCGCGATATGCCTAGAAAGCGACTTGGCACGAGGAAAACATATTCTCAACTCATCCGTTTCGCTACGATAACCTTTCAGAAGTTCATGAAATGCGCTTTATAAATGATCAAATTTGTACGTACACATATCGTATCCGGTCTAGTTACTTCTATAGCGCCATTGGCATCGATCGGTGGTAGTCTCGAGTAAAATCGCATATTGCGTTGGAAAAGTCCAGAGGAGATTATTTTAGTAGGTCAGGGATACCTTACCTATAGTCCAGACGGGACAGCCTATAAATACGCAGCTCTATCCAAAATCTGTAGCCGTGACACGAGTAGCCTAAGGTATAGGTCCAGGAGACATGGCGAACCGCCTCTTCTCGTACCATTCGTGGACAAGGTCACACAGTGGATGGTGGAACCACGAGCTCAAGACATGGAGCGATGGAAAAGATTGACTGATACAGGATGTTGTTTCTGAAGGCGACTATTACAAATAGCTGAATATAGGGTATATTTGCATATTCACACTGAATAAGAGTCTTACAAACAAGTGTAGGCCTAATGAGTTATCACTGAATAAGAGTTTACAAACAACTGTAGGCCTAATGAGTTATCACTGAATAAGAGCCTTACAAACAACTGTAGGCCTAATGAGTTATCACCGAATAAGAGTTTACAAACAACCATAAGCCTACTGAGTTATCCAACCCCATTAAATATATAATGAACAACTTATGTGTTCGGCATGTATAATGTAGAACAAGGCGTAATTATTTGTAATTAAGTAATGGCGCCTTTCTACTGATGTTATTGTAATTATGTAATTATGTCTGAATGTCAACTGTACAAGCAGTAATTCAACTGCTGATCTCTAGTCAAAACTGTACGTAGTATGTAGTTCGTATTGACGTCATTAGCTGCTCTCAAATTACTAAATAAAAATACTTCGCAAATTACTGCTCGTTGTTGATCGTTTTGTCCGCCTTGTCCAGGGACCACTAATCGCTACGACCTCCAACGTTAAATGCCTCGTGAGATCAATTGTAGAACATAGCATACAACTCTAGAACAACCCAGATGAACAGATAATTCGTTTCTGTGTAAATCATAGGCATTATAATTGGGACGAAATGACTTGCTGTCGTAATGGGACCTTTTTCATAGATTCCAAATTCCCACTCTGTTTGTACCCTCAACTGAAGAATGCGAAGCTCTTAGGAAATGTTAAAAAACCCAACAAGGGAAGATTATAGTTATACTGTTTGTTTCCACACGATGCCGCCGACCAAAGGCATCGGCACATTTCTGAGTTAGCCTGGGAGCAAAGTAGGAATCAGAAGGAGACCGAATTCCTATTGTGGGGTCCAATAGGAACCTTGCTCGGGTTGAATATTTCTCAGCCATAGTATAGGCTTGTAAGATGCAAATAAAGGCTACTTACTTACTGACTTAGAGGTTGAATCTCATAAGACAAATTGCATGCATTCTTTACTGGGTTTAAAGTTTACTTCGCTGTTGACAATTGTCGCATCATATTATTAGTTCATATGTATATGGTATATGTAACGCAAAATCTAGATCTTGAAACTTCTTTAATAATGCAGTAGGAATCAATCGATGGCATTTCAGAAGAGATTCTCAATGCGGTCAATTCAAAGAAATGCAAAAGTATACAAACACTTTGTATACTGACCCACTGATGAGTTCTTTTCTTGAAGTGGCGCTTTATAAATGCCAGATTAAGGTCACAATTGCAATTACAAAGCAAGGTCTATCTTAATTAAGAACCAAGGTCTTTTATCGGTCGTTAATGCTAACTAACGTGAAACGGCTATTTTCGACTTCCAGAAGTTAAACTGTAAGGCAATTAACTAGATAATTAATCTGTTCAGTGCATCAGTCAGTGACATCCTGTAGAGTAGTCAGTTTTAATAAGACTCCTTCCTAAATAGGCCTATATGCAGAATGCTTGTATGCAGCTGTACTAGTAGCATCGAGGGTTTAAAGACCTCTTATGGCTGCCATGGCCTTTAACCTCACCTCATCTCAGAAATTGCTACCAGTACACAGTGAGATACTTATACTTTATTCGCTAGATGACCTAAATATACACATGACTTTGATGTGTTCCTACAGCGTCCACAGAGAATTGCGACGCTAATAATTATCTTTGTTAATTATCATGTGATTATTTTAACAGCATCACATCAGGCAATTGAGTCTACCTTGCCTATAATAGCCTAAAAGAATTCAGTTTCTAACCATAGTTATAATTTGCATTATATACTATTTTAAATGAAGGTAAAACTTACGAAATGTCAACCAATCTTTGCCGAGTTAGATTTCTGCTAATGAAGAAGAGCTCGACGATTTGATAATGAAAGGGTTTTTGGAAAGTAAAACTGCTTGACTTTTCAAAAGAGAAGAATTTACGAAAGAACGAAATCCAATAACAAAGTAGGCCTAACAGAATGATCGGAAATTTATACAGCGCCACTCAAAGAAACTCCCGACTTGACAAACAAACCACGGTGAAACGCTTGCGGAAAAGAGGGAAAGATAGGCCGAGGAGTTCATGTTCCAGGTGCAAAGCAACTTATTCCAGGACGACGGATCAACCACAGCAGAACTTCTATGCTGGACCGTGGAAGTTGGGGCAGGTGGACCAACCAAAGTCACCTTATACGCAACAGAGACAAGGAATCTGCCATCAGGGAAGGAAGAGACCAAGATAGAGCTCCGAAAGATAAAATGATGCACAGCCTGCAAGACAATTGAGCATTGCGATCTTAAATTCAAAGGGCTTCTGCCTAGATAACCAGCGCAATTCTTCCCACATGGAACTATACAGATATGATCAAACCTAGGTCTATTATATTTTATCAGTCAGCCGAACAGCAGCATTTAAAACAGACTGGATGCGATTAAGTTTCTCCTGATGTATATAGGACTATAGGTTTCTCTTCATAACATGTCCAGTGCATTGGAAAGACAACTGCATTAGGCTGTCTTATGTTCGTATGTGCAACCAACGATGTACATTGCACAACTTAGCACATCAATGCATAATTATATGGGTATATACGTGTATCAATGCATATGTATGCGTATATTTATTACGTATAAATATGTATGGTGTATCTATGTATATACTTGATGTAAATATGTATATATGTACGACATTATACATTTGTATGTATGTATGTATGTATGTATGTATGTATGTATGTATGTATGTATGTATGTATGTATGTATGTATGTATGTATGTATGTATGTATGTATGTATGTATGTATGTATGTATGTATGTATGTATGTATGTATGTATGTATGTATGTATGTATGTATGTATGTATGTATGTATGTATGTATGTATGTACATTGTACATTGTACGTGTATGTATGTATGCATGTATTATACATGTACGTATGCGTGTATGTGTGCATGCTTGTATCTATACGTATGTATGTTTTGACAGAGAAAGAACCGTCGAGTGAGTAGAGTTATAGGCTGGAGGCGACGTGCGCTGTTGTTGAAGACATCGCATTGCGGTTCTTCAGGCGCTATATAAAGAAGCCCATTCGGTCAAGTGATGTCCAGTCTATTACTTGCTCGGACAAATGGTCAGCTGGCAGTGACAAATATTTCCGCGGGCCTTGCGCGGACTGACGAGACTCGATTGAAGTTCACCTCTCCCGTGGCTCCTATAAAAGACAATAAACTCTATTGATGGTGCTGCTCTCACTTCCCGCCATTGCCAGCTGACAGACGATAATGTGCTGCACTCTGTCGATGAAGCCTACGCTGATGCCTCTTTAGGAATACTCAAGACGCTGGTGTGTAAGTTAGGGAACCAGCGAAGAGCGATAATTGAAGGAATGAGCGATTCGGGTCTGGGGATGATGTCCTTCGAGGAAATGAACACAGAGGTCGTTTTTAGTCGTAAATTGAATACATCGTTTTGATTTTAAGTATGCTGAGGCTGAGCAATTGAAGTTGCTTATACCAGGTTCCCATGGCTGCCTTTCGGGGTTGGATGGAGACAAAACAGCCTTATGCAATACAAAATTAATAAGATAGAAGTAATACAGTCCTGTGCAAAACAAACATGGCTGATGTGCTGGATATTAACTGTCGCAATACGAGGTTCCAACTTGACAGGGAAGCAGCGCTGAGCATAAGGTGATGTGCTGTTGGCAACTGTGGGAAGGAAATATTTAAATGTATACGTGCGAATTGCATGAGGAAACAAATCTTCAATGGAGGCGGGGGTAGCCTGAACCAATACGGGAAAGACTGACCATCGATGACGCCGAGCAATTGTAAATGAAGAACGAGCGCTCTACCGTGTAATCGTATCATAATCGTAAACTCTAACTTTCTAAAGCGGTATACAAATTGCATCTGTTTGATTAAGTGAGCACATGTTAGGAAAATCTGTCCTGCTGCGTTGGATGTTTATGTAGTGTCTGCTCTTCAATCCATTCAGTTCAGTCCAATCCAATCCATTCGGGCCATTTCTATAGCGCCCTCATCTTATTGCGCAGGGCATCAGTCGGTGGTCGACTTCAAGCAAAATCACATTCCGAAATCGTAATCATTTTTAACAAATCCACGCAGTCAAAATCTTAAGTTAGACCCTGAGTCTGGAATATGGGCTGCGAAGGACATCCTGTTCGAAACAGATCCCACTCCTCACCTAAACGACTTAAGGTCTACAAGTAGCAGAGCGGAGAGCCCCGGAAGCGAAATCTAGAGTCGATATGGGTTGACAACAGAGAAATAACGAGTATCCAGGGCTTTTTTGGCTGGGGGCACCATATGAATAAGAGGAGAGGGTGGTTGGCTGTTCATTGTGTATTACTTTAAAAAATATGAGGCAAATTTTAAACTGGATTCTTTGTTCTAGATGTGGCTTTCTATTGTATTGTATTGTATTGTATTGTATTGTAATTACGAATTTATAAAGCGCCTCTCGCAGTTCAACCTAATCAGAGGCGCTCCCAGTGCGAGGAGCTCCGTGAGAAAAGAAAAGTCTTAAGACAGAGAGAAGTAGCAGAAATGCCCCCAGTTATAAGACCTGAGAACGAGTCATGGAAGGAAGATCCCACGACCATGGTAACTGGCTGACAGTTTCAGAAACAGATATAGATCAAGACAAAGAGCAGACGACTTATAGAAGACTGAATCTTTTGAAACCACAAATAGCAAAGCATAAGTGAATGGCCTGACAAAACCAGTGGAGACATACTGCTGATCGATACAGAATATATGAATGGGCGATTACTTGTATAGTAGTAAATATTCTTTATCTCATAACGTCATAGTCAGAAGACTTGTCTAAATTAAGCTGACAAGTGTAGCCTGTAACACCTAAACGACGAGTATATGTGTATACTAACAGTGATTGAGAAACCAACGCAGCTCGTCGTTAAGGTGCTAACATGTGAAACAACTCTACCTAGTTGATCTTGTGTTCTCATCTTCAACTATCGATATAAATTTCAATGGAAACAAAGCGATCCTGACGACAAATTCCGAAAATTTATTCACGAAGTTCTGACTGAAGTATACAGTAATACGTGATATCGATGTCTGCGAAAGCCTGCGATCAGAAGTTAAGATAATAAATACTCACTTATGATAATTGAGTATAAAAGAAACCATGCCCTGGGACAGAGGAGGACAGGACTCAACGGAAGACAAGAGTTATGACACTTGGAGGGAAAAGTTTTATTCACAAAAACTTGGAAGGTCAGAGTTAATGAGAATCATGTCTTACGGACGTCCAAATCATCCCAATTAGATTAACAAAGTTATGACTCATGACATCAAGCTAAGATGTTTGATGACACGAGTCAACAGAACTCGAGAGTCATTATGTCGAATTTAAAAGCCTTCAGTCACTGAAGCTGTATGCTTTAGAGTCATGAGTCAGATGACGTCATGAGCAGGTGACGGCATGAGTCGTGAGACGTCATGAGTCAGAGGACGTCATGAGTCCGGAGACATAATGAGTCCGCAGACGTCATAAGTCCGGAGACGTCATGAGTTGGGAGACATGATGAGTTGTGAGATGCAATGAGTCAGGAGACGTTATGAGACAGGAGACGTCATGAGTCATGATACGTTATCAGTAATGAGACCCATGAGTCATGAGACTTGGATGAGGTCTTCCTGGTCCACATCGTCATTTGACGTCGTATCCGAATAGAAGTTCTGTTCTGCTGGTTCCATGCTCTCATCCGGAAGTGACGTTTCGTAGAAATCCGTCTGCAGTGCGTATCTGTCCCGCGAGGTGTCGCACTCGTCGCGAGCCTCGTTCTGGACAATGAACCCGGCGTCGGGCGCCAAACGACATTCGTTGCTGACGTCACTGAGGTCGGGATGGGGGTTGTCTTTGCTCGGCAGCGTGACGTCACGGCTTCCGCCGGAAGACAGAAGTTCGCGCTCTTTGCTGTTGCGCCATTTCATTCGACGATTCTGGAACCAGATCTTGACCTGAAGAAAGTAAGATAAAGATCTGCCTTCAAAATCAAAAAGCATAAACACTCACGAGAACTTCTCACTGCCTTTGAAAAAGTCTTAAAAGGTGCTAAATAAATATCTACCTATGTAGGCCTACAGAGACAAAATAAACATTTGAAAAGTTGATGATGATATAACTCCCTATGATTTGATGATTTCATTTAACTCCCTATTTTCTTAGAGACAGACCTCATAACTTTAACCTCCCTGATAAAGACTCACGAAACTTTATTTCTCCTATGTTATTCGCCAACTCATACTAAGCTATTACTTCCTCAGTTCTATTTTTCATGTACACCTACAGCGTTTTGCCTGTTGTTCTACATAATAAACGAATATAAACATAAACATGATGAATGTCATCCGACAAGAGGTAATAGGCCTTACATTTTACATACTCTATCCCACTCTTTCCATATAATGACAACGTGTCGCCTAATCAATATTCAGTTAGCTTGTTCTCAAACAACTGTGTGAAAGTTTTATATGTACATTATGTATGTGGTATGATTTTGTGTATGTATGAATGGATGTATGTATGTATGAATTCATTCATTCATATGGAGAATTTATATAGCGCCTCTTCAAGGCTAACTACTCAGAAGCACTCCCGACCCAACCCCGGCACAGTCTTGAGATTTGAATAAAATGTGGCGGAATGGGTGCTTGGGACCAAGCGAAGCGCTACAGGGAGCCCATTCCAGATTGCAGGGCCAGCGATGGAAAAATCACGGCGCTGCCTAAGGGCGGTCCGTGAGCGGGGAACTAGAAGCTCAGCCTGCTTAGAAGAGCGCAGGGAACCACGCCGCTGGATGTTCAGGGTGGAGCGGCAATGCTCTCGCAAATACACAGGGGCCTCACCCACAAGGCAGCGCCACACTAGGGCAGAGACCCGATAGGCAATACGCTGCGGGATAGGAAGCCAATGCAAAACATCCCGCATGTACTCGGTGACATGGCCAAATCTCGGGATGCGACCAATAAGGCGTGCCGCTGCGCGCAACACCCGGTCCAAGCACCCAATCCGAGCCGCTGGGAGACCAAGGTAGAGAGTACTGCAATAGTCAAGGCGAGATACAACAAATGAATGGACAAGCGTGGAAGCAGCAGTGGAGGTTAGAGAGCGAGAGACTACTCTAAGCTGGCGCAGCTGATAGTAGCAGTTACGGCAAAGCAGGTTTATGTGTTGCGTAAAGGTCAGCTCTTGGTCCAGTATGACACCAAGGTCTCGGACCGAAGATGAGAAAGTGAGCAATGGAAACTCCAGGGCCAGAGCCTCCAAGTCAATCTTGGCAAGCTGCTGGCGTGTGCCGAACCAGATTAGCTGGGTCTTAGCAGGATTCAGACACAAACGGTTGGAAGACATCCAGTCCTCCAGGACCTTGATAGCGCGGCTCATGGTACGGACCGCAGTTATGGCTGCTGAGGCAGGACAGTGCAGATATGCCTGCAAGTCATCCGCGTACGACTGACTCAGGACTGCACTTGCCGCCAGGAGGGGACCAAGGTCAGCAGTATAAATTATGTATAAGAGTGGACCCAGGACGGAACCCTGGGGCAAGCCATACGGGGCAGGAACCCATGCAGACTTAGTGGCCCCATAGACTACAGAGAAGGAACGGTCTCGCAGGAAGGAGCTAAGCCAACCAAGAAAACCACCAGAAAGACCAAATGAGATAGAAAGCCGTCCAAGAAGAATGTCGTGATCGACTCAGGACTGCACTTGCCGCCAGGAGGGGACCAAGGTCAGCAGTATAAATTATGTATAAGAGTGGACCCAGGACGGAACCCTGGGGCAAGCCATACGGGGCAGGAACCCATGCAGACTTAGTGGCCCCATAGACTACAGAGAAGGAACGGTCTCGCAGGAAGGAGCTAAGCCAACCAAGAAAACCACCAGAAAGACCAAATGAGATAGAAAGCCGTCCAAGAAGAATGTCGTGATCGACAGTGTCGAACGCGGCACTGACATCTAACAAAGCTAGGAGGGTGACCTCTGACCTATCTATCGCCCCATAATGACCTATCTATCGCCCCATAAACTGAATGGATGCATGTATGTATTTAGGTATACATGTATGCATGTATGTGTATATGTATGTATGTATGTATGTATGTATGTATGTATTGAGGTATGCGTGTATACATGTGTGTGCATATGTATGTATGTATGTATGTATGTATGTATGTATATACAATTCATACATACAATGTCATACATATTATTTTAAGTATTGCCCGTCTTGTTCAGTGTTGTCCGGCGTTAACGTCACCCCAGCTATACGTGTGTACGCGATCTAGGAGTCTACGTACATTGATAACCACTTATAGCTAATTCCACACGTCAACCGCCTGTCTATTACCATCGTCATCGTTAGCTATACGCGCCGTTCGTCGTTCGCTTTCTAGATACTGCGTACCAATCGCTGACTTCCTCGGCCGATCCACCCTGCGTTTGGCCACCTCTGGAAACTTATAACAGGCCCTATTATCCGCACCTCATTTGGTGCTCGGGGCTTTTTCTGCTCCGAGTCTCCGACGCAACTGTCTGGAATGCCTTGCCGACTGTCATCCAAAAAAAATTTCTCTCCAAATAACTAGTTTTAAAGAGATGCTTAAAGCCTTTTTGTTTAATGGATCTAGTTAATGACTTGTCTCGATTATCGTACATCTAGACTTCTAGAGTATCGTTCAGGATCGTTGCAAGCGCTTTTGAGGTTGTGCAAATTCTATAGTATACGCGTTAAAAGTGTCTGTTTACTACTACTACTACTACTACTACTACTACTACTACTACTACTACTACTACTACTACTACTACTACTACTACTACTACTACCAATAATAATAATAATAATAATAATAATAATAATAATAATAATAATAATAATAATAATAATAATAATAATAATAATAATTATTATTATTATTATTATTATTAATATTATTATAAGTATACATGTACTTTTGTGCGTACGTACGTATAGGCCTAAATACCCACAAATGTATGTATGTGTGTATGTATGTATGTATGTAGGTAGGTATGTATGTATGTACTTATAATACGTACATAAGTACCTACGAATGTAAGCACGCATGTGTGTATATTTTTGTATGTATGTATCTGAACACATATGCATGTATAGCGCCTTTTAAATATCGTTCGGAACATAACAATATGTTTATCAAACAGTCAAAAAAGATGTGCCGGAAGTTTATCTGAAAATTTCTATTGGATCAGTCGGAATGGTTCATATTTCCAGCGGAAGTCTGCTCATGATGGAAGTACCGGATGCAATATGTTACTTATTTAGCGCCCTTTCTTATGTTGCTGATGCTGATGGTAAATTAGGAAACTTACTGATGCTGCTGGTGACGAAAGGTCAAGAAAACATAACATTTGTCCATTGACAGCATCATACACACGCAGACAAACAGATGCAAAGACATGCAGACAGACACACATACACAAAGACTGACAAAGACTATCAGGTCATTCTATTCCCATCCTGAATTCAACTCTTATGTCAACTGCGCTCCTGCTGGGAGCCTTTCCTCGGCGACAGATGATAGATAGGCGTTGTATACAAATTGCCAGATCGATGAAGATCTTCGATATCCTGTCACCATACAAATGTCTCTCAATTATACCATTTATGACTGCGATCGAGTCCTATTACGCGGGACACATTAAACAACATTTCGAATAACGCGAACGGTTATCGATTCCCGGCAATAAGTTTTCGCCCACCCCTTTCGCCAGCAGACGACTATTTGTACTATTTGAACGATTTTCTCAAAGATGGCTGCCTGATGAACGACTTCTCATTACTCGCCGGACCAGAAGGCAAGTAATTAAACGGCAAAGGACAATTGAAATAATTAAAACTCATTCGCCGAATGAAGAATAAAATCGATCTCGTAAATCAAGGAACTTTTCTGTAGACCAAGAGTCGTTTCACTTGATGAATACAATTATTCTATTCGAGTCCAATTTGTGCCGACAGAAAACCAACGACCAATTATTTCCAATGCGCTATCTGTTGGCCTAAATAAACTTACACGAGAAGAAATATATAATTGCAATTTTGTATGTATTGCACAAGCAGCAGCAGACTGAAATGATTAGAACAATTTGTCCAGCAAATGAGTAACAATTAAAAGTAAAGTTTCTGTATTGATATACTCTTCAAGTCACAGAAACTTAATGCGTGTAGCCTAACACGGAGTCAGCTTGCATTAAAGTGTGCGCTATAGACTTAATTGTTTTTACCCATAGGTTCAATTACCAAGATGTTTACAGTAGATCCGAATAACATAATTAGGCCAATACCACGAAATAAAAAAAATCTAGTAGGCCCCTATCCGTTTAATGTGCATGCTTCGAAAAAAAGACAGAATTGATTTAAACAAAGTGTTACCGTAAATTAAACAAATTTTTCTTGGCATTTTTCTTGCTTCTTGTCATTGCTCTGAATCACTTGTGCGAGCTACTCTGCACAATGATTCATGGATTTAAGAAAAACAGTTATATAGCGCGTTACTTAGGAAACTCTCCAAATGCAGTGGCAGAGCCTATAGTAGATGGTGTCGTCGATTGCAGACATTGTTTGCATTTAGTCTTCATCATGAAAGACTCCTTCGAGAGAGGACTTCCTTTGAAGGCCCGTGCCAGGGTCAAGTACCTCAGCGACCCTCTTTCTCTCTCTCTTCGTAAGCCGGGGTGCGTGAATATAAAGGGGCGGTCTGGCGGGAGACGTGGAACCGGGTGCTAATAACAATAACACGACCGATTCTTGTTTCCTGTTCGGATTTATCGGTTCATTGTGCGCCTTTAATCTGACGTCTTCGGTGATTAACGATCGCCGCCAGAGGTCGACGCAAAGGCCTGAGCGACGTTCAGTCCAATTAGCCCTTCTGGCCGTGGTCAGTGTCTGGCTTTGACAGCGACCACTAGGCGCGTGTGCTGGTCAGTCTAAGGTCACTTGGCTCGCGCTGACCACTGAGAACCAAGACGGAAGGTTGGAGCCTGGTGGATGCGAGGAATATATTTTCTATGACGGAATGACGTCATCGTTGTCGTCGTTATCAGCAGTATAACTGTCTTTGTTGTAGCAATCATCATCATCATCATCGTCATCATCATCATCATCATCATCATCATCATCATCATCATCATCATCATCATCATCATCATCATTATCATCATCATCACCACCACCATCATCATCATCATCATCATCGTCATCATCATCATCATCATCATCATCACCACCACCACCACCACTAACACCACCACTAACACCACATCACCACCACTACCATCACTTGCCTAAAGGCGCACCTCTTTCAATCTGCCTTGCAAATGTAACCATGCCTCGGCCCCTTCTGAAGATTCGAAAAGGCCCTATATAATACCCAAATACAGACAGGGCGAGAGCCAGACAGACAGACGGACAGACAGACAGCCAGGTACACAGATTCACTAAGTCACAACGCTAAACGACGCTTTGAAAGACGCCATTTGTTGCTTTCACTGCATATGCGTATCTATGTACTGTGATGTCCGGTCAGCACCAATTTGTGGGGCAAAGTTTACGCTCTTGTTTCACTGTCATCCTCATCATCCTCATGCCATGGTCTAGAAATAGACCTCTAGGAATCAATTAGTGGTAAGGTGTCAAAAGAAAAGCTATGTGAAATACGTCATTGTCGTATTTCTTTATACCATTGTTGTTACTAATCATTATAGATAATGTTGTTATGGAAAAAATAATTAGTGTATATATGCATATATATATATATATATATATATACATTATGCACAAATATATTATATGATGATGTGTATATACCTGCGAGTCTTTGAGTCCTAGTTTCTCGGCAAGCTTCTTTCGGTCTGGTTTACTGATGTATTTTTGTTTCTGGAAGACCTTTTCAAGACCTTTCCTCTGGAAGTCGGAGAAGACGGCTCTGCGAAGCATTCCTCTGCGGGGCTTGCCCCTCATTCCGCCGAGGAAAGACAGCGCCCCCTGCAGGCCCAACATTGCACCACCTAACAGATGAGACAGATAGGCTCCGCATATTGCACAACATATTAAACTGTCGATGAAGGTAAGTTTCAAATGTTACAGCGAATTACAATGTCGATGAAGGTAAATTTCAAATGTTACAGCGAATTACAATGTCGATGAAGGTAAATGTCAAATGGTACAGGAATTACAATGCCGATGAAATTAAGTTTTAAATGTTACAGCGAATTACAATGCCATTGAAGTTACGCTACACCCGCAGCTGAACGACTGATGACGATACAAAGCATTATAACGGATTATGGTGGTGATGGAGATACAATTAAAGTAATTTCTTAGTCTTCTTGATGAAGATATAGATTCAACTATTGCACAGCATGTTAAACTGCCGATGAAGATATAATGCTTAAAATGATAAAAAAAGGTCTTCTGCATTGTAGGAGCTGAAAAATACTGGGAGGGTTGAACATTATATCCGTTTTTACAAACTGATGTCAACGAAATTTGAAAGCAGTTGATTTCAACGCTAGCAGTTTTGCAAGTCGGACTCGAATCAAAATCAATTCCTTTGTTGAGAAAATTCAGAAATGCATACATGGAAATGTCTTTTCTTTGTCACAGACTCAGAGTCAAATAATGTTAAATCACATTAGCACAACTGAGGGGGTTTGGAAACGACTCTCCTGCATGGGATGTGCAAAGAAGACTCAAACTGGGGGTCCTAAGAAAGACTAGGGGGTTGAACCGCCCCAACCTCCCGACACTTCCTACCTAAACGGTTAATTTAGTTCTTGCACTTAATGCGAACTGTGCGTTTTTGTATTTGATCGACGTTGTGCAAGTTCAATAACCGCAGCACAACATCGTCTCATTGCCCGTTTTCTTCTATCAACACTCTCATGTAGTGCTTTTGCTACATTCCCTAAAATGCGCTATATAGATTGATAGACACACATTAATATATACATATAGATCAATGATTTTCTTGCACTAGAACAATCTGAGAGTTTCAGTCCTTTCTCTTTGGACATACATACGAATATAGATGCTTCTAAACAGGAAAATAAAACATCACAGATGCAGATTAATTGTGTTTTTGATGGTCATATCGAACATTACTGCAACACCCGAATTGCTCGGAATATTACCTGGAAAGTAGGAGCCTTGTTTGAAAGGATCGACATGGGAGTCGTATGGTAACCGTAATAGCCCTGGCGGCGGGAAGTGACCCCCAAAGACGCTGTCTGCTGGGTGCGGAGGACCCTGGAGATGCAGACCCCCACACGATTTGTTCAGTTGATGAGGGTAGACGACCGACCCAGGAGGCATAGTGGCGAAGACCCCGGAGTAGTAGCCGAGGGCTGCTGCTGGTGCCATCAGGGTCGTCGGCTGGTGCATGGATTGACCCCCGTGTGGGTGGGAAGCTGCAGAAACATTTACGATTGACGGAGAAGAATTTGTCGACGCACCTGTAATAAGAAAAAACCGAAATTATTTGCCACAGGAAAACATGGACGGCATAGAACATGCGTTTGCTTATCAACTTTGCTCTGAGCTTCAACTACTGCTTGGTACAGCATGTGAAATTGAGAAATTGTTACCATATCCAGTAACCCCCAAGTAAAATGTGCTTGTATGTTTGGTTGACGTTGCTGAAAACCTTCCAATCTCTAAAACCCCATGCATGCAATCTAAAGGGAGATGCATACGTTTGTGTATGGGCGTGAGGAATTTTTTAAGGGAGTGGGGCAACATTTTTATAGGGAGGGCAACATTTTTAGGGGGAATATGACTTGTTTTGCATAAAAAAATAGCATAGAAAAAAAGTATAAATAAATAATGATCAAGGACTTTACCTAACTAATTTAGTTTTTTCGCATTGACTATCGTGTTGGGACGTTGTAATAATCATAATAATCAAGATTTTATTTTTGTAAGATATTTGCACAATCGGGGGATGCCCCTTGCCTCCCTCCGGACCCCCATGCTTGTGTGATAAGATACGGTCTTGTATAGTTGTCTATGGTGTAAGGTAACGCCAATACAATATATTGAAATTAAATCTAAACCAAATTCTTAGTTAACAGAAATGCTCTTGATGGGCGTGCATGAATTTCGTTTCTGTTTCCTTCTGTTTTCCACGCCTCTATTTCCATGCCACCTGTTCGAACGTGTATTGCGTAATCAGTTCGAGAGCAACTCGGATGAGTTTTTTTGAAGAGGTGCTATATAAATAAACACTTACACTTACAATGACAATAAAAATTCTGTCCTAAGGGCATGGAACTCTCTTCCGGCGAACTTTCGCTCTGCAGCGTCTGCAGTTTGCCTTTAGTTCTCAACTATAAGCCTATCCATCTCATTTGAAACAATTAAAACCACATCGCATTTAAAATGCACTCCACTGTAATTGTCTACAGCCATCAGGACCGACAGGCGGGTTTGAAGTTAGGCGTGTATACGGTGAGCGAAAATGTTTTTGAAGGTCCGCATATTTATATCGGGATTGACGATGGTTTCGAAGTGCTAGACTAGAGCGATGGTTATTTACAAAAAGCTTAAAGTTAGGCAAATGAGAGATCTATAATGACTATAACCAAGACGTCATGTGCTTTGTTTTCCTCATACGCGGGGTTTAAGAAATGGAAGATATCCTGCAGTATGAATTCGAACAACCCAATGCAGGAAATGGTTGTTACTGGATTCACACTCCAACGGAAATGCCTTTCCTTGAAAACGTGTGGATATATTTCGTTCGTTTGTTGAATATTTTGTTTATTTGTTGTAATGGTAGAGCAACATTTAACCTACCGTCAATTGGCAATACTATATAATTATCATAGGCCTATATCAGAGTTTCTGAACTTAGTATCGTTGGGAAAAATATGTATGCCGCAGAAGATAACTGCATGCATGAGAAGTGCTTAAGCTTTGCTTCCTTATACAAGTTATATTTTCTTATACGGACATTTTGTCCTGTGGACTGTTTAATAAGCGACACATGTAGGCTATACTCTGTCCTTTCACACAACAGACTACTATCAAAGAATCTCAAATGACATGATAAGAGAAATACTGAATACCCGAACTGGATTGTTGTGTCATTTTGGGCGAGATTTCTGACGAAAGGATGGCGCTGACTCCAAACTTTAAGTACGGTTTTGTGGTGGAGCCATCAGAGGTCATGGAACAGGTTGACGATGGAAACACCTGGGACAACGGAGGTGGTGGAGGAAGTGGAGACGAGGAGGATGTTCTTGCAGTTGGAGTCCGACACATTTCAGGCACCACATCCGTTCTCGTCTTGTCCTCTGCTTCGTTGCCAAGGAAGTCGTCCTGTCTGTCCCTCTGCCTCTTCATTGTCCTCATCAGACCAGAGGACGACGACGGAGGACTGTAAGACTGGACTCGGTTGGGCGTCGACGTGGCAAGGATGTTGTGTCCTTGGTGTTTGGACGGATGGACGCATCCGACGATGGTAGAACCATCGATGGTCGATCCCTGGTGGCTGCGAGCGCTGGCCAGAGCAGCATGAAGGTGAAACTGTCTCTCCCGGAACAGCGTTTCCAAGAGCAAGGCAGAGGGTCCTTCAACGCATCCCTCGGCCACTCCTTCCCCGTGACGCCGCATCTGCGTCGACGATGACCCGCGCATCAGCCCCGGATAGATGGACGTTCCGTTCGACAGCGGAAACATTTCGCGTGACACCAAATACAACCGGAAGTGGCGTCAGCGTTTCAACGAACAAACACAGCCGGAAGGAGAAGAAGCATTGGCCTTTAAAGGGACAAACTATGGCTTCCTATTGGTCGACGCCGTGCGCAGACGCATCCCTAATATTCCGAACACAACTCATCGCCAATTTAATAAGTCGACAATTAATTGATCGCGCCGAGTTTGTCATTTCTGCACACAGTGGCGGCGGCAGCGTCGTCTGCTTCGCGGCCGGTGATTGGTCGCTGACAGGAATCAATTTAACTGTCACGCGCCGATTAGCGACACCTCGCGTGCGCTTCGACGCCCTCTGGCGGCCGAGGGGCGATGCAGGGACGGGCCCGAGCGTGGGATATTGTTCGCGGAAAGGGCGTAGCGGACGCCGGACCAATGAGCCGTGATTGACCACCGGCTGCTGCTCGATCCGTCCTGTAAAACGCGCGCAATTTCGTGGTCATGACGGACGGGTACGCCGCGTTTCTCACGCCGCTCGCGACCAAATTAGTCGGCGAATCGTTGGTAAATTGATACTTGATAAAGAGTATTACGGATCCGGAAACGTTATGAGAAGAGAACGGGGCATGAAGGGAAACGGAAGACGCAATAGGATTTAATAAATCTCTATGTTGCATTAAGCTCTATGCTATATGAAATGGCGGTATGTTTCGACGGCTCGAAACGCCAGACGGATCCAATATTCCGTTAATCGGCCGGAATCAAAAGAAAGCCGTATCGTGGGACGTGGCCAGAATGCGCATTGCTCGAATGGCGGGGCAATTTATTGTAGCTGCGAGACCCGTACCCTCAATATTGGCAATCTGCTTGAAATTGTTGTTGTCATGGACGGTTTCTATAAAAATAAATAATATTTTGAAATAGACGCGTAACAGCTGCAAGCGATAATATGGCACTTGGCAGAGTGTGTAGAAACTGCGATATGTCCACTGCAGGGGTATAAGCCAGGGTGTGGTTTGATGAAACGGTGTCTTTATGAGGTCAGATGGAAGACCTTCGCACACCTAAGCATATCATACAGTCCACATCTGCCTCACGCGCACACTTATTGCAATGTTCGTACATTTTCGAATTAAGTACTGTTGCTCCCAACGGCTGCCTTTAACAGCTTCAACCGTTGCAAATTTAATATAAAATCGTGTTGTTGTATATAGTGGACATTTATGGTTGTATATATATAGGCCCTGGTTTGAAGTAATGCCTTCGAACAGTTTTACAATGATCTTTAGATATTGATTGTTTCCCTGGACCGGACTTCTCTGCACGGCACAGCTTAAACACATCGCTGTGCTTGGTCCAACTTTCTGGATGAAATAACTTGCCTATATATAGTACCCCGAAACACGAGCTCATTGCATGGGCGTCCGCAGGAAATTTTCAGGGGTGGGGCAAAATTTTTGTTGGGGCGCAAAATGGCGCTTTTGCATAGCTATTCATGAACACATAACACGTGACAACTTTAAAAATAAATAATGGTCAAGGACTTACCTAAATAATTAAGCGTTTTTTGCATTGAAAATCTTGTTGCCAAGTTGTTGGGAATGTTGTGATAATCATAATAATCAAAAGATTTTATTCTTGTAAAATATTTGCAAAATCCAGGGGGCGGCAAATGCCCCCTTGTCTTTCTTCTATTCCGTAAGGCTTAAGCGAAAGAAAACTATTTTGTTCGACCCTGCTATCTGTCGTTAGACCGAGAGAGCCTCGACCCGAATCTCTCTTGAAGAGGCGCTATATAAATCCTCGAAGACATTTACAATCGGATTGATGGTTATGAACCTTTCACCCACATAATTATAATAGATCGTCTAAAAATAAACGCTTTGTTTGCTCGTGAAGGATTCAATCATATATCGTTTTCTTCACTTCGTTAAAAAATCATTTCGCTATCAGAGGAAGTTCAACAGTACCAATAGATGTAGTTTCTCCTCTGTCGCATACGCTCAGAGTGAGAGTTGTCGGGGGTTCAACCCCTAGTCTTTCTTAGGACCTCCAGTTAAGTCTTCATGCATTGCACACCCCATGCAGAGGGGTCGTTTCCAACCCCGTCAGTTGCCCTTGTGTCAATATTGTGTGAATATATTTAGCATTTTCTTTCACAAATCGCTTTGTGGGTTACTAATAAAGTAATGCTCTGGTTTAGTGTGAGATTTGTGACCATGTGAATTGTATACTAATAAATTTGGTCAACTCATTACTTAGGCCTAAAGGAGTTTAAACGTTCTATTGCATTTTTAATTTTCTCAGTTTGCAAAATACGGATAAGCTATTCAACTCCACATGAATCAATCTCATCAAAGCCTCTCTCCCCCCCCCCAAGTGCTTTCCTACAATTTTCACATTGTATGCACTATATACCCCAACAACAAAGCAGAGGTGTTACTACCCGTCCCGTCCTGTCCCTCCATGTCACCAGTAAACATCAGCTGACGCTTTGCGTATTACGGTGACAGGATTTTTGGGAATGACGCAATTCTGCAGGAAAGATAGAAAAGACTGGAGAACGCTTGATTATATATTATGTAACGACTTTTATAAATCAATAACATTATCTGTTTATATATTGTGAGGTGGATTAGTCATCAGTTAGGAATCCAAGACAAAAAGTATCTTTCGGATGACACACAAAAGCACCAATCCAACAATTAGACATCCCTTCTTTACTGGTCACGTGGCTTACCTCGTCTTCCAAAACCGTGCATTAGTTTAACTTGACGTCTATTCCCTTATCTTACATTGTCTTATTGGGCTTTGACTTGCTATACATTACCTTCCCTGCCTTATACCTTACTTTGCCTCAATGTGCCTTACCTTTTTTGTTCCTTTACTTGCCTTACCTGATCCTTACCTCACCTGTCTATTCAGAGTGATTTAAGATCGTGTCAGAATATAGCTTACTATTAAGTTTTACTACGATTGATATTTATTGTTACAGAGCATTGTGTTCTTTGGTTTTTGACAACCTCTAGTCGGATACCGGACGGTGTTTATATAACGATATTAGGTGTTTCAATGCAACTGCATTTGGCATTGCCCTCCTTCCAAACTTCAGAAGAGCACACACAACCCTTAACCATACGACAGAACATCGATGGCGCTGAGCCATTGTACGTGAAGGTCTTGCTCAAGGTCCTTACACAATGACCGCCTGAGTGGAGGATCGAACCTGTGTACTCTCCGCGTAACAGGTCGATCGCTCCTTTCGGCTACAGTTCCACACTATATATCTCCACTAGAGGAAAACCCACTCGTTCGAGCGTAAAATCCTGGCATTAGCGACTTATGGTCGTTATGCAACACATTGGAAGAGTCTGATAGCTCAGCAGATATATTCCGTTTGCAAACAACGTCCTTATGTCACTCAACGCCCATTAGTCTAAGTAAGTAGATTCGTTTATATCCGCCGGTCAACACTTTCCCGCCAGATGACGTTACGGTTCGCAGGTATTATCCTAAAACGACGAGCGTAACATAGCGCAGCAAACAGCGATCGCTGCGTCGAATAGGATAACAGTCTCTGCTAAGCTGTCTTTCCCTGCGGGAAATCAGCGCTAGTGACACCTTACGACGACAACTAGGGATCGGCCCCAGGTGAGAGTTGGGGATAATTGACGACGGCGTGGGTTGGAGGGATATGTCACGGAGTTGCGCAACCGACTAACCCCTTCAGCCTCTGGTGCATCCGTGGTCTTCAGTTGGTACAACACCCTGTTGCGGTCCCAGTTGCCCCTCGATCGCTCATCTCGCGTCAGTGAACTATCTGCCTCAATCTGGGCGTAATTTCGTTGGTGAGATTTAAGCGAAGGTGTCCAACCGTGAGATCGGTCCATTAGTGGTCCATGAAAACCCTTCAACGGCACCACCCTAGTTCATAGTCCTCATACCCCATGTACTCGACCTTCCAGTTCTGCCTTGGGTGACTATTTATACAGTATATGGGTATCATTAGGACAGGAAAGATTTTGATGTGCTAACGACGGTGCCAAAGAGATAAACACGCATCAGCTATTATTGAACAAAGCAACCATCCATCTGTTCATTAAATAAATTATATCTATGTCGTACATTGTAAACTCAAACTATGTGATGTATTTCTGTATTTTATAGACATACACATATGTATTTAACTCTACATAGATATGTGTGTGTGTGTGTGTGTGTTTGTGTGTGTGTGTGTGTGTGTGTGTGTGTGTGTGTGTGTGTGTGTGTGTGTGTGTGTGTGTGTGTGTGTGTGTGTGTGTGTGTGTGTGTGTGTGTGTGTGTGTGTGTGCGGATCTGGAAATTGTAAAACACCTGTTAAGTATCTTGCGAAACTGCATGAGAAAGTGGTTTGTATACATGCAGTGCGTCTTTAAGATACTCTAACACCTGACATATATAGTAACACCTCCCATGTGAGCTTCTTAATAAACAGACACACAGAAAGAGACGAACAAAAGTAGCAGCCAGGAATTCTGCATATAAAGCTGGTCTAAACATTTTACAGGTAGTCTAGAGCAGTCCGATCTGTTGTATCTGCATCTACACTACACTACACTACACATTCATACATACAATGTCCCACATACATACATACATGCAAGCACATACATACATACATACATGCACATACTTGCGTACATGCACTATACATACATACATACATACATACATACATACATACATACATACATACATACATACATACATACATACATACATACATACATACATACATACATACATACATACATACATACATACATACATACATACATACATACATACATACATACATACATACATACATACATACATACATACATACATACATACATACATACATACATACATACATACATACATACATAACTGCACATAAGTTTGACAGCGAAATTGATGAGGCGTCCATTTAAAGAAGTGCCTCTTTTCTAAACCACGTTCTCTCCGTTTTCTGACTGCGCGTGCATATATATATATTTCTGCCTGATATTGATGACTATCGTATAAGCCTTCAATTGCTAGGAGGCGAATTGCTGAGATGGAGAAGCTGCTGCTGACGCTGCTGAGCCTGGCATTTGGCGTAAATGCAGACGTAGTAGCAGCAGCAGCAGCAGCAGGCGTTGCTCTTAGCATCAGTCTTTCTTCCCCAGCTCCTCCTCCTTCTCGTGGCGTTCTTCTTCTCGTCATCATCTCGGTCGTTCTCAATTGGCGGAAAATAAATGTAATCGGCGCACAGGTGTCCCTGACGTCTTGCTTTATGGATGACCGAATTGAAGCCTAACGGTCGCAATCAGTCGGGACGTGATGCGACTCACGCCTCCTTCCATCGCTTCTCCCTCCGACTCGGTCAACGACGAGAAACAATTGCATCGGGTCCCATCAGAATTTCATATGCGCTGGAAGTCGTCTAAAGTGGCTCCGATTGAGTGTTTAATTAAGTTAGGCATAAATATGTCATATGTGCATGAATCTATGGATGTGTGGATAAATGGGTATTATGGATATATCATTGAGCTTTTGTGGGGTACCTAAAATGCGCTATATTAATTGTCCTCAGGGTGTCTACCCCCCAAGTCATTGGAGCAACTTCCCCTCCCCTCCCCTCCCCTCCTCTTCTCCCTTCCCCTTTCTCCTCCCCCGTAAATGATGGCACATACACTTACAGATCTTCCCCCCTGTTTCTTGGATGGAGCATTTGCTCCAAGGTTCAATGGTGTAGACGCCCCTGGTTGTCCTGATATTTCTAATTAATTATCTATGCTTGTATACGGAATTACAGATATTATTTAAAGTAACTTAATGGAATACGAATTCGTATTTAGACGAATTATTTCTGTTATGTTCTAGTGGAAGTTGCAGTCATCATCCTAGATGCGTATTCAATTTACTCTTGTGCATGACCTGTCTTCTCAATAGACAGCACTTATTGTATTGCAGGCCTACATATTCGGACATCTATAAAGCGCTTCTACCGGAGAGCCATTTAAAAGCGCTCCCCAGTGTGCGAGAGACCCCGAGAGAAGAAGCAAGTTTTAAGAAAAATATAAACGTCTTGCTTTCATACTTTATTTACAGTCTCCCTTTATTAATAAGCGACCCAATTAGCAGTGATGGGCACTAAATTATTTTTTTTAGTTAAACTAAAACTATTTTCCAACTAAAAAAAAATAGTTTAACTAAAGTTGGCAACTGATTTTTAAAAAAAAGTAGTTAAACTTTTTCCAACTTTTTTCCAACTTTTAAGGTTTTTACGACTTCGCCTAAACGAAGTATTTCAATATTTAACTGACAATAGGCTGAGTGCCGATAGGTCTATTTATGTGCCTAACAAAAGAACTGTAATCCTGGGCTTGTTCACGGTTACTTCAATTTGAGACACCAGGAACTCCAAGGCCAAAATTAGAACAATCGATTGCTGCTCCGAAGCTTCGGAAGTCGCTGTCCAATTCAATTTGTTCTGTAAATTCTTTGATGTCATTCAGTTCAGAGTCAAACTGGGGCCATTTTGGGAGCATTTCAATCATGCAACCGGGGTTGGACTGGGAGCGCTCCTGAGATAACCTTGAAGGGGCGCTATAAGACCTCTGTAATAATAATAATAATAACAATGCAAGAGCCCCAGGCTTTGGAAGTTTGCATATTTAGAATATTTGTGTATTTAGTCCTTCCCATGCAAGTCTGCACACAGTGATGGGCAATAGTTAACTACAAAGTTGCAAACTTTTAGTTTAACTAAACTTTTTTAGTTAAAGATGAAGTTTAACCGAAAATAAATAGTTTAGTTAAAACCATAGTTTAACTAAAAAAATTTAGTTGCTCACTATGAAGTTTAACTAAAAAATCAGCAATACGCAACTATTTTCCACAATGAACATTGAACACTGTCAACAACTCAAGGCGAAACTTATTGATTAACACTGCATTGTTTTAGCATTAACAGCCTGTGTTTTCAAATTCATACACTACTTACAGTATGCCTGTAACTGTATGCTAGAACAGTACACATTGCATAGTTTGAAGGTGATATTGTCTTTGACGCTCTGCATTATTACAGTTCACTTAACCTCTATTATTGTGAAAATGTTTGTCGTAAAAAGTTGGAAAAAAGTTGGAAAAAGTTTAACTACTTTTTTAGTTTAGTTAACTAATTTCCAAAATTAGTTGCCAAATTTAGTTAAACTATATTTTTTGTTGGAAAATAGTTTTAGTTTAACTAAAAAAAATAGTTTAGTGCCCATCACTGTCTGCACATCGGGCAACGCTTCCGTGACGTTCCGTCTCAGTCAACTGCCAGTCTCTCGGACTCAGCCATCCGTTCACGGCATTCCATCTTCAGCGGAAGATAACTATTATTATTATTATTATTATTATTATTATTATTATTATTATTATTATTATTATTATTATTATTATTATTATTATTATTATTATTATTATTATTATTATTATTATAAACAAATTTTATTATTTAAAATGAACCATCAGACACTTTGAAACCTTATTATTATTAGTTTCTTGGCCGGTTTTAGGAGCGAAATCGCAACGACCTGCAACTCATGACATTGCATAGAGTTTGCGCTTGATGCTTGGGTTGTTATTGTTATTGGGTTGTTATTATTATTATTATTATTATTATTATTCATTATTTAGTAACTTCTGTCACGCAGGTGTCTAATGCATGAGGCATCAACCGAGTTGAAGTCACAGTTCTTAGCATTTGAGCTGTTAACGAATGAACGAACGAAGAGATGAATGAAAAACATGATCCGAATATTTGTTAAGAACCTTTTGAGCACATACGAAAGAGCGTCGTTATGAGATCGGTATCACTCGACTTGAAGTTAAATCTTATTGCATTCGGTGCAGTTGCTTCGTTGACTTTCCACTCCGTTAGAGTCTAATGGGTTTGGAGACGCTGATAGCGGTCTGGTCTGAGGCGGGAAGGGTGGCGAAGCGAGCGATGACGGAGGATGGAAGGGAAGGGGGAGGCGGGAGAGAGGAGGATGGCTGCTGAAGATGGAAGAGGAGGTTGTCATATGATGTTGGCTGATCACCGGAGTTCAAACAAAGCCGTCTAATTGCATCAGAAGTGGGTACTATTCTTTCTCCATCCGACCAGCAACTGCTGTTCCTCTTCCCTCCGTGTCTTCGGCGTCTGCAGTCGACTACGCTGGAATGATGCTCTTGTCTCAGCAGCTGCCTCGCTCCCGCATCCCTTCCCAGTCGTTCAGCAGGCTACGCAGTGGAACTCTCGCTGAAGCCATCATGCCACTTCTTCTAACGATGAACTAGCGGCAACATCGCGTTTATGTGTAAACAATTGGTAGACAATTGAGGAAACAAACGGACAAATGGCTTCGATAGAAAAAATAGGTTTGGCATAAAAACAGACTGAAGGAAATAGCATAAGAAAATATACTTTATTCGGTAGTTTTAAGGAAAATTATTCTTTTTATTTTCTTCTCCGAGGTACATAAATTATGACCCATCAGATTTGCAACAATTAGGAATAGCACATTTTCCGGAATGGCTGGTCTTCATTGATGTCATACAATGGCAAATTGCTGTGTATGCGACTGCGTTGAATCGGCGGAACACCATGTACAAGCGCTGGTAGAGAAATGTAGTTTCCCTGTTTGCTCTAGTTACCAGGGCACGGCGATGGCCAAGGCTATTGAAGAGAACCAGGACTCCTTGATTTAATATTATTGATCAGTAATTAATTATTACTTATACTTTAATAATAATAATAAATAATAATGATGCCCTGCCGGATCTTGAGGAATTCTAGCCGTCCCAGAACGGTTTTTTTTATTCTACGGGTATTTTTTAATTCCTGAGGGATCTGAGGTACTTCGGGGGTAAATAATAATAATAATATTTTAATAATTATTATTACTATTACTGCTATTATTTTTACTTACTCTGAGGTACACAGAATCCCTCAGAGACTTAAACTTAAGAAGAGTGGAAAACGTATGGAACTGCACCTATTCATCGAGATCCATGCAGTGCGGCAAAAGTACTGCGGAATGCCACCACATTGAAGAGTTGGATCGTCAGAGCCAGGCACTGAACTAGATATTTGATCATTATTATTATTGTCATCATCATTATTATCATTATTATTATCATTATTAATTAGTGAGGCAGTCAGTTTAACTGAGCTTTGTTGCAATAACACAACATTGGACACAGTAATAGTTCGTTGCTGTTGTATATATAGGCCTACGTACAAAAGAATTACTGTGAGTATATTGTTCAGTTGGTTATCAGTCCATCAGCCAACAAAGGTCGTTCACCCAGGATCTAGTTTTAGGTATACAGTCAAAGAAAGGCAACCAGATGACTTTGATGAATAGGTCTAGTGAAAAGAACGCAAAATGAGGGCTGATTTTAAATACTGTGGCTGGCAATGTTTCATAAATCATGAGCCATCAGAAAGGCAATGCAGCGACTTAGGAACAGGACTTGTATACTCATATCTTGATTGTAACTGTCATTAACAGTTTATATATCGTCGATGTCCAATGCACAAGGCATTAACCGATGGCACACCAAAACCAAGCAGCACTCAACTCTTGATGCATTAGTTACAATTCCAGTTAAAGAGTTCTGAACTCTGGAGCTTCTACAAATTCAGGCAGTGATTTAATGTACCCGTTATGTCACAAAACGTTTATAGAGCGCAGAAGCAAATTGCAAAATACCCGGATGGACACGAAACCCAAGACCTCCTCTTCTCCCTTGCAGTCTCCTCTTTCCGCCGAAAATGTACGGTCAGTGTAATCAATAGGCCCTATAACTAAGTTGGCTATAGGGACATAGATGGAGCGTAAGTCTTGAAACAAATTTCTGCCCTAGCGGGTCTTGAACCCTGAACCTCTTGGATGACGGTCTAGCACTCTAAGCATTACGGTACACTTTATCGCGCACCCCAAAAGCAAATGACTTTGGTTATGCAAATGATAATGATGCGTAAATGACAATGTTAAAAATGCAATTAACAATTTAATTATTGGTAACCAATCGTAAACTGGATTTCTAATTTTCTCAAGCGCCACTTTAGAGCTAAGCGCAAAGCACCAGCTTATTCAGGAGTGCTGCGTCGTATCCGACGGGTTGTCCAGAGATCGATGTCCATTGGAGGTCCGAGTCCGGTTGCCAAGGAGATCAGACAGAGGCAGAGAAGCTGTTATGAAGGGTTTCGTTGAGGTCGAGGCAGAAGTCTGGATGGATTAGAGAGTAAATAATTATACGAAACAGTTTAAGTCTCCTTTTAGGACACACATCTTTGCAGTCCGTGGTTTTGTTTTTGCTGTTAATTCACGCAGTTTCTACAATGTGAAGACTAACATTCAATCTTCTGAAGTTTTCATTAATATTAAACGAAAGCTCGTTAAGTAAGCTATGTGCTGTGATAGACGCTTACGTGTATCTGTGCGTATGTCATTATTAGCCATTTAATATGTGGTCCTGCGTTGAAGACAATTTCGGTTGAAGAGCACAAACAACAATAAAAGCAACCAGCAACAGGACATGGGTCCAATTCACGGGTCATGTGGCGGGACAGCACACTGCTTTCAACATAATAGAGAAAAGAGTTATAAACCAGGACCATGATACAAAAGGCAAAACCTATACAATATAATATTCGTTATTCTGTCGAACTGCCTTAAAGTTTAATGCTAAGTTTACAAGTGTTTTAATATAGTTAAATATTAAACCAAGAACAATTTCCAAAATATGTACCTACAAAATTTAAAATACAGTTTCATTGACATTAGCCTAACGTTGGGTAATTATTTTGAGTTTGTAATTATGATTGTTGCCATTTAAATATAATTGCACTGATGACATGCTTCTGTCTTCTTTGATCCGTTTCTTGTGTCGTTACATTTACCCAATTTCTGCACTCACTTGTTTTACACAAATCGTAGTCAAATGACTTAAAACTTAAACTCGAGAGACGGATTATGGGCTTTGATGGACTGTCGCCATCTCCCGAATAACTGTGAAGATAACATCGGACATGCATTGGACTGGGCTTTGCACTCTCTTTTCCAATGCGTTTTTCTTGTTTCAAGCGGCTTCTGGTTGCGTCCACTCTATTCAGCTACAAAAAAGAACCCTCCGTTTAGTGTATATAAGAGATCGTTGCCTTTCTACTACCACTCCGTCTCAGGTAGTGCCAGTCCCAAGCCTAGAGAAAGGAGGAGGGCGACGTCAACGTCGTTAAACACTGGAACTACTTCCTCGATTTTCATAAGTGTCTGACGAGAGTATGTATTGTATATTCGTTATGTATATTCGTGTATTGAGTAAATTGGTTGTCATACCGCAACCAGCAAAACCAGAGTGACATCTGTCGAATGATTGTAAAATTCAACGCCATCTACCGACTGCCAGTTAAGCTTTAGCCATCTAGTGAATGACTGATGAGGTTTCCTAAGAGCTCTCTGCCGTGAGAGAAGCGAAAGCGAAGAGCTATGACAAGCAGCTATAACCCTTGTCAGTCTGGCCCTACGTTGGGCCCGATCATAGTTCAGTTTCTGTGTCATACTTTTAAACTAGAACGGGGCAGAAACACTTAATAGGCCCCTATTGACAAGTTTTCGCGTTCAAGCGGTTTAAATCGTTGTATCTAGATGATCAGTTCTTGATACATCACTTCTTCTTTCTTCTTTTCCTTCAGGCTCGAATTAATCCCTCTTTGGAGAGGGGTCAGCCACTCGGATCCTTCTCTTCCACTTGTTTCTTTCTTGAGCATCTTCTTTCTTCAGTTTTAGGAGTTTTAGGTCTTGTTGAAAATGACTAACAATTTCTGTAGTGGTTAACGAGTTGCTCTGTGACTTTTGAGTTGCAGGACAGACGTTTCGTTCTTTGGACAGTTCTTAGCTGTGTCTTTGGAAGCTTGACTTTCGTTTTAAATACTACAATCATAAACATTCGCAGCACTACTGTTGTATCAGTAGTATCACTGGCTTACCATCTGAGTGAATGAATGAATGATTGAGTGAGTGGGTGAATGAGTGAGTGAGTGACGGAAAGCAATTGTTATTGTAACCGTAAATTTATGTAGCGCCACTTCAGAGAAACTCGTCTGAGGCGCCTCCGACCTAACAACAAGTACCACGATCGACAGGAATGGTCTTGAAGCACTTGCGGAGAAGAGACAGAGAGAGAGGGTGTAGGACTGTATAATTGACGCCGTCATCGGCAAACCTGATGAGTATGAATGCATAGGAGTCGTGGTCTGTTCAGTTGTAGGCGAACATGCAGCAGATTGTTCGAATCTGACACATCTGATAGAAGCAGGTTCGAATCTGACACAGGTGATAGAAGCACGTTCGAATCTGACACAGGTGATAGAAGCAGATTCGAATCTGACACAGGAGATAGAAGCAGATTCGAATCTGACACAGGTGATAGAAGCAGATTCGAATCTGACACAGGTGATAGAAGCAGATTCGAATCTGACACAGGTGATAGAAGCAGATTCGAATCTGACACAGGTGATAGAAGCAGATTCGAATCTGACACAGGTGATTGAAGCAGATTCGAATCTGACACAGGTGATAGAAGCAGATTCGAATCTGACACATGTAATAGAAGCAGGTTCGAATCTGACACATCTGATAGAAGCAGATTCGAATCTGACGCATGTAATAGAAGCAGGTTCGAATCTGACACATCTGAAAGAAGCAGATTCGAATCTGACACATGTAATAGAAGCAGGTTCGAATCTGACACATGTGATAGAAGCAGATTCGAATCTGACACATGTGATAGAAGCAGGTTCGAATCTGACACATCTGATAGAAGCAGGTTCGAATCTGACACATCTGATAGAAGCAGATTCGAATCTGACACATGTAATGGAAGCAGGTTCGAATCTGACACATCTGATAGAAGCAGATTCGAATCTGACACGGGTGATAGAAGCAGATTCGAATCTGACACATGTAATAGAAGCAGGTTCGAATCTGACACATGTAATGGAAGCAGGTTCGAATCTGACACATGTGATAGAAGCAGATTCGAATCTGACACATGTGATAGAAGCAGGTTCGAATCTGACACATCTGATAGAAGCAGATTCGAATCTGACACATGTAATGGAAGCAGGTTCGAATCTGACACATCTGATAGAAGCAGATTCGAATCTGACACATGTAATAGAAGCAGGTTCGAATCTGACACATGTAATGGAAGCAGGTTCGAATCTGACACATCTGATAGAAGCAGATTCGAATCTGTCACATCTGATAGAAGCAGATTCGAATCTGACACATGTAATGGAAGCAGGTTCGAATCTGACACATGTGATAGAAGCAGGTTCGAATCTGACACATGTAATGGGAGCAGGTTCGAATCTGACACATGTGATAGAAGCAGATTCGAATCTGACACATGTGATAGAAGCAGGTTCGAAAGTGACACATCTGATAGAAGCAGATTCGAATCTGACACATGTGATAGAAGCAGATTCGAATCTGACACATGTGATAGAAGCAGGTCGAATCTGACACATCTGATAGAAGCAGATTCGAATCTGACACATGTAATGGAAGCAGGTTCGAATCTGACACATCTGATAGAAGCAGATTCGAATCTGACACATGTAATAGAAGCAGGTTCGAATCTGACACATGTAATAGAAGCAGATTCGAATCTGACACATGTAATGGAAGCAGGTTCGAATCTGACACATCTGATAGAAGCAGATTCGAATCTGACACATGTGATAGAAGCAGGTTCGAATCTGACACATGTGATAGAAGCAGATTCGAATCTGACACATGTGATAGAAGCAGGTTCGAATCTGACACATGTGATAGAAGCAGATTCGAATCTGACACATGTGATAGAAGCAGGTTCGAATCTGACACATCTGATAGAAGCAGATTCGAATCTGACACATGTAATGGAAGCAGGTTCGAATCTGACACATCTGATAGAAGCAGATTCGAATCTGACACATGTAATAGAAGCAGGTTCGAATCTGACACATGTAATAGAAGCAGATTCGAATCTGACACATGTAATGGAAGCAGGTTCGAATCTGACACATCTGATAGAAGCAGGTTCGAATCTGACACATGTGATAGAAGCAGGTTCGAATCTGACACATGTAATGGAAGCAGGTTCGAATCTGACACATGTGATAGAAGCAGATTCGAATCTGACACATGTGATCGAAGCAGGTTCGAATCTGACACAGGTGATAGAAGCAGATTCGAATCTGACACATGTAATAGAAGCAGGTTCGAATCTGACACATGTAATGGAAGCAGGTTCGAATCTGACACATGTGATAAAAGCAGGTTCGAATCTGACACATGTGATAAAAGCAGGTTCGAATCTGACACATGTGATAAAAGCAGCTTTTACACACATTCTTCACATGATGTGAAAAGGCCAGTGATCGGTCTTAAGTGATATATACGTATTTCTTAGGGCATCCACTGTTAAGTCTTCACTGCACACCACATGGGGTCATTTCCAACCCCTCAGTTGTGCTAGTGTGATTATATTGTGCATATATTTTAGCATTTTCTGTCAAAATTCACCTTGTGGGTTACTAATAAAGTAATTCTCTGGTTTATTGTGAGATGTGTGACCAAGTGAATTACATAGCCTACTAATAAATTTGGTGATGTCATCACTTTTATAAGTTTAAACTTTCTATTGCATTTTTTAATTTTCTAAGTTTGATATTCAATTCCGCATGGATCCAACTCATCAAAGTCTACCCCATCTCTTTTTCTACAATTTCTGAATAGGAATTTTATAAGAGTTCGAAAAAATATAACCAACAGGGTCAAAAGCAGCAGTACGTCAAATTCGTCAATGAATGAAAGACTGTTTCACAAGGATAACAAAACATGAAAAGGCGCCAGTGCCGGATTTAGACTTGGTGAGGCCTTAAGCCATATAGGCCCCCTAAAGCATGTAGGACGATTGCTAAAAAATTACACCAGAAGGTCTCACAAAACTTGAAAACATATATGCCGTTTGATTATTTATTAGCAAGTCATTAAGTGAAAAAGTCAAATTATTTTCAGATGAATGAACTAACTCAGGCGAGATGGAATTTGCTGCACAAGCCATTTAAAAAGGTTATACAATATACATAGTCATCGTCATTATAATCAGCTCCTGATGCCAGCCATTTGGCGGCGATGGGTACGAATTAATTATCTCCATTGTCCTCGGTCATTTGTCAAGTCTATTGCCCCCCTTAGTGATAGTACAGGTGTACAAGCCAGTGTAACGATTCTCGAACATATTTTTAAATATGCGAATATTTCTGCTTGTTGGATATTTCTCGAGCGGCAGAGTGAATAATGTTTTTTTCGTTTAATATTTTCAAACTGCCAATTACGCAGTATGATTACAAATCAGTATGAACGGATGATCACAAGTTATTACAGGAGTCGAATTTAACTGTATACGGCAGCCATGCAAGGCGCCCAGCACGTCCTACATCTCACTTTTAACAACGCGCCATCTCGCGAATGAAAATAGGCTGAGTGGACCTTTTTGGGAGGGTTGCGGGAAGCGATCCCGCTACCGCTTCCTCTTCACGCCAGTGATGTTACCACTACTCTATGGACCCTCCCCCCCCCCCATGAAGGATGGACTGGAACTGTCGCAACCCAAACCTTCGTAGGTCTACACGATTGAATTGCAATAATCCAGACGAACGGATGAACGAGGTACAGTGCTGCCCCGGAAGACCCATTGATGGAAGCAGGACCTGGAAATAATTGTACAGTCACACACAGGTTGTAGTCGATGAACTGCTGATTCGAGTCACGATTGACTGTGGAGATGAGGAGGGCCATATCCCCTACAGCTGGTCCATGGACTCATGCGCATTACGCCTGAGTGTCACCAGCAGCATGATGAGTCGCAACCACAGCAGAAGAAAGGACTGCATTTAATTCAGACGATGGGTAGTCCAGGGTAGAGGTCTTAAGATGGGAAGCCATGCAGTGGAAGAAGGACAAGTGATGCTATGGACCGGTGAGACCGCGTGGTACAACAAACAACTGTCCTGAGTGCGCTTAGAGAGGAATGAACGCAACCACGACAGAGGGCGACTCACAACACGGAATGTCTTTTCAATGCAAGGAAGGACGAAGGAGGAAGGAGGGAGCAAAGAAAGACGAGTAGACAAACGAAGAAGGACGAACGATGTGAGAGAATGAGAGAAATAGAAGTTGAAAGATGACGGAATAAAACAATTCTTTGGATGGAAAGTGAAAAACAAGAGACAATGCCAGTCTTTATAAGGAGAAGTGCAGAAAAGACCGTGCAGGGTATACGACCATAATGGATGGGATGAGCAAGTAGAAGGAAGAGGAGAAGAAAGAGGAGAAGGAGAGGGAAGAGGAGAAGGAAGAGGAGAAGGAGAAGGAAGAGGAGAAGGAAGAGGAGAGGAAAGGGAAGAGGAGGAGGAGGCGATAGCTCCTTCGATAGGTCCGATCTCGTTTTCGTCTTATCCGCTCGCAAACAGTTGCTAATGTGTTGACTTGCTGTCACCGACCGTTGGTTCGTCAGTGTCCGAGGAGGAGCGACCGACCGACCGACCGCCGGTCCGCCGGAGGGGAGCACCGCTGCCGGGGCCTCGTCGCCGCCGCCGCCGCCGCTCGGTTATCGCGCCCGGAAGGCCTCCCGTATTGTTTGTCCCATCGTGGACTAAGCGCCGATTTTACTAATGATTTCAATTGGCTAGCCGTATTAGCGCAGTCTCGGTCTCGCTAAACAGATCGGGTGACATCGCCGGGGTTAGGCGAGAGCGAGGCTAATGCTCCGGCAAACAGCGGGCGCCGCCTCTGGGTTCTCGCTTGGCTTTTGTGGGGGGGGGGGGGAGGACAGGGACGACGTCTAGCGGACGGACGGAGGCAAGCACAATAGCGACATTCGGCAGACAATGGCGACATCTGGTCGACAACTGCGTAAACGAAGACAACAATATGCAGTCGTCACCAGAGATACAGGCATTTGGTTGCCTTGGAGACACGATGGCATCGTTTGGTTGCCATGGTGCAATGACTTCATCATTCTGTTACCAGGCAGATATGACTTCATCAATCCGTTGTCAATGGTGATGTGACTGCATCATTTCGCTATACTGGAACACTTGACGACGTGGTTGAATTAGCCAGAATGACTACATTGTTTTGTGGCCACGTGTCATTTGATCATCTTTAAGCCACAAAAACCAGAAGATCAGGGCATTCATTTTACACGGCGGTTCTTTGTGTCTAGTTCTTTGACTTTCATTTATCTATTCGGCATCTTGATGACAACGATGTTGTTGCGAGAATCTGTTGTCGCCAGCAATAGGAAAACTAAGAGTAAACATAGTTATCATCAGTACATATTCTTCAGAGTTCATAACACACACATTTTGAAGGTCGTTCTGAATTTCCGACGAAATACTAAATTTTATTCTGTTGGACAAGAGTCGACAGCAACGCAGAATGGTTTAGTTCTGTTTAGAATATTATAATTAGTTATATCCAACGAAATTTTTAGCTGTAGGCCGTCCCAAGAATCAACCTTAAAATGATACATACGAATTTTCAGGTCAGGTTTATGACTATGTGTTAAAATTATAATGAACGGTCGGTTTATTTTTAAAACGGCAGATAGGAAGGTGCACCTAAGACACTTGCAAAGTTAGCACAGAAATATCTAGGGTCGCCAACAACTACTGTTCCATGCCAAAGACTGTTTTCTGCTGCTGGATAGCCTACATTCTTCATGGGAAACGTTCAGCACTCTCGCTTGACAATGTGAACTAGTTAGTTTGTCTCAACAACTGCCTGAAACAGGACTTACGAAAGACAGAAAGTGGATGAACTTCGTAATTCTACATATATGTTAATAACAAATTGACACACAATGACAAATTTTTTATTTAAATTCACTGCTGTTTACTTTCTGTAAAAACAATAATATCATACTCATTATGCGATTAATCGCAAGATTAATCGCGACTAATTTTTTTAATCGCAAGATTAATCGCGATTAAACTTTTTAATCGTTGAACAGCCTTAGTTAAAAGCCAGTATGAGAATTGTAGAAAAAAGACTGGGGGGTTGGACCTTGATTCATGTGGAGTTTGGGTGTGAAATGAAGACTTTACTATGGGGTCCTAAGAAAGACTATGGGGGTTGAACCCCCCCTCCACCCCCCGACAATTCTCACCCTGTTAAAAGCACGCGACTTCCTCAATATGAAGCCTCATCGTGCATCCATCTGTTTTCAGATCGAGAACAAATGGTTAAGAAGAAGAATGCGAAGAAGAATGCGAAGAAGAGGAAGAATGCGAAGAATGCGAAGAATGCGAAGAATGCGAAGAAGAAGATGATGAAGAAGATGAAAATGAAGATGAAGAAGAAGATGATGATGATGAAGAAGAAGAAGAAGAAGAAGAAGATGAAGATGAAGATGAAGATGAAGATGATGAAGATGAAGATGAAGATGACGATGTAGAAGAATATAAAGAAGAAGATGATGAAGAAAATGATGAAGAAGAAGAAGAAAAAAGAGAAGAAAAAAGAAGAGCAGTCCTTTAAGCTAGCCCTGAGGCAACCATGGGTATGAAGTGTTAGCGACTTCATTTTCTTAGCCTTAGCATAGGAGGTCGGATGGCCAGTCCCAGTGGCGCCGGCACGCGGACGCAATAGACACAATTAAATGTTAATGACACTAATGAGAACCTCTAAATGTTAACCTGTAAATGTAAATATCTGAATCTAAATGTGTGAAATAATTAAGGTTTAAGAATTTCTGGACGGCAAAAAGTATTATTAAATGCACACTGTGCACACAATAATGATAATAGGCTATTGTTAGTAGCTCTATGGTTACACTCTATAAGCTAAGCCTCTACTTGTAAATCTATGTCCGGCATTACACGTTATGACGTAGTAAACAATACGAGCGTGTTTATTTGTATTGCGTTTCAGTTATTATCATCTTAGACGTAGTGACATATTAAGTTAAGAATGTCCTTGCGTGAAGCTGACGTACAGCCGATGAAGAAAACAAAGAATATTAACGGAAAAATCTTGTTGACGCTGAAGCTGTGCTACAGAAATTTGATAGCAGTGGCCATCGTCGCATTGCGTTAGCATTTCCGCGTGATCAGTAGAGACAATGATTGTTAGTGACCAAATCAATGCTAGTGACCAAATCATTCAAATGGCATGATGAAAGTTTCACAAATGACCGCATGATACTGCGTTGTCAGCGTTGACACTGAGTGTAAATGTTTAAGACCTTGGTAGTGGTAGGCCTATGAGGCCCTATGTAATGTTCATTTATGCTTCATTATCACACGAATGATGATAACCACTGATTGACCAAAATGACTGACAATGCTTTATGTCTTAAATATGTTCGCGACTTTTCGTCCACCTTTTTGGCGTCTGGCGGCGCCACTGGGGCCAGTCCTCTTCCTCACCGCCTCGTCTTCCCACCGACAGCAGATCTCTCGATTGACAGTCCGACAGTCCAGCACGCTAACCACTGCACTATCAAGCACCCCCAATGTACAAGTATTTCTATGGCGCTTAAACCATCGACCTAACATTGCGTCGTTATAGATTAGATTCCAGTGGATTTAATTCCTGGTATTAACTGCTTACGGGAATAGTAGATTTATAGTAGACATAGTTTTTCCACGCATGTAAGCTGTCTTGGTTTCTTGTTTGCCAACTGAAATTCATGGGATTCACAATAGAGTTTCACTTTGAACTGGTCATAAACTGATATCTCGCCTTACATGATCCCTGCGCTTTAAACGGTCTTAAGATAAGATAAGATTTGATGAGAGCAGATAAGACTGGAACAGACTAGAGACTGAGATTGGATAAGATTATATGAGATTGGATAAGATAAGACAAGATGAAATTAAATGAAATTAGATGAGATGAGATAAGATAAGATGAGATGAGATAAGATAAGATAAGATAAGATAAGATAGGAAAAGACTAGAGATTGAGATAGGATAAGATTATATGAGATTGGATAAGATAAGACAAGATGAAATTAAATTAGATGAGATAAGATAAGATAAGATGAGATGAGATAAGATAAGATAGGAAAAGACTAGAGATTGAGATAGGATAAGATTATATGAGATTGGATAAGATAAGACAAGATGAAATTAAATTAGATGAGATAAGATAAGATAAGATGAGATGAGATAAGATAAGATAGGAAAAGACTAGAGATTGAGATAGGATAAAATTATATGAGATTGGATAACCTAAGCTAAGATGAGTTGAGATAAGATAAGAAAATAAATGAGATGAGATGAGATAAGTTTGGATAAGATAAGATGATATGCGATTGGATAAGATAAGGTGAGATGGGATGAATTTATATGGACTGGGATTGTATTGTATTGTATTGCTTTGTTTTTGATTGGATTAGATAAGATCTGAGATTTGATTAGACTGAATCAAATCAGATTAGATTAGATGAGATAACAGTATGGAAGACGGGGTTGTCAGAGGCAGATGACTTCAACGGGGAGTCAACTGCCGCAGGACCCCAGGACCCGAGGGCCCAGGGCGACGGCGGATAGACAGCTTCGAGAGGCGAAAGGAAAGAATGTGATAAAATCAGGAGAGAGCGGCGTAATGCGGAGTAGGAGAGAAGAGGTCGGAGAGGAGGACCGAGGAGGCGCAGAGAAGAAACAGAACGACGTAGGCAGACATACGGAGGCATAAAACGGAGCACGTGCAGACAGACAGGAAGAGAAAAAAGATAAAGACGAAGACAACGAGAGGTCTAAAGACAGACACAAAACAGATCACGGCAGCGGATTAGAAAGATGGACAGACAGACTGACGGGCGAACCAATAAACAGAATGACAGACGCATCCACCTAGACTAATCAATGGACGAAGAAGCAGACGAGTGGAAGGATAGATGGAGAGATTTACAGACATACAATTTAACAGATGGACACTCGGACCGATGGGTTGACAGACGGAGAGAGACGGACGGACAGACGGTCAAACGGATGGGCAGAGGGATAGGCGGGAAGAGACAGACTGGACAGACAGAGAGATGGACAGACGAACAAAGGGACAGACGTGATGAGAGATTGACAGATGGACAGACAAAGAGACATACATAGATAGAAAGACAGACAGGCGAAGAGACAAACAGACAGACGAAAGAACAGACAGATGGACAGACGGGCAGTTGGACGGTCAGAGATGGAGATAGGGACGGGCAGCTGGACGGCCAGCGATGTGGAGAGTCGGTTGTGGGCCTCACACGTTGACGCCGTGCCTGCCTGCCTGCCAAGAGCGGCGTTTCGTTGTAGCGTCCTTAGCCGGATATCTTAAAAGCAGAGTCGTTGCTGATAAGCGCTGGCTATGGTCGACGAAAAATCGCGATGTTCTGCCATCCTCCGACTTCGTTTAACCTCTGACCTATGCCCCGAAGGACTGGCGGCCGCCGACGAACGGGTCAAGGACCAGGATGCGCCTGCTTCCGTTCTGGCGCTGGCAGGGAGCGAGGGACGAACGAGGGCAGGGTAGGGACGAGGAACGGGTGGGATAGGAAGATGGACGGAATGGAGGAGAGATGGATTGAACGACGATGCGAAGCAGGGGAAGATGGATGTATATATAGGGAGGAGGGAGAGACAGAGAGTAAAGGATGGGTTGGGGTGGGAGGGATAGAGGCTAAGGGTAAGAAGAAGAATGGAAGAGCGGTTGGATGAATGACATGGAAGATACACTCGAAGAGGATTCGAGTTTAAAAATATAAGCATGATAAAGGGTTTGGATAAGTTTTTGTAGTAGAATTATAGGACTCCCAAGTCCTGCAGTGGAGGCGTACGGGAGACGTCCATCTCCCTCGGTCCTTCTTCGGTCCTTGAGTCAGAAAATTTAAGATCCCGGGAAGGAGACCAGCGCATCGCAGACCTTGCCGTTTCATCATCATCATCATCATCATCATCAGTTCCTGACGTAAGCTGCGATAGGTACGAATAAATTATCTCCATTGTCCTCGGTCAGTTGTCAAGTCCACAGCCCTCTTTGTATTAGTCCAAGTGATGATACGTCCTCATTTATATTGTCTATCCAGCGTAGTCTTGATCTGCTTTTGTTTCTTTTACCTTCGAATTTTGTAGTGCATTGTGTTGGATTCGGTCAGCTGGTATTCTCTCTACATGTCCAAACCATCGGAGACTTCGTTGAACGACTTTGTCTAGCAGAGTTGTTTTGATGCCTAATGATTGTCTTATATATGTCATCGTTTCATATTGTCTGCAGTCTTGATATCCCTGCGATCTTCCGCAGCCAACTCATTTCTGCTGTAAGAATTCTTCTCTCATGCATCTTGTTTTCGCATTGTCCAACATTCTGATCCACACAGGAAAATCGTTTGCATCGTCGTCTCGTATATTTTTGTCTTGCTTTTCTTTGTTAATTTTCTGCTCCTCCATATCCTGTTCATTATTCCAAATGCTTGTGAAGCGCGTCCAGTTCTCCTTTACAAGCATGTCTTTCTTCGTGCAAGCTGCCATCTACGTTTATTAGCCCTCCTAGATAGACGAATTATTCTACTTACTCCATGGCTTCTCCTTGTATGCTGATAGTTCTTGGTGTATATATTATAATATAATATGGCGATTGAAAGACCATAACATGGTCTTTCAATCGCCATATTATATTATTATAATATTATTATGGTCTTTCAATCGCCATTGGTTTGGTTTTCTCAGCGGTGATCATTAGGCCGAATCTCCCACTGGTTTCATCCATCTGTGTCGTAATATCCTATAGTGCGGGGGTGCTCCACTGGCTCCCCTACTCGCAGCGCATTGCTTATATGGTTGCTGTTTGGTTCGGCTGTGCCTTGAGGGCTTGGCTCCCCCTTACCTCCGGGAACTTTGCTGCTCCACTGTGGCTGTCCAGCGCCGTGGTTCAAATCGCTTTTCAACGCAGGCTGAGCTCCTTGTCCCTCGTGCACGGACTGCTATCCGGCAACACCGTGCCTTCTCTGTCTCTGGCCCAGCGACCTGGAATAGGCTCCTAGAAGCGCTGCGCCTGACCCCGATTGATTGCTCTTCTCTGTTCCACTCTTGCCTTAAAATTGTTTTGTTTGACCGGGGTTGGACTGGGAGCGCTCCTGAGTAGATATCCTTGAAGGGGCGCTATATAAGACCTCTGTAATAATAGTTCTGATTCGCTTCTATAGTGACTCGTGAGGAGGCCAATGCCGTCATCAAATCGGAGCTTACTTACCAGCCCACCATTTAATTTGATTTCTGCCTCAATGTTGCTATAAGGCTGAGTGACATTACTGCTTCTAACACTAGGTTAAATAGGTATGGGAATAAGATACATTCCTGTCGTATTCCCGTTTTAGTGTGAAACTATATATTCTGTGATCCGTTTATTTTTATGGCACTTGATGATTTTCGATATATCTCTTGTACAAGTTTGATCAATTGCTCTGGTGTTCCTGGGTTTTGCATCACTCTCCACATTCCACCATGCTGGCAAATGCTTGTTTGAAATCTATGAAGTTGATGAAGACTTTCTGGTTGTGTTCTTTGCTTTTTTTCAAGTATCTGTCTCAATTTTGCTTCTTACTGGCACTTGAACCCGGCATGTTCTTCTCCAAGAGCTCTCAACATACTGCTTCATTCTGTTTTGTATCATTTTGGTGAGAACTTTTCCTTTAATGCTCCTTAGACAAATGCCTCTGTAATTTTTGCAGTCTTGTGGATCTCCTTTTCTTTTGTACATATAGGGACGATTGTTGATTTTGCCCTGCAATGTCTTCTGGTATTTCTCCCTCTTGTTGAATCCTTGTAACAAGGGTATGCATGACGTTAACAACTGTTTCTTCTCCTTGAAGTAGTTCTGTAGTGACTCCATTCATGCCTGCATGGTGTCTTATCCTTTTTCATTTTGTTAGTAGCATCTCTTACCTCTTCCTGTAGAAATTTTGGCATCTGTTCTTCTGTGTTGTTTATGGACAACTCTTTGAGAACCGTAGGGTCGTAATGCTTGTCAATTTTAGCTGTTGTTTGAAGTGTTCGTTCCATCGTTTCTGTATGCTTGCCGACTCGGTTGAGTCTTTCAAGTCAAGACTCAAGTCTTATCTTTTTTCCAAGGCGTATCCCTGACTGATTGTGTGTGTTTTTTGTTGTTTGTCAAGGCGCCCTTGTAACGGCACGGGCTGTGTTACGGCGCCATAGAAATTGTCATTATTATTAATGGCGGCGATCTTGTTTGACAGGTGGGGGGACACTTTTGAACTGATCTGGTCAAACAAGAGTTTTGAACTGATTTGCTCAAAAAAGGTAAAAAAAATTGTTGACCTTTTTGGGGTTTCTTCAGAATGTAGGGGTCCAATGTATGGTGTGTCCCCCACTCTCAAAGGTGGGGTCTTGTCCCCCTCGACCCACCCCGGGATCGCCGCCCATGTATGCTTGCATCGTCTTCTACTGTATACTTTACCAATTGCGTCTTTGATTGATGCAATTTTGAGCTCAAATGGTTCACTTATTATCTTTTTATATACTTCTTCAATTCTATTTATCATCCTCAGTTGCTTTGCATTGTTGTTCCATCCAGTTGTTTTTGTCTCGTTGCAGTTTCCTTCTGATTTCCATATAGTGAGCCAGTTAAAATGTTTCCGGTCTGCAGTGTAAGCCCGTTGTTGGGCTATATTTCTTTTTTCCCACAAGTTTTAATACTTCGTTTGATATCCTTTGGTCTTTTGGTTTGTTGCAGGCTTCTCCGACTATGTTGTTGGCTGGCTATTTTTTTATTCCTTTCTGTAGTATGTTTGACAACAAAACTATTATGTCGTGCTGATTGTTGATCTATATGTTCCTCTCTATCTCGTCTTCGTACACCTTTGTCGGATGACTTTATCTGTCAGTTTCTTGGTATCATATTTGACGTCATCTGTTGGTCGGATTTTTCTCCTTAATCTCATCTTCAAGTTGACATGCTTGTGATCTAAACCGATTTGCGCATCGAATAAGCTGCAGTTTGTCACAGTTGAGCTCCATTTTTGTTTAGGATGATATACAGTCGATTAGGTTATGTGTGTCTCCATCGAATGATGTCTATTTCCTTTGTGGTTTCTTTTGTTCGAAGAAAGTGAGCTACAAACTACTTGAAGATAAAGGCCCTACCGTTTACGTCCAGCTATAGTCCGGTACCAAATTCTACTGCTTGATGACTGAGACGCATGTGGCACCCATTCAAACGGGCAAGTGGGGTAAAGGATCTCACCCGATTAGTCCATTGAAAAATGAACAGGGTCGACGCCATGCAGTACATATAGAGAAATGTGTGCATTACAATAACGTTATCCTGATTAACATTGTTATTATTAAGGAACATTTACATAGCGCCCCTTGAAGGCAGTCTGCTCAGGAGCGCTCAATAACAGGAATAAAGAATTAAACATGATTATAGATTTAAAGTATTGATTACGACATTAGACGTCTGGATTTGATCTATGAACTGCATGCAAGGGAATAAAATATGAAAAATATAAAATATGATTACATAGTTTAATTTCATTATACCGGGTTGGATATACAAATGTTCTGGATTTGATTAAATGGGGTCTTTTTGGATATGATTATGACTCGGATATAGTTGAATACTTGAATATGAGTAAAAATTTGATTTCGTCATCTATAGAGGCCTGGATTAATCAACTTGAATGTTTTATTTGCTATAGGTTACCTTATTCTGTCTTGTCCTACCAGATCTCGCCTTACCTTACCTTACTACTGGACTCGGACCTCCAATAGACATCGATCTCTGGACAGCCCCTCTGATACGATGCAGCGCTCGTGAACAAGCTAGTGTTTTGCGATTAGCTTCAGAGTAGCGCTTTAGAAATTTGGAGTTGATGATTACGATTACGATTACAGTTACTAATCTAATCCAATAACTTCTATACACAGCGGCAGATCTATAGCCATGACATAGGCGGCGGGAATTTTTCGCAAGAACCATGAAGAACTTAAATTCCTGAGTAAAATTATAAAATAGTGACACTGTGTTTGCCATTGTTATCATCATCGTCGTCATCATCATCATCATCGTCCACATTAAATAAACTGCGACATGCATATAATCGAATTTGCTATTAAGACAAGCCTTACTATGACATATGAGCATTACAATTATCGTCGTCATCGTGCTCATAAACAGCATCAGCTGCAGCAGAAACGTCCAGCCTCCACTCTGCAGGCGACCTGCTCTGTGTAAGGATTCTTCGCCATCGATGTCCTGTCGTATATGGACTTTTGAACTTTGAAAGGACAGCAATATCAAGGATACAATTGTATTTTGCATTGTTTTGTATTGTATTATAACTTCGGCATCAACAAGAACAGAGCCTGCTTTTTGGCGACGATGGATGCGAAAGAAAGATCCGTCGCTTGTCACGTGCAGTGTTTTCCTAATGCAATTCCACAAATTTAAAGAGATCGTCACAAAAGCTTGCTGTGTGGTTTACTGTATGAAAACACTATCTACGAGCAAAACACTATTATCTGCTACCGGGGAGCATTTCTTGAAGAGTGTACAGGTGTGACTATAGTCAGCAGAGCCGTGGACGTGATGAGCCAGCCACTCCCTCTTTCTTTCGCGCCAAATCCCGTTCGTCGCGAGATACAAGAAAGCGGGTGTGAAAGCCAGCGAGACTTTAAGAAAATTCGTCGGACGCGCCAGCCAGCAATCTTGCCGAGTTGCGTCTATATACAAAGTTGGGCAAAGTGCTGAGAAAACAGCTGAACACGGCGAGCCTCCGTCTGGCGTTGTCATCATAGCCGACCGTTCCTATCTCGACCACTCCAATTTGTATATCAGCAAGCTAAATAGATTCACCGAATATCGCCGACGCTTATGTCTCGTCCGCTAAAACGCAACAGACTCCGCCACGTCTGAGGAAAACTCGCCAGATGGCTGCCATCAATATGGCGGTCTCTCTGCGAGATCGTCGGGCGTTCGAGCGACCTTATCTCGCCTTATCTCGCGCCATAGACAGCCCTCGGAGGCAATAAACATTCATAATGGCGGCTTGTACAGATAGCTATTAAACCCATCGCATCTTTGCGGCAGATTAGCGCCGGCTTTACAGCCGTTCCCGGCACAATTTACAAATCTTTGCGCAGTACGGACATCTCCGAGCGATGCTGCTCCCAGCGACCGACCGTTCGACGGACGAGGAGGCTTCCTTCCTGCGCACAATCCCACCCGTAAATTCTCAGCTACGGCGTCGTCCCTATTATCGCCCAGAAATACGGCGGCACGACTGGCGTCATTTCCGCTGCGCAGACCAGTTTTTGAAGTGATCGGCAGAGATGTCAGCGACCTACAACGGGAAGGATTTTTAATTGTCTTCCTGAGATATGTGCAGCCACAATAAATGAGTGGAGCTGTGACATTGCGAAACGGAGTTCCCCCCCCCCCACCCACCCCCAATCGAAGGATGAGTCCGTTAGAAACTAGTACTGATCGAGTCTAGATTTCCTCCAAAACTAATTATCTGTCTAAAGAAAAACTGCCAGCTGCATTCGACACGAGACTGACCCTATACGATTTTTGGCTTTTGTTCACGCTTAAAACAATCAAGCTAAATAATTAACCTCAACTTAGAACAATGGGGATACATAATAAACCTCAACTTAAAACAATGGAGATGCATAATAAACCTCAACTTAAAACAATGAATCTACATTACAAATATCAACTTAAAACAATGGAGCAGCATAAGAAAGAGCTGCATAAGAAACCTCTACATGAAACACTTGGAATTTCCTTTAAGAGTCTGATCTGTTTGAAGGCAGCAATAGATATCAAAACAAACTTAGAAGCAGGGTCGGTGACTATATATGACCGATTTACAGGAGATGACACAACGACGGCGCCACCTCGCGACTAATGTGAGAACAAGAGAGGTCGTAGCCAACGAGGCACACCTAGAAACTATTCCCAGAATGGATGTTTAGCTGAACTAAGGCACAGATGCTATTCACGGGATGGGGCAGTCTTTCGTAGATAAAGTGTCCGCCCAATTGATGTGTCATGCAGCATTCACCTCTGATTCACAATAACAATATTGCTCGTAATGGGGCAATGCATCGTTGTCAGTTATAGGGAAATTGAAGGGCGAGAGCAGGTGCGCCTCGAAGAGAAGTGGCACTTGTTATGCCTCATATATGGGTCGAACACTGAATGGTTCCACGCAGGCTGCGGTCTGTCTGGTCCCCTGTAGTGGCCAAGTCTCTCTCTCAGCAAACTTCAGTTACGACAGACAAACCGTTGTTCTCGACAGCACTTACAGGCCACCGCGATCATTACAATATTATTATTACGTTCATCGCCTCCGCAGCCCAATCATCATCCCGCAAACCGCAGACAATCAGAACAAATTAGGCGGAACCGAACCATTACTTTATTTAGCGCAAGTGTTTATAAGCAGTAGCGATCGCACGGCTGGCTGGTTGTCGGCTTCGGCGACGCGGTTCTGAATAAATTACGGCGCACAGGTCTGACTGCTCGTCTGTGTTTATTATTTACGCCGTGGCGTAGGATCGGCCGGCGACTGCGGGTGACAAATTGGGGCACGGCGGGTAGCCAACCCCGTCTGCTGGGCGACTCCGAGCGCTAGCAGATGGCTCTTTCGTCCGTGTTATATAAATACGGGCGGTCGGAGTTATCTGGGTAACGATTGCGTCGGCACCGTCCAGACGACAGGTCGGCCGCCATTTTGTTATCGCGGCTTGTGTGGTCCGTTTAACTGCACGGGGTGGGGGTTGAGGGGGGGTGGGAGGCCAGAGGAGGGGAGGCTGAATACGCGCGCTTTCGGATGATGGATCTTATGCAATCTGGCTGTGTGTAGGTATGCGTGCCATTCCGTTAGTCTGTCTGTGCGTCTGTGGGCGTCTTTGTATGTCTCGATGGTGCTACCTTTGTGTGCGTGTGTGTGTGTGTATATGTGTGTGTATGTATGTGCGTGCCTCTGTTTGTGTCTCTGTGTACGGCTCTTTGCGTGGTCCTGTGCGTATTTGACTATGTGGATTCCTTGATATTGCGCGTCTCTGTCTCTGTCTCTGTCTCCCTCTGTCTCTGTCTTTATCTCTGTGTCTGTATGTTTGTCTGTCTCTCGCTCTCTGTACATGTATGTATTTCTGCGAGTGTCTGCGAATCAGCGTGAATCTTAAACTGTCTTTGGGCGTGTTCGTTGTTTTTTGTCTGCGCGTATGTCTGCCTAAGATCGCATGACTCTCTTTGTCTTTCTACGTGTCTGTGTGTATGTCTTCCTGTCTGTCTGCGTCTGTCTGGCTGACTCTACATGTCTGTCATCGGTTCTGTTTGGAAGCCCTATACACTGGATAGATGATGACTGTGAGATGCTAACGCAGCATCTCTATACTCGAAGATGCGTCGTCCTGGCGCAGCTGCTGTACCAGCGGACGGTGTCCTGGGTTCATCTTACAACGTTAGCCTGGCGGAATATGGAGCAACGTGAGTGATTTCGGCGATGGCATTAAGCAGCAGCAGCAGCAGCAGCCGTTGATCGTGCAGCCAATGTGGGTCCATTATAAGCGCAGTAGGTGGCTGGCGATTGAAGATCCTTTTGAACTCCCAATGACAGATTGACCAGTTTTCTTTGATTACTACTATTGTCGCATCTGTGCTGGTTACTTCAAACCGCGACCGGTGCCATGCACTGAGGTCATTACCCCGTGCATGAGCTTAATAAATGACCTTTTACCTTTCCACTGCTTTACACCTTCCTTCTCGTCCACTTCACCGTATCGGCGCCTCATCTTACAGGCGCACTCTGAAAGCACTCATAAAGTGTCTGGTGACGGTACACCGTCAGTTATGTCCAACGGCAGACACTTCCTGTAAAATACTCTGCAAGCTATACATAATATGTACTAGGCTGTGCTCTGTGTATAGGTAACATCGCGCTACTACGCTGCAACTGCTCTAGCCACACAATTTGTATTGTTCTGACTCAAGCGTATGGACGGAATTTTCCGGTGAATACCGACGTTGTTCGTGTCCTCACTTTTGAACTGAGGGGTACAGTACCCTACTTTTTGGGCTGGGGGCTACCGTGCCCCACCTTTTGGGCTGAGTGATATATCGTACCACACTTTTTGGACTGACCCCTCTCTTTTCAGATCGTCAATGCAATGCGCATCACTTGCAACCGCCGATATACTTCCAAATTGCTATCTCTCCCTACCTTAACGTATGCAGGTATGTATGCATTGGTAGGTATATTGCCATCGATAGGTAGATAGGTTAGTTAGTAGGTAGGTAGGTAAGTAAGTATGTATGCATAGGTCGGTAGGTAGGTATGTAGGTACCGTGACTGCACATCGATGGGCATTACATGGAACCCACATGGGCTATACATGCGAGTTCGATACATGCCATGGGGATATGGATCCTAAATGTGCTCCATATGAGCAGGCTGACAGGGTATAGGCACCAAGGCAGACAGACAGACAGAAAGACAGACACACATACAAACAGACAGACAGACAGACAGACTGATAGCATGGCCCATCGCTCTATATGATCTAACCCTATAGTCGGAAACGGATGTCACCTTTACTGTCCTTATGGTTGACATCCAAGTCATCTTCTCAGGATGTCGCCCTTATTGTCCTTCTTATGGTTTACATCCGAGTCATCTTCTCAGGATGTCGCCATTATTGTCCTTCTTGTGGTTTACATCCAAGTCATCTTCTCAGGATGTCGCCCTTATTGTCCTTATGGTTGACATCCAATTCATCTTCTCAGGATGTCGCCCTGATTGTCCTTCTTATGGTTTACATCCAAGTCATCTTCTCAGGATGTCGCCCTTATTGTCCTTATGGTTGACATCCAATTCATCTTCTCAGGATGTCGCCCTGATTGTCCTTCTTATGGTTTACATCCAAGTCACCTTCTCAGGATGTCGCCCTTATTGTCCTTCTTATGGTTTACATCCAAGTCATCTTCTCAGGATGTCGCCCTTACTGTCCTTCTTATGGTTTACATCCAAGTCATCTTCTCAGGATGTCGCCCTTACTGTCCTTCTTATGTTGACATCCAAGTCATCTTCTCAGGATGTCGCCCTTA